>CM040117.1:143494731-144094731 GCA_022559845.1 Amorphophallus konjac | reverse complement strand
CTCGACCCTATGCATTCATCTAGCGCCAAACACACAAAGAAATCAAACCACTACTCAATGGGTTTTTAGGTGGTTCAGTCCAGCAGACCTACATCAACCCCACACTCAACCCGAGTGTGGCTTACTACTGACTCACAGCTTGAACCGCTGGGCATCACAGCTTGCCTACAATCCGCTGGGTAACACAGCTTGCCGTCCGAGGAATCCTCCTCGCCCGCTGAGCCTCACAGCTTGCTGTCCAGAGGATGCACCTCTGCAAACCGCTGGGGATTACAGCTTACCCGTCCAGAGGAGTCCACCTCTGCAGACGCTGGCTAACAGCTTGAAGAAAGTATAGAATGAAATAAAAGACAGGATGAACAGCAATCAGAAAGCTATAAACGTAAAGCACAATTTGGCTCTCAAAGAGCTGGATGGCCTGGATTTGATCCACGGTCCATCAAGAATGGATCTCCCTCGATCTCACTCTCTTTCGTCACTCTCTCTCTTTCTCTTTCTTCTCTGCTGCACTTCTCTTCTTCTCTCGATCTCTACTCTCCTTTTCTCTCTTTCTCTTTTTCTTTTCTTCTGCTGGATCGTGGAGGCTCTCTCTTCTTTCTCTCTTTTCCTGCTCTCAGCTTCTGCTCTTAAGGCTTTGATCTGCCTCCACCGATCAGCCTTCATCTGTGGACGAAGGCTTGAACATATACCCGCAGCAGCAGTAGCAGCCAGGGCGCGTGTGGCTTCCACAGTTCCCGCCCTAAGAATTCGGACCACGTGGCAGCATCTTGGAATCTCGTCCATCCTTGGATCACGAGCCAGGCACCTTGAATCACGTGCCCTTCATTAGTACGCAGCAACTGGAGTTGAGGTGGCGTCAACACACTTGCTCCAAAGGGTTGACACAGCCTTCAGAGATCTTCAACCTGTTTAACTGCAGCGTCGACTCCATCAGCCTGCTGCGTTGACGCATCAATAATCCAGTGATCACATTCTTCGGCAGACAGACGTCCTGCGTGGACGCTGCTCGCCCATAGCGTTGACGCAGTGGTGTTCAAGCAACTAAGAGTTCAGCTGGTTTGCATGCTGCGTAGACGCTATGATCATCCTGCATTAACCCTTCTGAGCTGTCTCCGAGCTAGATGCCTATCAGGCTCAATGGCTGTGTTGACGCTGTCTAGCAATGGCGTTGACGCATGGATACATTCCAGTGAGCAACCAGCCTAGCCTTTCTTAACAGTTGCGTGGACGCTGCTCCACTGCTGCGTTGACACATTGGAATATTTCTGACAAGGCCTCTGCTTCTTGAGTGGCTGAGTTGACGCAACCTTTGCGTACTGTTGACGCTGTGAAGAGTATCCGTGGATGCATCTTCACTGGTGCGTGGACGCCTTAAGCTCTAGCGTCGACCCTGTTCCTGTCTTGCATCAGGAATTAACTCAAACGAAGAGATTAATGAATCAAGACTTAATCACAAACACGCCATTCATATCTCATTGTGAATTAGATCAGAAGCAGTGTATAGACTTGGTGAACACTGCAACAGTAATCGGATGTATAGAGTTGAAGTTAGACAATCCAATGTATAGACTTCAGTTAAGTGCAATGTATAGACTCGAAAGTCTTGAAGCCAATGTATGGACTTGAAAACACTGAGGTCAGTGTACAGGCTTGCCACCGACCAGTGTATGGACTACATCAGCCTGAGGCGCAGTATGGACTTCAACTCTGCACATCGAATGTATGGACTTCAAGTGTGAAGACCACTATGCAGACTTTGGATTCGAAGATAATGTGCAGACTTTGAGTTTGAAGACCAATGTCCAGACTTCAAGTAACACTGTGGATGTACAGACTTCATGGAGCGAAGTGATGTGTGGACTTGAAGCTCCTGAAGCAATGTACAGACTTCAAAGAAGTTGGCGTGTCAATGTACAGACTTGATGAAGCGAAGCCAATGTACAGACTTAATGTGTAGCTGAAGCCTTGAATGTAGGAATAGGCTGGAGTGTTTAGTCTTCAGGTCTTCAGAACCGAATGTTCAGACTTCGCCTAAGAAACGTAGGGAAAGACCCCAGTGTATAGACTTTGCCTTGAGCGAAAAGTAAATGATGAATGTATAGACTTTCACGATGTGTAGACTTGAATATGTGAAAGCTATAGTGAAAGAGTGTATACACTTGACCAGATCAAGGGCAATTCGAATGTACAGACCTCATGCCATGAGACACTGAATGAGACAGTCCAATGTACAGACTTATGAAGACTGATGCATGAACAGTAATGCATAGACTTGCATGAGACGCTCGAATGTATAGACTTAGGAGCATATGACATGGCTGTACATACTTAGAATATTAAGACTGATGTACAGGCTTCATGCGTTGACGCTGTACACACTTAGCGAGTTGACACTGTACACACATCCAATGAAGTGCGTTGACGCAGTAACATGAGCCAGTGAGATGCGTTGACGCTGTACAGACTTTGATCAATAGTAGATGAGCCAGTGTGTGCTCTGAGTGAGTGTATAGACTTTATGAATTGACTCTGCATGAGACACTAAGATGGATTAGACTAATGCGTTGACGCAGTGGACTCAATGCGTCGACGCACCAGTTGACACATTTTATAAACCAGCTCTAGGACAGACCAATGAGTTGACGCAATGATCCCATGCGTCGACGCATCATGCAATACTCATGCAAACTCATGCATTCAATGCTGAATATCAGACACATTCCTATGCAATCATATCAGCTCATGCATTCAATGCTGAATATCAGACACAGTCCTATGCAATCATATCAGCAGCCATATTTAAAACACAATATCATAATGCACTGACTGTGTTGCAATCATCAAAACAAAATAGCATGCTATCATCAAACCACAATGCCACATGCTTGTGCCTGAGAGGCACAACATTCTCCCCCTTTTTGATGATGGCAACACCATGTGACAGTGAGTCACACACAAGATTATTTTTGTTAGGGTGCTAGGCCCGGATACAGAGGGGGGGTGAATGTATCCTGCTACGAAATATGCCCAATTTAAAAACTAGGATGCTAAGCACGTTCCGGAGTTAAGCTAATACCACTAGACAAAATAACAAGCAGGTGGAGCGAACCTATCCAAGCATCCAGCAGAAGCAAATCAAGCAATCTGATGAACCAGTTCAAAATCCTTTTAAACAAAAGAGCAAATACGTAACTGGCCCCCAAACAATCAACTAGCGGAAGCAGCACAAATGAGAATAAGAAATCTCAAGACAATCTGTGAAGGGTGGTAGGAGATATGGAAGAACACACTACAAGCAAACCACTGCTCAAAGATTTTAAGGTGGTTCGGTCCTCCAGACCTACATCCACCCCTCACTCCCAATCGGAGTGAGGCTTCACTAGCAAACGCTAGAACCAAGCAGACTCAGTCTGCAAACAGTTGCTACCACACAGCTTGACTAGGGGAACAGCCTCCCCTCTTCCTCCCAACCGGAGGGACACCCAAGTGACTCCCAGCCACTTGGAAACTAGAGGTCGCAGACCTCTCTTCCTCCAGACCAGGAGGGACACCTGGACTTGCAACCACAAGCCCAGAACCGGAGGACTAGCCTCCCTTCCTCTAACCAGAGGGAACCCACAAGTGACAACCTGTCACTTGCAACCCGGAGATCAGATCTCCCTTCTCATGAACCAACAGGAGGAACCCGATCCCCAACAGGGCAATCGGAAGAACAAGATAACCAGATGAAAATGGAAAAACAAAAACACGAAATGAAAATAACTTCAGCAAACAGAAAGCTGAAAAATGAAATGCACAATGTGGCTCTCAACCGAGCTGACTGGCCTGGATCTGATCCACGGTCCAGTGAAGATAGATCTTCAAGCAACTTCTTCCTTCTTCTCCACGAGCTCTCTCGCTCACTCTCTATCTCTCTTTCTTTCTCTTCTACTCTCTTCTGCACTTCTTCTTCTTCACTCTTTCTTCTCTCTTCACACGAGCACTATCTCTCTCTCTTTTTCTTTTTCTGCTCTCACTCTCTTCTCTGCTCTCTTTTCTTCTTTTTCTGGATCGAAGGGCTTTCTACTCTTTCGGCTTTCTGCTTCGATCTATCTTCTTCTGTCGAAGAAGGCTCATATATATAGCAGCAGCAGCATCAGCCCCGACGTGTGACCTCCACATTTCCAGCCCTAAGTATTCGGACCACGTGGCAGTCTCTCAGCAAGCTTCATTCCAACCTCAGATCACGTGCTGCCCAGTCACTGGGGAATATTTCCTCGGACCACCTTCTTCTGTAAGGAATTAACACGATTAAGACTCAGGGCCACAAAAGCTGCATGAGGTATGTGATAGCAATACACAATGCACTGTACTGAGAATGACACGAGATACACAAGATTACTACAGTACTAAATAAAGAGAGAATGACACGAGGTCAGATTAAAACAGCACGAGGTAAAACGAGAACGACACGAGGTTCAAAGGTGACAAAACAAATATTACAAAGAGAACGACACGAGGTTATGAACACAAGAATAACACGAAGACTCGAATACAAAAATAACACGACATAATAAACAGCAAAGAGAACGGCACGAGAACAAGATGGACTAAAACCAACTCGAAGACGAAACACAAAAATTGACCCGAAGTGTGGTCACAAGGCAAGACAGACACGGGGTCTAGGAAAGGCAACACGAGGACAGAAAAATAGACATGGCTATCATGACACGTGATGAAACAGTGAAACCAGAAGAAGAAACGACTCGAGGAGCAACAGTAAGTGACACTAACACTACAAAGGGAACGACACGAAATACACTGTAACAACTCGAGTACTAAGTTGTTCGAACGTACGAACGACTCGAAGACGAGGATGACACGGAGACAACACGAAGACATAAAAAGGAAATGACACGAAGACAAAACAAGGATACAACACGAAGTCATAAAAATAACTCGACGACACAAACACAGAAACAACTGAAACCGACACGAATTGTGGTTACAAAACAAGAGCGACACAAGGTCTAGGAAAAAACAACACAAAGACACGAATAAAAAAAATAACGTGAAGACTCAAACACAAAAATAACTCGAAGACATAGACACAACACGAAGACACAAACACAACACGAAGACGATGAATGCAACAGTGCAATGTCTAGACTTGAAATTCAATGCAAACGGCTGTACAGACTTTGAGAGTCTTAACGGATGTACAGACTTTGAAGGCTTTGATGGCCAATGTACAGACTTGTAACACTTGAGGACTGATGTATAGACTTCGCCTGAACACTGTCCGATGTACAGGCTTTAGTCTGAAGCGATGTATGGACTTAAAGGTTAACACTCGAATGTATAGAGTTGAAAGGGCTAACAATCTAGTGTATAGACTTGATGCCTTGAAGATCAATGTACATACTTTGAAGACCGACCTAGCAGGTTGTGTAGACTTAGAATGTAACCAGGATGTCTAGACTTGATGTGAGGCAATGCACAATAAACATGAACCAATGAATTGAATGCATATAGCAGACATGAACTGAATGTATGCAGGAGAACTAATTAAAGCATTACCTGATCTGAGCATTCACCTTACCTGTCATGATTTAACTTTGACTCTTTGACTTGGGTTAACTTCATGACCTGTGAGACATCCTCAACCCTGTTCTGATAGTTTCTCATAATGCAACAGGATTATATCATCAAGGATGTAAACATAATGAGACATAATACTGTCATCATCAAAACTCCAGAACCACAGGGGACACAACAATCTCCCTCTTTTTGATGATGGCAATATTATGAGTCATTGCAATAGGTCCATCATGATGATTATGAAATACCATGTGACAGTTCATAAACATGCACCCATAATGACTAATGCATGCACCAATAAAGACTAATGACTCACACCAAAAATTCTCCCCCTTTGTCAACATCAAAAAGAATGGAGTGGTCATTGACTGTTTAAGAATTTGAAATAGGAGATATTATGCAAACAGAGTTACTATTATCTAAAACTCCCCCTGATAGGATACTCTCCTGAATGAACATTGAACCATAGGGACATGCAAAAGTTCTCCCCCTTAGATGGACAGTGATTGGAATGAAGCACAGGAGATAATGGAGTCCATTGTGAGAAAGAAGGCACTCAGAATAAATGAGAAAGGTTTTCAATGGGATATCAATTTCATAAATCTGATTAAATAGGTATTTCAGACTCTTCTATTATAGAGATTTATGAATGATCTTCATTGACAAGTCAGATCAGAATATGATGTATGCAAGGCTTGTTCATAAGCTTTCTGTACTCATATCTGAAATCAGTTTTAATAAAGGTGAACCTTGCTTTCACATTGACAGTCTTGTTTAACCTTCTTCTTCCTTACTCACTTAATTTCAAAGATTCCTTTAAGAGATGCAATCAATAGTAATGAAGTTAAACACATAAGAAAAATATTTGTTTCTGTCAAGGGTTCCAATAGAATATTTCTTTTGGACATAACTTTCAAATAGTATACTCGATTAGCAGCAATTTTCATAACATTCTTCATGAGTACTTGAGTTTAGTACACCCTTGTAACTAGAGGATACACGTTATTTAGACGTCAGTATCCCTAAGCACTTGGATGGACTAACTGTCATGCTTCATAGGAACAGAGATTGTATTTACACTTCATGATACACTACAGATCATTTCTTTGATGAGTGAGATGTGTTTCTCAGTGTGCATGCTATTGCTCTGCCAGATTATCAATCATTTTTAAGCAGAGTTAACAATGGCACCTCATGACACAGTCCTTTGGACATGATTTCTCAGTGACAAAGGTCATTGCTCTGACAAGATTTACCCTTAGACATAATCCATATTCTCGGATGTTTAAAAAAATCAATACTCATTTCATACATATCAATCAAGGAATATCATGATTTCAGAATTTTTAGAATTCAGAAGAGTTTAAAAGACTCAACATGAAAATGTTGGTTAAAGTTTATTAAGACCAACTCAGATATTTTTAAGATATGTTCATAAGCAAACACAAGACATACATGAAACATCAACCGGTTGAAAGAATCAGATATTCATAATCCTATATAATAGAAGATTCCTGTTTAAGTTATTTTTCAGATTTATGATTAGGATATGTACAGAGAATTCTTTCTGAGTTTTCAGGAAAGGCCGAAACATTTTTGGGAACAACCAACTCAACAGATGATACCAATGAATAGGATGAGTGAAGATGGCTGATAACAGTTGAAGCAGGAAGCTGAAATGTGTTGCATTACACATTCATCACAGGGATTTAGGCAAGATAGCAGTTCAATCTGAAGATGGGAAGTTCAGATGGTAGAATATGAATAATGCTCCCCCTAAATGTATGCATGATCTAACATTCCTAAATGTATGCAACTCTGACCTATGGTATCAGGCGGAGGACTTGGTCTAAAGACTACCTCACACATAGTAAGCACTTCCAAACAGAGTTCATCTGCCCTTTAGTATCTTACTATTTATATACCAAGAGTCATGCATGACAATCCAATGCATATGCAGTTCTACATGCATCTTTTAGCTAACACTGTGCCACTTAAATGCAATTGTGATGCATGTGCATGTCAAATGTGCAAATGAACATTTTTAAGCTTGAGACATCATCCAAGCAACAGACTTACTCAACTCACCTTTTCAGATTTTTTAGAATGCAATTTATTTTCAGAGATTATGCATTTTAACAAATATCAACTAACTGCAATTAACATATGTATGCATTAAATGCAGACATTCTTTAAACTCATGTATGCATCAGTGCATGATAAAAGAAAATTACAAAAGGCAGATGCAGTTCTGGACATGTATGCATTGACATATTAAGCATGATGTTCAATTAAAAAAAATTTAGGTGAAGAAACATTTAATCAGTAGAGTTGGGGTTTACCATACTTTGGATGCCTTGGTTTATTTGACCCCCTTTTATTCCTCATCCCAAGGCATAGCTGCAAAGCACAGATCTCATTTTGTGTTTCTAGGTACCCAAGACTTCTTGGGTCCTACTTTGTTACTAACACCTTTGAGAGGTGCTTTCCACATTCTTTGGGCATGTAAGTCATCAGACTTCATTAAATTACACTCACTCATGGAGTGCCCAACCTGCCCACTATAATGACAGGAAACAGCAGATCTTGAATTCTTTTTATTCACAACATTGTTAGCATGGAATCTGTGTGCATTATTCTGAACATAAATTTTATGTGCATTGGCATGAAGATTTCTGTTACTTGCATGAGATTTTGGTTTACCTTTACCTGCCCACCAGCATTCTGAAGCTCGGTGGTCAAATTTTCCACATTCAAAGCATGCCAGACTCTTTTCTTTAAAAATAGTTTTATTTCTTCCAAAAACATTTCTATTTGCATGGAGTTTTATATTCTAAGAGAAAGTTCTTCCCTGAGCATGCCAACAGTCCTTGACTGTATGGCCATGTTTTCCACAATGAGAACAATTAGAAAAGGTATTTCTAGGAGGGCCTAACCAGCATTGTGCAGCAACATGTCCTATTTTCCCACAGTTATAACAATGAATTTTCTTTTCCCTAAGGACATGATTTCTACCCTGATTGTTTTGAGCAGCTGCTAGGTTATCTTTTTCCATCAAATTACACTCATGCATCAAATGTCCATATTTGTGACAGTAGTGACAGATCATTTTCTTTCTAGATGCATGCGAGTGAGTGGGTGAAACATGCAGAGTGGGAAGAGGAACATGTTGATGCTTTTCTTTCTATTTTTTTGTTGTTTTCTCTTGAGCAGTAGACTGATAACCTGGAAGGTTCTGAGGGCTGTGAGAGGTTGAGCTGGAAACAAAAGAAGTTTGAACTTTGTTTTGAAAACTCTTCTTATTTGAGAGATTATAGCCCAACCCTTCCTTCTGAAAATTTACCTTAGTTCCTAGAATTTTGTCCAGATTATCTTTTCCGTCCACAAATTTTGACAAGGAATTATTCAAATCTTCAATTTCATTTTCCAAAGAAACGATGTGTATTTCATAACTGGCAATCTCTTGTTCATTGCAAGTTACACATTCGCTTAGCACCTTGTTTGCAATATTACATTCCTCAATTTCTTGTTCCAGATTTCTCAATTTTTCAGAGTCTTCAATGTAAACAGTTTTTCCTTTTTCTAAGAGAAGAAGTTTCTCTGACATAGCAGTGTTCAACTGCTTCAAACCTTCAACCTCTTGAATTAGTTTGTCATTATTTGATTTCAGATTTTCAATTTCTTCAACAGAGTCTTTATCAATTTTTAGTGAGCTCATTTTATCATTCAACTCTTCCTCTATCTGTTCAAGCTCCAGAATCTTGTTTAATAGATCTTTGTTTTCTTCCTTTAGAGAAACAATAAACTCCTAATGCCATTCTAAATTTGAGTGAAGATTTTCATTTATTTCCTTGAGGAATGGGCACTCATTGCATGCAGATTTAACCGAACATATTGTTTGAACCTGGAGTTTTTCACATTGTTTCTTAAGACATTCATTTTCAGATTTCAGTCTACTTAGTTCAGAGCAAACACATTTAAGTTCATTCATCAATTTTTCATTCTGGTTTTTATGCATATGGATATCTGACAAATAGGCATCATGAGATTGCTTCATCTTTGAACAATTTTCACATGGTGAACTTGAACTACCCTGATCACTTTTCTTTTTCAAGTTCTTGTATCGTTTTCTTAATTGTTCATGAGACTCAAACAGCTCAGCATATGCATTCTCCCAATCATCCAAAGAAAAATTCTCGAAGATGTTTACCTCCTCCTCCTCATCTTCTTCTTCATTTTGGCTGCTGCTAGGAATACTTCCTTTAGCCATCATGCAGTTGTCTTCATTTAACCTGTGAGTTAGCTTCAGCTCCTCCAGGATGTCCTTGGCATACCTGCAATCATAAAAACAAGAGTGTAAGGCTCTGTCAGTGGCTGCTTTCATCAGATTGAAGGCTTTCTGATTTTCTCCATCCTTTGATCTGTGGCTGTTGGTCCATTTGGACACTTTCTTTGGTAATGTGTGAGGACCTTGTGAAATTAATTTCTACAGATCAGGATTAACTGCATCAACATAATTTCGTAAACTGATAAACCACACATTAAAATTAGAACCATTGAAAACCGGTGGATCACCCATGAAAGCTGATCAGATAAATGCAACAGGAATAATGAAGCACCAAGAGAGCAGGATCGAATCTACAGATCGCTGGACCTTCTAAGCAGACAACCTGCTCTGATACCAATTGTTAGGGTGCTAGGCCCGGATACAGAGGGGGGGGTGAATGTATCCTGCTACGAAATATGCCCAATTTAAAAACTAGGATGCTAAGCAAGTTCCGGAGTTAAGCTAATACCATTAGACAAAATAACAAGCAGGTGGAGCGAACCTATCCAAGCATCCAGCAGAAGCAAATCAAGCAATCTGATGAACCAGTTGAAAATCCTTTTAAACAAAAGAGCAAATACGTAACTGGCCCCCAAACAATCACTAGCGGAAGCAGCACAAATGAGAATAAGAAATCTCAAGACAATCTGTGAAGGGTGGTAGGAGATATGGAAGAACACACTACAAGCAAACCACTGCTCAAAGATTTTAAGGTGGTTCGGTCCTCCAGACCTACATCCACCCCTCACTCCCAACCGGAGTGAGGCTTCACTAGCAAACGCTAGAACCAAGCAGACTCAGTCTGCAAACAGTTGCTGCCACACAGCTTGACTAGGGGAACAGCCTCCCCTCTTCCTCCCAACCGGAGGGACACCCAAGTGACTCCCAGCCACTTGGAAACTAGAGGTCGCAGACCTCTCTTCCTCCAGACCAGGAGGGACACCTGGACTTGCAACCACAAGCCCAGAACCGGAGGACTAGCCTCCCTTCCTCTAACCAGAGGGAACCCACAAGTGACAACCTGTCACTTGCAACCCGGAGATCAGATCTCCCTTCTCCTGAACCAACAGGAGGAACCCGATCCCCAACAGGGCAATCGAAAGAACAAGATAACCAGATGAAAATGGAAAAACAAAAACACGAAATGAAAATAACTTCAGCAAACAGAAAGCTGAAAAATGAAATGCACAATGTGGCTCTCAACGGAGCTGACTGGCCTGGATCTGATCCACGGTCCAGTGAAGATAGATCTTCAAGCAGCTTCTTCCTTCTTCTCCACGAGCTCTCTCGCTCACTCTCTATCTCTCTTTCTTTCTCTTTTGCTCTCTTCTGCACTTCTTCTTCTTCACTCTTTCTTCTCTCTTCACACGAGCACTATCTCTCTCTCTTTTTCTTTTTCTGCTCTCACTCTCTTCTCTGCTCTCTTTTCTTCTTTTTCTGGATCGAAGGGCTTTCTACTCTTCCGGCTTTCTGCTTCGATCTATCTTCTTCTGTCGAAGAAGGCTCATATATATAGCAGCAGCAGCATCAGCCCCGACGTGTGACCTCCACATTTCCAGCCCTAAGTATTCGGACCACGTGGCAGTCTCTCAGCAAGCTTCATTCCAGCCTCGGATCACGTGCTGCCCAGTCACTGGGGAATATTTCATCGGACCACCTTCTTCTGCAAGGAATTAACACGATTAAGACTCAGGGCCACAAAAGCTGCATGAGGTATGTGATAGCAATACACGATGCACTGTACTGAGAATGACACGAGATACACAAGATTACTACAGTACTAAATAAAGAGAGAATGACACGAGGTCAGATTAAAACAGCACGAGGTAAAATGAGAACGACACGAGGTTCAAAGGTGACAAAACAAATATTACAAAGAGAACGACATGAGGTTATGAACACAAGAATAACACGAAGACTCGAATACAAAAATAACATGACATAATAAATAGCAAAGAGAAGGGCACGAGAACAAGATGGACTAAAACCAACTCGAAGATGAAACACAAAAACTGACCCGAAGTGTGGTCACAAGGAAAGACAGACACGGGGTCTAGGAAAGGCAACACGAGGATAGAAAAACAGACATGGCTATCACGACACGTGATGAAATAGTGAAACCAGAAGAAGAAACGACTCGAGGAGCAACAGTAAGTGACACTAACACTACAAAGGGAACGACACGAAATACACTGTAACAACTCGAGTACTAAGTTGTTCGAACGTACGAACGACTCGAAGACGAGGATGACACGGAGACAACACGAAGACATAAAAAGGAAACGACATGAAGACACAACAAGGATACAACACGAAGTCATAAAAACAACTCGACGACACAAACACAGAAACAACTGAAACCGACACGAATTGTGGTTACAAAACAAGAGCGACACGAGGTCTAGGAAAAAACAACACAAAGACACGAATAAAAAAAATAACGTGAAGACTCAAACACAAAAATAACTCGAAGACATAGACACAACACGAAGACACAAACACAACACGAAGACGATGAATGCAACAGTGCAATGTCTAGACTTGAAATTCAATGCAAACGGCTGTACAGACTTTGAGAGTCTTGACGGATGTACAGACTTTGAAGGCTTTGATGGCCAATGTACAGACTTGTAACACTTGAGGACTGATGTATAGACTTCGCCTGAACACTGTCCGATGTACAGGCTTTAGTCTAAAGCGATGTATGGACTTAAAGGTTAACACTCGAATGTATAGAGTTGAAAGGGCTAACAATCTAGTGTATAGACTTGATGCCTTGAAGATCAATGTACATACTTTGAAGACCGACCTTGCACGTTGTGTAGACTTAGAATGCAACCAGGATGTCTAGACTTGATGTGAGGCAATGCACAATAAACATGAACCAATGAATTGAATGCATATAGCAGACATGAACTGAATGTATGCAGGAGAACTAATTAAAGCATTACCTGATCTGAGCATTCACCTTACCTGTCATGATTTAACTTTGACTCTTTGACTTGGGTTAACTTCATGACCTGTGAGACATCCTCAACCCTGTTCTGACAGTTTCTCATAATGCAACAGGATTATATCATCAAGGATGTAAACATAATGAGACATAATACTGTCATCATCAAAACTCCAGAACCACAGGGGACACAACAAATTCCCCCATTGACATGATCAAAAAGAGAAAAATAGTAAAAATAAGAGTGCAAAATGCATTATGCATGCAAAGACCTCTAGAACACTCTCCCCCTGAATGTAAGACTTCCCTGAATTATTTCTCCCCCTAAATAATAGCTCCCCCTTTGAGAAAGAATATGAACAGATACACAAGGTAGAGACTGTAGGAGGGTCACTTGACAACAACTGAATCTTAGGTTCAGAAAAGAAGCATGATTATAAACAACTGTTGAAGTATAAGAATCAGCAATATACAATTTTGATAAAAATTCAGGTTTAATAGTGATAAATCTAGAGTAAGTCATTTGACTCCTGAACAAGAGTTTATAGATTCCATTTATAGCAATGAATCTAGGGCACATGATATTAATAGATAAGTCAGAAATAATACCCTTTTGTGATTAAACAAGGAAATTCAAGAGAGGCAACTTGAACATGTATTGATAAAAACAATTTTCACTCATTGACTTTTGATTTTTCGAAGGGTTACAGCAGTTTGATTTTCACCTTTGAGTTTTTCAGAACCTGAACTAAGTAAATAGGTCAGTGGCATTTATGCTGTTGACATTAGGGGTACACCTTGATCAGAGGTAGATACCCCCAGTTACTAGGCATAAACTACTAGACCTATTTCAGATCAGAACCCACAAAGGATAGTCTTCACTTTTGACATTAAGGGTACACCTTGATTAGAGGCCAGTACCCTCAGTTACTTGGTGAGGACTCCCCCTATAGATTTGACCCTATGAACAGAGATATTCTGAAGCACCTCATGACATGTGAATTCTCCTGCTTCTTTGGAGGAGTTCACAGTTTCTCAGTGCAATCAGCCATTGCTCTGTCACTATGTTCAGCTCTTAACATTAATGATCTTATTTACTACAGCCCTTAATTCTTTTAGAGTGATTGTTTAAAAAATCAGTACACACTCTTATTAGCATGTTCTAGACATATCCAGTTCAACACATTTAGGCATTACAAAAACTTTTTCTATTTTAGCCATGAGACAAAGATTAAGAGCTATAAAAGTTTTCTTTTATCTCAAATTCTGAAGTGCAGACACTTAACTCTCTAATTTATAAAGGTTAAACCTTTAGTTCCTTTCAATTTGTAAGTGTGATTCTTATAAGTGAACAATTGCAATAATCACCATTCAATATACTAAACCAGATGCAAAGCTGTTGTTTAGTGAAGATGATGGGGAAAAGATAGCAATTGGCAATATGGTTCAATGAGCAACTGATGTCAAAGAATATGAATCATTTGAATGAGAACACTGAGAAGTGAATAGGATTCAATGAATTGAATAGAACTCTCAGCTCCCCCTGACATCATGATGCAAGAGATATGCTATGCAAGATACTGTCCTACATGCAGACTATGCACCAAGGATACATGAGACAAGTATGCAGTCAACACAGGTTTATGCATCCAAGTTATAAGCATTTTCATCCTTTTTCAGATTTTTCAACATATGATGCAGTGCACTGTTCTACATGAAGACAAGACCCATGGTACTTGGCAGAGAACCTGGTCTCAAAGACCATCTCACACATGGTAGAAACCTCCGGGCAGATTTCCTTGCCCTTTAGTAACATACCATTTTATATACCAGGGTCAAGCAAATGATAATGCAGTGCAAAGCAACCCTATTATGCATTGAAAAACATGCAGTCTACGACAATAGGCAAATGACAGTCATGCAAATCAGTCCTATATGTATTGATCAATTTCATTGACAGTCATGCATATGATGTATGCAAACACTAGACACATGCATTGACTGTATGCACTAACTGACTCATTCAAGCTCAGTCCAAGTTATGCATTCAACAACAAGCATGCAGTCCATTGACATAAAGTTCATATAAAGCATCGACTGTAAAAATGATTGTGCAGAGCATCTAACAGCCCATTTATTCAATGCAATAATCAGTGAGAGAAGAGCATCAGATATGTGCACAGTAAAACTCAATAGCTGAGTCTGGAATGCAGATTGATCAGCTAGACATGAAGAGAGTATCAGACATCAAGCGAACAGTTCAACAATTTCAGATATCAAACAGACAAATCAGCATTTTCAGACGATGAAATTTAAAGACAAGTTCAGAACTAACCTGAAATGTAGAATCCTGGGGCTTCCTTTATGAGTGCCTTGGCTAAATTACCCCTTTTATTTCTCTCACCAAGGCACACCTGCAGCATATCAATCAATATGATCTTGCAGGGACCCAAGCAGTCTTGGGTCCTACACTACCCCTATCAGGTGTTCTAAACATTCTTTTTGCTGCATTATCATCACATTCCATTAAAAAATAATCAGACATGGAATGTCCAAAATTTCCACAATAATGACATGAGACAACAAATTGTCTGGTCCTATGATGCTTCTCAACAGGAGCATGAGACCTATGACCATAAGCATTAAAGGTTCTGTTATATGCTTGAAATTTTGACTTACCATTACCTGCCCACCAGCATTCAGAAGCTCGGTGGCCAGGTTTTCCACATTCAAAGCATACAGGTGTCTTTCCTTTAAAAATAGATTTATTTCTGCCAAGAGAATTTCTATTTGAAGGGAGTTCAACAAATTTTGAATTAAAATGATCTCCCTGAGCATACCAGCAGTCCTTGACTGCATGCCCGTACTTACCACATTCAAAGCACCTTGGGTGCTTACCTCTTGAGCCAGTAAATCCCCATGAAGGCCTAAACCAACACTCAACAGCTTTATGACCACGTTTGTTACAATTATAACAAATGATATGTTGGTTTGAAGAAGACATGTTTCTTTTAGGGTGGTGATGATTATTTGAAAATGTTTTATCATGCATCATATCATCACTTTTCATCACACTGCAGTCATCCATATAATGACCATGCCTACCACAGTAGTAGCAAGAGGCATCAGATTTCCTAGGAGCATGGTTTCTATCATATGAGTTCCTAGATGCATATGAATGAGTATAGGAAGCATGAACAGTATGTACACCATCAGACTCAACCGAGCTAGCAGATTTCTGTTCATGAGGAGGAATAGTCTTTACCTTATTTATTTGACTTTTTCTTTTCAATTTCTGATTATACTTAACAGGTTTTATTTGTTTTTCTATTTTCTGGGCTTTGAACTGAAAAATAGATTTTGAAGGTGATTTCTGATTTTCATTTTGTTTTGTGGATTGCCTTGAAGTACCAGCTACATCAGTGCTTTGAACAAAAGTTGTATATAGCTGGTTTTTAGTGATTTTCTTAACATCAGAACATCAATTTGTTCCCCCTTTAGAGTTATCATCCTTCCTCTTCCCAACAGTTTTCATTTTTCCTTTAATCTTGGCAGACTCAATAGCTGAATTTTCCAAATTATGAATTTTATCTTCCAAGCTAACAATGTGAAGTTCATAGCTGGCTATTTCCTATTCACTACAATTAACACATTCGCTTAGAACATGGTTTGCAGTTTTATACTTCTCAATTTCTTGTTCTAGATTGTTCAAAAATTCTGAATTTTCATCATAGACAGCTTTTCCTTTTTCTATAGTGAGAAGTCTTTCAGACAAGCCAGTGTTCAACCACTTTAGTTTTTCAACTTTAGCTTTTAATTCAGTGTTTTCTTCCTCAAGATTTTTATCCTGAATTTCATTATTAGCACATCTCTCTCTTCCAGACATGTGCTCCAATTTTTCAATCAGTTCATCTTCTCTTTCTTCTGCTTTAATTTTCTCAGCGAGCAGATTTTTGTGATCATCTTTAAGTGAGGCAATTTGTTTCTTTAGCCATTCATTCTCACTAAAGAGATCTTCATTACGTTCTCTTAAAGCTGAGCATGTTTTACAATTTGATTTAGCAGAAGAGGACTATGAAACCTCATTGATTTCATTCATTCTGACCATAAGAGTTTTATTCTTCTTTTGAAGATCTTCATTCTCCAATTTCATTTTGTCCAATTCAGAATTAACTTCAGTGAGTTTCTGCATGCCTTTTAGATGCTCCTTTTTCTTATCATTCAACTGATTCTCTATTTCTGACATTTTATCCAACCATGTTTGTTTTTCAAATTTTAGAGAATCATTTTGTTTCTTAAGATTCTGAACATCTAGCATGCAAGCATCATAAGACTTTTTCATATTTAGACAGTTTTCACATGAATCTTTCAGATTTATTCTATCACATTTCTTTTTTAATTTTTTATTTTCAGATTTCAATTTCTTGGAGACTTCTAACAAGTTTTCATACATCTTTATCAATTCATCGAAAGAGTATCCTTCTGATTCAGAACTTACCTCGGATGAAGTTTCATCATCAGCATTTCTATGATCAGCCATTAAGCACTTGCTGTGATTCCTGATTAGCTTCAGTTTATCCAAAATGTCTTTGGCAGACCTGCAAGATGAAATGCATTCAATTAGAGATCTGTCAATTGATTCTTTTAATAAAACTATAGCTCTATTATT
This sequence comes from Amorphophallus konjac, assembly GCA_022559845.1. Taxonomy (NCBI): domain Eukaryota; kingdom Viridiplantae; phylum Streptophyta; class Magnoliopsida; order Alismatales; family Araceae; genus Amorphophallus; species Amorphophallus konjac. The sequence continues at coordinate 144,077,202 of CM040117.1, read as the reverse complement.
AACAGAGTCTTTCAGCTTGTCCTTCTTGGTCCATTTATCTTTTTCTTTTGATAAATTGTATGGACCGTGATTCATTACCTTCCAGAGATTAGGATCAATTGATTCCACATACCAATGAACTTTGTCTAACCAAGAATCGAAGTTATCACCTCTGAACATTGGAATATTAGCCATCAAATTAGATAGCAGACAGATTCAGAACACAAAGCAATCGACGAGAAATGCGCTAGAACAGATGAGCAACGCAATGCACTAAATCAGTGAACCTAAACTACGAGCACAACACACCCACTCTGAAATGCACTAAATAGTTAGCAGGATCCTCTGCAGATTGTTAGGTCTGTTAAGTCAGAGACCGCTCTGATACCAAGTGTTGGGTTCGGTGCTATGTATTCAGAGGGGGGGGGTGAATGAATACCCTTTAAAAACTTTCGCCCAATTAAAATTCGAGTGCTCAGAACTGCGGAATAAAAGCACTAAGACTAACTGAGGAAAAACTAATCCAGTCATCTACTGAACCTGTAGACAAATATGAAGTGTGCTCCTAGCAAACATCTAAAGTGGGCAGCAATTTGACAGATCAAGCAAACACACAAAATCACTGTCAAGCATATAGTGTGCGCATCAATGAAATGAACACATATAGAAGATCAACCTATCTCGACCCTATGCATTCATCTAGCGCCAAACACACAAAGAAATCAAACCACTGCTCAATGGGTTTTTAGGTGGTTCAGTCCAGCAGACCTACATCCACCCCACACTCAACCCGAGTATGGCTTACTGCTGACTCACAGCTTGAACCGCTGGGCATCACAGCTTGCCTACAATCCGCTGGGCAACACAGCTTGCCCTCCGAGGAATCCTCCTCGCCCGCTGAGCCTCACAGCTTGCTGTCCAGAGGATGCACCTCTGCAAACCGCTGGGGATTACAGCTTACCCGTCCAGAGGAGTCCACCTCTGCAGACGCTGGCTAACAGCTTGAAGAAAGTATAGAATGAAATAAAAAATAGGATGAACAGCAATCGAAAAGCTATAAACGTAAAGCACAAATTGGCTCTCAAAGAGCTGGATGACCTGGATTTGATCCACGGTCCATCAAGAATGGATCTCCCTCGATCTCACTCTCTTTCTTCACTCTCTCTCTTTCTCTTTCTTCTCTGCTGCACTTCTCTTCTTCTCTCGATCTCTGCTCTCCTTTTCTCTCTTTCTCTTTTTCTTTTCTTCTGCTGGATCGTGGAGGCTCTCTCTTCTTTCTCTCTTTTTCTGCTCTCAGCTTCTGCTCTCAAGGCTTCGATCTGCCTCCACCGATCAGCCTTCATCTGTGGACGAAGGCTTGTATATATACCGGCAGCAGCAGCAGCAGCCAGGGCGCGTGTGGCTTCCACAGTTCCCGCCCTAAGAATTTGGACCACGTGGCAGCATCCTGGAATCTCGTCCATCCTTGGATCACGAGCCAGGCACCTCGAATCACGTGCCCTTCATTAGTACGCAGTAACTGGAGTTGAGGTGGCGTCAACACACTTGCTCCAAAGGGTTGACGCAGCCTTCAGAGATCTTCAACCTTTTTAACTACATCGTCGACTCCATCAGCCTGCTGCATTGACGCATCAGTAATCCAGTGATCACGTTCTTCGGCAGATAGACGTGTTGCGTGGACGCTGCTCGCCCATAGCGTTGACGCAGTGGTGTTCCAGCAACTAAGAGTTCAGCTGGTTTGCATGCTGCGTAGACGCTATGATCATCCTGCGTTAACCCTTCTGAGCTGTCTCCGAGCTAGATGCCTATCAGGCTCAATGGCTGTGTTGACGCTGTCTAGCAATGGCGTTGACGCATGGATACATTCCAGTGAGCAACCAGCCTAGCCTTTCTTAACAGTTGCGTGGACGCTGCTCCACTGTTGCGTTGACACATTGGAATATTTCTGACAAGGCCTCTGCTTCTTGAGTGGCTGAGTTGACGCAACCTTTGCATAGAGTTGACGCTGTGAAGAGTATCCGTTGATGCATCTTCACTGGTGCGTGGAGGCCTTAAGCTCTAGCGTCGACCCTGTTCCTGTCTTGCATCAGGAATTAACTCAAACGAAGAGATTAATGAATCAAGACTTAATCACAAACACGCCATTCATATCTCATTGTGAATTAGATCAGAAGCAGTGTATAGACTTGGTGAACACTGCAACAGTAATCTGATGTATAGAGTTGAAGTTAGACAATCCAGTGTATAGACTTCAGTTAAGTGGAATGTATAGACTCGAAAGTCTTGAAGCCAATGTATGGACTTGAAAACGTTGAGGTCAGTGTACAGGCTTGCCACCGACCAGTGTATGGACTACCTCAGCCTGAGGCACAGTATGGACTTCAACTCTGCAGATCGAATGTATGGACTTCAAGTGTGAAGACCACTGTGCAGACTTTGGATTCGAAGATAATGTCCAGAGTTTGAGTTTGAAGACCAATGTCCAGACTTCAAGTAACACTGTGGATGTACAGACTTCATGGAGTGAAGTGATGTGTAGACTTGAAGCTCCTGAAGCAATGTACAGACTTCAAAGAAGTTGGCGTGTCAATGTACAGACTTGATGAAGCGAAGCCAATGTACAGACCTAATGTGTAGCTGAAGCCTTGAACGTAGGAATAGGCTGGAGTGTTTAGTCTTAAGGGCTTCATAACCGAATGTTCAGACTTCGCCTAAGAAACATAGGGAAAGACCCCAGTGTATAGACTTTGCCTTGAGCGAAAGGTAAATGATGAATGTATAGACTTTCACGATGTGTAGACTTGAATATGTGAAAGCTATAGTGAAAGAGTGTATACACTTGACCAGATCAAGGGCAATTCGAATGTACAGACCTCATGCCATGAGACGCTGAAAGAGACAGTCCAATGTATAGACTTATGAAGACTGATGCATGAACAGTAATGCATAGACTTGCATGAGACGCTCGAATGTATAGACTTAGGAGCATATGACATGGCTGTACAGACTTAGAATATTAAGACTGATGTACAGGCTTCATGCGTTGACGCTGTACACACTTAGCGAGTTGACGCTGTACACACATCCAATGAAGTGCGTTGACGCAGTAACATGAGCCAGTGAGATGCGTTGACGCTGTACAGACTTTGATCAATAGCAGATGAGCCAGTGTGTGCTCTGAGTGAGTGTATAGACTTTATGAATTGACTCTGCATGAGACACTCAGATGGATTAGACTAATGCGTTGACGCAGTGGACTCAATGCGTCGACGCACCAGTTGAAACATTTTATAAACCAGCTCTAGGACAGACCAGTGAGTTGACGCAATGATCCCATGCGTCAACGCATCATGCAATACTCATGCAAACTCATGCATTCAATGCTGAATATCAGACACATTCCTATGCAATCATATCAGCTCATGCATTCAATGCTGAATATCAGACACAGTCCTATGCAATCATATCAGCAGCCATATTCAAAACATAATATCATAATGCACTGACTGTGTTGCAATCATCAAAACACAATGCCACATGCTTGTGCCTGAGAGGCACAACACAGTCTGACGCCATCCCCTCGATCATACTTGAAGTGGTTGCCATCAAGAATCAATAAGCGCCCGGTGTCGACGGTGTCGGTCTCCGAGTCCGAGGACTCAGCAACCACAGCTATCCGTCGAGGCCCCCGATCAAGGGAATGGACATTCCCCCATGTCACAGCGACCCGGGATGTAGAGGAAGAAGAGCCGGAGGCCATGTTATCTGCAAAACAACGCCCAGAAAAGAACAAACAAAAGTCAGAAATCAGTTGATCAAAGCAATATTTCTGACAAAATTTCGGCAGCATCTCCCCAGCTCGGGGTTTTTGCCAAAAGAAAAGTGGAAGCCGTCCACAAAGGGAGCAGCTCCTAAAAGCAGCCAGAGGCGCTAAGCCAAGGCCAAATGGGACACCCGAGGGATCTAGCTCCGAGGACAAGTCCTACAAGGAACCTCTTGGGGCCCGAAGAATGGGTTCGGAACCCGAACGGAATATCACTCAACTCACCCGCTCAAGGGGCGAAATCGCCCGAACCCAGAGCCCACTCGACGCCGCGGAGGGAGAAGAAAGGGAGGAGAGAGAAAGAATTCTCACAAATGAAAAGTTGTGAATAAAAAATGAAGAAGAAAACAATATATAGGGGGGCTCCACCCCTGTTAAAACGGCGCGCCCCGGGGCGTGCCGTTTTAAGCGATTGGCGCGCCGTGAAGGCCACGCCGTTTCAACCTTCAAAGCAAAGGGGCGCGCCGGATTTGTCGGCCCCATTTTAACATCTGAATAAAGGGCACGCCGTTTTAAACAGTGCCATTCAAGCTTCTTACTGCACCGGATTAACGACCGAAGCCGAAATTAAGTACCATTTCAAGCATCCGTCATCGAACGAAGCTCATCCGTAGGTACTGCCGCACTCCTGCCTCGCTTGCACCACCCACGTCTGGGGGGCATTTGTTGGCACTCAAAATATGATCCTTCGGCGACCAAGCCACAAAGACGAGTGATACGGCCCACTGAAGCATAGAAGCCGATGAAGGTCAACTTATCAAAGACTCCTCAAGTTGATGGATCCCCTAAGCCACCTTGAAATGAGCACCAGGGGACTTTACCTCAGGAGAGTCGGAATGAACCCACAACCAATTGGCAGCGCGATCAAGCCTGCCCAATGACCCGGCATCGACCTCGTCATGCCGCTACCCCTCATCCATCGCCCGACCAAGGACAACGGTCTACCCAATGGCTCTTCTAAGGAGGAAAAACATCCTCGGCCATCCACAACAAGGGGCCGAAGGTTCTGTCAGCAGAGGGCCCCGATCACCCGACATGGGTTCGGCCCCTCGTCATAATGGGCCCATTAGTGGCCAATTGATCGCCATTCAAGGAGGAATCATCCGGGATGCGACACCATCCGGCAAGGAAGCCTCGAGCACGAGTCCGTCTCGACCAGAAGCACAAATCACAGTGTCGAAGGTCGTGCCAGCAGGATATCCGTATGCTCGGGCCAGACACACGCGGAGGTCTGATCAAGGCCGTTTGTCATATCGAGAGCTCCCTCGACACCACGTCAAGGTTTTTCAAAGGCCTGGGCGAAAGGAGCAGTCAACGAAAGCTTCCAGAATAATCTCCGGACCCATCGGCTGAGCTATGCCAAGCAAACAAGTTAAAACGGCGCGTGAAGGAATGTCGGCGCCCCTTAATACGGCGCCATCAAACCGGCGCGCCAATTCCATCCCGTCTGCGTCCCGGCACCATCAAGTCCGGCGCGCCCCTTCCCAGGGCGCCGGATTAACACAAGGCTACATATAGCCTGCCTTCGGCAAAAAAAAAAGAAAGAGAAGGGAGAGAGCCAGAAAGAGGGTAGAGAAGGAAAAAAAAGAAAAGAGATCCAATCGGAGAGGAAGGCCCTGTTCGTTCGAGGAAAATCTTGGGGGAGAAGTAGGGTTCTCTATGCAGGTCCCTCGCCGTCGTTTTCCTCGCCTGGTACTCGGAATACCGCCGGAGCCGGAGAAGAGAAGCCAGGGATCCGATATTTCATTCGGAAGGAAGAGTCTGGGTGGGTCTCCGTGTTTCTTCCGGTTGAGCCCCTCCCCCATTCTTCTTTGATTTTCTTCCCTGACACAATGTAAGTGAGGAAGGGGAGGGGCGATGATACGAGCCTGACCTCCCCTTCTCTCATCATTTCCTTTGCCCTTTTTGCTTCGTCTGTAATCATTTTCTTCGTGAATGCAAATGGCGGCCGAGTGACAACGCCGGCGTCGGAATCTATATTCTTTGCATATATGTATGCCTGTGTTGTTCACAGGATGAATGAAGAGCTATTGTGATTATTGTCGTATCTCTCCCTCTTGCTCTCTAACCCTCCTTCGAGCGTGCATTGGATGGTTTCCCCGATATATATACTCTCGTATAGCCGGTTTCTCTGACGTTGGATATGCCTTCGGGCCATATGAATTATTCGTTCCCCCTCCCCGGGGTTCTCTTTCTTTCGATTCCGATGCAATGGATGGGCTCGGCATTGAATACTCCATGGGCTCTGCGATCGGAGATGTACTTGTGTGCATATCTCTGTCTGTCTCCGCCAAGGGAAGAAGACCCTTCACCATCCCCTTTGTGCTCTGCTTCATAGGCCAGAGGGGCGGGGAAGAGTCCTTGGATTGTTCCCGGTTATTCAATGGCGAGCCCCATGTCGGTTTGCTTTCGAATATCATACATATGTATACATATCCGTGCCCCGGGCTATGTGTTAATCACATGTCATGCTGCTGATGACTTGCTCAGCCCGTGGGGCTTCATCGTTTTAATATGTTTCTAAGCAATTCATTTGTCCATCTGCCTCCGTCAAACGATGTCTCACACCGCTTCCTTCCGTGTCGCTTACATCTTAACGGGAGTACGCTTTGTAGCATCACTCCAGCATCCGAGGAGGGGGACATTCCCCAAATCTTCTCCATCAATCATTTGGCCGACAGAGGGCTCTTCCACCGTTGACGACTGTCCCTGCGGACTATTGGGTGTACAGCAATGGGGACAAGCCCTACAGTTCAAAACCTACAGTCCTTAATGGACTTAGTAGTGGCCGTGGGTTGTGTTCCCCTCGTAGGCTAGCCCTTGGGGATTCCTTCTATATATCGGTCGTCCCGATTCTAGTGTTGTGGCGACTCGGGTCACGTGCCCCTCGTAGGCTAGCCCTCGGGATTTTTGCTCCCATATCGAGTCGCCTCATGCACTTACTGATGCCCACGGACTCGGTGCCCCTAGCAGGCTAGGCCTCGGGGTTTCTCTCCGATCAGGTTTTTGCCGGCCACCGTTGCGCCACCCGGCCCTTAGGGGTTGCTCCACTACGTGAGTACTCCCCGCTTCTCCCCAATAAATCCTCTGGGACGGGGAGATGCTGCCGAAATTTCGGTTTGAACGAGTCTAAACTCGGAACAATCGCCGCGCTCCAGTATGAACCTCGCGCGGGCCCGTGACTTGACTTTTGGATGGCTTGGGGCTGATCCATTGAATAATCAACTCGATCAATTTTCAAAATCTTCCAAAACATTTTAATAAATCCATAAATAAACCAACGAAACCCTTTTTTTTACAAAATTGTGCTGAATCGGCGCCGTTCATACACGGCGCGCCCTTCCCGACGCGCCCCAATCAAGCCGCGCCCTTCACGGCGCGCCCCAATCAGGCTGCACAGATTTAATATACATTCATTTTCATTTACCTACGGTTTCTGGCGCCGTTTTAAACCATCTACCTACGTTTCAAGGCGCCGTTTCAAGCATTTTAACCCCTTTCTTCGCAAGCGCTGCACCGGTTTCACGCCGAATCATGTCCTTGTGTCAATGAACTGAATAAATTAGCTTGCTCAAGCTCGAATTGGTATGCTTCGAATCTGGACCATCATGCCTTGGCCCAAACATTCACATCGCATTAATGCCTGCCTAAATGTGCACCCCTCCCTTGGTATATCAAATGACGTTGCTGAAAGGTCAGGTTATGCCTGGTCGGCGGTCTCGTCTTGCGTGAGGGTGGTCTTTGGGCTTAAGTCCTCCGCCATGTACCAGGGTCCACCCTAATAAATCGTGTGTAGTCAGTCATAGCATCTTGCATGATCACTTGCATGCTCTGCATCCTTTATTCCGGCCTCGATAGCCCATCATCTCGGCAACTAATCAAAGGTGTTCCCTCCTCGTGGGTGACGTAATTAACGTCATAACCTTTATGGTATGGCGGACTGCTGGTCCCGACCGAACCTCACTTTCGCCCGATACGGGTCAGAATGAGCGCATTATGAACTTGTCACTCATGTGACTGGCACGCCCGCGTTGTCAAATGATCATTTGACTACCGGTTAGTCAGTTGGTCGATCGACCCGCGAAAGAAAGAAAAAGGTCGCGAACAAGTCTGGCACGCCCGGTGGGACCAGTGTCACCTTTCATCTCTTTGTCGAGATACTTGGGCTTCGAGGCCCTCCCAGAGGCTACTGATGTTTGGCTTATTTATTTCTTACAGGCGGATAACGACAACCAATGGGATAACTGGTGTTGACTTCGATCTTTCGATAGTCGCTGAACACGTGCAAGGGTACCTGGTGATACCCATGGAATTCGGCAACTTCCCTGCCGTTGTGGGCTTCCCCAACTTTTTGGGGTTAGCCTTTGTAGATATGCTGGAGGTCGAAGCCCCAGAACCTGTCAAGGAAGCTGTGGAAAAAATGGAGCCTCTGGGGGTTCCCTGCTGCAAAGACTTGTCTGAAAGTCTGGCCCTAGCCGCTAGCTGTCTGGTGCACCACGTCATACGTGGGACCCACCCCAATGTCATCAACAAACACCCTGGAGGACGCCAGCGTCGCCAGGCCAGCAAGAATGCTGCTGTAATCACCGGAACTCTATCTCAGTCCAGGAAATCTATGCTAGTTGGGGGTATGCGCGTCTTCCTCGACGGACGCACTGCACGGGTGACCCCGGACCGAGTCATCCCCAACATTCCTGTCCACAATGCCTATCAGGCCCTCGCTGGAAGGAGGGCAGAAATAGAAGAAGCTGGCCACTATGGCCAAGGAAGCCCGGCACCCAGGCTGAGGATGTTTAAACAGGTGTGGGTTCCCAAGCGGACCCGACCTGCCCACCAGCTAACACCCATTCGCCGTCATCTTGTGAACAACGAGGCGGAAGTGAGAAGAGAAAGGGGCCTGCCCCTGAAGAAGGAAGAAGAGGTGGTTGCGGATCCTCCGCGCCACAGAAGTTTCCGGGCCGCGGCCCGTCAAGCCAACGTCCCTGCTGCGGGATGAATATTCCAACCGCCGGCCGACAGAGTTCGGCTGGCCTATATCCCTCCGGCTGGGGGTCGACAATCACCCCCCATCCTACATCAAGAACGGGGTCGAGAAGAGATGACCTGCTTGGTCAAAAATTATTTCCGAGGCTTAGGCAACCCCTCACTCGGACAACAGTGACTGATGGAGACAATCGCCACTGAGGAAGATTACTGCCCATCAGCAGCAGATGAAGGAGATGTGGGAGATAGAATGATGGTGTCGTCAGTCGATGACAACAGATATAATGACGGCTTCGAAGTCGAAGCCGATGCAGCCTTCCCCAAGCGGGAAGAAAGAAGAAGAGTTTCTGTGTTCGAAAGGCTGACTTTTCCGCAGCAAGCCAGAAGGAGGGTCCATCAACGAAAGAGAAGGGTGCAGGTTTTCACCTGCAACATGGCTGGTATATCTAACCTATATGGGGAGCTTCCTGAAGACCCCCAAGAATTGGCTGAATTGGCCACACGGCCGGGGCCAACTACCCACAGAACAGAAGCAGCAAGAGAGCTTCTGATGATGGTTAAAGGGAAACAGCCCCAGGTCTGTCCCCACTGGGATGACGAGGCCCCTGTCTTGACCGCTAATGTGGTGACGGCAGAAGAAGAAGATGACATCCTCCTCGACATCTTGCCTGAGGGTACGTCCGGGGAGACAACAGAGAGTATCCCCACCACTATAGACCCATCAGTTCTGATGCTGCTACAAAAATATCAACGGGAGATAGACTCTCTGAAGAAGCAGCTGATGGAAAAGACTGAACATTCATCAGCTTCTAAACCACCCGAAGTCCAGGGTGAGTCATCTCGGGGAGCGGCTCATCGTGACGACCCTCCACCACTCTATACATTGTCCCAGGCGTCAGAGCCAAGCATGGCGACAGCACAACAACGCCCGCCACAGCCTCAGCCGCTGCTACCTCCGGTGCTCCCTCAGGTGCACCAGACACCCCCGCTGCTGCTTCCTCCACAGGCGACCACCCTGGTCACCCCATACTTGCAGCCGGCGCACTTCTATCCAGAACCGGTTGATCCCACGGTCCTGAACCGGATGATGGTGGAGAGGATGATCGAGCTGAAGCTCGCAGAGAAAAGTGAAGGTGACTACATCACATTTGATGCCTATCGGGTGCCCTACCCGCAACACCATGTGGCTAAACGACTTCCCTCGGGGGTCAACAAGCCGCCTAAGTTTGACAAATTCAACGGGAAAGGGTCCCCTAAAGAGCATATTGCATATTATATGACCGTTATGGGTGATCTGGCCACCGACGAGTCATATTTGCTGAAGTTCTTCGGGTCCTCGCTGACAGGGCTCGCATTTGAATGGTACTCTAGCCTCTCGGTCGGGTCAATCAATGATTGGTTGGATATGCAGAGAAAGCTCAGAGAAAGATTCCATGTCACAGAGAGGGAGGTCACAGTGGCCGAACTCTACTCAACAAAATAAAGTGCAGATGAGACAGCCCTTGATTACATCAAGAGGTGGAGGAACCTCGGAATGAGATGCAAGCGGCCCCCGCATCAGGAGGACGCGGTACAAATATGTAAAGAAAACCTCAGGAGGGAGGTCCTGGAGAAGATGATTGGAATGGAAATACGGTCGTTCGACCGGCTGAATAATGTGGTGGCCGAAGTGGAGGCTTTCCTAGCCAAGCCTGTCCCGACGTCAGCTGCCAGCACAGCCCAGAAAGGTAAGGCTACGGAACGGCGCCCCACACCTAAAGAAGCAAATGCGCTTGATATCAAGGCGTTCGAACAACAGAAGGAGAAGGCAAGAAGGAGGCTCCCCCGCAACCTGCGAAAGCTCCGGATGACAAAGAAGGTCCTTCGCTGGGGGACAAAATGAAGAAAGCCTATTCCTTTCTAAAAGACAAGACCCGAGTCCTGTTCAACTGGGTAACAGAATACAGCATGGTCACTTTGCCTGAGCCAAGGAGACCGGAGGACCTGAAAAGAAAAGACAGTCCAAGATTCTATCCCTACCACCAGATGTTGAGACATCCAATCGAAGGCTATTATGTTTTCAAAGACATCATCGAAGGAATGGTAAAGATAAATGAAATAGAGCTGGGAGAGTACAAAGTAGACCCTCCTCAGCCACATGAAGCCCCTCTCAGGAGAGCAGCAGTCAACATGATCTCCCTCTACCAGGTATTACCTGAGGAGATCTCTGAAGCAAGCACACAGAGCACCTACGAAATCCATTTCCTAGAGCCCGTGGAAGGACAGCAGGGGTGGCAGCAGATCCCTGTAAAGCACAAGAAGAAGAGGGCACCCCGCCCGAAAGAGGGGGCACATACCCGTGGTGTTACACCCCGGCCTGCTCCGCCAGTGGTAGCACCTGTATGGGTCACCCCACCTACAGCCATCAGAATACATACACCTAATAGGAGGAGGCAGACTCCGCTGCCAGTAATCAAGGAAACCAATCCTGGGGTCCTTCGACTACAGCACCTGATTGAAGGGCTAGATGAATATGTGCAGCCTGAAATGAAACCTCTGCTGGTACGGGACCACGTCCCATGGCAAGATCTGGAACAACTCTCACTCAAACAGGTGGAGGAAGCTGAAGCAACACCCCCTGAAGAGGGCAGCCTGTTCTGGGGGCAGGCACCCGCAGAAACCAAAAAGAAGAGAAAGCAAAAGAAGAAGAAAAGAAAGACCGCTGGGGCCAATAAAGCACAGGTTGTCCCCTGCAATACCCTATCAACACTCTTAAACCTACCCGGAGAAGTGGAAGAAGAAGAAATTTGCTTCACACTCCATGCTGGGGGAGGCAAGGCCGAGGCCGCAACTGCTGCACATGCCACTCGGTCAGGCCGAAAATGGGGGCGCCAGCCACCACCCAACCACAACATCATCTTCAGAGGGGAGCAACCCTACAAGACACCTCCGCCGGAAGTTAAGGGAGTCCAAATCCCTCCTCCGTCAGGCCTATACAACAAGAGTGGGGGCAAGGCAGTCCCTTCATTCCTTGAATTTATGAAGATGTCAAAGGGGAAGCAGCCCTGTCAAGAGGCTAACCCAACACCCGGGGCCATTCACCCGCAGCCAGCGTAATCTACTGAGGATGCAAATGCAGATGGAGCTGGCCCTACAGCGGCTAATAAAAAAGACCCGACAGCCGGTGCCAACCAAGAGGGTGCCGAGTCCGAGGAAGATGAAGTAGGTCCGTCTGGACCCACAAATCAAAACCTCCCCAAGCCCAGATGGGCCGAAGAGATGAACCTCTCCAATGTCCGGGCCGGGAGCCGAATAATGAAGTTGCTCAAGAAACTCCCCGCTCGATTTACGATCTGGGAAATTCTCTCTTTGAGTGAAGAAACTCGACAGACGATCATCACCGCTCTGCAGACGCCTGCTCATTTTGAAGCCTGCATAGCCAAAGCTGTACCAGAAGGCAGTATGACCTTCTCTCCGGAAGACATGCTATTGCCTACTACCATCCACAACAGGCCGCTATACATGAAAGTGTTAGCGCAGCAAGAGTGATATAGAAGGGGGGGGATGAATAGATCACTCCCAATTTGTAGAAACTTAAGCGGAAAATAATTTCTATTGCTAACGCACCTCCTTAAACCGTACACAGAGAAATGTAAATGAGAATGAAGAGCTAAAACATGGAAGCAAAGAGACAAGCAGATGAAGAGCGTAGAGAACAATAGCAAACCACAGAGGAGGCACTCAGTTTTTAGGTGGTTCGATTGCAGTCCGCAATCTACATCCACCCCTCACTCCAACTAGAGTGAGGATTCCACTAGACGATGCTAGATCAATGCAGACTCAGTCTGCGAACAACATGCTGCCACACAGCTTGAACACCAAGGGAAACAAATCCCTCAACCAAGTTCTGCCACCCACAGAACTTGAAACCTATTCTAGCTCCCAGCTAGAACACAACCGGAGAGTCCTCTCCCTTCCTCCACACACCGGAGGGAAACTGTTAATGACAACCAGTCACTAACACCACCAGAGATCCCCGATCTCTCTTCCTCTGTAACACAGAGGGAAACTGGAGTGATACTCCCTTCCTCCACACACCGGAGGGACAACAATTCAAATCAGAATGGAAGAACGAAAATAAACGAAAGCAAAGTAGAAACAAAAGACAATGAAAAGGAACTCAGTTCTGAAACGAAATACAAATGTAGCTTCAAATGAAGCAATTCATCAATCCGCACACACTCTCTCTCTCTCGACCAAACTCCTCTCAGATATGGAACTCTCTTCTCTTTTTCTCCCTTTTTCTTTCTCTCTGCACTTCTCTTTATCTTTTTCTGGATCGAAGGACTTATCTGCTCTCCAGGCTTCTTTCTTCAATCAATCTTCATCTGAAGACGAGGACTCCTTTATATACCTGCAGCAGCAGCAGCAGGGTGCGTGTGGCTTCCACAGTTCCCGCCCTAAGAGTTCGGACCACGTGGCAGCATCTAGCAGGCTGTCAGAACACGTGTCCTCATCTGGGCATTCTCCTTATCCTCGGATCACGTGCTCAGCACCAGTACGCTTAGCACGTAGATTTCGATGGCGTCAACTCACTAGCTCCAAAGAGTTGACGCAGACATCAGAGATCTTCAACCTCTTTAACCGCTGCGCCGACTCCATCAGCCTGCTGCGTTGACGCGACGGTGTCGGCAGTCCAGTGTTCAAGTTTTCTACAGATGGGCGTGCTGCGTCGACGTTATTAGCATGTTGCGTTGACGTATTGAAGACAGCCAAAGAAGTCACCCCTTTCTTGAATGGCTGCGTCGACGCTACCAGTTGGTGGCGTTGACGCACGAACATGTATATTTGTATAATGGCGTCTCTTAAGCTGCTGCATCGACGCTGCTTGTTGATGGCGTTGACGCAGTGGAAGATATCGTGAAAGCTTCGTCGCTTGTAAGGGTCTCTGCTTCTTTGACTGCTGCGTCGACGCTGCTTGCTTGTGGCGTTAACACAATAGAAGACATCGTGAAGCCTTCATCTACTGATGCGTGGACGCTCTAAGCTTCAGGCGTCGACCCTGTTCCCTTCAGCAAAAATGAAGTGTATAGACTTAGTGTTAACGTGCCAGAAAAACCAGTGTACAGACTTCATCAAATGAAGGGCTTCCAGTGTATGGACTTTGCACAGCAAACAACAATGTATAGACTTAGAGAACTGAAGTCTAGTGTATAGACTTGGAAAGCTGTTCAATGTGTTGAGTTGGCGTTGTATAGACTTGGCTTTGAGCATTTGGGCTGAAGGCAATGTGCAGACTAGGCGATGTATAGCCCAAGGAACCAAATGTATAGACTTCGCCATAGTTTAATGAACATACTTTGCAGAGGTGAATGAGCCAATGTGTAGACTTCAAAAGGAGTAGTCCGATGTACAGACTTCAAGAAGTCTTGACAACGGACGCTGTTCAGACTTTGCAAACACGAGACAATGTATAGACTTGCTAGTGTTGCTCAAATGTATAGAGTTGAAGATTGGAAGCATGTATAGGGTTGACCTGAACTGATTTTTTGCAATGAGCAGACTTAGTTGGTCGGGCAGTGTACAGACTTGGAATTTTAATACCAGTGTGTAGACTTCAGTTAGAAGGTGCCCGATGTACAGACTTGAAGGAGTTATACCAATGAACAGATGAGTCGATGCATCAGCAAGGGTGGGTCGACCCACTGCTGTCAATACTAGCTAAGCAGAGTGTAGATAAAATCATAATAGCATGCTTATCTGACAACCAAACGAACTGTACTCACTCACATGATGAAACAACATCAATCTAGAGATAGAAGATTGATTTATAGTGTGAGACATCATCAAAACCATAGGGATGCAATAATCTCCCCCTTTTTGATGATGATAACACTATGAATCAAGCAATATCAAGTTTCAACAAGAAGTTAATACCAGTTGCAACAAGCAGAATAAATTCAAGGCATGCTCATGCAAATGAATTAGACATTCTCTACAACACACTCTCATCTCCCCCACAACTCATAACCAACTCTTTCACTAAGCAACATGACTCCCCTCAAAAACTCAAGACAAATCCAATACTCACTCATATTGCAAACTTCTCTCCCCCTTTGACATCAGCAAAAAGAACTACAGAATGTATGACAGTGCTGGAAACATGAGGACTAAGGGCAGTAACTTCTTAGTGCAGAAAGTCACGAGTAGGTCTTAAGAGAATAAGTGAGTTTCTAATCTCAAGAGATGATTCTTTAGACTTCAGTACACAATAGAGAGGTAGAATGATAGACAAGTTTATGAGCATACATAGTGGATGATTTAGAGCAGGAGTTCACAAGTATGGCCAAATATAGCTGATCATTCAACTATTCCACAAAACAGCAAGAGATTAAATTAGAGAGGTGTTCTCAAGATATTGAAGACAAGCAATCCATTAGTTGCATAACAAACAAGGAATTTTTGTTGGAGATGATTTTCAAGAAGATCAATGAGTAAGTTGGTAGTTCACTTCCTTTGACATTAGGGAGACACCTTGATTAGAGACCTAAATCCCTAGTTACTCAGAGTGAGTACCTCATTACTTCCCCCTCTTTTTTTATTATTAAGGAACAGAGTTAGTAACTGTGGCTTTTGACATGAGGAAACACCTTGATTAGAGGCCAGAGTCCCCAGTTACTCACCAGCAAGCCACCATTGCTCTGTCATGACTTTTCATTCATTTTAAGCATTTGACACCTCATGACTTGGGAGAAATATTCATTTCATTGATGAAGCTCCCAGTTTCTCAGTGATCAAAACAGAACATGTTTGTTCAGTTAAGCCCTTGAGTTAAAGAGATAGAATGATTGAGGACAATACCAAAAAGGACTTTTCTTGAATTTAGTCTTGAAGTCTAGATTTCAAGTTGATTGGGTCAGATATCAAGACATACAAGTTTTTGGCCTGAACCATAATCAATGACAATGTAGGAAGATATACTTTATGCAATTAGTCCAAATCTCTGAAAGAGTACCAAAAGAAAGATTCTGACTTGGAGATTAGAGTCACTGACTTATAGACTTAAGAGATAAGTGACACTCTATTTTTTGAGAGAACCACACTAAATCAGTCATGCAAGACCAGCAAAGGTACACTTCTGGACAGCCCTTTTTGAATCTGTCAAAGAACTTCTCTTCTCACATCACAACTCAGCTCCCCCTAAGACATAGCATTCCTAAAAGCTAACCAGTAAGCGTTCTGAACTCCCCCTTAAACCAGCATGCAAGAAGGCTAAACAACATATAGACACAACTCCCCCTCATAATAGGAACATGTTTCATAATTAAGACAATTTGTATAAGCCTAATTCTCTTCTCAATGTGGAAAATTTTTCATTATCCAGAGGTTTTGTGAATATGTCAGCAATCTGATTATCTGTGCCTACATGTATCAGTTCAAAATTATTCTTAGACACTTCATCTCTTATAAAATGATGTCTTATTTCTATGTGTTTGGTTCGAGAATGCAAAACAGGATGTTTAGCAAGATTGATGGCACTAGTATTATCACAGAAAATAGGTGTGCACCCCAGGTCTACTTGGTAGTCCTGAAGCTGGTGTTTAATCCATATGACTTGTGTTCCACAACTCCCTGCAGCCACATATTCAGCTTCTGCAGTGGAGAGGGCCACAGAATGTTGTTTCTTGGATCCCCAAGACACTAAACACCCACCCAGGAATTCACAATGGCCACTAGTGCTTTTCCTGTCTAGTTTATAGCCTGCATAATCAGCATCTGTGTATGCTACTAAGTTAAGTGTGTGAGATGTAGGAAACCATAAACCAAGAGAGTGACTAGCTGACAAATATCTGAAGATTCTTTTAACTGCAGCTAAGTGTAGTTCAGTAGGTCTAGACTGATACCTTGCACACATTCCTACACTGAATTGTATATCAGGTCTAGAGGCTGTCAAGTAAAGTAGTGATCCAATCATACCTCTATAAAGTTTGGCATTTACTTCTTTACCTGTCTCATCTGCATCCAATGAAGTATTGGTGCCCATGGGTGTAGTAATGTGCTTTAAGTTTTCCATGCCAAACCTTTTGAACAGTTCCATTGTGTATTTGGTTTGGTTGATGAAGCACCCATCTTCTAGCTATTGTACCTGCAATCCAAGAAAGTATTTTAGTTCTCCAACCAAACTCATTTCAAATTCAGCAGACATCATGGTAGAAAATTCATCACATAGTTCATGCTTAGTTGATCCAAATACAATGTCATCTACATATACCTGAACTATGATGAGATCTTTATTCATGCCCTTGGTAAATAAAGTCTGATCAACTTTACCTCTTTTGTAGCCTTTGCTGATCAGAAATTCAGACAATCTTTCATACCAAGCTCTTGGAGCCTGCTTTAGACCATACAAGGTTTTGTTTAACCTGAAAACTTGGTTAGGTTGAGGAGAATATTGAAATCTAGGAGGTTGTTCAACAAAAACTTCTTCTTTAATAACTCCAGTTAAAAAGGCACTTTTAACATCCATTTGTTTGAGTTTTATGTTCTTTGAGCATGCAAAGGCAAGCAACAATCTTATAGCTTCCATCCTGGCAACAGGTGCATAGGATTCATCAAAGTCTACACCGAATTCCTGACAGTAGCCTTTGGCTACTAATCTGGCATTATTCCTCGAGATGATTCCATCTTCATTCATCTTATTTTTGAACACCCACTTGGTTCCTATGACATTAATACCATCTGGTCTTGGGACAAGCTCCCAGACATTATTCCTTTCAAACTGACCTAATTCCTCACTCATGGCATTTACCCAAGCTTGATCAGCTAAGGCTTCTTCTACTGTTTTGGGTTCAATTTGTGAGACTAAAGCAATTAAGTCATCATTATTCACATTTCTAAAATGAGACCTAGTCCGAAGAGGATCTTCAGGATTGCCTATGACTTTATCTAAAGGATGGTCTTTAAGAAGTCTGATATTTGTTGAAGACTCACCTGTTTCTCTTGGACCTTCCTGATTTGGGGAATTTGTTTCTCCACTCTACTGAGTCTTCTCTTCTTCTTGTTGGTCTTCTAGAAAATCTCCACTATGATTGGAGTCCCTATCAAGATTTTCAACATTAGAAACATCTTTCTTTTCACTAAAAAGAATGTGTGGAGATTCTTCCACTTTCTGATCTGATATGTTAAATACCCTATATGCCCTTGACACTTCAGAGTAACTCAAGAATATTCCAGGTGAACTCTTGGCTTCAAACTTGTCTAAATCTTTCTTATCATTGTTATGAATAAAATATTTTGCTCCAAAAATTCTGAAATGAAACAAGTTTGGTTTCTTACCTTTTAGAAGCTCATAGGGTGTTTTCTTGTGTATGGGTCTTACCATGGCCCTGTTGATTATGTAGGTTGCTGTATTGGCCGCTTCTGCCCAAAACCTTCTAGGTAACTTACTTTCAATCAACATGGTTCGGGCCATTTCCACCACTGTTCTATTTCTTCTCTCCACGATCCCATTTTGTTCAGGTGTCCTGGGAGAAGAGAACCTGTGAGTTAGTCCTTCTTTGTCACAAAGATCAGTAAACATGGAATTTTCAAACTCACCTCCATGGTCAGATTGAATAGAACTAACCTTGAACTTTCCTTCTTGTTTGACCTTATTGAAGAACAGATTAAACTTTTGAAATGCATCACTCTTATTTGCTAAGAAAAATATCCATGAATACCTAGAGAAGTCATCTATGATGACGTAGCCAAACCTGTTTCCATTAAGACTCTGAGTTCTAGTTGGACCGAAAAGATCCATATGAAGAAGTTCCATTGGTCTAGAAGATAATGACTCAGTTCTTAATTTGAAAGAATTTCTGGTCTGTTTGCCTAGAGCACAGGCATCACATGCTTTTGATATTGAGTTGAATTTAATTCTAGGCATGCCTCTAACTAAATCATGCTTGACCAATTTATTTAAAGTTGAAAAGCTAGCATGACCTAGACGTCTATGCCATTCAAAGGCATCATTTTCAGAATTGGCAGATAAGTAAATAGTAGATTCAGATTTCTCATCTAAGTCTACAATGTAGACATTATTAATCCTGTTGGCTACAAATTTAACCATGTCAGAATTTGTTTCAAGGATTTTACATGAACTATCATCAAATACAACCCTGTGACCCCTGTCACATAATTGGCTAATGCTAATCAGGTTGTGTTGAAGCCCTTCCACAAGTAATACTTTTTCAATGGAATTTGTGGAAGACTTACCTACTGTGCCAACTCCAATTATTTTACCTTTGTTCTTTCCTCCAAACTTGACCAGACCCCCTGGCTTCATCTCTATCTTGCTGAACTTGGATCGGTCTCCTGTCATATGCCTGGAGCAGCCACTGTCGAGGTACCACTTGTTGTCTTCAGCTGCCAGGCCGACCTACACAAGTATATCAAGCAGAGTGATTTGGAACCCAAGATGAGTTGGGTCCAAGGACATTGTTTAAATCTCTGATCAAGTGTTTAGGTATCCAGATTTGTTTCAGCATGGTTTTCTCTGGCACCTTCCTTTCTGGTTTGTTAAAGTTGAATCCAGCTGAACTGGAGAAGTGAGTTCTATTCCTTTCATTAGTCTTCCTATTCCTAGGAAATTTCCTGTAGGCGTGTTGATTAGCATATCTTTGACAATGAAAGTTATTCCTCCAGTAGGTCTTGTTTGGACCCATCTGATTGTTATAATTCCAGCTCTTATTCTGATTTA
The DNA here is from genome assembly GCA_022559845.1 of Amorphophallus konjac. Lineage (NCBI taxonomy): Eukaryota > Viridiplantae > Streptophyta > Magnoliopsida > Alismatales > Araceae > Amorphophallus > Amorphophallus konjac. The sequence goes on along the minus strand of CM040117.1, from coordinate 144,057,700 downwards.
TTTTCTTGGTCCAGCTTCCATTTGTGTTCTGGTGAATGGACTTAATGTTATTCTTCATAAAGTTCATTCCAATCTTAAATGGTTGTCCAGTACTGGTTTTTGTGTTTTCTTTAGGACTTTGAGTTTCCTTAGAGCTGTTTGAGCTGGATGGTGTGTCCAGCTTTTCTTTTCCCTTCTCTGGACAGAAGGTGATGGTCTTGAATTACAAGGGTCTCTTGTTGGTTGGGTCATAGCCTAGACCTTTCTTATTGAAATTGACCCTAGTTCCTAGTATAGCATCCAGACTAGTCTTTCCTTTGACAAATTTTTCTAAGACTTTCTGTTTGTCTTCCAGCTCCTTTTGAAGAAATTCAGAATTCTTTAGGAGTTCAGCATTTACTTTCTTCACAGCTTCATATTTCTCTGAATTCATTCTAATTTCATTCATGCTTTCTTCAATTTTAGTTTTGAATTCATTGAGCTATTTTTGACTTTCTTGAATTTCTCCCTTAAGCTTATCATTCTCTTTCCTTAGTGAGGTCATTTCTTCTAGTTGTTCTTTTAGCTTTTCATTTTCCTCACAGACCAGAGTTTGTTCTTCAACATTTGTGTTAAATTTTCTTTTCAGAACTTTGTTCTCTTTGCTAAGAGAATTAAATTTACCAAGTAAGTCACCATAAGCATCCTCCCAGTCATCAATTGAGAAATTTTTAAAAACGTTTATTACCTCCTGTTCACTGTTTACCATAAGGCAAATTCCATCTTCATATTCTTCTGAGGAGGCTTCTTCTGGGTCTTCTTCTTCCTCGCTCCATGTGCAGACCATTGCCTGTGGCTTCTTCTTCTTCTGCACCTTTATGTCTTTCTTTTGAAAATAGGGACCCTTCTTCTAGAGGTCTGGGCATTCGCCTTTCATATGTCCCTGTTTGTTACAATTGAAACAAGTTACTCTCTTAGGATTTCTATCCCTGTAACTAGTAAATTCAGCACTCTTGTTGAAAGAGTGTGGCTTCTTCTTTCTAAAGGTTTTTCCCTTTTTCTTCAGAAATTTTCTGAACTGTCTAGTGAGCATTGCCTGCTTCTCCTGGTCGAGATTTGACAGACCTTCAAGCTCAGACTCGGACTCAGGGCTACTACTGCTGCTCCCACTGTTACTACCCTTGTTGCGGGAAGCTCTTAGAGCTACATTTTCTCCCTTCCTCTCACTTCCTTCTCCACCTCCTTGGAAATTCATCTCATAGGTCATCAGGGATCCTATGAGTTCATTCACAGTTAAGACAGTCAAATCTTTTGACTCCTCAATCACAATGGCCTTAGTGTGCCATGCCGGGGATAAAGATCTAAGGATTTTCCTGACAATATCTGCCTCAACAAGATCCTTCCCTATCCCTTTAAGAGTATTTGTGATTAAAGACAACCTGGCATACATCTCAGTTATATTTTCATCTGCATTCATCTTAAATATTTCATACTTAGAAGTGTAGAGATTTACCTTTGAGGCTTTTACTTGAGCTGTACCTTCATAGATCAATTGCAGCTCATCCCACATTCGCTTGGCAGTTCTGTATGCAGATATACGAGCATATTCCTCTGGATGAACATCACACTGGATTATGTTCAGTGCCGTCCAGTTGAGTGAAGAGAGCTTGACATGGTCATCTGTCCAAGCATCCTCGTTTGGTGGCAGCTCATATGGCCCCACCGTGATTACTCTCCACAGTTTATGACTCTGAGCTCTGATGAACACTTCCATCCTGTTCTTCCAAAACAGATAGTTACTACCATCGAAATAAGGAGGGTGACTAATGGATTGACCTTCGGCCACGAAGGTTCTAGGACCACCGGCATTTCCTTGACCGTTCGTCCACATGGCGTCAACCTGCTCTGATACCAAGTGTTAGCGCAGCAAGAGTGATATAGAAGGGGGGGATGAATAGATCACTCCCAATTTGTAGAAACTTAAGCGGAAAATAATTTCTACTGCTAACACACCTCCTTAAACCGTACACAGAGAAATGTAAATGAGAATGAAGAGCTAAAACATGGAAGCAAAGAGACAAGCAGATGAAGAGCGTAGAGAACAATAGCAAACCACAGAGGAGGCACTCGTTTTTAGGTGGTTCGATTGCAGTCCGCAATCTACATCCACCCCTCACTCCAACTAGAGTGAGGATTCCACTAGACGATGCTAGATCAATGCAGACTCAGTCTGCGAACAACATGCTGCCACACAGCTTGAACACCAAGGGAAACAAATCCCTCAACCAAGTTCTGCCACCCACAGAACTTGAAAACTGTTCTAGCTCCCAGCTAGAACACAACCGGAGAGTCCTCTCCCTTCCTCCACACACCGGAGGGAAACTGTTAATGACAACCAGTCACTAACACCACCAGAGATCCCCGATCTCTCTTCCTCTGCAACACAAAGGGAAACTGGAGTGATACTCCCTTCCTCCACACACCGGAGGGACAACAATTCAAATCAGAATGGAAGAACGAAAATAAACGAAAGCAAACTCGATTCGGAAACCAAATATAAATGTAGCTTCAAATGAAGCAATTCATCAATCCACACACACTCTCTCTCTCTCGACCAAACTCCTCTCAGATATGGAACTCTCTTCTCTTTTTCATCCTTTTTCTTTCTCTCTGCACTTCTCTTTATCTTTTTCTGGATCGAAGGACTTATCTGCTCTCCAGGCTTCTTTCTTCGATCAATCTTCATCTGAAGACGAGGACTCCTTTATATACCTGCAGCAGCAGTAGCAGGGCGCGTATGGCTTCCACAGTTCCCGCCCTAAGAGTTCGGACCACGTGGCAGCATCCAGCAGGCTGTCAGAACACGTGTCCTCATCTGGGCATTCTCCTTATCCTCGGATCACGTGCTCAGCACCAGTACGCTCAGCACCTGGATTTCGATGGCGTCAACTCACTAGCTCCAAAGAGTTGACGCAGACATCAGAGATCTTCAACCTCTTTAACCGCTGCGCCGACTCCATCAGCCTACTGCGTTGACACGACGGTGTCGGCAGTCCAGTGTTCAAGTTTTCTACAGATGGGCGTGCTGCGTCGACGTTATCAGCATGTTGCGTTGACGTATTGAAGACAGCCAAAGAAGTCGCCCCTTTCTTGAACGGCTGCGTCGACGCTACCAGTTGGTGGCGTTGACGCACGAACATGTATATTTGTATAATGGCGTCTCTTAAGCCGCTGCGTCGACGCTGCTTGTTGATGGCGTTGACGCAGTGGAAGATATCGTGAAAGCTTCGTCGCTTGTAAGGGTCTCTGCTTCTTTGACTGCTGCGTCGACGCTGCTTGCTTGTGGCGTTGACGCAATAGAAGACATCGTGAAGCCTTCGTCTACTGATGCGTGGACGCTCTAAGCTTCAGGCGTCGACCCTGTTCCCTTCAGCAAAAATGAAGTGTATAGACTTAGTGTTAACGTGCCAGAAAAACCAGTGTACATACTTCATCAAATGAAGGGCTTCCAGTGTATGGACTTTGCACAGCAAACAACAATGTATAGACTTAGAGAACTGAAGTCTAGTGTATAGACTTGGAAAGCTGTTCAATGTGTTGAGTTGGCGTTGTATAGACTTGGCTTTGAGCATTTGGGCTGAAGGCAATGTGCAGACTAGGCGATGTATAGACTTTGCCCAAGGAACCGAATGTATAGACTTCGCCACAGTTTAATGAACATACTTTGCAGAGGTGAACGAGCCAATGTGTAGACTTCAAAAGGAGTAGTCCGATGTACAGACTTCAAGAAGTCTTGACAACGGACGCTGTTCAGACTTTGCAAACACGAGACAATGTATAGACTTGCTAGTATTGCTCAAATGTATAGAGTTGAAGATTGGAAGGATGTATAGGGTTGACCTGAACTGATTTTTTGCAATGTGCAGACTTAGTTGGTCGGGCAGTGTACAGACTTGGAATTTTAATACCAGTGTGTAGACTTCAGTTAGAAGGTGCCCGATGTACAGACTTGAAGGAGTTATACCAATGAACAGATGAGTCGATGCATCAGCAAGCGTGGGTCGACCCACTGCTGTCAATACTAGCTAAGCAGAGTGTAGATAAAATCATAATAGTATGCTTATCTGACAACCAAATGAACTGTACTCACTCACATGATGAAACAACATCAATCTAGAGATAGAAGATTGATTTATAGTGTGAGACATCATCAAAACCATAGGGATGCAACAGAAAGGGCACCTGAATAGAAGGGAGCTGAACAGAATACTGGTTGATCCCGGTGCAGCAGTCAACATTCTGCCTTACAGAATATACGAGAGGCACCATTTTAATGTGCATCTCGAGAAAGTCAGGGATATGCGTATCGCTGGCTTCAACCAAAAATGTGAGGTTTCAATGGGAGTGGCAGAGTTCACACTGACCCTGGCAGATTTCACTACAAGGGTGCAGTTTCATATCATTGACTCTCGCACCTCCTACAAGGCGTTGCTCTGCCGCCCTTGGCTGCATGAAAATATGGTGGTACCCTCCACACTGCACCAATGCATTAAATACAGCCTCCAGGGGAAGGAGGAGAGGATATTTGCTGATATCCACCCATTCGAGGTGTTTGAATGTCACTTGGCGGATGCCAACCTATATACGGGGCCTCCCCGGAAGGTTTCTGAAGCTGAGGCCCCCGTAGGGGCGTCGAAGAATAGATCGGGTGACGGTTGGTATCCACCACCGCCGCGCGGATATGTCAAGCCGAAGGTAGTCTCCCACATCACAGCTTCTGGAGATGTCGGCAGGGTGACACCCCCAGCGTTGTACCCCAAGGCTAAGGAAGTGCAGATCGATCGACAGCACGACCGCATCGGAGTCCCGGCCGGCCTCACCAAGCCAGTCTCCGGCCTCAATGATCCCACTATCGAACCTTTCAAGGCTTAGGAGGTGACACAAGAAGATGGGCCCATCAGCCTGTTCTATACGGCTGAAGAACATCCCACTCGGGAAGACACATACTGCAGCCTCCCCGAAGATCTAAGCAACCCGCCGGTTCCTGTTCAAGGCCTGGCATTTACAACTGATCGGATGGCCAAGATGTTTCAGAAGCAACACATTCCTCCCGATCAGTCTCAAAAGCGCAAAGAAGCTTTCCAGAAGATGTGGCATCCTGCAAATCTGGATAAGGAAATGAGACGTGTCTCTCAACATCCAGGTTTGGGCTTCACCTTGGAGGAATATTATTACAGTGGGCGGTACGAGGCGGATACTATCTCTGCCTTCTACCCTACTGAAGATAGCCCTCTGGGAGCAACCTTTGATGAGTATCCGGAGGAAGCCGAATATCTTGAACTGGCTCGGTCTGAAATCAAGAAGTAGAAACCTCGGCCCCTTGCCGATGCTGGGAGCAGGTTCATCCTGAAGAAGTGGCCCTTCAAGCTGAATTTGATACGGCTAGCAGTAGCGAAGCCGAAGACAGTCAAGAAGCAGGAGTCTCTCCGTCTACAGGGGTCATACTAATGACAACTTCAACACCCTTTCTGCCAATCAGGGAAGCCTTGGTCAACTCCAATCAAGGGGAGCCAGCTACCAGGAAAGAAAAAGCCACTTCTGCAGAAGATACAACTGTCCCAGAAGGTGAGACTTCCTCAACTTCTACTGTAAAATCAGCATGCTGTCCGAGCCTGGTAGTAAACAGTAACCAGCCCGTCGTGGCTGCAATCTCATCTGCAAATACTAAGGCTGCTCTCTCACCCTTGGGAGCTGCAACGGCAATGGATTTATAATAGAACAATCCACCCAGCCGCTAACACAAGAAACAAAGAAACCTCAAGAAGCTTTGGTAGTGTCTGACGAGGAAGTCGAAGTACTCGAACCTCAAGATGGTATTCCAGACTTCGTTGACCTCCAACCGGCACCTCCTGAAATAGAAGACGGAGGCCAGGCCATAGTCGATGAACTGATGGATGTCAACTTGGGAAATGAGAAGGACCCTAGGCCTACCTTCCTCAGCGCCCAACTATCCTAGATGAACGGGAGCTGTACATCTAGCTACTGCTAGAATACCGGGATTGCTTCGCCTGGACTTACAAAGAGATGCCAGGTCTAAGCCCCGCTGTCTCACAACATGAGCTAACAATCAGCCTGAGGATGAACCAGTGAAGCAACCACCGTGGCACATGAGGCCAGAGCTCATCACCTAAATTTGTGCTGAAGTCGACAAGCTCATTGACGTGGGATTTGTTGAAGAAAACTAGTACACCATGTGGCTGGCGAATATCGTCCCTATGAAAAAGAAGAATGGACAGATCCGGATATGTGTCGACTTTCGGCATATAAATAAAGCCTACCCCAAGGATGACTTTCCGGTGCCAATAACCGAGGTCATGACTGATGCTACAACCAGCCATGAGGCCCTATCATTCATGGATGGATCGTCCGGCTACAATCAGATTTGGATTGTAGAGCATGACCGAGTCCATACTGCTTTCCGAACCCCTAAAGGCATTTATCATTACAAGAGAATGCCGTTCGGACTGAAGAATGCTGGTGCAACCTATCAGCGCGCGATGACCAAAATCTTTGACGAGCTGCTCTACCACAAGGTCGAATGCTACATAGATGACCTGGTGATTAAAACCAGAAGAAAAGAAGATCATCTGCAAGACCTCCGGATTGTTTTTCAGAGGTTGAGGTAGCATGAGCTGAAGATGAACCCTATGAAATGTGCGTTCGGAGTGTCGAGCGGAAAATTAATAGGCTTCATCGTCCGATATCGGGGAATCGAGATAGACCCCACAAAGATCAAGGCAATTCAGGAGTTACCTCCGCCAAGGAACATCTCCGAGCTGAGATCACTACAGGGCCGCTTAGCTTATATCCGGTGGTTCATTTCATTGTCAGGGCGATGCCAGCCCTTCCACAAGCTAATGATGAAAGATGTCCCCTTTTATTGGGATGAAGATTGCCAGGCAGCCTTTGACAAGCTAAAAGACTACCTGAAAACTCCTCCAGTGTTGGGCGCACCAGTGAAAGGACGACCATTGATACTGTATATAGCAGCTACACATAATTCTCTGGGGGCAATGCTGGCCCAGAATAATGAAGAAGGGAAAGAGCAAGCCCTCTATTACCTCAGTCGGAGACTGGTCAAAACTGAAGAGAAATATACTTATATTGAGAAGATCTGTCTGGCGCTGGTCTTCGCAGTTAAGAAGCTCCGACACTATATGTTGTCGCATGAAATCAGCTTGGTGTCCAAAGAGGATCCCCTGAAGTACATCATGTCTCAACCGGCACTCAAAGGCCGCCTGGGCAAATGGGCGGTAATCCTTATGGAGTTTGATATCTCCTACGTGCCGCGAAGGCCGTCAAGGGCCAAGCTATTGTAGACTTCTTCGCTGAGCACCCAGTGCCCGGGGATTGCCCGTTGGAGCCGGAGCTTCCTGAAGATGAAACCCTAGAAGCCGTGCAAGTACAGCCCTCCCTATGCAGCTATACTTTGATGGCGCTTCAGAATTGACACCTCTGCCACCGGATCATCCAGGGTCAGAGCAGGAGCACGCATAGTCTTGAAATCCCCAGAAGGAGAAGTGGTACATACATCCTGCTCCATAAACAAACAATGCACCAACAATGAAGCGGAATATGAAGCCCTGATAATCGGGTTGCAAATTACTCTGTCCATGGGAATTCAGATGCTGGAAGCATTCGGAGACTCCATGCTAGTTATAAAACAGCTGGAAGGAGAGTTCGATGTACGAAGCAAGAGCTCTCCCCTATCACCAGTTGGCAACTCGCCTGATGTCAAGATTTTACTTCATCAGCATCAAGCACATCAATCGAGGCCGAATGCTTAGGCAGACGCCCTCGCTAAGCTGGCCAGCTCATTGGCGGTCCCGCCAGCCACAAGCCTGAATATAACAGTGATCAACCGCCGACAGGTCCCCAGCGTAACAGGGGTCCTGGCCGACGAACAAGAAATGGAAGTAGCAGTCATCGAAGGGGTTCAGCAGCCCGATTGGCGAGAGCATCTCTACGCTGGTTTCAACACCAGCAACTTCCAAAAGAAAAGGAACAGAGAATGAAGCTCCTGAGGATCAAGGATTCTTACGAGATGAGAAGCGGGACCTTGTTTCGCATTATGGCAGATGCCCGAAGGAAAGTCCTACTCCGTTGCTTGTCTTCAGCAGAAGCGGGACAAGTGATGCAGGAGGTCCATGCAGGATCAGCTGGAGCACACCAGGCTAGCCCAAAGATGAAAATTGAGATAAAGAAATTGGGTTACTATTGGCCCACTACATTTGATGATTGCTGCAAGTTTGTCCAAAGCTTGTCAGAAGTGTCAAGAACACGCCAATGTGGCAAGGATACCTCCAGTGCCATTGCATCCCACCCTACCAAGCTGGCCGTTTGCTCAGTGGGGCACGGACGTAGTAGGGCCGCTACCAGCATCTTCATCAGGGTGCAGATACATCTTAGCAGCTACAGACTACTTCTCCAGATGGGCGGAGGCAGTAGCACTAAGAGATGTGACGGGAGAACTAGTTACAAGATTCTTCCGGCAGAATGTAATATTTCGGTTCGGGATCCCCAGCCGAATCATCTCTGATAATGGCAGTCATTTTAGGAACCAGAAGGTTTATCGGCTAGCCGACAAATACAAAATCGACTGGAGGACATCGTCCCCCTACAACCCTCGCAATGGACTCGCAGAAGCCTTTAACAAGACCTTATGCACACTGCTGGCAAAGACTGTCAAGTCTAATAAAAAGGATTGGGAAGAAAGGATGTACGAAGCACTTTGGGCCTATCGTATTGTCTACAAGACCCCAACCGACTATTCACCTTTCTCCCTCGTTTATGGGTCGGAAGCTGCAGTGCCCATTGAATTGCGAGTTGTCGTCCAACACGGACTAGTCAGTGGTGAACAGGTCAATACAGAAAGAAGATTGGAGGAGCTCGCTGAGCTCGAAGGAAAATGCCTCCGGGCACAGCAAAACATCCAACTCTACCAAGCTCGCATGGCCCGTGCTTTTGACAAGCTAGTCAAGGGTCGAGAATTCAAGAAAGGAGACCTGGTAATGGTCAAAAGAAGAGAAGTGATGGCCTCCAACCCCAAAGGGAAGGTGGTCGAAAATTGGGTCGGGCCGTATATCATCCGTCGAGTATATGAAGGGGGTGCCTACGTCCTTGTAGACCACAAAGGGGTCATTCAGTTCTCTCCCCTCAATGGAAAACACATTAAGCTGTATCATGCAGCGCAGCCGACATGTCCCGAGTTACCGGTCGGAGCTAACCTCTCCTTGGTCAGTGGCACTCCGCCCTGATCGAGCTACCTCCCCTTGGTCTAGTGGCATTCTGCTCTGATCAAACTACCCTTTCCATGGTTAGTGGCAATCCACCCTAACCGAGCTACCTTCTCCTGGTTAGTGGCATTCCACCCTAATCGAGCTAGCTTCCTTAGTCTAGTGGCATTCTGCCCTGATCGAGCTACCTCTCCTTGGTTTAGTGGCATTCTGCCCTGATCGAGCTACCTTACCTTGGTTTAGTGGCACTCCGCCCTGATCGAGCTACCTCCCCTTGGTCTAGCGGCATTCCGCTCCGATCAACCTACCCTTTCCCTGGTTAGTGGCACTCCGCCCTAACCGAGCTACCTTCTCCTGGTTAGTGGCATTCCGCCCTAACCGAGCTAGCTTCCTTGGTCTAGTGGCATTCTGCCCTGATCGAGCTACCTCTCCTTGGTTTTATGGCATTCTGCCCTGATCGAGCTACCTTACCTTGGTTTAGTGACACTCCGCCCTAACCGAGCTACCTTCTTCCTTGGTCTAGTGGTATTCTGCCCTAATCGAGCTACCTCCCCTTGGTTTAGCGGCACTCCGCCCTAATCGAGCTACCTTTTTCCTTGGTTTAGTGGCACTCCGCCCTAACCAAGCTACCTTCTCCTTGGCTTAGTGGCATTCTGCCCTAACCGGGCTAGCTTCCTTGGTCTAGTGGCATTCTGCCATGATCGAGCTACCTCTCCTTGGTTTAGCGGCACTCCACCCTAACCGTGCTACCTTTTTCCTTGGTTTAATGGCACTCCGCCCTAACCGAGCTACCTTCTCCTGGTTAGTGGCATTCCGCCCTAACCGAGCTCGCTTCCTTGGTCTAGTGGCATTCTGCCCTGATCGAGCAACCTTACCTTGGCTTAGTGGCATTCGCCCGAATCAAGCTACCCTTCCCTGGTCTAGTGGCATTCCACCATGATCGAGCTACCGCTCCTTGGTCTAGTGGCACTCCTCCATGATCAAGCTACCCTTCCCTTGGTCCAGTGGCATTCCGCCCTGACCGAGCTACCCTTTCCTTGGTCCAGTGGCACTCCGCCCCAATCGAGCTACCTTCCCTTGGTCCAGTGGCATCCTGCCCTGATCAAGCTACCTTCTCCTTGGTCTAGTGGCATTCTTCCCTGATCGAGCTTCGAAAGAATACGCCGCACCGCCATTACGAGCCTTATGTTCGAATTGGCACGAAAGCCCTTCTTGGCGTTAGCATTATCTTCCCGCTAACGAATAAACCCTTGTCGGCTTAAGACTTCGTGTTCTAGATGACCTTCTCACATTGTTGCCGCTACGGGCCATCTATTGTCGACCAAGGGTCAAACATCATACTTCGGTCTGCCACCCTGTACAAAAAAAAAAGAAAGAAAGAAGATAAGATGGGGTTAAAAATAGAGATACCCCGCCAGACTTGCTCCTATATTAGGAGAAGTGCAAAAATGGCTATAGCCTAGCTGTGGCAAAAACCCGAAGGGGCACTGCAGGTAAAATCGGGTACCCCGCCACGTGAAAACCCAAAAGGGCGCGTGGGCAAAAGCAAGAGGGGGCTGGCTTCGGCGAAAACCCGAAAGGGCGCTTAAGTCAGTAAAGTGGTAATTTCCAAATTCCTCTATTGTTCGCCACCTGATGAAACTCCACAAGGGACAACCCTTAAAAGTCCCACCGGAAATCCTTGAATAAACCGATGTTTGACCCTCGTCATCATCGACGAGATCGGGCGATCTCTACCCTTCACTTGGACCTTACGTACATGTTGATAATCCCATCTTTGCTTCGGCATGTGACCCATGCTGATGAATAAACCCATGGTCGACCGTCGTCATCATCGACGAGATCGGTCGATCCCTACCCCTAAAACTTGGACCTTCCGTCCTTGCTAATAAACCCACCTTTGTCTCGGCAATAACCTATGCTGATTAATAAACATGTGTTTGACCCTCGTCATCATCGGCGAGATCGGTCGATCTTTACCCCTAACTCGGATCTTACATCCTTGTTAATAGACCATATCCTTCGCTTCGACATCTAGCCGATGTCGACGAACCGAAGTAGGATCCAATCCTCGTCATCAACGACAAGGCCAGCCAACATTTTCGTGGTCCAGTTCTTCTGCATCCCGAATTCAAAAAAGAAAAAAAGAAAGAAAGAAAAGAAAATGGGGTTAAAAATAGAGATACCCCGCCAGACTGGTTCCTATATAGAGACAAGTGCAAAAATGGCTATAACCCAACTGTGGCGAAAACCTGCAAGGGCGTCGCAAGTAAAATCGGGTACCCCGCCACGTGAAAACCCGAAAGGGCACGCAGGCAAAAGCAAGAGGGGGCTAGCCTCGGTGAAAACCCGAAAGGGCACTTAGGTCAGTAATGTGAATAAAAATGAATGATGAATAGTGATGAACCATCCTCCATCCGGAATGCCATTTACACGGCCGAGGCGGAACCTTCATCTGATATCCCACTTATACACCCTATCCGGTTTTTTGTCACCATCGGCAAGACCGTCTACCCCTTCGGCCCTTGTCACCATCGGCAAGATCGGTTGCTACTCTATCCGGTCTTTTGTCACCATCGGCAAGATCGTCTACCCTTTCGACCCTTGTCACCATCGGCAAGACCGGTCGCTACCATTTCCGGTCTTTTGTCATCATCGGCAAGACCGTCTACCCTTTTCGACCCTTGTCACCATCGGCAAGACCGGTCGCTACCCTTTCCGGTCTTTTGTCATCATCGGCAAGACCGTCTACCCTTTCGACCCTTGTCACCATCGGCAAGACCGGTCGCTACCCTTTCCGGTCTTTTGTCATCATCGGCAAGACCGTCTACCCCTTCGACCCTTGTCACCATCGGCAAGATCGGTTGCTACTCTATCAGGTCTTTTGTCATCATCGGCATGACTGTTTACCCTTTCGACCCTTGTCACCATCGGCAAGATCGGTCGCTACTCTACCCGGTCTTTTGTCATCATCGGCAAGACCATCTACCCTTTCGACCCTTGTCACCATCGGAAAGATCGGTCGCTACCCTTTCCGGTCTTTTGTCATCATCGGCAAGACCGTCTACCCTTTCGACCCTTGTCACCATCGGCAAGACCGGTCGCTACCCTTTCCGGTCTTTTGTCATCATCGGCAAGACCGTCTACCCTTTTCGACCCTTATCACCATCGGCAAGATCGATCGCTGCCCTTTTCCGGTTCTTGTCACCATCGGCTGAGCCATCTACCCTTTCGACCCTCGCCACCATCGGCGAGTCCGGTCAACTACCCTCTAACCCGGGCATTCCGCCCTCGTTGATCAACAAAGCATCATTGCGTCAACACTTTGACACGTGTCGATGGTTGTAACACACCTTCCATCATCATCAGCAAGGTTCATTAGGCACATCCGCCTATGCTGCATGCTCCGGGAACGGCTGCATCGCGGTGGAGCGAACACCTCACCCCTTCCCTGAAGGCATGAGCGCTCTCCTGCGCCACCAGTGCGTATCCCCGGGTCCGGATGATCGGCCAAAAAAAAAGAGAAGGAAAAAGGAGGAGTCGTGATTGAAGCGACAGACAAAGATGTTTTCATTAATAAGAATCGCCAGAGTACATCTGTGCCCGGGGCATCCCTAGGTATACATGAGTTTTTAGGCAAAAAGTGGTAGAACTCCATGCGAGGAGAAAAGAAAAGCAAAGCTACGGCACAGGACACCGGAAGATATCTGTCAACTCCAGAAGGCCCAGCGAGGGGTATTGGGTCAATTCCTGCAAACGGGCCTCGGTGGCTGTCAGCTGCAATAACCTCTCATCTAGCGAGGCAAGTTGTCCTTCGGCCAGGTCAGCTTCTTCCGTTGTCCGGACCTCTAGGCACTCGCCTTCCTGCAGCTCGGCTTCAACCTTAGCAAGTTCCGCGCGCAACTCTTCTATCCGTGCCGTGAGGAGCAGCCAGCGTTTCGAGATATCGCCGGCAACATTTCTTAGCTGTCCCACGGTCACCCTCAATGAAGTGACGGTGATGCGGCAATCCGCCCTCTCCAGCTTCACAGCAGTCACCTGATCAGAAACCTCTCGACTGAGGAACTCCCGCCTGTTGGCGTGCTTTAACAACATTACAACCCGCGGGGTCCAATCATCCATTGGGTAGCCGAATGCTAAAAGCGATCGGGAGAGATGATCTATCAAGCTTCTCAGATGCATATAAGTCAGGCCCGGAGAAGCTAACATGGCCCGCTGGAGATTCTCCAGACACTGCCACACCATGTCACCGGAGAATTATAGGCCCAGTGGCGAAGTCTCGGGGAGCTGAAAGTCTACCCTGCTATCTACCTCGGCCCAGATGTCATCGGCCACCCCGAGGGACGTCGACGGCATAGTCTGCACAACGCCCACACCCGGCCCGACTATTGCAGCTGCAGCAACTAAAGGGGCTTCCATAATGGCAACTTCCTTGCCAGCCCTTTGAGGTGAGGCTACAAAAATGGGTTGGGGGAAGTCCGAGGTAACCAGGCCGCGGCCAGAAGGTGCTATAATATCTCGGTAGAGGCCACAAGGCCGAATGGGAAAGACAAGGGTCCCCGGGGAGTCGAGGATAAATCTGCAACCACCGAGCCTGGTGGCGAATTGCTGGCGGTTTTCCTAAATGATGACCCGGCCCTAGGAGTAAAGATCGGAGCCGACCTACCGTCTGAGGTTCAACAGCAATATAAAAAGTTCCTTTCTTAGTACATCCGAGTCTTCGCTTGATTTGATGATCAACTCCCTGGGATACCAGAGGAGATTGTAATGCACAAGCTCAGCCTCGACCCTGCCGTGAAGCTCGTACAGCAACGCAGAAGGAAGCATGCACCAGAGAAGCAGGCAATCATCAAGACATAGGTCACCAAGGGACAAGAGAGTGGCCTTTTTAGACCGGTCCTGTACCCGACGTGGCTAGCCAACGTCGTCCTGGTACCGAAAGCTTCGGGCAAGTGGCGGATGTGCGTGGATTTCACCGACCTGAATAAGGCCACCCCTAAGGACTATTATCCATTACCGAGCATCGACCAGTTGGTTAACTCAACCTCGGGCAATGAGTTACTCAGCTTCCTAGATGCCTATTCGGGTTACCATCAGATCAAAATGGATCCAGGCTACGACGTGTACTGCTACACCCGAATGCCTTTCGGATTGAAGAACGCTGGAGCAACATACCAAAGGCTGGTTAATAACATGTTTGAAGGATAGCTAGGTCGGAACGTCGAGGCCTACATTGACGACATGCTCGTCAAGACCCCCAAGGCCGAAGACCACTTCACTGACCTCGCTGAGACCTTCGACACCCTCCTGAGGTACAACATGAAGCTCAATCCTGCCAAGTGTGCCTTCGGAGTGAGATCCGGGAAGTTCCTGGGTTTCTTAGTCACTCACCGTGGGATCGAGGCCAACCCCAACAAAGTCCAGGCCATCCTGGACATGCGCCCGCCCACCTGCGTCAAGGACATTTCAGCGCCTAACTGGGTGTGTCGCCGCTCTCAGCCGGTTCTTGTCTCGTGCGGTCGAACGATGCTTGCCCTTCTTCAAGCTATTGAGGGGGCCCAAATTGGCATATGCTACGTTCGCATGGGACGAGGAGTGCCAGAGAGCGTTCGTCGAGCTCAAGGAGTTCTTGGCCTCACCCCCGGTGCTCTCCAAGCCTATTCCAGGTGAAGTCTTGCTGCTCTATCTCTCTTCAACGCCATCTACGGTTAGCTCGGTCCTAGTCAGAAATGTCTCGGGAGTCAAGAGGCCGGTCTACTACACCAGCAAGGTGCTCAACGAGGCTGAAAGGAGGTACCCCGCAACCAAGAAACTCGTGCTAGCATTGGTTACCTCCGCCAAGCGCCTCCGGCCCTATTTCCAGGGGCACCCCATCACCGTGCTAACCGGTGAACCACTGAAGAAGATCCTTGCCCACCCCGAAGCCTCGGGACGACACGTCAAGTGGGCCATCATGCTTGGGGCCTACGATATATCCTATCGGCCGTGCTCAGCTGTGAAAGGCCAAGCGCTCGCCGACTTCATCGCCGAAAGCACCATCCCGACTGAAGAAAGGCCTCCGTCCGCACTCGGGCAAACCTGGGAACTGTTCGTTGATGGATCTTCCAACTCGGTCGGTAGTGGTGCCGGAATCCTCCTGAAGTCCCCCGAAGGAGTAGAGCTATAGTACGCCTTAAAGTTCAAATTCCAGGCATCCAACAACGCTGCCGAGTACGAAGCCCTTATCTCGGGAGCGCGCATGGCCCGACGGTTGGGGGCTGAGCGAGTCAAAATTCACACCAATTCCCAACTGGTCGCTAGCCAAGTCAACGGCGAGTATGAAGCTCGAGAAGCACTACAACTGGTCAGAGACTTGGCCCAACAGTTCGAGAGATTCGAGGTAGTCCGAATAGCTTAAGAGGAAAACTCCCGAGCGGATGCCCTCTCTCGGTTGGCCTCTTCTCTCGACACTGAAGGCGCTTGATCGGTCCTCCTTGAAGAGCTAGAACGCCCGAGCATTGACTCAGGGCTCCTTGTTGTTGACTCATCCATTCCGAGCGACTGGCGCACCCCCTACCTATCGTGGCTCCGAGACTCTCAAGAGCCTTCCGACCCTCGAGAGGCCCGCAGATTGAAGTACCAAGCCCGACGGTTCGTCATTCTAGACGACACTCTCTACCGGAGATCTTTCTCCGGTCCCCTCCTGAAGTGTCTCGGCCCCGACGACGCCAACCGAGCTATCCAAGATATTCACGAAGGCCTGTACGGAGCGCATTCAGGAGGAAGGTCACTCACCCGCATCCTGCTATGGCAGGGTTACTGGTGGCCCACTCTGCAGCGCGACTACGCGACCTACGTGCAACAGTGCGACCGATGCCAGCGATTCGACCACTTAGTCCATCAGCCGGCTACGGAGCTCGTCACCCTGGCCGAGCCGTATCCCTTCGCTCGGTGGGGGATCGACATTCTTGGGCCGTTCCCCATGGCTCAAGCCCAGAAGAAGTTTATCATCGTTGCCATCGGCTACTTCACCAAGTGGATCAAGGCCAAAGCCATGGCAAGGATCACCGAGACAGTCGTCTGGAGTTTCGTCTGGAAGTCGATCATTTGTCGTTATGGCATCCCCCAGGTGATAGTGAGCGATAACGATCGGAAATTTGACTCTCGTTATTTCCGAGACAGATGTGTCGACCTAGGTATTTGCAACCACTTCACTTCGATCGCCCACCCTCAGGCCAACGGGCTAGTCGAGAATGCCAATAAGACTATCTTAAAAGGCATAAAGACCAGGCTCGGCAAGGCCAAGGGCAGCTGGCTCAAGGAACTGCCTAGCGTACTTTGGTCACATAGAATAACTCCCAGAACAGCAACCGGTGAAAGTCCTTTCTAGTTGGTATATGGCACTGAGGCCGTCATTCCGTTGGAGATCGACAATCCCTCCCTCCGAGTCATCTGCTTCTCGCCCGAGGTAAACGAGCAAAAATTACTCGAGAACCTCGACCTAGCGGATGAACTCCGAGAGATTGCCATCATCCGAGCAACGAAGTACCAGCACAGCCTCACTCGATACTACAACGCCAAAGTCCGAGACATGCACTTCCAACCGGGAGACTTCGTCCGCAGGAAAGCCGAAGCCTCTCGACCACTAGAGGCGGCGGGCAAGTTATCCCCTAACTGGGAAGGCCCCTACCAAGTGGTCAAGACGCTCGAGAAAGGAGCATACCGGCTATCTACATTGGAAGGGGAACCCATCCCTCGGACGTGGAACGCAGCCACACTACGCAAGTTCTACTTTTAAAGTTGAACAAACAATTCGAGTGAAATAAAATTTTCTCCTTTTCATTCAAACAATTGTTGGTACATCAGAAAGGCAAAAGCCAATACATTACATAACAAAAAAGTCCATCTGACGCTGCTACAAGAGACCATCGCCCGGCCGACTCGGTTTGATCTTCTTGCGTCTAGCCACTGACTCTGCCTCGCGTAGAAACTAGCTCAGATAAAAGGTGGTCGATCCAATTGGCTCGGGTGGCCCATGAAAAAGGTGACAGAGGGACTGCGAAGGGGAAGGCTATCTTCCAAGTTGACAGAGGCTGGGGAGAGGGAACGCCTATGAAGGCCTCCTCTCTTCCAACCTGCCAATTCTTTGGAACGTACAAAGAGCAAGCACCCTCCGAAGAGTGAAAGAAAGGAAGAGCAGAAGAGGGAAAAAGAGGCTGCCAGAAAGAAAAAGAAACCAGCAGAGCTGGATGAGGCGGTAGGGGAAGGCCCGGAAAGGAGGGAGCTTAATTCGCTTCCTCCCCCCATCCCTGAAGCGGGCAGAGAGGGACTGGCGGTGGAGATGCCGGATGCCCCCATCCACCCTCCATCTCGCCCCCCCTGAAAACCTCGCCGAAACTGATAAAGGGAAGACGGCGTGCCTCCGCGCGTCGACCCCTTTTCAAGTCTGCCCCCCGGCCGTCGACTCCTTTTCAAGTCCGAAGCAGCAGGAGCCCCATACCCCCCGTCATCGACAGCCTCCTCATCTGGAGCATCCTCCATGCTCTGGACACTATGGCACAATGTAACGTGAGGAAGGAATAAGGAAAGACTGTTAGGGAAAACCGTAAGCGATGGAGAGGAAGAGACGCCCTTCAGCCTTTTTATAGGCAAAGGGAGGCTACTCGCCTTAAATGATTCTCTCCTCGAAAACACGCCAAAGGAATTTCTCCCTTTGAACGGTCACCTCAAACTTCTCATCTTCTGCCCCAGCGGGATACACGAAGCGGCCAGACATTCAAAGCGTGAGAAAAATGGAAGGGCACCCTGTGTCACGACCCGAACGCGGAAGGAACCCGGAGTGTGACAAGTTTATATCGATCATGTCAATCAGAGCGTTAGTGTATTCAACACAAAGACAGAGTGCGCAAAAGTAAAGATAACCCAATCCTTTATTCAATCCCAACCTCAAAAGTACTTCCATTACAATCCATTTAATGAAAGTGCTAAGACTCTATAAAGGGAAAAGTACAACGATTGACTCAAAAATATAATAAGATAAGACTAGTAGACGCTTGGATAGATGGAGTAGCTCTAATCTCTTCACACTTGACTTTTCCCATCTGATTGAGTTTCATCATCGGGCTTACCTGAAAAATAGGGGAAAACACTGAATGAGCGAACGCTCAGTAGGAATTATATCTTAAGAGCTAGCTTGCTTTATGTAAATTACATGTTACATGAATGCAATAAAGCTATGCATGTTTGCGTAAGACGACAAAGAGAGAGAGAGTATAACAAGAGATAATTGAGTGAGCTAGCATGTCTTTCGAGAACTTATATCAATAAATATAAAGATATTCAAGCAAGTATATTCATCATGTCATGTCGGGAATTGGCTATCACGTTTCAAGCAAGTATATAAATACCATTTCCGGGTCACGCAAGTCATGTCATGTCAAGTCGAGTATGAGATTGTGGAATGTCTAATCAAGCTAGTCATGCACTTCGGTATAATGCCATACCGTGATCATTACAACTCCCATGGGCACAAGTACTTTCGGGTGCTCCTCCCAGGACCAGATTGGGCCCTATATGCGCAGGCATTGATCGTGTATTTTTCGACATCCACTAAAGTTATAGCCAATATGGAGTTTCAAGGAATAAACTTGTATAACTTTAAGGTAGATCTTTGAGGAATAGCATTTCAAGGATTTGTACATGTTGGATAACGACGATAGTAACTGTATAATCACGATTAACAATAAAACTAGGTGGAATCGTCTCCCTAACTCGGATGCCATGACGATAGGAATAAGTGCCCCCATGAACATGGTCGCTCGTTCTTGTACATGATATGGTAGATAGGATTAATGTACATAAGTACGGCACACTATTCTTAACGGATATGAATGGTATGGATTACCCATCCCATTATTTCAAGAATATTCTCATGACATACAAACAGCATGTCATGAGGACCAGTATACCATGTTTCTTTAGAGTGACATGGCAATTAAGAAGTGTCATGGGTTTTAAGGGTACAACCAGCTCGACTGCTTTGAGGGAATTCAAAGTTAGCGGAGTCTTACGGAGGTCTCTATGATAAAGTCACCGGTCCAAAGGAATGGAATGTCCCTTGGAGAGTTCGTCTATTACCGAGAAATAGTGGTTAATCGATTAAATAACGTGAAACATGGGACTATATTCACGGAATGGAACATAGTGCCTATACACATAACCCCTTGTCAAGGGTTACCGAAAAACCACAAAAATCAGAAAGTCAGAACTATCAGTCAATTGACGCCTGACCTTGAGTCTTCATTTTTATAATTGACGCCCTTGTTTGGGTCATCATTTCAATAAATGACGATTGTCCATTCAGTCGTTTCAACCAGATTTCTGTAAATAAATTTCGTAAATATTCTAAATTTTGGTTGTTTATGTAAATGGCGACTTAGCTCAAGTCTTCAATTTATTAAACAGCGCCCTAGTCAGGGTGTCATATATCAAAAACAATGGCAGGGTTCACGTCGTCAATTCCAATATCCAGGAAAGATATATTAAAATTTCACGTTTTATCACTAAGTCGCACGCATGTATACGGGCGTCCATTTAAATGACCACCTAAGCAAGGTCGCTATTTCTTTGTCATACGATTTGCACCGGGTAGGTACAATCACAGACACATGATTTTTGGAGTATGTCTGATTAAGACTCTAAAGGTATGAACAGATAGAGGAAAATATTAGGAATTTATGGACATGATTATGCATTAGTTTACATATATAGGTTCACAGTTATTAAATTTTGAACATGGGGTATTTATTAAATAACTAGCAAATTGACGACTATTACACGGTGGTCGGTTTAAAATGACGCCCAGGTGTGGGTCGTCAATTTCAGTTATGCAGTAAACGGAGAAACTTCATTCTGGAAAATGAAATCTGTAACTACTGAAGACATATATAGACCTATATGCATGTATTAACTTGATAACTATAGAATTTTGCTAAGTCTTGAGAAAACCTACCTTGGTTGGGTGGTTTGGTTGACAGACGCCGAAGAACAGTGAAGAAAATAACTGTAAACGATACTCTATTTCAAACAGAGTTTCCGGAAGCAACTCTTTAGCCAAAGCAATAGCAACACCCCTCGGAATATGCAGTAGGATGATGAGGGTGATAATAGCTTCAGCAACGCAGTGGGAACAAGGAAGAAGAAGATGATTCTTCTACGTTCCCGGTAGGAAGATGATGGTAAGAGCAACAATTGCAGCAGCTCCTTTGGTCCAAATTAGAATAGCAGGAGCCTCCCACGAACAACCAAAACCTTTAGAAGATGAAGCAGAAGACAACTTCCTCCCTTCAAGGTATTGACAATAAGAGGAAGATGCTGATGACGAATTGCTATGCAGTAGCACAATAGGAGCAACAGAACGAAGAGGAACTTCAAGGTAGAAGAGTAGCAGCTGCAGCAGGACGTCTTGGGCAATTAGTATTAACGTGAGTTTGATGGAAAGGGGATGGGTATTTATAGGAGAAGAATCCTAATAGGTTCTAAGAATTTTATTAGGATTAGAACTTCCTTCTTAGAATCCAATTAGCATTTAACTATTCCACATATTGATCCTTTCCTTAATCTAAACTTATCCAATTATCATCCTAGTTCAAACCGAACACAAATGGGTCCTTTTGTAATTGACGCCTTAGGTTGGGGCGTTTATTTGAAATAGACGCCTGTACAAACAGTCTTCAATTCTTTATTTGACGCCTGTCATAGAGGCGTCAATTCTATAATTCGCGTCTTCACGCCAGTCTTCAATTAATTAGCGCCTTGATTAGAGGTGTTATTTTGTTTTAAGTATTTATATAAGCTTGGACTCTTATCATTAGTGGATTTATCATCTTATCCCTTTTTCATTTACCAGGGTTGCTACACCCTCCCCCACTTAGAAGAATTTGGTCCCCAAATTCAATTGCATATTTTATGTGGAGAGTGTAGAGTACATACCCTTTTAAAACAAGTCTGGAAATCGTTTCCTCATAGACTCCTCGGTTTCCCATGTGGCTTCGTGTTCTGAGCTTTTACTCCATTGCACCTTGACCATGGGAATAACTTTGTTCCTTAATGTATGTACCTCACGATCGAGGATGTTCATGGGCTTTTGTTCATAAGTGAGATCCTTTTGAATCACCAGGTCACCATGATCAATGATATGTGACGGATCATGCACATACTTCTTCAACATAGATATGTGGAATACATTATGAACTTCGGACAATTGAGGTGGTAAGGCGACGCGGTAAGCAACCTCGCCAACTCTTTCTAGTATCTCAAAAGGTCCGATAAATCTCGGCGTAAGCTTGCCCTTAACACCAAATCTCCTTGTTCCACGTCCAGGTGATATCTTGAGAAATACGTGATCTCTGACTTGGAATTCGAGATCTCTTCTTCTTGTGTCAGCATAAGCCTTCTGTCTAGCCTGAGCAACTTGAAGTTTTTCTCTAATCAACTGAATCTTTTCAGTGGTATCCCTTACCATGTCTGGACCTAATAGTGGTTTCTCGCCAACTTCGTTCCAACACAAAGGTGATCGACAACTCCTTACGTATAAGGCTTCAAAAGGTGCCATTTGTATACTTGCCTGGTAGCTGTTATTGTATGCAAATTCAACCAAAGGCAAGTGATCATGCCAGCCTCCACCAAAATCAATGATACAAGCTCTGAGCATATCTTCAACCACCTGATTGGTTCTCTCGGTCTGACCATCCGTTTGAGAATGAAAAGATGTACTAAAGTTAAGTCTCGTCCCTAGTGAATGTTGTAGACCCTTCCAAAAGTGAGAAGTAAAATGGGGGTCTCTGTCAGACATGATTGAGACAGGTACTCCATGTAACCTGACTATCTCCTTAATGTATAATGCAGCAAGAACATCAACTGACCATCGACTCTTGATTGGCAAGAAGTGTGCCGATTTAGTCAATCGGTCGATGATAACCCATATTCCATCATGTCCTCCTTTTGATTTAGACAGACCCATAATGAAGTCCATACCGATATCCTCCCACTTCCATTTGGGAATTTCTAGAGGATGTAGCTTACCAGTAGGCTTTTGGTGTTCAGCCTTGACTTGTTGGCATGTGAGACAGCGAGACACAAAGACCCCTACTTCTCTTTTCATATTAGGCCACCAGAAAGTCCTTTTCAAATCTTGGTACATTTTGGTAGACCCTAGATGAATCGTGTACCTTGATCTGTGAGCTTCATCTAAGATTTTCTTCTTTAGCACTGGACAATCTGGTATACATGTTCTATTCCTGAACATCAATCTTCCATCTGATGCTAATTTTAACTCCGACTGTTCTTCAATTTTGTCCTTGATTTCCACTAATAATGGATCCTTATCTTGTAGTCCTTGTATTTCTGAGAGTAGATCTGGCAATATGCTTATATGGGATAGTGTAACACACTTGTTCTCCTTGTCCAGGCTTATATCAAGTTTAGAGAATTGTTCTAGCAACTTCCACTCCTGAATCATACAATTTGCTAAAATCGCTCTTGGCTTTTGACTGAGGGCATCAGCTACAGGATTACCCTTTCCAAGATGATATTGTATTATGAAGTCGAAATCCTTGAGATATTCTAGCCAACGTCTTTGCCTCATATTTAATTCCTTCTGAGAGAAGAGATACTTGAGATTCTTATGGTCAGAATATACTGTAAACTGCACTCCGTATAGGTAATGCCTCCATATTTTCAATGCAAATATTACCCCGGCCAACTCCAAGTCATGAACTGGGTAGTTCTCTTCATGCTTCTTTAATTGGCGAGAAGAGTAAGCTATAACTCTTCCTTGTTGCATTAAAACACATCCGAGGCCAATGCCTTATGCATCAGTGTATACCTCAAACTTCTCTCCTTCGACTGGTAGAGCTAAGACCGGGGTTGTAGTTAGGTGATCCTTGAGAGCTTGGAAGCTTCTTTCACATTCCTCACTCCATTCGTAACGGATCTCCATGCGAGTTAGCCTAGTGAGTGGTACGGCGATCTTGGAGAAATCCTTGATGAAGCGCCGATAGTAGCCCGTAAGACCCAAGAAACTACGGATCTCGCTAGCATTGGTCGGTCTTTCCAAATCCTTTATAGCTTCAACCTTCGATGGATCTACGGATAAACCGTCTTTTGATATAACATGCCCCAAGAAAGATACTTCTTCTAACCAGAATTCACATTTACTGAGCTTTGCATATAATTGATTCATCCTCAATATCTGTAATGCAATCCTCAAATGTTCCTAGTGCTCTTCCTTGGTCTTTGAATAGATCAGTATGTCATCAATGAAAACCACTATGAATTGATCTAAATGAGGCCTGGATATACTATTCATCAACTGTATAAAGGCAGCAGGGGCATTTGTTAGTCCAAAAGGCATAACAATAAATTCATAGTGCCCATACCTGCTTCTGAATGCGGTCTTATAAATGTCCTCATCCTTGATCTTTAGTTGGTGATATCCCGACCTGAGATCAATCTTCGAAAAATACTTGGATCCAGATATTTGATCAAATAACTCATCGATTCTCGGCAGTGGATACTTGTTCTTGATAGTGAGATGATTCAACTGTCGATAGTCGATGCATAACCTCATGGATCCATCTTTCTTCTTTAAAAATAGCACAGGTGCTCCCCACGGGGAAGTGCTTGGTCTGATAAATCCTTTCTTGAGAAGTTCCATCAATTGCTCCTTTAGTTCCTTGAGTTCGAAAGGGGACATCCTATAAGGTGCCCTAGAAACTGGGCCAGCACCAGGGATCAAGTCGATGGTGAAGGCCACTTCTCTTTGTGGGGGTAATCCAGGCAAATCTTCCGGAAACACGTCCGGAAATTCTTGCACAACTAGGATGTCTTCTAGCTTAGTCTCCTTAGTCTCCTTAATGGTGACAAACGCAAGGAAAGATACACATCCTTTCCTTATTAGCTTGCTAGCTCGGAGAGCCGAAATAAGAGGTGACTTGCTCCGACTCTTAGGGCTAGTATAGACCAGTTCCGGAAAGTCTTTGAAAGTAACTTTGCTGTTACGGCAATCCACAGTTGCCTGATACTTAGATAACTAATCTGCTCCCAATATGACATCATATTCCTTTAGGTCTAAACATATGAGGTCGATAGGAAGATTTCTTCCTTTTACCAAGACTTCACAGTTTTGATAATGGTGAGTAAGGTCAACTTCGCTTCCGAGAGGAGTTGAAAGAACTATTTTCATCCATTCTGGTTCCATGGGTAATGGATTAGCAAACTTCTTAGAAATAAAAGAATGTGAGGCACCAGTATCAAATAAGACATATACAGACTTGGAACAAACTTTCAATGTACCTTCCACTAGACCGCCTTCATCTTGTTCCGCCTCCTTTATAGCATGGAGACATGCATTCTTTGTCACTGGGTGCTTTCTGTCACCGGCTTGATCATTGAGTAGGGGACAGTCGGGAATCCGATGATCACGGCTCCCACAACGGAGACACGCTCCAAGTTTCCTCCAACATTCTTCGGCCTTGTGCCCGACCTTATCACAATGCTTACATACGACCTTAGAAGGTGTAGTGGTGATGGAGAAAGGTTTGGTCTTCTTGAACTTTTGCTCTTGGGAGGGAGTGCCTCCATTACTCGGTCTCTTCTTGAAATTGGGTTTGAAAGTGCCAGAGCTAGTAACATGCTCCTTCTTGTCTCACCCACGGATCCTATCATATAGTTCCGTGGCATCCTCCAGTAGCTGGGCTCATCGTACCATCTCCGAATAGACCTGTATGTCCATCGACGCCAGCTGTGTGATATATTGGGGTCTGAGCCCATTTAGAAATCTCCTAGCTTTCATCTTCTCGGTACTAATTAGATGTTTAGCATATCGAGATAACCTGGAAAATTGTGCCTCATACTCAGTCACCGACAAAGATCATTGTTTAAGTGCGGCGAACTGGGCGGCCCTCTTCTCCTGGACTCGGTCCGAAAAATATTTATTGTTGAAATGTTCAACAAACTCCTCCCAAGTAAATTGTCCTTGATCTAATGTGGCTTCTACCGACTCCCACCAACAGTGGGCGTCCCTTTCCAATTGAAACGTTGCTAACAAGACCTTCTCTTGGTTCGTGCATTGCATAACTCAAAAAATACGTTCGGTCTCCCGGATCTAGTGCTCGGCATCATCCGGATCAGTGGATCCCATGAACTTAGGAGGGTTCATATTCTTGAAACTTTGGTGGAGATTTCCTACTCCACGATGTGCACCTCCTTGTGCCACTTGTTGAAGTGCCTGGGTCATGCCTTGCAGAGTGCGTTGCATGTTACGCCACTGGGCACGTTCGGCAGCCATTGTCCTACAATTACAATACTCTATTAATATGTGATGATGTTCGAAGGTTTTGATTCTAAGTTTACTTAACCCTTGGTTCTAACCAATCTCACCGGTTAAAGGTTTAAACCTATCCTTGGACTTGGGTTTCCTAGGAATTGAATATCCTATGCTCTGATACCACAAAAACTGTCACGCCCCGAGCGCGGAAGGAACCCGGAGTGCGTGACAAGTTTATATCGATCATGTCAATCAGAGCGTTAGTGTATTCAACATAAAGACATAGTGCACAAAAGTAAAGATAACCCAATCCTTTATTCAATCACAACCTTAAAAGTACTTCTATTACAATCCATTTAATGAAAGTGCTAAGACTCTATAAAGGGAAAAGTACAACGATTGACTCAAAAATGTAGTAAGATAAGACTAGTAGACGCTTGGATAGATGGAGTGGCTATAATCTCTTCACTCTTGACTTTCCCCATCTGATTGAGTTTCGTCATCGGACTTACCTGAAAAATAGAGGAAAACACTGAATGAGCGAACGCTCAGTAGGAATTATATCTCAAGAGCTAGCTTGCTTTAAGTAAATTACATGTTACATGAATGCAATAAAGCTATGCATGTTTGCGTAAGACGACAAGAGAGAGAGAGTATAACAAGAGATAAGTGAGTGAGCTAGCATGTCTTTCGAGAACTTATATCAATAAATATCAAGATATTCAAGCAAGTATATTCATCATGTCATGTCAGGAATTGGCTATCACGTTTCAAGAAAGTATATAAATACCCTTTCTGGGTCACGCAAGTCATGTCATGTCAAGTCGAGTATGAGATTGTGGAATGTCTAATCAAGCTAGTCATGCACTTCGGTACAATGCCATACCGTGATCATTACAACTCCCATGGGCACAAGTACTTTCGGGTGCTCCTCCCAGGACCAGATCGGGCCCTATATGCGTAGGCATTGATCGTATATTTTTTGACATCCACTAAAGTTATAGCCAATATGGAGTTTCAAGGAATAAACTTGTATCACTTTAAGGTAGATCTTTGAGGAATATCATTTCAAGGATTTGAACATGTTGGATAATGACGATAGTAACGGTATAATCACGATTAACGATAAAACTAGGTGGAATCGGCTCCCTAACTCGGGTGCCATGACGATAGGAATAAGCGCCCACATGAACATGGTCGCTCGTTCTTGTACATGATAAGGTAGATAGAATTAGTGTAAACAACTACGGCACACTATTCTTATAGGATATGAATGGTATGGATTACCCATCCCATTATTTCAAGAATATTCTCATGACATACAAATAGCATGTCGTGAGGGCCGGTATACCATGTTTCTTTAGAGTGACATGGCAATTAAGAAGTGTCATGAGTTTTAAGGGTACAACCAGCTCGGCTGCTTTGAGGGAATCCAAAGTTAGCGGAGTCTTACGGAGGTCTCTATGATAAAGTCACCGGTCCAAAGGAATGGAATGTCCCATGGAGAGTTCGTCTATCACCGAGAAATAGTGGATAATCGATTAAACAATGTGAAACATGGGACTATATTCACGGAATGGAACATAGTGCCTATACACATAACCCCTTGTCAAGGGTTACCGAAAAACCACGAAAATCAGAAAGTCAGAACTATCAGTCAATTGACGCATGACCTTGAGTCTTCATTTTTATAATTGACGCCCTTGTTTGGGTCGTCATTTCAATAAATGACAACTGTCCATTCAGTCGTTTCAACCAGATTTCTGTAAATAAAATTTGTAAATATTCTAAATTTTGGTTGTTTATGTAAATGGCGACTTAGCTCAAGTCCTCAATTTATTAAACAGCGCCCTAGTCAGGGCGTCATATATCAAAAACAATGGCAAGGTTCACGTCGTCAATTCCAATATCCAGGAAAGATATATCAAAATTTCACGTTTTATCACTAAGTCGCGCCCATGTATACGGGCGTCCATTTAAATGACGACCTAAGCAAGGTTGCTATTTCTTTGTCATACGATTTACACCGGGTAGGTACAATCACAGACTCATGATTTTTGGAGTATGTCTGATTAAGACTCTAAAGGTATGAACAGATAGAGGAAAATATCAGGAATTTATGGACATGATTATGCATTAGTTTCCATATATAGGTTCACAGTTATTAAATTTTGAACATGGGGTATTTATTAAATAACTAGCAAATTGACGATTGTTACACGATCATCGGTTTAAAATGACGCCCTGGTGTGGGTCGTCAATTTCATTTATGCAGTAAACGGAGAAACTTCATTCTGGAAAATGAAATCTATAACTACTGAAGACATATATAGACCTATATGCATGTATTAACTTGATAACTACAGAATTTTGCTAAGTCTTGAGAAAACCTACCTTGGTTCGGTGGTTTGGTTGACAGACACTGAAGAACGGTGAAGAAAATAACTACGAACGATACTCTGTTTCAAACAGAGTTTCCGGAAGAAACTCTTTAGCCAAAGCAATAGCAGCACCCCTCGGAAGATGCAGTAGGATGATGAGGGTGATAATAGCTTCAGCAACGCAGTGGGAACAAGGAAGAAGAAGATGATTCTTCTACGTTTCCGGCAGGAAGATGATGGTAAGAGCAACAAATGCAGCAGCTCCTTTGGTCCATGAACAACCAAAACCTTCAGAAGAAGAAGCAGAAGATAGCTTCCTCCCTTCAAGGTATTGACAGCAAGAGGAAGATGCTGATGAAGAACTGCTATGCAGCAGCACAATAGGAGAAGCAGAACGAAGAGGAACTTCAAGGCAGAAGAGCAGCAGTAGCAGCAGGACGTCTTGGGCGATTAGTATTAACGTGAGTTCGATGGAAAGGGAATGGTTATTTCTAGGAGAAGAATCCTAATAGGTTCTAAGAATTTTATTAGGATTAGAACTTCCTTCTTACAATTCAATTAGCATTTAACTATTCCACGTATTGATCCTTTCCTTAATCTAAACTTACCCAGTTATCATCCCAGTTCGAACCGAACACAAACGGGTCCTTTTGTAATTGACGCCTTAGGTTGGGGCGTTTATTTGAAATTGACGCCTGTACAAACAGTCTACAATTCTTTATTTGACGCCTGTCATAGAGGCGTCAATTCTATAATTCGCGTCTTCACGCCAGTCTTCAATTAATTAGCAGCTTGATCAGAGGCGTTATTTTGATTTAAGTATTTATATAAGCTAGGACTCTTATCATTAGTGGATTTATCATCTCATCCCTTTTTCATTTACCAGGGTTACTACACCCTGTTAGGGGACCACCCAACCATCACGTGAAATCTGCACAGAAAGTACTGATCCTTTCTAACTACTGCAGATACGTTGATCAAATCACGGCAAGGACAGCAAGAAGCAACCTCTTCACCTCTGCTTCCCCCAACTCGCTGCACTTCGGGACCGACGCTCTCACCACCGATTCGTCACCCCATCCCTCGGCATCCGAGCGCTGGCCTGCCATGGATTCCGAGGAAGAACTTGAAAAAGAGCTCTCTCGAAACCTCGAAGATTCCGGGGGAGGACGAAGCTACCAGACCGCCTCCGCAGTTATCTTCGCCAACTCCTCAAATGCCGCCACAAGTTTCTGCTCCTCCGATGTGTCCTCACGGCACATCGAAGAGCCCCAAAAGTAAGAAGCAAAAGAAAGCCAAAACCCTAATGACGGAAAGAGTCTGGGGTGACAACCGGCGCCCAACGCCTATAAACCCACGCGGGAGGCGGCACGTCGTTCCGACCTCCGAGAAAAAGGGCTCCTTCATTTCAAATCCATCAGGATTGCAATTATTATGGGCCCAGGTGACCACGACATGTGGCTTCATATCACCACTAGATCTCCACCCACCTGAGCCACGCTGGTCCAAAACCCTAAAAGGCTACTCATCCGAGCCTCCTTTGGCTCGGGAGTAGGAGGGGACAAGTGGAGAGGGGGATTTCTGCAGCCCATTCAAAGAGCAGCTGAACTAGGCCCATCAGGACCAAACGAGGCCATCCTCGCCCAAGTGACAGCCCACAGGGCGCAGTTAGGACAAAAAGCCCAATAAGAGATTCGCTCGAGGATACTACCTTCCTAGGCAGCCTCTAGGCTCGAAAGGCCAGAGCGTCGGTCAGGTCACATGAAAGGTCCATGCCCGAGCCATCTCTCCGCCCGGGAGAAGAAGGTGCATGCCGACCAATCCAACCCATCTTCATCCAAGCTAAGCCTACTGCCCGGATAGGGCTGGCCTCCTTGAGCTCAGAACGGCTGACGATTGCTTATCCATGCAGCCGTTAAGAGTCCTCTGTGAGCGGGAAGTTATAAATGTGAGGGACTCCAGCTCCCCAAGGTGATAACGCTCCCACGATAAGGCTGTAAAAGCCCACATCGAGGACGTAACGCCCACCTAAGACCCCTCGACTTATGGGACTTAGGAAGATAGTGCACTATTTAAACCAAGGATACCCTCCGGTGAAAGGTAAGGCCAACCAGACGTCCTAAACTCCTGATCAGGAACCACTTCACCTTTCTGGTGGAGAGGGATCTCACGCAGAAGCTATCTCCTCCCTTTATTGCTCCCACCATAGGTCCACTCACTTAAGTATCGGAGGGTTTTCCCAATGGACTCATCCCTGGGCCCCCTGATCCATTTCCCTTTCTTGTAGTTCACAATCTGGTGATCCACTGCCCGCTCAGGACCAGCGCGAGATCACGCCTCTTCATATGCGAATGCGCCTTATTAATTTCGCCGATGGTGACGAAAGCTGAGAGTGCGGTTTATTCATCGACATGGTCTAAATGTCGAAGCAATGGTAGTTTATCTATTAGCGAGGACGGAAGGTCCAGGTTAAAGGATAGTTGACCGGGCTCGCCGATGGTGACGAGGGTCGAAAGGTAGCGATCGATCTTGCCGATGGTGACAAGGGCCGATAGGTAGGCGGTCTTGCCGATGGTGACAATGACCGAAAGGGTAGCAACCGATCTTGCCGATGGTGACAAGGACCGAAAGATAGCGACCGATCTTGCCGATGGTGACAAGGGTCAAAAGGGTGGCCGGTCTTGCCGATGGTGACAAGGGCCGAAAGGGTAGCGACCGATCTTGCCGATGGTGATGTTGGTTTATGCCTGTGTCTCCTTGGATTTGGTGTGTACCACGTGGGGTATGGGACCCACGTGGGACCATCGGTGCTTGGCAGCCCAACTCGCCGCATGGATTATGGGGTCCATGTGCGAAGCCCCTCATGCCCGCCCACAGCACGTCATAGACGTGGGGCTCTGCGCTGCCATAAGAAAATATGGTCTAACCTTCGCTACCAGCTCGAGCTTTTGCGCAACGGTAGGGGCTTGATCCTATAAACTGGTATCAGAGCGAGGTCGCGGGTTCAAATCCCAGGTGCCGCTGGGGGGGAGATTGTTGGTTTATGCCAGCGTCTCCTTGGATTTGGTGTGTACCACGTGGGGTATGGGACCCACGTGGGACCATCGGTGCTTGGCAGCCCAACCCGCCACATGGATTATGGGGTCCATGTGCGAAGCCCCTCATGCCCGCCCACAGCACGTCATAGACGTGGGGCTCTACGCTGCCATAATGAAATACGGTCTAACCTTCGCTACCAGCTCGAGCTTTTAGCGCAACGGTAGGGGCTTGATCCTATAAACTTCCATGTCGTCCTTAGTTCGAGTCGTTTCTTTGTTATTTCTATCTCCGTGTTGCCTTTCCTAGACCTTGTGTCTTTCTTATTTTGTAACCACACTTCGTGTCGGTTACTGTTCTCGTCTTCGAGTTGTTGTCAGCCAGTGTCATCCTCGTCTTCGAGTCGTTCGTACGTTCGAGCAACTTAGTACTCAAGTTGTTTTCGTGTGTATTCAAGTCTTTTTAGTAAAGTGTCGTTTCACCTCGTGCTGTTCTCTTTGCTATTTGCTATGTCGTGTTGTTTTTGTATTCGTGTCTTCGTGTTGCTTTTGTATTCGTGTCTTCGTGTTATTCTTGTGTTTATGTCCTCGTGTTGTTTCTTTCTATCTTCGTCCAAGGTTCCTTTGATCGCGTGTTTCTATCGTTTTTACTCCGTGTTATTTCCTTCTCCGTACCTCGTGTCGTTCTCAGTATAGTGCACCTATTGTTGTTCCTACACACCTCGTGCAGTTTTAGTTTTTGTGGCCCTGAGTTTTAATCATTTTAATTCTTTGCAGGAGAAGAAGAAAAACAAAAAGAAGAAGGTGGTCCGAGGAAGAATATTCCTCAGTGAATGGGAGGCACATGATCCGAGACTGGAAGGGCAGACAGGATTGTGACACGTGTGCTGAAGCTGGCTGAGAGACTGACACGTGGCCACAAGTTTTGGGCGGGAAATGAGGAAGCCACACGCGCCCAGTGCTGCCCTCCTGCTGGCTGCTGCTTATAAAAGGAAGCCTTCATCCAACAGATGAAGGGGATCGAAGAAGAAGCCTGGAGAGCAAAAAGTCCTTCGACCCAGAAAAAGAAAAGAGGAAGAAAAAGAGAAGAAGAGAGAATAGTAGAGAGCGTGAGCCGAAGAGAATAGAGGAAAAGAGATCGAGAGAGTGAAAGAGCAGAAGATGAAAAGAGCTGCAGTAGAAAGCAGAAGAAGAAGAGAAGAGAAGAGACAGAGAGAGCCTACGAAAGAAGAAGAAAAGAAAAGAGAGGAAGAGCAGAAGGAAAAGAAGAGAAAGAGAGAGTTAGAGAGCTCGTGAGGGTTAAGAGAAAAAGAAAGTGAGAGAGAAGAGAAGAGGAAGAGAAGCTTACCTGAAGATCTGTCTACTGGACCGTGGATCAGTTCCAGGCTAGTCAGCTCCGTTGAGAGCCACATTATGCATTTCATTTTTCAGCGTTTTGTTTGCTGAAGTTATTTTCATTTCGTGTTTCTGTTTCTCCCCCTTTTATTTGGTTATCTTTGTTCTTCCGATTCTCAGTAGTGAGGTCGGGTTCCTCCTGTGGATCAGGAGAAGGGAGATCTGATCTACGGTTGCAAGTAGCTGGGAGCTACTTGTGGGTTCCCTCCGGTTGGAGGAAGGGAGACTTGTCTCCGGTTCTGGGATTGCGGGTTGCAAGTCCAGGGGTCCCTCCGGTTAGAGGAAGAGAGGTCTTCGACCTCTGGTTTGCTGGTGACTGGAAGTCACTGGTTGGTTCCCTCCTGGTCTGGAGGAAGAGAGACTTCGGTCTCTGGGTTCCAAGTGGCTGGGAGTCACTTGGGGTGTCCTCCGGTTGGGAGAAGAGGGGAGGCTGTTCCCCTGGTCAAGCTGTGTGGCAGCAACTGTTTGCAGACTGAGTCTGCTTGTCTACCATTAGCTAGTGTAGCCTCACTCCGGTTGGGAGTGAGGGGTGGATGTAGGTCTGAAGGACCGAACCACCTTAAAACTATTTGTGTCGTGGTTTGCCTTGTGTTAGCTCCATATCTTCTACCTCCCATTCACAGGTTGTGCATGCTTGGCTAGTTGCATTATCTAGAAAGTTAATTTTTGAGCATTATATTCTGCTTAGTGTGTTTGCGTTGTTTAGCTCTGCCTTCGTTTCTAGTTGATCAGGTGGCTGCATTGTTGCAGTCCAACTGTTTGTCCATGTATTGCCTTATCATTTCATCTTGGAAAGCTCATTAGTCTTATTCCGCATATCTAAGCTTTATTGTTCTAATTTGGGCTATATTTTCTAGAGGGTTACATTCACCCCCCCTCCGTATCCGGGCCTAGCACCCGATCAGTTGGTATCAGAGCGGTTTCTGCTTAGAAGGTCCAGTGACCTGCAGATCCGATCTTGTAGTATTGTGTGCTAATTTGTTTTTAGTGCATCAATATTCCTATTGCATTAATCTGATTTGTTTTCAATGGCTCATCCACCGATTTTCAGTGGTACGCATTTTAATGCATGGTTTGCTAGTCTGGAGAATTATGTTAAATCTGTGAATCCAGACCTGTGGAAAGTAATTTCACACGGTCCTCATGAACTACCAAAGAAAAGGTCCAAATGGACTGACAGTCACAAGTCTAAGCATGAAGAAAATCAGATAACTATAAATCTGATGAAGTCAGCTACTGATAGAGCTTTCCATTCATGTTTCCTTGATTGCAGTTCGGCTAAAGATATTTTGGATACACTGAAGCGAATTCAGGAGATAGATGTGGACAGCTGCATGATGGTCAACAGAAGCAATCAAAGTGGTAGCGATCAAGGCAGCAATCAAAATGAAGAAGATGATGATGATGAGGTAAATGTCTTCGAGAATTTTTCTCTAGAAGATTGGGAGAATGCATATGCTGAATTATTTGAATCTCATGAACAGTTAAGAAAACAATACAAAAAATTGAAGAAGAATAGTAGGTCAGACAGTGTCGATTCTCCATGTGAAAACTGTGTTGAACTAAAAAATGTTCATGATACTTGTATGTCTGATATTCAAATGCTAAAGAAATAAATTTCATTGCTAAAAATTGAGAATCAAGATCATGTAAAAGAAAACTCTGAACTTGAGAAGAAGCTTAGCCAAACTTGTCATGAGTCTGTTCAGAGTAAAGATTTGCTGAAAGAAGTTGAATGTGTTAAATCTGATCTAAACAAGCTGAAATCAGAAAATGATTCTCTTAGAGGGTTCTTCAAAGAAAATGAAGAAAAATCAGAGAAACTTAAACAGGAGAACAAATTGCTGATTGAAAAACTTAATGTCATAAAGTCTGTAAACATAGAATTACAGAAAGATCTTGAAAAATAGCAAAAGGATATGAAGGAAATTGAAAATGAAAGAAAGTATGAAGTCAATTCAGAAGATCAGCTTCTAATAAATTAATTGATTCAAAATGATAAGCTTAAAGAAGAAATTGAAAAATTGAAGCTGTTAAACAGTGGCATGTCTGAAAGACTTCTTACTTTGTAAAGAGGAAAAACTGTTTGCATTGAAGATTCTGATAAACTGAGCAATCTGGAAAATGAAATTGAAAAATATAAAACTGCCAACAAGGTGTTAACTGAATGTGTGAATTGCAGTGAACAAGAGATTGCCAGTTATGAGCTACATACTTCCTCTTTAGAAAATGAAATTCAGGATTTGAAGGTTTCCTTGTCTAAATTTGTTGATGGGCAGAAAAACCTAGACAAGCTACTAGGTATAAAAATCAACCCTAGGAAGGAAGGGCTGGGCTACAATAAGATAAATAAGAAGGACCTTCAGAACAAAGTTATGACATCTTTTGTAAGTGGTTCAGATGTAGCCACCACCTCTAAAGACAAACAGCCCATTGCTCAGAAAAAGTTGGGAACAAAGATTAATTTTAAAAAGGAAGGACTAGGTTACAGTCCAGTCATGAGGAAGGTTGATGGAGCCAACCTGAAAATTATCTTTGTCAAATCTTCTGAACAGGAAAAGCCTTCTACTTCATCTCCAATTCAGTACAAGGCTAAGAGGACAGAAAAACAGGATAAAAATCAGAAAATGACTGGAGAACAGAAAATGAATAAAAAGGGTCCATCAGTGTTTGCTGATCACAGTCCTCACACACACTCACATGCATCTAAAAAGAAGATTATCTGTCATTATTGTCATAAAGTTGGTCATCTGATGCATGAGTGTAAGTTGATGGAGAAGGATGATAAGAATGCTAGGAGATCTCATGATAAAAATCCCTCACCTCAGAAAAGGAGTGTCACATATTCTAATTGTGGTAAATTAGGACACTCAATTGCTCATTGCTGGTTTGCTAGTGGTAAGAAAACCTTTTATTCATATCATGCTAAATTCCCTGCAAACTAACATGTTTTTAATAAAAACAAATCTGTTTCAATGAACCAGCATATCATCTGTTTTAACTGCAACAAAATGGGTCACAAGGCCTCTGAATGCTGGTCAGGCTCTTTTAAAAGAAATTCTATTTCATGCTTTGAATGTGGAAAGGATGGCCACAAGGCCATTGATTTTTGGTATGGCCAAGGAGGCTATGGCAATAATGAACTCAATTTTAAAAAGAATGCCTATTATTGCTCTCACTGTAGAAAGCATGGCCATATAGTCAAGGATTGTTAGCATATTCAGGGTAGAAATGTGAATCTCAAACATGCTAAATTTCCTGTAAGATAATTTGCAAAACCTTCATGTTATAACTATAGAAAGTCAGGCCATAGAGCTGAAAATTGTTGGCGTGTTCAAAATAACCCTGCTAAACTCCACGTTGCGAAATCTACATGTCATCATTATGGGAAGCCAGGTCACAGGGCTGCAACCTGCTGGCTGGCAGGATATCAAAACCAAACTGGTTTTGGCAAACAGATTTTTTATTCTGTTAACAAGAAATCTCATGCATATGCACATAGAATTCATGCTATTAAGAATGTGCATAAATCAGATCTGAAAATTGCTCCTAGAAATGTGCTGAGGAAACTTGCTAGGAGTAATACTGTCATATCAGGACCCAAGAGTTCTTG
Organism: Amorphophallus konjac; assembly: GCA_022559845.1. Classification (NCBI taxonomy): domain Eukaryota; kingdom Viridiplantae; phylum Streptophyta; class Magnoliopsida; order Alismatales; family Araceae; genus Amorphophallus; species Amorphophallus konjac. The sequence goes on along the minus strand of CM040117.1, from coordinate 144,021,716 downwards.
GGTACCTGTTTGTGCAAAATAACATTGCTATGCAGGTGTGCCTTTGGACTGAAATAAAAGGGGTAATACACCAAGGCACTCAAGAATGAAAACCCCTTCCTGAATCTTTCAGGTAAATTTCTTGCACTTCCTATTTTTAATTCTACTGCATGACATACTAAATCTATTTTTGCATAATCATTCTTCATCTGCATTGTCTTAATTGATGCCTCTGAACTCTCCTCATCTGAAGTGCATATATGTGATTTGCATATATAGTACATTGAAAAATCTGTACTGCATCTGAATGGTGTTTGAAATCTGTCCATTGCTTTCCAAAAAAAAAAAAAAATGATAGGACAGTCTGATTGTGCAGAAGTCACAACATCAATTGGTTTCATATGTTCAGTTTTCAGTGCAAACATTGCATGTTTTCAGGGGGAGTTAATTGCATATCCTTGCATAGCATTCAGTGTTGAGTCTTTGCATGCATGTAGTAAATTGCATTACTTTTCATGAAAAATGCCAAAAAGATTGTCTGAATGCATAGTGTTAGGGGGAGTCAATGCATTGCATATAGGTTGTCAAATGCATACTCATGTGAAAATTCATTGCATATCCTTTCATTGATTCTCTTTGATCAAACCTTGAACATATTTTTGAAATCTTAAGCTTCAAAATCTCTCCTATCAATTGATAACAATTGGTATCATTTGGTATCAGAATTTCTATCAGTCATTCATGAAGATTTCAATGGGACTATCTCGATCATAAATCTGAAAATTCTTGAACTAGAAATCTTCTATTATACATTTTTATGAATGTCCGAAATAACTCATGTGGTTTAAGCTTAATGTATTCATGGAGTTTAACTTTAAAATCTCTTGACATATCTGAAGCATGTTTAATAAACCTTAACCATTTGGTTCATGTTGAGTCTTGTGAAAACTTCTGAAATCTGCACTCTTGAATACATGACTTCAACTGATTAAGTGCATGAAATTATTATTGACTTGAAGCAATGAATTTTTCTGAAAAATCTAAAGGGTAATATCTGTCAGAGCAATGACCTTGGTCACTGAAAAACACATGTCCTAACGACTGTGTCATGAGGTACCATAGTTAACTCTGATTAAGAATTCATTGAAATTCAGGCAGAGCAATGGCATGCACACTGAGAAATACAATTCACTCATCAAGAAATGATTTGCAGTGTGTCATGATGTGTATATGCTATCTCTGTTCAGATAAAGCATGACAGTTAGTCACACTAAGTGCTTAGGGATATTGGCCTCTGATCAAGTTATATCCTCTAGTTACAAGGTGTGCACTAAACTAGAGTGCTCGTAAAATTTGTAGCATGAAAATTGTTGAACAAATTGAAATATATGAATATTGATGTAAAAATCAAATTGCTACAACCCTAGACAAAATCATATGACTTCATAATTACTTGATTTCAATACTGATGCATGTAATTCTGAAAGAAGTCAATAAATTTGATTGTGTAAGACAAAGGGAGGATAATCAAGATAAATATGAGGGCTTGGTTCATTTTTATTAAAACATAGTTTTAGATATCAATACAGAATTTTATTGATAAAATCTGCATACATCATGTTTAAACCATGCTGTTCAAAAAGCTCATTCATAAGCCCCTATAATGGAAGACTTTGAAAACTTATGTTTTGGATTTATGAAAATGACATTTCCTTGAAAATCTGACTGAAATTCTTGTAGTTGAAGCCTCTTTAGAAATCTGCTAATTGAACCTGTTCTTGGCTCATTGACCTGAACTTCTCCTTGTTTGCCCCTGTGGTCTCCTCTCATCTATCTCATAAGATTCCACTTATTGAGGGGGAGCTTCCATGTCATGCATCACTTGCATATCAATTGGCATCTATTCAGGGGGAGCATTCCTTGTCACACTGAATCATGTTCATATCATTTGTGACCTTGCATTCAAATCCCTCATGATCAGATTTATGCATGATCAACAAAAACTGTATAGTCAACTCCTTTCTTATCAGTTGACTGATTCCATCTGTATTTTTCTGACCATACAAATGTGAGGTGCCACTCCCATTATTACCTTGCTCACTTGCAACCTTCTGAACCTCAGAATCTTTATGATGGTGGATTTCAAATTGGTTCCTGAGATGTATTTCTCTCCACACTGTTAGAATCTTCCATCTTGTTCTGCAATAAGTTCTGATTCTGTGGTATCTTCACCAAAATTCAGATTCTTTGTAATGGCTGAATTCAGATTGATTTACTGGATAACCAGAGTCCATTCCTGTGCTTCAGGGGGAGTTATGGTTTTTTTATCATCTAAGGGGAGAGTAGTCAATCATGCAGGTTGATAGGGGGAGAACTGTTTCACTGTCATAAGGGAGATCTTCATTTTTAAGAACCTTGACTCATTCTCTGCATTGTTGTGCTGCATTTGACTATCAAATCATTTCCCTTCTTTTTGATTATGTCAAAGGGGGAGAATAATTTGATGAGTCAGTGTGACTCATTATGTTGCCATCATCAAAAAGGGGGAGATTATTGTGCCCCTTGTGCTTTGTTGATGATGTGATATTTTAATGATAGCAACATGAATGAGTCACCACATTATCTTGAATATGTCTGACCTTTTCTGTGGGAGATTGCATAAGTGTGCCATATCTGAATTGTGAAGAATGCATGCATGCGTATGCTTGAGTCATGCTGTATGCTTGAGTCATGCTGTGATATATTGGCTTGTGCTTGATTTCTGTTCTGTGCATTACTTCTCTGTGATATATTGGCTTGTGCTTGATTTCTGTTCTGTGCATTGCTTCTCTGCTGATATGTTCATGCATTGTCTTAGGCAAAGTCTGTACAGCCTACGTCTCTTGCAGCGTCAACGCTGTGAGCATTCTCAAGTCTGTAGCGTCAACGCTGTGTGTATGGACTTTGTTTCAGGTTCTTCAAGTCTATACAGACTTTAGCATCTCATTTAGCGTCTAAGGCAAAGTCCACACATTGGCTAAGTGTGTACATCGCTTACATTTTTTTTGAGACCAAGTCCATACATCGTGAAAGTCTATACACTCCTCTTGGCCTTAGCATCTGTTTTGAAGTCCATACATTGGTCTTCAGTTCAAGTCTGTACAGCGTTACGTTTTCTTTGGAAAGTCTGTACAGCGTCATGTCTGCACATTGGGGTTTCACGAGAAGTCTACACATTGGTCTCCACCTGAAGTCTATACATTGGCTAAGGGTCTTCAAGTCCATACACAGTTGTCTGATGCATATTGTTTGAAGTCTGTACAACATGCCTTGTTATTCACAACTTTCTTGTTTGTGACTTCCCTAGTGTTTTGATGATGAGCATCACTATGTTAAGTATTCTCATTTTAATCAGATATCTTGCGTAATGTTATGCATTTGAAATTTCCATGATTAACAGGAAAACTGCTATGAGGTAGTACTTTGTGTGTCCGTATTATTTCTTTCATATGTCGTGTTGATTTCCTGTGACTTCGAGTCGCTTCACCTTCTGTCTTCGTGATGTTTACTGAAGCAGTTCGAATTGTTCTGACGAACTTCGAGTCATTTCCCTGTGAACCTCGTGTCGTTTCCTCAGTATTTAGTTGCTCATCTCGAGTCATCCTTTATGTTTGCTCTTGTGTTTTCGTGTCACTTACTGTTGTTCCTCGAGTCGTTCTTTCCTGGTTTCACTGCTTCATCACGTGTCGTGATAGCCGTGTCTGTCTTCTGTCTTCGTGTTGATTTTACTTCGTGCATTTTTCTCTAAATTCAAGCTTTAAGTGTCTCAAGTCGAGTCTGACTATGTCGTCTCCATGTCGTCCTTAGTTCGAGTCGTTTCTTTATTATTTCTATCTTCGTGTTGCCTTTCCTAGACCTCGTGTCTTTCTTGTTTTGTAACCACACTTCGTGTCGGTTACTGTTCTCATCTTCGAGTTGTTGTCAGCCCGTGTCGTCCTCGTCTTCGAGTCGTTCGTACGTTCGAGCAACTTAGTACTCGAGTTGTTTTCGTGTGTATTCAAGTCTTTTTAGTAAAGTGTCGTTTCACCTCGTGCCGTTCTCTTTGCTGTTTGTTATGTCGTGTTGTTTTTATATTCGTGTCTTCGTGTTGCTTTTGTATTCGTGTCTTCGTGTTATTCTTGTGTTTATGTGCTCGTGTTGTTTCTTTCTATCTTCGTCCAAGGTTCCTTTGATCGCGTGTTTCTATCGTTTTTACTCCGTGTTATTTCCTTCTCCGTACCTCGTGTCGTTCTCAGTATAGTGCACCTATTGTTGTTCCTACACACCTCGTGCAGTTTTAGTTTTTGTGGCCTGAGTTTTAATCGTTTTAATTCTTTGCAGGAGAAGAAGAAAAACAAAAAGAAGAAGGTGGTCCGAGGAAGAATATTCCTCAGTGAATGGGAGGCACATGATACGAGGCTGGAAGGGCAGACAAGATTGTGACACGTGTGCTGAAGCTGGCTGAGAGACTGACACGTGGCCACAAGTTCTGGGCGGGAAATGAGGAAGCCACACACGCCCAGTGCTGCCCTCTTGCTGGCTGCTGCTTATAAAAGGAAGCCTTCATCCAACAGATGAAGGGGATCGAAGAAGAAGCCTGGAGAGCAAAAAGTCCTTCGACCCAGAAAAAGAAAAGAGGAAGAAAAAGAGAAGAAGAGAGAATAGTAGAGAGCGTGAGCCGAAGAGAATAGAGGAAAAGAGATCGAGAGAGTGAAAGAGCAGAAGAAGAAAAGAGCTGCAGTAGAAAGCAGAAGAAGAAGAGAAGAGAAGAGACAGAGAGAGCCTGCGAAAGAAGAAGAAAAGAAAAGAGAAGAAGAGCAGAAGGAAAAGAAGAGAAAGAGAGAGTTAGAGAGCTCGTGAGGGTTAAGAGAAAAAGAAAGTGAGAGAGAAGAGAAGAGGAAGAGAAGCTTACCCGAAGATCTGTCTACTGGACCGTGGATCAGATCCAGGCCAGTCAGCTCCGTTGAGAGCCACATTGTGCATTTCATTTTTCAGCGTTCTGTTTGCTGAAGTTATTTTCATTTCGTGTTTCTGTTTTTCCCGCTTTTATTTGGTTATCCTTGTTCTTCCGATTCTCAGTAGTGAGGTCGGGTTCCTCCTGTGGATCAGGAGAAGGGAGATCTGATCTCCGGTTGCAAGTAGCTGGGAGCTACTTGTGGGTTACCTCCGGTTGGAGGAAGGGAGACTTGTCTCCGGTTCTGGGCTTGTGGGTTGCAAGTCCAGGGGTCCCTCCGGTTGGAGGAAGAGAGGTCTTCGACCTCTGGTTTGCTGGTGATTGGAAGTCACTGGTTGGTTCCCTCCTGGTCTGGAGGAAGAGAGACTTCGGTCTCTGGGTTCCAAGTGGCTGGGAGTCACTTGGGGTGTCCCTCCAGTTGGGAGGAAGAGGGGAGGCTGTTCCCCTGGTCAAGCTGTGTGGCAGCAACTGTTTGCAGACTGAGTCTGCTTGTCTAGCATTAGCTAGTGTAGCCTCACTCCGGTTGGGAGTGAGGGGTGGATGTAGGTCTGAAGGACCGAAACACCTTAAAACTATTTGTGCCGTGGTTTGCCTTGCATTAGCTCCATATCTTCTACCTCCCATTCACAGGTTGTGCATGCTTGGCTAGTTGCATTATCTAGAAAGTTAATTTTTGAGCATTATATTCTGCTTAGTGTGTTTGCATTGTTTAGCTCTGCCTTCATTTCTGGTTGATCAGGTGGCTGCATTGTTGCAGTCCAACTGTTTGTCCATGTGTTGCCTTATCATTTCCTCTTGGAAAGCTCATTAGTCTTATTCCGCATATCTGAGCTTTATTGTTCTAATTTGGGCTATATTTTCTAGAGGGTTACATTCCCCCCCCCTCTGTATCCGGGCCTAGCACCCTATCAGGTGACAAGGGTCAAAAGGGTGGGTGGTCTTGCCGATGTTGACAAGGTCGAAAGGTAGCGATCGATCTTGCCGATGGTGACAAGGGTCGAAAGGGTGGCCGGTCTTGCCGATGGTGACAAGGGCCGAAAGGATAGCCGATCTTGCCGATGGTGACAAGGACCGAAAGGTAGCGACCGATCTTGCCGATGGTGACAAGGGTCGAAAGGGTGGCCGGTCTTGTCGATGGTGACAAGGGCCGGAAGGGTAGCGACAGATCTTGCCGATGGTGACAAGGGTCGAAAGGATGGCCGGTCTTGACGATGACGACAAGGATCGAAAGGTAGTGACCGATCTTGCTGATGGTGACAAGGACCAAAAGATAGTGACCGATCTTACCGATGGTGACAAGGGTTGAAAGGGTGGCTGGTCTTGCCGATGGTGACAAGGGCCGTAAGGGTAGAGACCGATATTGTCGATGGTGACAAGGGTCGAAAGGATGGCCGATCTTTTCGATGGTGACAAGGGCCAAAAGGTAGCGATCGATATTACCGATGGTGACAAGGGTCGAAAGGGTGGCCGGTCTTGCCGATGGTGACAAGGGCCGAAAGGATAGCCGGTCTTGCCGATGGTGACAAGGACCGAAAGGTAGCGACCGATCTTGCCGATGGTGACAAGGGTTGAAAAGGATGGCCAGTCTTGCCGATGGCGACAAGGGCCGAAAAGGTAGGTGGAAGTGGAATGACGAACGAGGGTAACCTCGTTACTACATCATCATTTCATTTCATTTTTTTATCATTCATTTTTTTCATCACATTACTGACTCAAACGCCCTTTCGGATTTTCGCCGAAGTCAGCCCCCTCTTGCTTTTGCCCACGCGCCCTTTCGGTTTTTCACGTGGCGGGATACCCGATTTTACCTGTAACGCCCTTTCGGGTTTTCGCCACAGCCGAGTTATAGCTATTTTCACCCTTGTCCTAGTTTAGAAATAAGGCCGGCGGGGTATCTCTATTTTTAACCCCATTTTTCATTTCTTTTTTTTTTTTACTCCGTGGAGAATTTGGAACACGGGAGAGCTTGCCTACTAGAATGTCGACCGGCCTTGTTGATGATGACAAGGGTCGGACCCTAGTTTAGTTCGTCGACATTGGTTAAATGCCGAAGCAAAGGCCATATAGTTCCTAACAGGGACGAAAGGTCCAAATTAAGGGATAGAGGTCGACCTATCACGCCGTTGATGACGAGGGTCGAACATGGGTTTTTTCATCGACATGGGTTACATGTCGAAGCAAAGGTATGTTCATTAACAGGGTCGAAGGGTCCGAGTTAAAGGTAGTGATCGACCAATCTTGCCGATGATGATGAGGGTCGAACACGGGTTTGTTCATCGACATGGGTTGTATGTCGAAGCAAAGGTATGTTCATTAACAGGGACGAAGGGTCCGAGTTAAAGGTAGAGATCGACCGATCTCACCGATGATGACGAGGGTCAAACGCAGGTTTGTTCATCGACATGGGTTACATGTCTAAGCAAAGGTATGTTCATTAATAGGGACGAAGGGTCTGAATTAAAGGTAGAGATCGACCGATCTCGCCGATGATGACGAGGGTCGAACACGGGTTTGTTTATCGACATGGGTTACATGTCGAAGCAAAGGTATGTTCATTAACAGGGACGAAGGGTCCGAGTTAAAGGTAGAGATCGACCGATCTCGCCGATGATGATGAGGGTCGAAGACGGGTCTGTTCATCGACATGGGTTGCATGTCGAAGTAAAGGTATATTCATTAACAGGGATTAAAGGTCCGAGTTAAAGGTAGAGATCGACCAATCTCACCGATGATGATGAGGGTCGAAGTAGGGTTTGTTCATCGACATGGGTTACATGTCGAAGCAAAGGTATGTTCATTAACAGGGATGAAAGTCCAAGTTAAAGGTAGAGATCAACCGATCTCACCGATGATGACGAGGGTCGAAGTAGGGTTTGTTCATCGACATGGGTTACATGTTGAAGCAAAGGTATATTCATTAATAGGGACAAAGGGTCCGAGTTAAAGGTAGAGATCTACCGATATCACCGATGATGATGAGGGTCGAACATAGGTTTGATAGGGGATCTCCGGTGGGACTTTTGATGATAGTCCCTTCTAGAGTTTCATTAGGAGGAGAAAGAAGGGGAACCTTTAGATTACCACTTTACTGGATTAAGCGCCCTTTTAGATTTTCACCGAAGCCATCCCCCACTTGCTTTTGCCCACGTGCCCTTCCGGATTTTCACGTGACGGGGTACCCGATTTTGCCTGCGGCGCCCTCTCAGTTTTTCACCACAGCCGGGTGATAGCCATTTTTGCCCTTGCTCCGAATATAGGAACAAGTCTAGTGGGGTATCTCTATTTTTAACCCCATTTTCTTTCTTTTTTTTAAAAACATGTGGGAGAGGATAGTCGGTAGGTCCAGACGTGGTACCTGGCCCTTGACGATAGCAAATAGCTGTTGGCTGGGGCACGGGGCCTTGCGCCAATTGAGGAAAGGTTTATTCGTTGGCAAGGGGAGAATGCCAACGCAAGGAGAGAGCTTCCTGCCGAATCGGACGTAAGGCCCGATGTGGCGATATCGTTTGAGAGTCGGCTAGAACACAGAGTCTCGCGCCGAGGCAAAGGGTTTATTCGTCAGCAAGGAGACAATGTTGACGCAAGGGACAGATTTACACCAATTCGAGCGTAAGGCCCACAATGGCAATGTTGTATAGGGGTCGGCTAGGACACGAAGTCTTATGTCAAGGAAAAGGGTTTATTCGTTAGTAAGGAGACAATGTCGACGGAAAGGAGGAGCTTTTTGCCGATTCGGATGTAAGGTCCGCATTGGCGATGTTGTTTATTTTATGTGAGCTTGGTTAGGGCAGAGTGCCACTAGCCTGAGGTGTGGGTAGCTCGATCAGGGCGGAGTGCAACTAGACCAAGGTAAGGGTAGCTCGATCAAGGTGGAGTGCCACTAGACCAAGGTATGGGTAGCTTGGCCAGGGTGGAATGTCACTAGACCAAGATAAATGTAGCTCGATCAGGGCGGAGTGCCACTAGACCAAGCTATGGGTAGCTATGCAAGGGCAGAATGCCACTAGACCAAGATGAAGGTAGCTCGATCAGGGCGGAGTGCCACTAGGCCAAGGTATGGGTAGCTTGGTCAGGGCGTAGTGTCACTAGACCAAGGTGAAGGTAGCTTGATCAGGGTAGAGTGCCATTAGACCAAGGTATGGGTAGCTTGGTCAGGGCGGAGTGTCACTAGACCAAGGTGAAGGTAGCTCGATCAAGGCGGAGTGCCACTAGACCAAGGTATGGGTAGCTTGGTCAGGACGAAGTGCCACTAGACCAAGATGAAGGTAGCTCGATCAGGGCGGAGTGCCACAAGACCAAGGTATGGGTGGCTCGGCCAGGGCAGAATGCCACTAGACCAAGATGAAGGTAGCTCGATCAGGGTGAAGTGCCACTAGACCAAGATAAGGGTAGTTCGGCCAGGGCGGAGCGCCACTAGACCAAGATGAAGGTAGCTTGGCCAGGGCGGAGTGCCACTAGACAAGGGTGAAGGTAGCTCGGCCAAGGCAGAATGCCACTAGACCAATATGAAGGTAGCTCGATCAGGGCGGAGTGCCACTAAACCAAGGTATGGGTAGCTTGGTCAGGGCGGAGTGCCACTAGACCAAGGTGAAGGTAGCTCGATTAGAGCGGAGTGCCACTAGACCAAGGTATGGGTAGCTCAGCCAGGGAGGAATGCCACTAGACTAAGATGAAGGTAGCTCGATCAGGGCAGAGTGCCACTAGACCAAGGTATGGGTAGCTTGGTCAGGACGGAGTGCTACTAGACCAAGGTGAAGGTGACGGTTATTTTGGGAATGCCGGTTGAGCTGTGTGGTATAGCTTAATATGTTTTCCATTGAGGGGAGAGAACTGAACGACTCCTTTGTGGTCTACCAGGACGTAGACACCCCTTTCATATACTCGGCGGACGACATACGGTCCAACCCAATTTTCAACCAACTTCCCCTTGGGGTTGGAGGTCATCACTCTCTTCTTTTGACCATTACGAGGTCTCCTTTCTTGAATTCTCGACCTTTGACCAGCTTATCGAAAGCACTGGCCATGCGAGCTTGGTAGAGTTGGATATTCTGTTGCGCACGGAGACGCTTTCCTTTGAGCTCGGCAAACTCTTCTAATCTTCTTTCTACATTAGTTTGTTCACTGCTGACTAGTCCATGTTGGATGGCGACTGGCAGTGACAGAACTTCTAATTCAATCGGCACGACAGCCTCTGACCCGCACACGAGGGAGAATGGTGAACAACCGATTGGAGTTTTATAGACGGTATGATAGGCCTAGAGTGCTTCGTACATCTTTTCTTCCCAGTCCTTCTTATTGGACTTGATGGTCTTTGCCAGCAATGTGCATAGCATTTTATTGAAGGCTTCTACAAGTCCATTGGCTTGAGGGTTGTAGGGGGATGATGTCGTCCAGTCAATCTTGTATTTATCAGCTAGCCGATAAACCTTCTGGTTTCTGAAATGGCTGCCGTTGTCAGAGAAAATTCGGCTGGGAACCCCGAACCGGAATATTGTGTTCTGTCGAAAGAACCTTGCAACCAATTCTCCCGTCACTTCTCTTAGTGCTACTGCCTCTGCCCATCTGGAGAAGTAATCTGTAGCTGCTAAGATGTATTTGCACCCTGATGAAGATGCTGGCAGTGGCCCTACCACGTCCATGCCCCATTGAGCAAACGGCCAACTCGGTATGGTGGAATGTAGCGGCACTGGCGGTCTTCTTTACACATTGGCGTGCTCTTGACATTTCTGACTAGCCTTGGCGAACTTGCAGCAGTCATCAAACATGGTGGGCCAATAGTAACCCAATTTCTTCATCTCAATTTTCATTTTGGGGCCGGCCTGATGCGCTCTAGCTGAACCCGCATGGATTTCTTGCATCACTTGCCCAGCTTCTGCTAAAGACAAGCAACGAAGTAGAACTTTCCTTCGGGCATCTGACATTATTCGGAATAGGGTTCCGTTTCTCATCTCGTAAGAGTCTTTGACCCTCAAGAGCTTCATTCTTTGTTCTTTTTCTTTCGGGAGCTGCTTGTGCTGGAACCATCGTAGGAGATGCTCTCGCCAGTCGAGCTGTTGAACCTCTTCGACGGCTGCCACCTGACTCCCTTGTTCATCGGCCAAGACCTCTGTCACACTAGGGACCTGCCGACGGTTGATCACTGTTATGTTCAGGCTCGTGTCTGGCATAATCGCTAAAGAACTGGCCAGTTTAGCGAGGGCGTCCGCCTGAGCATTCTTTCCTCGGTTGACATGCTTGATACTGATGAAGTAGAATCTTGACATTAGGCGGGTTGCTAGCTGATGGTAGGGGAGGAGCTCTTGCTTTCGCACATAGAACTCTCCTTCCAGCTACTTTATAACTAGCATGGAGTCTCCGAATGCTTCTAGCATCTGAATTACCATGGATAGAGTAATCTGCAACCTGATTACTAGGGCTTCATACTCTGCTTCATTATTCATGCACGGCTTGTTTATTGAGCAAGATGTGTGCACAACTTCCCCCTCTGGAGATTTCAAGACTATGCCTGCTCCTGCTCTGACCCTAGCTGATCTAGTGGTGCGGACACCCGAGCGCATGCGAGACACGAGCCGGCGAGCCACCGGTACCGCACACGGAGCACGACTCGAGCCACCTCAGCATCCATCTGGCTCGGAGACAGCCTGGAGACTCCGCCTTGAGCCTCCCCATTTATCATATTTAGTTAGCCTTTATGTGTGTGTAATTTGTGTTTATTTCATTGTATTCGGTATGTAATTATGAGTGTACGAGGGGCTTATTTGCAAAATGGGACCCCTGGGCCCCACGGGACCCCCCCAGGCCCCTCCCATTGATCCACCTCAGCCCATGGGCCCCATGTGGGGTCAGTCAACATGTCAAATGGAGGCATCTAGAAGTTTGAATGGTAAAAGGCACATGGGAGACAAGTGGACTTCAAAGTCCAAGGTGGCTACCAACTTGTCCCCCCCTTGCCACCAAAGTCAATAGGGCGCCCCCTTCCCCTTATTTTTAATTTTAATTTTTGTGGAATGGTCACATGCCATCCCAGCCCTCCATCTCACACCCCTAGATCCAACGGTGGAGGATGGATTAGATGGGTGACCTATATATGCTTGTATTTTCCCATTTTCATGAATTAATGCCATTTGAACTTGGAAAATCCCTTGAGCAGGCCTAGGCCGCCCCCTTCCTCTCTCCCTCTTACCCTTGAAGCTGTGAAGGCTTCCTTCTGGTGGTGAGACTCCACCCTATCAGTTCCGGTCGCCGCCGCCGCCGCCACGAGCCGCCACCGCACCGCCATCGCCGCCAATGGAGTTCTTCTGCCTGCGCAGTACCACAGCAGCTTCCATGAATTTCCTGTCTCAGCCATGAGCTCAGATCGACCTGGGGATTTTAGTGGATGCTCCAGAGGTGTCAAGGACGTCCCACAAATTTTGGTTTGACATTCAGATCTCGTTTCATAATTGTTGATTTTCATCCACTCTCCCAATTCGGTTCTGCCAGAGTTCGGTCCAGATTCATCCCCGCCCTGAGTTTCATGTCTTAGATCCACTTTTTGATTTCTGTTGGTTTTCCCAATTTTATTGGAGACTCCACGCATCCACCCCTTCATCCTCAATTTTTCTCAATTTTTGATTCGCCCATCCCCTATTTTCTAAAATTCATTCTCAGACCAATATACAGTTCTGTCCACCTGTTCCCCGATTCGACCACCAGTCACCCCAAAAATCATAGTACATCACCACCGCCTCCCAATCGAATTCCAAAAATATTCCCAGTTCCGTGTTTTGATACCCTACAACTTTGAAGAAGAGCTTAAGAGCTGAATCAGAGGTTTACTAGGCGGTTAACGGTGGTTCTCAGACACATACCTGGCAAGTCTGAGGTTTCGGTTACTATACAAAAGGGGAATGTAAATTCATTAAAGCTCTGATCTGACCAGGTCAAGTAGATCTCTCTAGGTCTAGATTGAAGCATTTGAAGAGAGCTTTCCAACGATAGCTCATGCGTCCCGATCCGACGTCAGGATTGATCGCAGCGGCCGTTTTCGCCGGAGCGCGCGCCTGAAAACAGCAACTAAAAATCCGTGGGCAGCAACTTCAAAGCTTGGGAATCGGGACCGATCGAACCCCGATCGGTGTTCTCGGCCGACCGCCATCCGTGGAGGCGAGCCACCAGGGGTCCCCATCATAGTGGGTCCCACCCCCGCAGATCCGGAGGACAGCGCCATCCGTGGGTCCCGCGGGCCCGTAGAACCCGCCGTTCGGAAAGCACGAAAACGCGGAGTTCGTCACCGCCGAGCGACATCAAGATGCTGCCCGTCAACCCGATTTGCGTGATTCCCGGACCCCACATGTGACCTTTTACCTCCCTGCGTGGAGTGGGTCAAATCATTGTACTGTTGTAAAATTATTTAACCAGGGATCCGTAATTCGGCCGGGGTTGTCTTCGCCACGCCAGGTGCGTGGAGGTAATGGTCCGAACCTCTTGGCATTCATTTGCTTAGCTAGTATACGGTCTTTTGCCGCTATCGAGAGCATAGGTACTAGCCCGTGTGTCCATGTCACCGCTGTGAGAGTGAGTGTGACCCGTCCCGTGACTCGATCCGAGTCCGGAAGTTGAGTCGGACTACCCTTGACCTCCGCCGATTCCTTAACCGCGCACGGTCCGCGCTTTCCCTCGCTTGGGACGACGAGTGAGCTTCCACTTCTGTTAGCGACATTTTGCCACTAGGAGCTCGTAGTGTCGGGCTTAGTGTCTCCCTGGTGTGTGCTGCTGGTTGCGTCTTCATCTAGAGTCCGAGGGTGGCACCTAATAGTGTCGTCTCCTGTGTCCGTCCCGCATCAGTTTGGTATCAGAGCGAGTCGAGTCTAGGGTATTCGTTGCATGAGTCTTGCATAGTCTAAGGTTACCCCACACACACCTTCACTCGGTATATCAAAAGGTGTTGTCCGATCGTTAGGTTACGCCTATCGGGAAGACTGCACACTTGTGCGAGTGACCTTCGGGTCGATTATCTCCGCCGCGTACCGAGTCTTGGTCGTGTCTAGGGTGTAGTCGAGTCTCATTCTTTTCAAAACAAAAAAAGGGTGTTTTAAATTACATTATTTTCAAAACAAAAAAAAGGGGTGTGTTTTCAAATTACATTTAGGTCTAAGTGCATCTTCTAGTCGATGTTTGCATTAGTTAGTGCATTCCAACCTTGCATAGCCGGTCTAGTGTAGTGTCCAAGTGTCGGCCTGTCCAACATATAGTTCCCCCCCAATTTCCCATGGATTCCCAATCACCCGGGCAATATGGCCGTTGGTCCACCCATGGGCTTGGCAATCACCCACTCCACTTCCGTAGGCCCGAAGCCTCGGATTTTTATGGCTCCAATGGCCCGGGCGACTATCTCAAGTGGGAGGCCACCATGGACACATACTTTGATTGTTATACTATGTCCGAGGCAATGCAATTCTCTTTCGCTAAAGAGCGGCTTCTTCATGAGGCTGCCGAAAAGTGGGATTACATCGAAAGAATGAGAGAGGTTAGGGGGGAATGGCCCATCGAGGCATGGTGGGACATGAAGAGAGAGCTTAGGAAGGTCTACGTGCCCCAACCGGTCACCTCCAATCGGCCCCACCAAATCACTTCCAACCAAGTGAGTCCTAGTCAGAGGCAAAGAGCCCCACACGTAGATGAGCCAAGACCCACTCCTAGGACGGTTGACTACGGGCGAGTCCACCATGATATCCCTATTCCAACCCACTCCGTTGCCGAACTTATGCAAATGATTTTGGACCGGTTGGATGGGGTGGATAGGACACGTACTCCTAGTGATGTACTCCAACCCGACCCTAAGGAGGTCATCGCCGGTAGTCATAACCCGGCCCCATCAACGGAGTCCCCAAGCCCTCTCCCCATCATAGTGGATCCTCTTCTCCCACCCACGAGAGCCCCATTGCCTACACCCCCTGTCCGTCAGGAGGATAAGGGTAGGGACCCACTTATCAGGGAGCGTAGTGGGTCACGACAGTAGGGTTATCGCTGCCAGGGGTTCGGCCACTACGTCGGACAATGTCCCACTAGGACATCTCTAGCCATAAGGGACAAAAGGGTTGGAGAAGCCCCACTCTCCGATCTTTATTCTAAGCCACCTCAGCCCGAGCCACCCGTGTTTCTAACGGGTATGCTTATCATAGCCGAGCCGCTTCTTAGCTGGCTCAAGAAGGGCTTGGTCCCACTTCCCTTCCCATCTATGGACCCTATCCTACCTCTGGTGCCAATCAATTCATTTCATACCACTTTCCGGTCTAGTCACTATGTGGATACATTGGATGACCTTCTTAAAGGGTTAGACCGGCAGTGGACATTTACGCACTTGTTGGCTCCAGGCTTCGACCGACCCACAGGTCGTAGTTTCACTCATCCCGCTTTAGGGTCCATCACCTCCGTGTACACTGTGGGTCATGTTACCACGGAGGTTCTTCTACTCCTCCCTATGCCGGCCGAGTCCGACTTCATTCCCCTTTGCCCAAGGGAGGAATCTTACTTTCTACCTATGACTGTCGTCCCACCTCTTACAATGAATGAAGGTGATCATTTACACCTCCAAGATTTCCACATGTGGGACAGTGATTTGTGGAAGCCTAGTCCGAGGGGTCATACCTTCTTTGATCCCTTCGACCCATTCTCTTGTGGACCCCGTGACCCACCATATTTACTCCACCTTTTCGAGAGAGTCCACCATCATACCCCCACCGTCTCATCTCCCTTCATGGATGAAGGACATCAACAACACCTTCTAGACTTCCACACATGGGATCTTGATATGAGGGAATCCATATCGAGGGGTCACACATTCTTTGATCCCTTCGATCCCTTTCTTAGTGGGCCCCTTGGTCCACAATCTCCATTCCACTTCTTTAGGGGAGGTCACCATTATACCCCTCCCCCATGGACCGGGCCATCGGCACCCACCGAGTCCGTTCATGGGCGAGAGACACACGACCCTCCTGTTCTACCCAAACCTCCCAAATCCAAAGGAACATCTTATGGTTGTACCGACATTCAGTCACACTTAGGGTATGAATGGCACACCTTCGGATGTCCTGGACCACCTTGCATATGATTGGGTCGAACTAACATTAGGTTTGTTTAGGGTCGTGTGTGCATCCGTGTGTTTCTTTTCTTTTGCTAAGCATGTTAGGTCGTGTGTGCATCTTGTGTTTCTTTTCTTTTGCTAATCATGTTAGGAGTCTGCATGACGATGTCTGTCGTCACAGTTGAGGCCAGCAATGCACGGTACAAGGAGTTAGCCGATGCCCACCGACACCACCGAGAGTTCCACGAGGGCGAATACGTCATGATCAGGGTAAGACCTGAATGGTTTCCCTCTGGAATCATTAAGAAGTTGCAAGCTCGCGGAGCCGGTCCCTTTAGAGTGTTGAAACGCGTTGGATCCAATGCGTATGTTGTAGACCTGCCCGAGGAATATGGTATAAGCTTTACCTTCAATGTATCAGATATTGTTGCATATAGGGACCCAGCGGTGATCCCTAGTTAGCCTTTAGAGCCATCTCCTCCCCTTGAGAGTGATCCCACACCTGAGTGTCCACTTCCACCTCCAGCCCCTTTTTCACGACAGCGTGAGCATATAGATCGTATACTGGACGAGCAAGTGACAGTTACCAGGAGTGGATCTTACCCGCGCTACCTAGTGCGATGGAGAGGACGGCCCACTACTGAGGACACATGGATCACACATGGCAAGTTGCAGTGGATTGATCCGGACCTTTTGGAGCGATACAGGAGCGATGCAGACCCTTACTCGACAGGGTCGAGTTTCTCCCACCCGGGGAGAATTGGTGCGGACACCCGAGCGCATGCAAGACACGAGCCGGCGAGCCACCGGTACCGCACACGGAGCACGACTCGAGCCACCTCAGCGTCCATCTGGCTCGGAGACAGCCTGGAGACTCCACCTTGAGCCTCCCCATTTATCATATTTAGTTAGCCTTTATGTGTGTGTAATTTATGTTTATTTCATTGTATTCGGTATGTAATTATGAGTGTACGAGGGGCTTATTTATAAAATGGGACCCCTGGGCCCCACGGGACCCCCCCAGGCCCCTCCCATTGATCCACCTCAGCCCATGGGCCCCATGTGGGGTCAGTCAACATGTCAAATGGAGGCATCTAGAAGTTTGAATGTTAAAAGGCACATGGGAGACAAGTGGACTTCAAAGTCCAAGGTGGCCACCAACTTGTCCCCCCCTTGCCACCAAAGTCAATAGGGCGCCCCCTTCCCCTTATTTTTTATTTTAATTTTTGTGGAATGGTCACATGCCATCCCAGCCCTCCATCTCACACCCCTAGATCCAACGGTGGAAAATGGATTAGATGGGTGACCTATATATGCTTGTATTTTCCCATTTTCATGAATTAATGCCATTTGAACTTGGAAAATCCCTTGACCAGGCCTAGGCCACCCCAATCCTCTCTCCCTCCTACCCTTGAAGCTGTGAAGGCTTCCTTCTGGTGGTGAGACTCCACCCTATCAGTTCCGGTCGCCGCCGCAGCCGCCACAAGCCGCCACCGCACCGCCATCGCCGTCAACGGAGTTCTGCCTACGCAGTACCACAGCAGCTTCCACGAATTTCCTGTCTTAGCCACGAGCTCAGATCGACCTGGGGATTTTAGTGGATGCTCCATAGGTGTCAAGGACGTCCCACAAATTTTGGTTTGCCATTCAAATCTCGTTTCATGATTTTTGATTTTCGTCCACTCTCCCAATTCGGTTCTGCTAGAGTTCTGTCCAGATTCATCCCCGCCATGAGTTTCATTCTTAGGTCCACTTTTTGATTTATGTTAGTTCGCCCAATTTTATTGGGGACTACACCCATTCACCCCTTCATCCACAATTTTTCTCAATTTTTGATTCTCTCATCCCCTATTTTCTAAAATTCGTTCTCAGACCCATCTATAGTTTTGTCCACCTCTTCCCAGATCCGACCACCAGTCACCCCAAAAATCATAGTAAATCACCACCGCCTCCCAATCGAATTCCAAAAATAGTCCCAGTTTCGTGTTTTGATACCCTACAACTTTGAAGAAGAGCTCAGGAGCTGAATCGGAGGTTTACTAGGCGGTTAACGGTGGTTCTCAGACAAGTACCCTGCAAATATGAGGTTTTGGTTACTGTACAACAGGGGCTTGTACATTCATTAAAGCTCTGATCCGACCAGATCCAGTAGATCTCTCTGGATCTATATTGAAGAATTTGAAGAGAGCTTTCCAACGATAGCTCATGCGTCTCGATCCAACATCAGGATTGATCGCAGCGGCCGTTTTCGCCGGAGCGCGCGCCTGAAAACAGCAACTAAAAATCCGTGGGTAGCAACTTCAAAGCTTGGGAATCGGGACCGATCGACCCCCGATCGGTGTTCCCGGCCGACCGCCATCCGTGGAGACGAGCCACCAGGGGTCCCCATCATAGTGGGTCCCACCCCCGTAGATCCGGAGGACAGCGCCATCCGTGGGTCCCGCAGAACCCGCCGTTCGGAAAGCACGAAAACGCGGAGTTCGGCACCGCCGGGCGACATCAAGATGCTGCCCGTCAACCCGATTTGCGTGATTCCCGGACCCCACATGTGACCTTTTACCTCCCTGCGTGGAGTGGGTCAAATCATTGTACTGTTGTAAAATTGTTTAACCAGAGATCTGTAATTCGGCCGGGGTTGTCTTCGCCACGCCGGGTGCGTGGAGGTAATGGTCCGAACCTCTTGGCATTCATTTGCTTAGCTAGTATACGGTCTTTTGCCGCTGCCGAGAGCGTAGGTACTAGCCCGTGTGTCCATGTCACCACTATGAGAGTGAGTGTGACCCGTCCCGTGACTCGATCCGAGTCCGGAAGTTGAGTCGGACGACCCTTGACCTCCGCCGGTTCCTTAACCGCGCACGGTCCGCGCTTTCCCTCGCTTGGGACGACGAGTGAACTTCCACTTCTGTTAGCGATATTTTGCCACTAGGAGCTCGTAGTGTCGGGCTTAGTGTCTCCCTGGTGTGTGCTGCTGGTCGCGTCTTCATCTAAAGTCCGAGGGTGGCACCTGATAGTGTCGTCTCCTGTGTCCGCCCCGCATCATCTAGTGGCCGAGGTGTCAATTCTAGAAGCGCCATCAAAATATAGCTGCCACAAGGAGGGCTGCACTTAAGCGGCTTCCAGGGTTTCATCTTCAGGATGCTCCAGTTCCAGCAGGCAGTCTCCCGGTATTGGGTGCTCGACGAAGAAGTCTGCAATAGCTTGGCCCTTACAGCCTTTCGCGGCACATAGGAGATATCAAACTCCATAAGGATCACCGCCCATTTGCCCAGGCGACCCTTGAGTGTCGGCTGGGACATGATGTATTTCAGTGGGTCCTCTTTGGATACCAGGCTGATTTCATGCGACAACATATAGTGTCGAAGCTTCTTGACTGCGAAGACCAGTGCCAGACAGATCTTCTCAATGAAAGTATATTTCTCCTCAGTCCTGACCAGTCTCCGACTGAGGTAGTAGAGGGCTTGTTCTTTCCCTTCTTCATTATTCTAGGCCAGCATTGCTCCCAGTGAGTTATGTATGGCTACTATATATAATATCAACGACCGTCCTTTCACCGGTGCGCCCAGCACTAGAGGAGTCTTCAGATAGTCTTTCAGCTTATCAAAGGCTGTCTGGCAATCTTCATCCCAGTAAAAGAGAACATCCTTCATCATCAATTTGCGGAAAGGCTGGCATCGCCCTGACAAATTGGAAATGAACCGCCGGATATAAGCCAAGCGGCCCTGCAGTGATCTCAGCTCGGAGAGGTTCCTTGGTGCAGGTAGCTCCTAAATTGCTTTGATCGTCACGGGGTCTATCTCGATTCCCCGGTATCTGACAATGAAACCCAAGAATTTTCCGCTCGATACTCCGAACGCGCATTTAATAGGGTTCATCTTCAATTCATACTTCCTCAGCCTCTGAAAAATGATTCGGAGGTCCTGCAGATGGTCTTCTTTTCTTTTGGTCTTGACCACCAGATCATCTATGTATCACTCGACCTTGTGGTAGAGCAACTCATCAAATATTTTGGTCATTGCGCGTTGATAAGTTGCGCCAGCATTCTTCAGTCCGAACGATATTCTCTTGTAGTGATAAATGCCTTTGGGGGTTCGGAAGGCAGTGTGGAACCGGTCATGGTCTGCGATCCATATCTGGTTGTAGCCAGATGACCCATCCATGAATGACAGGGCCTCATGGCCGGTTGTAGCATCAATCTTGACTTCCGTTATCGGCACCGGAAAGTCATCCTTGGGACAAGCTTTATTCAGATCTCGGAAGTCGACACATATCCGGATCTGTCCATTCTTCTTTTTCACGGGGATGATATTCGCCAGCCACGTGGTATATTGATTTTCTTCGACAAATCCCATGTCGATGAGCTGGTCTACTTCTTTACAAATTTGAGTGATGAGCTCCGGCCTCATGCGCCGCGGTGGTTGCTTCACCGGTTCGGCTTTAGGGCTGATCGCCAGCTCATGTTGCGAAACTGCAGGGCTCAGACCTGGCACTTCTCTGTAAGTCGAGGCAAAGCAGTCCCGGTACTCTTGCAGCAGCTGGATGTATAGCTCCCGTTCTTCTGGGGATAGCTGGGCCCTGAGGAAGGTAGGCCTAGGGTCTTCCTCGCTTCCCAGGTTGACTTCTATCAGCTCGTCGACTGTAGCTTGGCCTCCGTCTTCTATCTCCGGAGATGCCGGTTGGAGGTCGACGAAATCTGGAATACCGTCATAGGGATCGAGGACCTCGATTTCCTCATTTGACATCATCAGAGCTTCCGGAGGATCCTCTGCTTCATTCAATAGCGGCTGCGTGGATCGTTCTATCAGCAAATCCACCGCCGTTGCAGCTTTCGAGGGCGAGAGAGCAGCTTCAGCCCCTGTAGATAAAGTTGCAACCATGACAGGCTGGTGGTTGCTTATTGCCAGGCTGGAACAGCATCCCAGTCTTGTAGCAGAGGTTGAGGAGGTCTCGCCTTCTAGGGCAGTTGTATCTTCCGTAGAAGTGGTCTTTTCTTTCTCGACGGCATGTGCCTCTTGATCGGAGTCGGCTAAGGCTTCCCCGATTGGTAGGAGAGGTTCTGAGGTCATCATGAGTAGGACTCTACTAGAGGGAGAGGTCCCTGCTTCTTCAACATCTACGGTCTTGCTGCTGCTAGCCGTATCAAATTAGGCTTGAAGGGTCGATTCTTCGGGATAGACCTGCTCCCAGCATCGGCAAGGAATTACGGTCTCTGCTTCTTGATTTCCTGGCCAAACCGGCTCAGCATATTTAGCTTCTGCTGGGTATTCATCAAAAGTTGCCCCCAGTGGACTGTCTTCAGCAAGGTATAAGGCGGAGATGGTGTCCACCTCGTATCGCCCACTGTAGTAGTATTCTTCCAGGGTGAAGCCCAATCCCGGGTGCTGAGAGACGCGTCTCAATTCCTTGTCCAGACTTGCAGGATGCCACATTGTATGGAAACCTTCTTTGTTTTTATGAGATTGATCAGAGGGGATCTGTTGCTTTTGGAACATCTTGGCCATCCAGTCGGTTGTGAACGCCAAACCTTGAATGGGAACTGACGGATTTTCTATATCTTCGGGTAGGCATCAATCTGTGTCTTCCCGAGTAGGGTATTCTTCAGCTATATAGAACAAGCTATTGGGCCCATCTATTTGCCCCACCTCCCAAGCTTTGAAAGGCTCGATAGCGGGGTTATCAAGGCCGGGAATCGGCTTGTTGAGGCCGTCCGAGACCCCAATATGGTTATGCTGCCGATCGACCTGAACTTCATTAGCTTCGGGGTACAAAGCTGGGGGTGCTATTCTACCCACGTCCCCGGATATGGTGATATGAGAGACCACCTTGGGCTTGACATATCCGCGCGGCGGTGGTGGATACCAATCATCACCGGATGCACTTCTTGATGCCCCCGCAGGGGTTTTGGCTTCAAAGGTCTTCTGAGAGGGCCCCGCATATAGGTTGGCATCCGCCAAGTGACATTCGAATACTTCGAATGGGTGGAGGTCAGCAACTATCCTCTCCTCCTTCCCCTGTAGACTATACTTGATACATTGGTGGAGCGTAGAGGGCCCCACCATATTTTCATGCAACCACGGACAGCCGAGCATCGCCTTATATGAGGTGCGGGAGTCAATGACATGAAACTGCACCTTCGTAGTAAAATCTGCCAAGGTGAGTGTGAACTCTGCCTCCCCATTGACACTTCACTTTTTTGGTTGAAGCCGGCGATATGCATATCTCCAACCTTTTCGAGACGCACGTTGAAGTGGTGCATCTCATAAATTTTGTCGGGCAGAATATTGACATATGCACCAAGATCGACCAGAATTCTGTTTAGCTCCCTTCCATTCAGGTGCCCCTTCATGTACAACGGCCTGTTGTGGCTGATGGTTGGTAGCAGCATATCCTCTTGAGTGAAGGTCATACTGGGTTCTAGCATTGCTTCAGCCAAGTAGGTCTCAAAATGAGCAGGCATCTGCAGAGCAGTGACGATCGCATGTCAGGTCTCTTCACTCAAAGAGAGGATCTCCCAAATCGTAAATCTAGCAGGGAGCTTCTTGAGTAGCTTCATTATTCGGCTCCAAGCTCGGACGTTTGAGAGCTTCATTTCTTTTGCCCACCTGGGCTTGGGAGAGTCTTGGACTGCGGTGTCACGCCCCGACGCGGAAAATCGTGATGCGACCAGTTACGAGGCACTCGTGTCGGTCAGAGCATGTACAATTTAATTCTAAAGATAGAGAGCTAAGATGAAATTGCTAATTTTATTCCATCAAAATAAAGATTTACACCACTAATTTATAAGCCATAAGGCATGATACAATCTTCCAAATTTTATAAATACATAAACCTTGTAAAAATACTAATGATCTACATAAACCTAGGTAAAAAGGAAAAATTCACTCTTTCACTCTTGTCCATTCCCTTGTTCATTTTCATTTCCTGCAACAATTAACCAAAACATAGGGTGAGCAAAAAGCTCAGTAGGATTTTATATCTCTAAAGCCAGGCAATCTTTAAGTATTTTGCAATTTAACAATTCGTGTCATGAAGTAATTGATCATAAATTTCAAGTAGGAAATTTTGTATAAGGAATTTCCAAGTAATTTCAAGATAACAAGATAATGTCAAGATCATGATAGTAGACAAGACGATGATCATTTCCAGAAATATATCAAGAACTTTCTGATGGGGACATCACCCCCCATTCCCACGTTCACAGCTCGTCTCCTCGCCCCGGTTGCATCCGACATGGTCTAGTTATTTAATTTTGAGTCCTATGTAATTTTTATTTGAGTCATTTGATGTATTTTCCCTTTTATTTGAGTCATGTCCCTAGGTCTTTTGTTTATTCCCCTAGGTTAAGTGTCATTAGATTGTTTAGAATGGTTATTGAGCCCAATTCTTTGGGCTAGGCCCAGGGGCGCCCCTACCCCCTTGGTCTTTGGTCATTGTAGTAAGAGTCAGGGACTTTTGTAGAAATGTGGGGTGCCTATATATAGGGCCCCATTCCCCCCATTTCAACTAATGAATCAATGAATGAAAAACTTGCCATTTTGAGAGTTTACACTTCTTATCTAGTGGAGAGATTCCATTTTTTGGGTGAGAGACCCTAGGGGAGAGATTCCCCACCCATCCCTCTCTTAATCTCTCTTTTTCATTCCCCTTTCTCTCTCCTCCACACCCAATTTCAAAATTTTTCTCTCTCCTCCCTTCCCAACCACCACTCTCCCACCTACCCCCATTAAAGGCCACTCCCCTTCCCCACACACCCCATTACTCCACCCCCTAGTCCCAAGAGAGCTTCCACCAATCCTAGCTCCACCTCCCAACCCCCAACTACCCCACCCACTTCCCCAAGCACCCTTCCCACTACCCAAAGCAGCCCTCCACCTTCCCAAGGCACCTCTTCCCATCCCCAAGACCACCATTGATCACCCAACATTAAAGGAAATTCAAACTTACATGCCCTCCACCCACTTGTGCCCCCCCCACCTTCCTCCTTCTCCCTCCAAGCCCAAATTCGTAGCTCCTCCTTCCACCACCTATTAGACCACCTTCCAGACCCTATTCTTCCCCTCCCACACCTTGGAACACCCCCTCCTAGACCCCCTCACAGCCAGGGTTCTCCCCACACTCATCCACCTCTATTTCCCCCCCCCATATACCCCATTTCCCCCCACCATCTTCAACCTCCAGTTTTTAGTTCGCTGGCAGCAGAAGAGTATCAGTTTACAGAGGCGACAACGACCACATCCCAAAGAATCTGAAGACCCAAGAGGTATCCACGGAAGCATCTATGTGTCTTCTTCGCAACGGCGGTGGTCTCGTCCCCTTCTGAGCTCCGAGCTGACAGGGAGATCCGTTCTCCCACAACTGCACAGAGTTACCCCAGCTGAGCACCTGAGCCATATTAGAAGCTCTACCACGACGAACCATCGAAGATTCAGGCCACAAGTTCTTCTGCAAAGTTATTCCTCTTTCTCTCTACTTTCATAATCAAGAAGCGGAACTTCAATCGACGTCCTTGGGCCAGAGTTATCATTTTTCTCCCTCGGGTACGCAGTTTTGATTCCCACAGCCTGCAACGACCTGTCATCAGTTTTCAGAGTCCTCTGGTCTTCTCCGACATCTTTTGGCTTCCCCGTTAGTTTTTATGCGAAGAGAACTCGTCCACGATTCCAAAAACTTTGGCAGTACTTGATTCTGAGTTCGGGAGCTGACGGGGCGTCCTCTGCAATCTGCTGTTGGCCGCCAGAAGCTGCCAGTCCAAGAATCTGCCTCCCTGCTCGGGCCTCCACCCAGACCAGCGTCAATGCTATAAGAAATCAACAAAATTTGGACGACTTCCCTAGCCTCCTATGAAGATTTTCCAGGTGGTTTCATCCCCAAAAAAAATTGGCATCAGTCACAACAACCATTTTTTCGATCATCTGTCAGCACCCACAGAACGTGGATAGAACCGGCCACCTCCCATCTTCGGTGTTACTCTCTCAAGTTCCCCTCCCCGCTTGGCCGGCTGAAGGCCCCTCCCTATGTGGAGGTAGTTTTAGTTGTAATATCACTTAACCCCCACCCCAAGATCCTCCTCCTACGAGAGGTGTAGTTTTGTAATCATTTGGGCAGGTCAAGATACCCCGACGCGGCGTGTGGGGATCCACCCGCCTCCCCGCTCACCCTCGTCTCCGAGTGGGACCGGTTTCTTCAAACCGGTTGAGTAAGTGCTCCAAACTTTGCTCTAATTTGTGCTTGTTCTTTCAATATTAGTTCATAAACTCCGCTGGCCATGAATGAGAGCCCGATCCTTAAGCTCCTTTGCTATAAGTGATCACCGTGGGAAAAGAGTGGAACCCGTGCCCTCGGCACGACGTCGGCTCCCTTGAATTGGGCTGCCATTACCCTTGGAAATCAACTTAGGCCTTACTGGCCCTCTACCAGCAAGGGCCCAGCCCACACAACCTCCACTTGGCATTGCCAAGTTACCCCGGGTCTTGGTGAGCATCGGGTGAGCGGTCGCCGACATCGGTCCGTTTGATTGCGATTGTGCTTGTTTTCTTAAGTCCTAGGTTGTGTCACATCAATTGGTATCAGAGCAAGTTTTAGACTTGTCTCTACTAAGTCTAGTCCTTGGGCACATTTGCATTCATCAATATGGCTACCTCTCTTTGGTCACATTCATCCCACTCGACCCCCATAAGGGACCGATCAACCCTCCATTTGACATAATCTCTTTTGAGGATCTCCTCTTCGATGGATCATGCTATAGTGCCTACCTAAAGTGGGAGGTCACCATGGAAAAACACTTTGAGAGAACTATGGTTTATGGACCCATAAGAGTCCGCGTTGCCATGGGGCAATTTCGGGGTCAAGCCAAGCAAAAATGGAGGAACATAGTAGGCTTAAGGGACGTTAGGAAACAAGAACCCATTTCCTCATGGGATGATATGAAGAAAGAACTTAGAAAAATCTACATCCCCAAATATTCCCACCCCTTCTACTCTAACACCCCTAGCCCGAGGTGCACTACTACTTCTCCATCCCCATCCGACCAACTTGATATCACCTTTAGGCCTCCTCCCCCACCACTCCCAAAAAATCACTTCTCAACCATCATAACTACACTTCGCGACCAAGTCCTCTCCCTTAAGGCCCAAATAAACCAAGCATCCACCTCTCCACCAAATCCCCTAAGGGTCCCCACACTCCAACCAAAACCCCCTTCCACAATCTCTCACCAAACCCATACCCCGCATCTCCCCTTGGTCCCCACCACTACCCCTCCACCGTCCCCTAAAAAGGGTACACCCCCCAAAACCCATCAACCCAAATCTTGTCACCCAACCCACCTTCCACTTCCAACCCCAATCCTACCCCAACCTAGGCCTCCACTACTTCCACTCCCAAACCCCACTCTACCAATCCCAATCCAAGTTTCCCTTTACCCTCCACCCCGGGAGCACCACACACCAACCCTCATCACCCCAAATTACCCCCTCACCTCCTTGGTAGAAGAACTCATACCCGATCCAATAGTTGTGAGCACTCCAAACCCACCCCCCACCTTGGAGGAAACCCAAGTCCAAGTTGAAGAAGAAACCTCACACGATGGTCTTTACCTTACACCACCCTCTCTCATTGGGGTGGAGCTCATCTTAGGAGAACCCATTGTTAGTTGGCTAAAGGAGAGCCCAATTAGAGAGATCCCGGCCCATGTTTTCCCTCCCATAGAACAAGACCTTCCCTTAGTGCCCTTTTTCTCCTATCACACCACAATCCAAGCATCCTATCAAGTGGAGACCTTAGAGGACCTTCTCAAGGGCATATCATGGCAATTAGAGATGATTAGCATGTTGACCCCTATGGTCGAACAACCTAGGAGCCTTAGCCTCCTACACCTATGCATAGGGTCTATCACTTCGGTTTGCACCATTGGTTGCTACACTAGCGACCTCCTTCTATTCCTCCCTACACCTGATGAGCCCAACCTTCTCCTCGATTTAGAGCTTCTTATCTCGGGTAGAAAGCCAATCCCCCCACTCATGGTCGACCCACTTGCCAAGAATATTGGACAAACTATAATGGAGAAGGATGATTTAGCACCTTTTGAGGATCTTGAGGATATGGAGTTCCTCCCCCTAGGTGACCCATTCTATGATCCATATGATCCATTCCAATGGGAGTCAAGAGACTCGTGTGACCCAAACACTTTATCCACCACCCACATTTCCCTACACCAACTCAACATGTTTGACCCAATCCACTCCATCTTTGACCCGGGTTACATCTTGGGAGCCATGACCTTGGGCCACATATCCATAGGTAATAAGGTTGTGCTCCACCCCATGATGACCACCTTCTTAGATCCATTCGACCCTTTCTAATGGGAGTTCAAAGGTTGTCCCACACCTATACACATGGAAGTCACCCATAGGAAAAACATGCATGTGTCTAGGCTTACCACACCACTTGGCATGACCACTATGTTGGGTCCATTCATTCATATCACCCACATGTCAAGTAGAAAGCATGAGTGGTCCAAATTCGGATGTAATGGTCCACCTTCACTCATCATGAGTCTTAAGCATGATAGGAGCATTCTTGGATGTCCGGGTCCCCCGGCATTTGTCACCCCCATAGATGACCGGATCACCTATGGATGCCCCGGCCCTCCAACCTTTGTTAGAAAGTCCATACTTGATAGGGCCACTTTTTGTTGCCCCGGCCCACCAAGGTTCATCAAGGTCCATATGGCATCATGGCATGATAGGTCCATCTATGGTTGTCCAGGTCCACCCATCACCCCTAGAATGTCAACATTCACAAAATTGCATGAAAATCTTCGCAAGGACATTAGCAAGGAAAATGAGATCTATAAAAGGCAGGCTGACTCCCTTCGGCGTCACCAAGAATCCCATGTGGGTGACTTTGTGATGGTGAGGAAGGAGAGGCTCTCCCCGGGAGTCATCTCCAACTTGAGGCCACGTGGGGCTGGTCCCTTCCAGGTCCTGAGGCGCATTGGTGCTAATGCCGATGAGTTAGATCTCCCCAAGGAGTATGGAGTGAGTCCCACATTCAATGCAGCCGACCTAGTGCCATATAAGGGACCCACGGTGGGACCCAGTGAGGATATTGAGCCTATTCCCTCCATTGAGAGAGCACCCACCTGTGAGGAGAGACCACCAGCCAAGAGAGCCCAGCGTGAGCGCATTGAACGAATATTGGATGAACAGGTCACTACCACTAGGAGCAAGGTATATGAGCGCTATCTCGGCAAGTGGATGGATCGGTCTCGTTCGGAAGACTTGTGGGTAGTACCACTTCTACACCCTCCAAGGAGGGAAGGACACTTACTCAACGGAGTCGAGTTCTCCGTACCCTGTGAGTATGATGGGGACATCACCCCCCATTCACACATTCACAGCTCGTCTCCTCGCCCCGGTTGCATCCGACATGGTCTAGTTATTTAATTTTGAGTCCTATGTAATTTTTATTTGAGTCATTTGATGTATTTTCCCTTTTATTTGAGTCATGTCCCTAGGTCTTTTGTTTATTCCCCTAGGTTAAGTGTCATTAGATTGTTTAGAATGGTTATTGGGCCCAATTCTTTGGGCTAGGCCCAGGGGCGCCCCTACCCCCTTGGTCTTTGGTCATTGTAGTAAGAGTCAGGGACTTTCGTAGAAATGTGGGTTGCCTATATATAGGACCCCATTCCCCCCATTTCAACTAATGAATCAATGAATGAAAAACTTGCCATTTTGAGAGTTTACACTTCTTATCTAGTGGAGAGATTCTATTTTTTGGGTGAGAGACCCTAGGGGAGAGATTCCCCACCCATCCCTCTCTTAATCTCTCTTTTTCATTCCCCTTTCTCTCTCCTCCACACCCAATTTCAAAATTTTTCTCTCTCCTCCCTTCCCAACCACCACTCTCCCACCTACCCCCATTAAAGGCCACTCCCCTTCCCCACACACCCTATTACTCCACCCCCTAGTCCCAAGAGAGCTTCCACCAATCCTAGCTCCACCTCCCAACCCCCAACTACCCCACCCACTTCCCCAAGCAACCTTCCCACTACCCAAAGCAGCCCTCCACCTTCCCAAGGCACCTCTTCCCATCCCCAAGACCACCATTGATCACCCCACATTAAAGGAAATTCAAACTTACATGCCCTCCACCCACTTGTGCCCCCCCACCTTCCTCCTTCTCCCTCCAAGCCCAAATTCGTAGCTCCTCCTTCCACCACCTGTTAGACCACCTTCCAGACCCTATTCTTCCCCTCCCACACCTTGGAACACCCCCTCCTAGACCCCCTCATAGCCAGGGTTCTCCCCCCACTCATCCACCTCTATTTCCCCCCATATACCCCATTTCCCCCCACCATCTTCAACCTCCAATTTTCAGTTCGCTGGCAGCATAAGAGTATCAGTTTACAGAAGTGACCCCGACCACATCCCAGAGAATCTGAAGGCCCAAGAGGTATCCACGGAAGCGTCTACGTGTCGTCTTCGCAACGGCGGTGGTCTCGTCCCCTTCCGAGCTCCAAGCTGACCGAGAGATCCGTTCTCCCACAACTGCGCAGTGCTGCCCCTGCTGAGCACCTGAGCTGTATTAGAAGCTCTGCCACGATGAACCTTGGAATATTCAAGCCACGTGTTCTTCTGCAAAGTTATTCCTCTTCCTGTCTACTTTCAGAATCAAGAAGCGGAACTTCGATCAACATCCTTGGGCCAGAGTTATCATTTTTCTCCCTCGGGTACGCAGTTCTACTTCCCACAGCCTGCACCGACCTGTCATAAGTTTTCAGAGTCCTCTGGTCTTCTCCCGCATCGTTTGGCTTCCCCGTCAGTTTTTATGCCAAGAAAACGCGTCCACCATTCCAAAAACCTTGGCGGTGCTTGATTCTGAGTTCTGGAGCTAACGGGGCATCCTCTGCAATCTGCTATTGGCCGCCAGAAGCTGCCAATCCAAGAATCTGCCTCCCTGCTCGAGCCTCCACCCAGACCAGCGTCAGCGCTAGAAGAAATCAACAAATGTTGGACGACTTCCCTGGCCTCCTACAAAGATTTTCCAGGTGGTTTCATCCCAAAAAAAAATTTGCATCAGTCGCAGAAACCATTTCTTCGATCATCTGTCAGCACCCACAGAACGTGGAAAGAACCGGCGTCCTCCCATCTTCGGTGTTCCTCTCTCAAGTTCCCATCCCCGCTTGGCCGGCTGAAGGCCCCTCCCTGTGTGGAGGTAGTTTTAGTTATAATATCACTTAACCCCCACCCCAAGATCCCCCTCCTGCGAGAGGTGTAGTGTTGTAATCATTTGGGTAGGTCAAGCTACCCCGACGCGGCGTGTGGGGATCCACCCGCCTCCTTGCTCGCCCTCGTCTCCGAGCGGGACCGGTTTCTTCAAACCGGTCGAGTAAGTGCTCCAAACTTTGCTCTAATTTGTGCTTGTTCTTTCAATATTAGTTCATAAACTCCGCTGCCCGTGAATGAGAGCCCGATCCTTAAGCTCCTTTGCTATAAGTGATCACCGTGAGAAAAGAGTGGAACCCGTGCCCTCGGCACGACGTCGGCTCCCTTGAATTGGGCTGCCATTACCATTAGAAATCAACTTAGGCCTTGCTGGCCCTCTACCAGCAAGGGCCCAGCCCACACAACCTCCACTTGGCATTGCCAAGTTACCCCGGGTCTTGGTGAGCATCGGGTGAGCGGCCGCGGACATCGGTCCGTTTGATTGCGATTGTGCTTGTTTGCTTAAGTCCTAGGTTGTGTCACATCACTTTCATGATAAGACGATGTGTACTATCATTAAGACAATTCAAGAACATTCACGATGAACTTTAAACAATATCGAAGTAGAGCAATCATTTGAACTTTAAACAATATAGAAGTAGAACAATCACTTCTACAAGGATATTTATGATGAAACCTTTTAACAATAACAATATAGAAGTAGAAAAATCACTTCTACAAGGATATTTATGATGAACCTTTAAGCAATAACAATATAGAAGTAGGGCAATCACTTCTACCAACATTCAATAGGATTGGCCAAAACACTAAGGGGAGATCACGACGATATGGCAGCCCCTCATGGAATATCACTATTTGGCTACACACTTAGGGGTTCT
Source organism: Amorphophallus konjac (assembly GCA_022559845.1). Lineage (NCBI taxonomy): Eukaryota > Viridiplantae > Streptophyta > Magnoliopsida > Alismatales > Araceae > Amorphophallus > Amorphophallus konjac. Next base: position 143,990,597 of record CM040117.1, on the reverse strand, counting down.
CACGATAGTATGATTGCCCCTAACCGTAATAGACCCTGTATTGGTGAATGCCATCACCTGATCATTATAATACCGGTTTATTTTTGGACTTTGCCTCGCACGTGGGATCAGATCAGAACCCCTTTATACACTAGCATTTAAATGTCATTTCATTGGGACCCATAGCCCCTGCCATTTTTTCTATATAATTCCACAATATAGTAAAAGAATTTCAAGAACAAGCTCATTTGTAAACAAGTACAGATCTGGCAAAAATTGTGATAATTTGCAAAGGAGAGTGGAAAATGCATTTTAAGCATCATGTTTAACGACATTAAGTCGTAGAATTAAAAAATGAATGGTAAGTAGGAAGAAACATTAAGATAATGGTTTTATTAGAATTATTTTAAACATCTTAACATAATCTCAGAATCGTAAAACATCAATGTTTTTAGTAAATAATAACTTTTAGTAAAGGAACATATATACTTATGAATTGAAATCATGAGTTTAGATATTATCTTTTAATCATACATTAATAATCCATATGATAAGAAAATAGATTTAACATGCTGAAAGTAGTATTTATACATCAATATGATCGAAAATACCTTTTTACATTCTGAAATAATTTTTAAACACCATTATGATAAAGAATAGAATAGTTATAGGCTAAAAAGATGTTACTGTCTGTGAACGCGCTATAGCTCAGGGTCACGTTCATACAACATATATATATACAGTATTTATATATATTCAAAATATTATATTTTTAATCACCAAAATTTTTGAGAAAATTTTTATGAACGCGCTATAGGTAACGAGCGCGATCTTCAAGAACGCGCTATAGGGGACTGGCGCGTTAAGGATCTTACATGCATATTTAAGATTTTGAAAACTAGATGAAAGAGATAGGTTCTATGTAAACCATAAGAGATATAGACATATGATATATATATAAAAAATTGTATATATTATATATATATATTAGAAATATTGTACTTTTGACCCCTGGTCATCCGGGTTTAAAAGGATGAACGCGCTATACTTGACTAGCGCGTTCATGAAGAACGCACTAGGTTAATATAGCGCTATCTTGAAAATTGCTTTATATTATTATATGTTAGATTTGAAATTTTTTTAGAGAAGGACGGGGTCTGTCTGAACGCGCTATATCGGGCTGGCGCTTTTAGAACGCGCTACTGAGGTATAGCACGTTCTGGACCTGATGAAAAAATGGGAATACCCCTCCAATCAAATGACCATAACTTGCTCATTTCAAAACAGAATTTAATAAATGAGCTATCAATGGAAAGAGGTCATAAAAATACATAAGATATCATACTTTAATTAGAGTTTAACCTGAGAGACACCTACCTTTTGTCAGATCTAAAGAATATCCTCAAATAATAATAAAACCCTTTGATCTTCCAATTCCTCCTTCAAATCTCCACAAATCTTCGCAGCAGCATAGACATAACTTCCAGGGATGGTTTAAGGGTCGAATGGGGCTCTATTTATAGCCAAAACATGGCCAAATTTGTCAAGATTCCTTGCCTAATTCCACCAAACCCATTAAGTCCGAATTAGAAGAAAAATATCATTTCTCTTCTTAATCTAGCCCATCTTAGGTGTGAAAATAATGTAAAAACGGCTGGTCCAAGGTGGGCTGTTAGGTAAGGGTTGATTCTTGAATCAATCTTCTAGAAATTGGGTTATTATAATCCTTTTCAAAAGGCATTTAACATGTGTTATGAATTTAAGGTCCAATCATCCTTTATTAATCCTTTAACCACTAATCTAGCGCATTATGGATTATCCAATGGGCCAATTATGATCCTAGTCCATTACATGGACTTTTATTGGGCTTTCTATGATTTATCTAAGGGTTAAAGCATTTATTTTTCACTTTACCTTAAGTAAATTCAAGTAAATTCAATAATCCACTTTATTTCACTTAGTAAAAATGTAAATTAATCATTTCATGAAAAATTTAATTGTATAATTTATTTAAAAAAATTATTTCTCATTTTAAATTATCGGGTTTCTACATCCCCCCCCACTTAAAAGAATTTGGTCCCCAAATTCACATGATTTTATTTCCGTAATAGTAGGGTAAAATCACTATATCTAAACTATGCATTCTAACTAGATCATCCTTATAATATGCTAAGTGCTAAGATCATCATATCAAATTTATGCTATCATGGACGAGATATGTTTATAAGGTTACCTTCCAATGCTTGTGGCGCTCCTTTCTTTAAGAGTGGACAACAAGCAATTTTATGATCCATGCTTCTGCAACGGATGCACTTCCCAAGTTTATACCAACATTCATCTGGGTTGTACCTTCCTTTCTTGCAATGCTCACATTTTTCCTTGACCGGAACAATTTGTTGATCATTATTCCGGGGTTTCTTGTCCTTACGGAAATCGTTACCTCGATTTAACCTCTTCTTGTCATTCATGGTTTCCTCGCTCTTGGACCCATAGACTAACTCCTTCTTGGCGACTTTCCCTTTGATTCACTCCACCATATTCATAGCATCTTCTAGAATTTGTGCTTTCCTAACCATTTCCGTATAAGTTTGAATCTCCAATGGAGCCAATCGAGGAATGAGTTCCACCTTTAATCCATTCATAAATCTTCTTGCTCTCATTTTCTCCGTACAAACTAGGTGTGGGGCATACTGAGCTAATCTAGAAAATGTCACTTCATAATCTGCTACAGATAAGCTACGTTGTTTTAATGTCGTGAACTCCATGGCCTTCTTCTCGCGGATTCTTTCCGAGAAATATTTCTTATTAAAATGTTCTAAGAACTTGTCCCATGTAATTTGTTCATTAGGTAAGATCGCTTCGACGGATACCCACCATGCTCGGGCATCCTTTTCTAGTTGATAGGTCCCTAATAGTACATTCTCTTCATCGGTGCATTGTATTACTTTAAAGGTTCTCTCTACTTCTTGCACCCAATTCTCCGCTTCATCCGGGTCAGTAGATCCACTAAACTTCGGGGGATTCATCTTTTAGAATTTTTGATGTAAATCCCCGGCTTCATGCCGTGCTCCACCTTGTGCAACTTGTTGTAAGGCTTGTGTTAGTCCTTGGAAAGTGCGTTGCATCTCGCGCCATTGCGCTCTCTCGGCGGCCATTTACGAGATTTAGCCTGAAACCATAGTTACAGGGTTTAATCATTTTTCCTTGGTATTTATTTCTTGATAATTCATTCTTTTTTAAAACTTAACCCGTGTTTCTACCCATTCTTATGGGGAAGGTTTAAATTTCTATCCAAGTTTCTATAAAGGGAAACCTAAGTTTTAAGAATCCTAGGTTTTATGTAACATGGGCTCTGATACCACTAAAATTGTCACGCCCCGACGCGGGAAATCATGAAGCGAGCAGTTACGAGGCACTCGTGTCGGTCAGAGCATGTACAATTTAATTCTAAAGATAGAGAGCTAAGATGAAATTGCTAATTTTATTCCATCAAAATAAAGATTTACATCACTAATTTATAAGCCATAAGGCATGATACAATCTTCCAAATTTTTAAAATACAAAAACCTTGTAAAAATACTAATGATCTACATAAACCTAGGTAAAAAGGAAAAATTCACTCTTTCACTCTTGGCCATTCCCTTGTTCATTTTCATTTCCTGCAACAGTTAACCAAAACGTAGGGTGAGCAAAAAGCTCAGTAAGATTTTATATCTCTAAAGCCAGGTAATCTTTAAGTATTTAGCAATTTAACAATTTATGTCATGAAGTAATTGATCATGAATTTCAAGTAGGAAATTTTGTATAAGGAATTTCCAAGTAATTTCAAGATAACAAGATAATGTCAAGATCATGATAGTAGATAAGACGATGATAATTTTTAGAAATATATCAAGAATTTTCATGATGAGACGATGTGTACTATCATTAAGATAATTCAAGAACATTCACGATGAACTTTAAGCAATATCGAAGTAGAGCAATCACTTGAACTTTAAACAATATAGAAGTAGAACAATCACTTCTACAAGGATATTTATGATGAACCTTTAAACAATAACAATATAGAAGTAGAACAATCACTTCTACAAAGATATTTATAATGAACCTTTAAGCAATAACAATATAGAAGTAGAACAATCACTTCTACAAGGATATTTATGATGAACCTTTAAGCAATAACAATATAGAAGTAAGGCAATCACTTTTACCAACACTCAATAGGATTGGCCAAAACACTAAGGGGAGATCACGGCGATGTGACAGCCCCTCATGGAACATCACTATTTGGCTACACACTTAGGGGTTCTCACAACAGTATGATTACCCCTAACCGTAATAGACCATGTAATGGTGAATGCCAACACCTGATCATTATAATACCGATTTATTTTTGGACTTTGCCTCGCCCGTGGGATCAGATCAGAACCCCTTTATACACTAGCATTTAAATGTCATTTCATTGGGACCCATAGCCCCTGACATTTTTTCTATATAATTCCACAATATGGCCAAAGAATTTCAAGAACAAGCGCATTTGTAAACAAGTACAGATCTGGTAAAAATTGTGATAATTTACAAAGAAAAGTGGAAAACACATTTTAAGCATCATGTTTAACGACATTAAGTCGTAGAATTCAAAAATGAATGGTAAGTAGGAAGAAACATTAAGATAGTGATTTTATTAGAATTATTTTAAACATCTTAACATAATCTCAGAATCATAAAACATCAATATTTTTAGTAAAGAACAACTTTTAGTAAAGGAACATATATACTTATGAATTGAAATCATGATTTTAGATATTAGCTTTTAATCATACATTAATAATCCATATGATAAGAAAATAGATTTAACATGCTGAAAGTAGTATTTATACATCAATATGATCGAAAATACATTTTTACATTCTGAAATAATTTTTAAACACCATTATGATAAAGAATAGAATAGTTATAGGATAAAAAGATGTTACTGTCTGTGAACGCGCTATAGCTCAGGGTCACGTTCATACAACATATATATATACAGTATTTATATATATTCAAAATATTATATTTTTAATCACCAAAATTTTTGAGAAAATTTTTATGAACGTGCTATAGGTAACGAGCGCGATCTTCAAGAACGCGCTATAGGGGACTGGCGCGTTCAGGATCTTACATGCATATTTAAGATTTTGAAAACTAGATGAAAGAGATAGGTTCTGTGTAAACCGTAAGAGATATAGACACCTGCTATATATATAAACACTTTATATATTATATATATTTATATTAGAAATATTGTACTTTTGACCCCTGGTCATCCGCGTTTAAAAGGATGAACGCGCTATACTTGACTAGCGCGTTCATGAAGAACGCGCTAGGTTAATATAGCGCTATCTTGAAAATTACTTTATATTATTATATGTTAGATTTGAAATTTTTGTAGAGAAGGACGGGAACGCGCTATATCTGGCTGGCGCGTTTAGAACGCGCTACTGAGGTATAGCACATTCTGGACCTGATGAAAAAACGAGAATACCCCTCCAATCAAATGACCATAACTTGCTCATTTCATAACAGAATTTAATAAATGAGCTATCAATGGAAAGAGGACAGAAAAATACACAAGATATCATGCTTTAATTAGAGTTTAGCTTGAGAGACACCTACCTTTTGTCGGATCTAAAGAATATCCCCAAATAGCAAGAAAACCCTTTGATCTTCCAATTCCTCCTTCAAATCTCCACAAATCTTCACAGCAGCATAGATTTAACTTCCAGGGATGGTTTAAGGGTCGAATGGGGCTCTATTTATAGCCAAAACATGACCAAATTTGTCAAGATTCCTTGCCTAATTTTACCAAACCCATTAAGTCCGAATTAGAAGAAAAATAATATTTCTCTTCTTAATCTAGCCCATCTTAGGTGTGAAAATATTGTAAAAACGGCTGGTCCAAGGTGGGCTGTAGTGCCCAAGAATTTATATAAGTAATTTCTGCATTTATTAATAATTTTCTAGAATTTATTTGGGCTAAATGAATTTATAAATGGATTAACGGGTTAATAAGTCATTATAAGGCCCAAATATGTTAATAAGATAACATAGCCTATCTAATTATTATCCAAAAGATTTAAAGATCAGGCCCATTTAGTTTGGCCCATATTCTAGAAGGTTATTAAGCCTATTCTCAGATTTTTTTAAAAGATAAACACTACTTAATAAGATAATTTAATATATAATGGATAAAAGAGTTTTATTAAATTTAAAATTATGAATACGATGACTGTAATGGTCTATCGTAAGACCGCCATAGCAGTGTAACACGTCAAGGCTCGACCGTCACAGCCTGCAAGATCCGTAAGTGAACGAACTTGCAAAAAGATTGGAACTTGATGTTCCTATCCACAAGAGACCTAATTGTAACGATGTATAAAGACCCTAAGGACTCTTAAAGATTAGGTTTTGATAGATTAAGGACTCTAGAATCAGTCTAAATCCTCAAACCCTAGCTAGAACCCTATAAATAGGACCTAGTTTTGAACTACGCGACCCGTACTTTTGCTCGCGTGGAATCAAGGTAAGGAGTCATAATCTCAGGTAAGTTCTTTAGAGTAATTTGTTCCCAATACTTTAGACTAACTCCTCTCAAAATTTCACATCTTTAAGTCAAGAGGTCATGGAGTTAGAGCCCAAGGAAGTTGCTGGAAAGTCATAGGAAGAAGGGAACTAGGGTTCGGTTTTCAAGCCCAAATTGGAAGTTTAAAGCCTAAGAAAAGAGGTAGGTTATCTCATGAATGGCAAAAAAAACCTGGTAGGACTATAAACCCTCTAGTTTGATTGAATCTCATGCATAGTAGAGCATCAATTTCATGTTTTACTTGTTCTATGCATCACATGTATCCCTTAGCCCTAATTGAAGAATTAAAACTTGTTATTCATCTATTCAATGATACCTATGCATGTAGTTGGCTTATACTTCATTATCAAGTCTAGAAACTCATGGTGTTTTGATTTAGACATGATGTGAGTTGATATCTTAGTTTTTTTATATCATTTTCTATTAGGAGACTCGCTGACGCATCAGTGTAGGACCGTCACATTCATGTAATGGCCTTACGACAGACCGTCATACGCTCTATTATATTTGAGTTTCCTTGATGAATCTGACGCATCTAGGTAGGCGCGTTACATAATTGTAACGGCTCTTCTCTGACCGTCACAATAACTGTGACGCCCTATGGTGAGGACACGCGCCGCTTCACTCGACGGAGCACACGGAGCACGCCGGCATCCCTTTGGCTCGGCGATCATTTAGCAGACTAGCAGAGTTATCCCCATTTATTTCATGCTTTAGGCCAAGTTGGGCCTTGGATTAGTCCCTGCGTGGACACTTCTATCTAGTTGTAGGCCTTTGTAGGCCAATTAGACATCTTTTGTGCTTTGTAGGCTTATTTAGAGGGCAAAGGGGTTAGTGGGCCATCTTGTGCTCCACTTCTCTTGGCCCATTTGGGGTTTGCGCACCCAACCCCTAGGGTTAGGGTTTTGGGCGCACCTCTCACCTCCTCCAAGTGGAAGAGGTGGTAGCCGCCTTCCCCTTTCTCCACTCCCTCCTTTGGCCGCCCCTTCCTTTGATCCCTCCTTGATTGGAGGAACCTCCTTGATTGAAGGAGAGATTCCCTCCTTGATGGGAGGAGAGCTGGCCGCCCCTACCCCCTCCCATTTGCGCCCCCATCTCCCCATTTGGTGGTAGAAACCCTAGCTCCCCTCCCCAACTATATAGTCTTAGCATTTTCTTTGGAAGAAATTAAGGAAGGAATGAAATATTTTGATTGAGCAGCCATTTGCGCAGCCACCCCTTGGAGAGGGGGACCCTCTCTTCCTCCTCTGCTCCTGCGACGGGAGCAACCCCGGGCTGCGACTCCCCATCCCCTCGGTGCGACGCCGAGGTTCTTCCTCCCTTCTACTTCGTCTCCGGTTCGAGTTCGCGTGTTCCAGATTCAGCCCCAAATTTCAGCGGCGTCCCCATCCGGTGCGGGTCGAATCCGAGCCCCTCCTTTTTTTGGTGGATACTTCTACGAGTCGGCAGCGCGTGGGCTTTGGTTTCACCTCGATCCGAGGTCGGCACCACCCGTGGCGAGTTTTCTCGTGAGCTAGCGCAGGAGCCTCCCTCTCTGCGCGCCCAGATCCACCCTCCTTCTTGCGAAAATCCCACAGGACGGACAACTCCGAGTTTGGAGCTGATTTCTTCAGAGTTTGTACCTCTCGTCGTCCTCTTTCCAACGCCGCCAACCTCGTCTCGTTCCGACGTCCGAGCTGTTCGTGGCGTCCGTTCCCGTGAGGTCGCGCGGGTCTGCCCAGTCCACCCGGTGCCAGGACAACCGGCGATTTCCAAAGTTCACAGCGTCCAACCCCGACCAGATCAATCGAGCTCTTTGGTCCGGACCTGCTGCTCGGCGTCCCCGACGTCCTCCCACAAGCGGGGCCTCGTTCGCCTACCGGAGCAGCGAGTTACCATTTTCCCCGCTCGACAGCGCAGTTCTGGGAGCAGATTCCTTGTCCCCACTTGCAGGTGCGGCCACGGCTTCCACGGACGGAATCTGAGCACGCCTTTTGGCCGAGGCTTCCTCCTGCGACCTAACTACGCGCCCTCGCTGACGGCGCCCCAATCGGACTCCGGATCCATTCGTGGGAACGTTTACCACCGAGTCGCGCGTTGCTGTGATTCTGCCGATCGTCATCCGGACCCTCCTCTTGGCCAACCCTTCACCGAGTGCCGCCCGTCAGCCCGTGTATCGGCCGCCCCGAATGGAATTGTTGTAGCCTGTTATCTCCCTGCGAGGAGTGGGCACCATTGCTGGCTTGTACCTATTCTTTCATTGTGTGTATCGGGGTTGTCGGTCTCGGCCGGGGTTCCTTCCCCACGCCTAGGCGTGGAGGTACGTGCGACGCTCCCCCCCCCTTGGCAGTTTGCTTTACTTGTATGTGATCTTGTATGCCGCGTGAGAGTGTAGGGATCCTAGCTAGCATTCAACACCGCGAGATCGTGAGTGAGAGTATCCCATTCCGTGGCCCTAGTCGAGCACGGAGCTCGGACTAGACTCCTATAGTTGCGCGTCGGCTCCTTTGCCGCTTTGATCCACTCGCTTCCCTCATAGGGACGACCGTGGACTTGGGTTTCTTGTTGAGAGACTCCAGGACCGCGGTGCATGACCCTTCCGAGTTCTGAAGCGAATAGGGTCGAATGCGTATGAGATTGAGCTACCAGACGACTATGGGATCAGTTCGACGTTCAATGTCTCTGATCTGGTGGCATATCGGGATCCCGCGGTGATTCCCAGTGAGCTTTTTGGGCCTACCCCTCCTGTTGAGAGCATTACACCATCTGAGCGTCCACCTCCTCCAGCCCCATTACAGACACGCGAGCATATAGATTGCATACTGGATGAGCAGGTGACCACGACTAGGAGCGGAGCCTACCAGCGCTTTCTAGTGCGTTGGAGAGGGCACCCTGCGACAGACGACACCTGGATCACACGTGGAGAGCGGGAGCAGATCACCCGGACCTACTGGAGCGTTACTTGAGCGACCGTGACCCTTACTCGACGGGGTCGAGTTCTTCCCACCCGGGGAGAATTGGTGAGGACACGCGCCGCTTCACTCGACGGAGCACACGGAGCACGCCGGCATCCCTTTGGCTCAGCGATCATTTAGCAGGCTAGCAGAGTTATCCCCATTTATTTCATGCTTTAGGCCATGTTGGGCCTTGGATTAGTCCCTGCGTGGACACTTCTATCTAGTTGTAGGCCTTTGTAGGCCAATTAGACATCTTTTGTGCTTTGTAGGCTTATTTAGAGGGCAAAGGGGTTAGTGGGCCATCTTGTGCTCCACTTCTCTTGGCCCATTTGGGGTTTGCGCACCCAACCCCTAGGGTTAGGGTTTTGGGCGCACCTCTCACCTCCTCCAAGTGGAAGAGGCGGCAGCCGCCTTCCCCTTTCTCCACTCCCTCCTTTGGCCGCCCCTTCCTTTGATCCCTCCTTGATTGGAGGAACCTCCTTGATTGAAGGAGAGATTCCCTCCTTGATGGGAGGAGAGCTGGCCGCCCCTACCCCCTCCCATTTGCGCCCCCATCTCCCCATTTGGTGGTAGAAACCCTAGCTCCCCTCCCCAACTATATAATCTTAGCATTTTCTTTGGAAGAAATTAATTAATGAATGAAATATTTTGATTGAGCAGCCATTTGCGCAGCCACCCCTTGGAGAGGGCGACCCTCTCTTCCTCCTCTGCTCCTGCGACGGGAGCAACCCCGGGGTGCGACTCCCCATCCCCTCGGTGCGACGCCGAGGTTCTTCCTCCCTTCTACTTCGTCTCCGGTTCGAGTTCGCGTGTTCCAGATTCGGCCCCGAGTTGCAGCTGCGTCCCCATCCGGTGCGGGTCGAATCCGAGCCCCTCCTTTTTTGGGTGGATACTTCTACGAGTCGGCAGCGCGTGGGCTTTGGTTTCGCCTCGATCCGAGGTCGGCACCACCCGTGGCGAGTTTTCTTGTGAGCTAGCGCAGGAGCCTCCCTCTCTGCGCGCCCAGATCCACCCTCCTTCTTGCGAAAATCCCACAGGACGGAATACTCCGAGTTTGGAGCTGATTTCTTCAGGGTTTGTACCTCTCGTCGTCCTCTTTCCAACGCCGCCAACCTTGTCTCGTTCCGACGTCCGAGCTGTTCGTGGCGTCCGTTCCCGTGAGGTCGCGCGGGCCTGCCCAGTCCACCCGGTGCCAGGACAACCGGCGACTTCCAAAGTTCACAGCGTCCAACCACGACCAGATCTGACCGAGCTCATTGGTCCGGACCTGCTGCTCTGTGTCCCCGACGTCCTCCCACAAGCGGGGCCTCGATCGCCTACCGGAGCAGCGAGTTACCATTTTCCCCGCTCGACAGCGCAGTTCTGGGAGCAGATTCCTTGTCCCCACTTGCAGGTGCGGCCACGGCTTCCACGGACGGAATCTGAGCACGCCTTTTGGCCGAGGCTTCCTCCTACGACCTAACTACGCGCCCTCGCTGACGGCGCCCCAATCAGACTCCGGATCCATTCGTGGGAACGTTTACCACCGAGTCGCGCGTTGCTGCGATTCTGCCGATCGTCATTCGGACCCTCCTCGTGGCCAACCCTTCACCGAGTGCCGCCCGTCAGCCCGTGTATCGGCCGCCCCGAATGGAATTGTTGTAGCCTGTTATCTCCCTGCGAGGAGTGGGCACCATTGCTGGCTTGTACCTATTCTTTCATTGTGTGTATCGGGGTTGTCGGTCTCGGCCGGGGTTCCTTCCCCACGCCTAGGCGTGGAGGTACGTGCGACGCTCCCCCCCCTTGGCATTTTGCTTTACTAGTATGTGATCTTGTATGCCGCGTGAGAGTGTAGGGATCCTAGCTAGCATTCAACACCGCGAGATCGTGAGTGAGAGTATCCCATTCCGTGGCCCTAGTCGAGCACCGAGCTCGGACTAGACTCCTATAGTTGCGCGTCGGCTCCTTTGCCGCTTTGATCCACTCGCTTCCCTCATAGGGACGACCGTGGACTTGGGTTTCTTGTTGAGAGACGCCTCTCTTCGGAGGAATAGTACGGAGGTCGATCTCTCGGCTTGCCTTGTCTCGTGTGAGTGCTGGCCGCACTTGGTCTTCATCATAGGTTTAGTCCATTTGTCAGTTCCGTCCCGCATCAAATTTGGTATCAGAGCTTAGGGAACCAGTTTGTTCTAACAAATTGGGGTCTTAGGTCATGCGAGTCTTTAGGTTGTCTAGGGTGCAATTGAGGCCTTAGAGTTATCTAGGTTGCATTGAGTCTCTTAGTTCATCTAGGTAACCCACCATTGCATTGTAATGTTAGGTTTGTGTCTAGTTAGAGTTTTGTCCTTGTCTCGTTGAGTCTTGCATGTCCAGCTCCGCGCCAACCCCATGGTGGTTCCTCGAGCCCACATGTCAGATTAGTCATCCCTATTGGCCCGATTCGATGCTCTTATGGTACGACCCCTAAGTGTCGCCCCTACCACTCAGTCGTCGGGAGACCCGATCCCTATACCGATGACCGAGTCATTCCAGCGCCCTGTCATGTCCACTGCCATCCTACCTAATGGGATGCATACGGAGATCGACTTCATCAGTAGGGTGTCGTCTAACTGTGTCTCACAAGACATTATTGAGTCACTCTCTAAGACTGGGGAGATTGTTCTCCGTGATGGTTTAGCTTTTATCGAGTTTCAACGGTGGTTTGGCCCCGTTAAATATTCCGATGGCGCTTGGTGCAAGATCAGCACACTTGCTGGTCCATGCATCATTTTAGGGCGAACTTGGTTGCAGGAAAGAAGTGCGACCATCGACCTGGATAGGAGGACCTGCACCTTACACCCATCTCACCTTCCCGGTGAGTTTGTCTTCCATGACGGCGTTACGCCGACCACCTCCATGTCATCACCTGGGTTTGTTCCAGTGAGTTACGAGGCTGAATAGGAGTTGATTGAGGAGTACCTAACTGAGGTTAAGGAGTTAGGGAGTGATCCCCTCCACATCATAGAGGACTCCGTTTCCACTCCCGAGAGAGAGGCTTCACCCTTAGACCCTCATATAGAGACATTCTTACCTTCCGAGGGTGAACTGGTCATTGGTGAGTCTTTAGCTAGCTGGCTAAGGGAGGGTCCACTTCTAGATGTCTCCATTCCTTGCTATACACCCATGGGACCAGCCCTCCCAATAATACCCCTTAACTCCTTTCACACCACTTTTCGGTCCTTCTGCTTTCTTGAAAATGTGAAGGACTTCCTTAGGAGTTTAGATTATCAATGGGAGTTGACTTATATGTTGACCTTAGGGTCTGACCAACCCTATAGTCATAGCTTTACACTCCCTGCTTTGGGGTCTATTACCTCGGTCTACACCATAGGACATATCACATCCGAGGTCCTTTTATTATTTCCCATACCCGTGGAGGTTGATTTTGTCCCCGCTTATGGTTTCACGGTCCCGAGGGAGGAACCTTGCCTTCCTTGCCTTCCTCATGAGCCTCTTGCCCCATACATGAGAGTGCCTGAAGGTGATTATCTGCACCTGGGCGAATGTCGCACATGGGCAAGTATAGTGAAGGGACCTGTCGGGAGGGGTCATCATTTCTTTGACCCTTTCGATCCCCTCCCTAGTGAGCCTCTCGACCCATATTCTTTTCCCCACCTTGTCGAGGAGGTCCACTATCATACACCACCTAGGCCTTCTAGTCAACACCTCACCTTACCGGCATCCAGATGCCCGAGCTTAGGAGGCGAGGGATACATGTCTCTTCCCCATGTTTCTTCATGTCCACCATCATATAGGGGTTTGTCTCATATAGGGAATGTCATGAGTGAGTTTGGGCAATTTAGTCCCCATGAGTCTACCACATTCCGTAGGACACCCATGCATGATAGATACAACTTTGGTTGTCCTGGTCCTCCCCGTGTTGTCCAGTCATGTAGGCGTCATAGACATGCTGGGTCTATGTTTGGATGCCCTGGGCCACCCATGCATTCATATCGGTATGAGTCCACGCCACTAGTTTGGAGTCTACATCATCATCACCCCCTCGAGGCCAGCAACGCACGTTATAAGGATCTAGCTGATGCGCATCGACGCACCCGTGAGTTCCAAGTGGGAGAGTACGTCATGATCAGGGTTAGACCTGAACGGTTCCCTTCGGGGGCCGTGAAGAAACTCCAGGACCGCGGTGCAGGACCCTTCCGAGTTCTGAAGCGAATAGGGTCGAATGCGTATGAGATTGAGCTACCAGACGACTATGGGATCAGTTCGACGTTCAATGTCTCTGATCTGGTGGCATATCGGGATCCCGCGGTGATTCCCAGTGAGCTTTTTGGGCCTACCCCTCCTGTTGAGAGCATTACACCATCTGAGGGTCCACCTCCTCCAGCCCCATTACAGACACGCGAGCATATAGATTGCATACTGGATGAGCAGGTGACCATGACCAGGAGCGTAGCCTACCAGCGCTTTCTAGTGCGTTGGAGAGGGCACCCTGCGACAGACGACACCTGGATCACACGTGGAGAGCTGGAGCAGATCGACCCGGACCTGCTGGAGCGTTACTTGAGCGACCGTGACCCTTACTCGACGGGGTCGAGTTCTTCCCACCCGGGGAGAATTGGTGAGGACACGCGCCACTTCACTCGACGGAGCACACGGAGCACGCCGGCATCCCTTTGGCTCGGCGATCATTTAGCAGACTAGCAGAGTTATCCCCATTTATTTCATGCTTTAGGCCATGTTGGGCCTTGGATTAGTCCCTGCGTGGACACTTCTATCTAGTTGTAGGCCTTTGTAGGCCAATTAGACATCTTTTGTGCTTTGTAGGCTTATTTAGAGGGCAAAGGGGTTAGTGGGCCATCTTGTGCTCCACTTCTCTTGGCCCATTTGGGGTTTGCACACCCAACCCCTTGGGTTAGGGTTTTGGGCGCACCTCTCACCTCCTCCAAGTGGAAGAGGTGGCAGCCGCCTTCCCCTTTCTCCACTCCCTCCTTTGGCCGCCCCTTCCTTTGATCCCTCCTTGATTGGAGGAACCTCCTTGATTGAAGGAGAGATTCCCTCCTTGATGGGAGGAGAGCTGGCCGCCCCTACCCCCTCCCATTTGCGCCCCCATCTCCCCATTTGGTGGTAGAAACCCTAGCTCCCCTCCCCAACTATATAGTCTTAGCATTTTCTTTGGAAGAAATTAATTAATTAATGAAATATTTTGATTGAGCAGCCATTTGCGCAGCCACCCCTTGGAGAGGGCGACCCTCTCTTCCTCCTCTGCTCCTGCGACGGGAGCAACCCCGGGGTGCGACTCCCCATCCCCTCGGTGCGACGCCGAGGTTCTTCCTCCCTTCTACTTCGTCTCCGGTTCGAGTTCGCGTGTTCCAGATTCAGCCCCGAGTTGCAGCGGCGTCCCCATCCGGTGCGGGTCGAATCCGAGCCCCTCCTTTTTTTTGTGGATACTTCTACGAGTCCGAAGCACGTGGGCTTTGGTTTCGCCTCGATCCGAGGTCGGCACCACCCGTGGCGAGTTTTCTCGTGAGCTAGCGCAGGAGCCTCCCTCTCTGCGCTCCCAGATCCACCCTCCTTCTTGCGAAAATCCCACAGGACGGACAACTCCGAGTTTGGAGCTGATTTCTTCAGGGTTTGTACCTCTCGTCGTCCTCTTTCCAACGCCGCCAACCTCGTCTCGTTCCGACGTCCGAGCTGTTCGTGGCGTCCGTTCCCGTGAGGTCGCACGGGCCTGCCCAGTCCACCCGGTGCCAGGACAACCGGTGACTTCCAAAGTTCACAACATCCAACCACTACCAGATCTGACCGAGCTCTTTGGTCCGGACCTGCTGCTCTGCGTCCCCGACGTCCTCCCACAAGCAGGGCCTCGATCGCCTACCGGAGCAGCGAGTTACCATTTTCCCCGCTCGACAGCGCAGTTCTGGGAGCAGATTCCTTGTCCCCACTTGCAGGTGCGACCACGGCTTCCACGGACGGAATCTGAGCACGCCTTTTGGCCGAGGCTTCCTCCTGCGACCTAACTACGCGCCCTCGCTGACGGCGCCCCAATCGGACTCCGGATCCATTCGTGGGAACGTTTACCACCGAGTCGCGCGTTGCTGCGATTCTGCCGATCGTCATTCGGACCCTCCTCGTGGCCAACCCTTCACCGAGTGCCGCCCGTCAGCCCGTGTATCGGCCGCCCCGAATGGAATTGTTGTAGCCTGTTATCTCCCTGCGAGGAGTGGGCACCATTGCTGGCTTGTACCTATTCTTTCATTATGTGTATCGGGGTTGTCGGTCTCGGCCGGGGTTCCTTCCCCACGCCTAGGCGTGGAGGTACGTGCGACGCTCCCCCCCCTTGGCATTTTGCTTTACTAGTATGTGATCTTGTATGCCACGTGAGAGTGTAGGGATCCTAGCTAGCATTCAACACCGCGAGATCGTGAGTGAGAGTATCCCATTCCGTGGCCCTAGTCGAGCACCGAGCTCGGACTAGACTCCTATAGTTGCGCGTCGGCTCCTTTGCCGCTTTGATCCACTCGCTTCCCTCATAGGGACGACCGTGGACTTGGGTTTCTTGTTGAGAGATGCCTCTCTTCGGAGGAATAGTACGGAGGTCGATCTCTCGGCTTGCCTTGTCTCGTGTGAGTGCTGGCCGCACTTGGTCTTCATCATAGGTTTAGTCCATTTGTCAGTTCCGTCCCGCATCACCCTACTTCTAGACCGTCAGAGGCTATGTTCTGCCAACCCTAAGATAGACTAAGACTTGTTTATTTTGCTTATTATTAAGTCTAGTTATCTAAGTTTTAACCTGTTATATGAATTGAAGGTTATTTAAGCACTCATGATAGGTATCGCATGCTTTGGTATCTTATTGTTACTTTAAGTTACAAAGCCAAAACTCTATAGTTTTGTAGTTAGAAATATGATTTTGAATGATGTATTGCTAGAGTTTTTATCATGATTTCACATCGTTATATGTCTATATATATATATTCTTTCTCTATCAATAGAGTCGTTTCTATAAGTACATGGCACATACTCCGATGTGTTGACCATTAGTTCACACTTTGCACTATAGGAACACAATCTTGGACATGAGGACCTCTCTATTGGATATTCCTTCCAATGGACTAGGAAATCTTGTTTCAAAGCCTCCGTAATTCTCCGTGAGCCTGGGATTCCCACTAGGACGCCGAGTTAGTTGTACCATTAAAACCCATTAACTAGAATACACTATCGTTGTTTCTGGAACTAGTAATCTAACGGCCTTGCATTGGACCGTCAGGCTCACGTAACGGCCCATTGTATGACCGTCACATTCCTCTGAGTCTATTTTGTCTTTCTAGACTCGGATCACTGTGCCGGCCCACTACTGGCGCGTTACAGAATGTAACGGCCCAGTAGATGACCGTCACACCGCTTGCATATATTAACCCAAGGTTGACCCGAGGGTTGATTTCTAAAGTTCTAGATGGACTAATGATAGTCTAGAACTTAGCATATGATTAAAGAGACTTAATGTAATGAATGAAAGGTACAAGAATGTACCGTTATGCTGTCGATTTATTTCCATAAGCATAACATCGTTAAATCTATTTCTTGATCTCATATATTCGAATTGAAGCGTTCATTCATTGATTTTCATTATTTGTAATTGCTATATTCTTGGCCATACTTTACTGTTACATGCGTGGAAGTAGCTTAATTTATACCTGAAGATGCGATCGAGCACTGATTGTGTTCAAGGGCTCTATGCTAGTCCCCTCGGCTGATTGCCAGAAATATACTATTTTATAAACCTTGGGGTATGATGCTATTGGCGTCGCATTACGCTGGGAGTACTATTTCTATAAATAAGTGAAGATCCACGACACGACATGACATTCGTGTACATGAATTTCTTGCTTGATATTCCACAGAAATTCATGAACTATGTACTCAAAAGAGACTAGTGTGATGAATATGTGGCTTACTTGTACATTCTCGTTACATGCTTGCTCGTGAAAGGCCAAATATCATGTTCATGTTATATTCTTGCTAGTTCATTCTTGATCATTCTATCTTACGTGATTATCTTGTTACTTTGGTTTAATCGCATGATTGATTCGCATTCGCATGATTTTACCTTATTCTCTAGAGCTAAAATATTAATTACTTTAATAATGCCTTCATGTTGATATGAAGATACCTACTGGGTAAGTGTGCTCATTACCTATTTCCAATATTTTTCAAGAGATGGAAGTAGTTTGAATTCGGATTCGGGTGATTCAAGTAGCTGGTCCGAGAGCGGTTGAATGTTGTTATTACAAGAGCGAAGACTTAGGAAGTTTTATAATGTCTAGATTGAGTCAATGTAATTTTCCTATTTCTTGAGTCTAGTAGAATGAAAGATGATGGAAGTTGAATTAATGGTTGTATTCTTTAATATTGATCATTTCTGAAATAAAGATGGAGTTTGTTTCAATTCTGTGCAATTACATTTATATGTGTGATTGTCTCGTGCTCTGGTTGTTCTTGCTTGCAAGAGGCTTACCATGCCGGCTGTTTGCGCTCCCCGAGCGAGTCTTCCGCTGTAATAAAGGCTCGGGACATGACAATTAAGTTGGTATCAGAGCCTAAGTCTCAGGACTTAGGAAAAAGAGTCATGTCATAGGATAAGTCCAAGGTTTAAGGACCCCTACCTATGAACTAAGGAAGAAATTTTCACACCCAGGAGAGAATTGGGTAGAGCCCGGGATGAGATAGTTATTAGCTTTAAGATTGATTTTCCTTCAGTCTCACGAGAAATAACAAGTTGTTATATTTTTCTCAGGTACCTTATTATTCTTATCATGGCTCATCGCGTAGATTGGAATGGCATGCAACAAACCGTTGCCGGCCTTACGCACGCATTGCAAACTATGGCCCAGGCAGGGGCAGGAGCACGGGCTGGCGGCCTTCATCGCAATTTCCGGAGTCTAAATCCTCCGCGTTTCTATGGATCTTCCAATCGAGACGAAGTAGAAAATTGGATAAATGAAATGAATCGTATATTTGACGTTATTCAATGCACTGATCAGGAGAAGGTCCATCTAGCAACATTCCAATTAAATAAAGATGCCCGTACTTGGTGGAAATCGGTCCCGGCACCTCCGGTCGATGCACCTCACACATGGGATGGTTTTCTCACCGTATTTTGTGCCAAGTATTTCTCCGAACATGTGAAGGAAAGGAAGGCCATGCAGTTTGCCTCCCTTCGTCAAGGGATGATGTCAGTAGCAGAGTATGAGCTACAGTTTTCCAGGCTAGCACCTTATGCACCACATTTGATTAGTACAGAATTATTAAAGGCAAATCGATTTATGGACGGGTTACGGCCCGATTACACAAAATATCCGCACTTATGTGGAGATGGTATAGAGGGCATATTTATGCGAGAGGACCATAGAGAAGGTCGAAAAGTTGAAAGGAAAAAGGAGAAGAATCCAGTCGGCGCTTAGATCGGCATTATAAGAAGGAGAAGTTTAGCATCACGGAACCCTACAAAAGCTGTGATAACAAGAAAAGATCAAGGAGCGGGAATGGTGGAAGTGCCCAGAAGAATAATAAAAAGGTTAAGGAAGAGATGGAGCAAGTTGCCTCGGTGTGCACTTTTTGCGAGAAATTCGGCCACTCGGCTGAAGAATGCTAGAAGCGCCTCGGTGCTTGTTTGCACTGTGGAAGTAGGGAGCATCGTGTGCCAGATTGCCCCCTTATGAAAGATTAATCAGCTAATGGAGGACGCAGGAGGTAGGCTCACCTCAATGCTGTTATAGATGAAGATGAAGCACCCAGGGATCTAAATGATGGGCTTATGGAAGGTACTCTTAAAATCTGTTCTCGCCCTGCATTCGTGCTATTTGATACTGGTGCTTCTCATTCTTTTATCTCCACCACTTTTGCAAAAACGTTGCCAATTGCATCAGTTTCCCTACCTTCAGATCTTGCTATTACTACACCTTTAGGATCGGGAACTAAGCTTACCAAGTATTATCCTGATTATGAGATAGTGGTAGAAGGACACAATCTCCCCGCAAACTTAGTATGCCTTGATATGAAAGATTATGATGCCATTTTAGGGGTAGATTGACTTGTAGACCACGATGCTTATATAAACTGCCGAAATCGAATTATATCTTTGCGAAAGCCCGGTCTTCCAAGATTTTCTTTTCTTGGCATCAAATACAAGAAACATCCTACCATTATATCTTCTCTTCACGCTTGTAAACTTATCTCGCAAGGATGTGAAGCCTTTCTTGCTTCAGTCATTATTATCGAATCTAAGGAAATTGTCCTAGCAAATATTCCTATTGCAAATGAGTTCCCAGATGTGTTCCCATATGAACTACCTAGTTTACCGCCTGAGAGGGAAGTAAACTTTACCATTGAACTCATTCCAGGAGCGGCACATGTTTCTATAGCCCCTTACAGGATGTCCCCCACAGAACTCAAGGAACTAAAGAAGCAGTTACATGAACTTCTAGACAAAGGTTTCATCAGACCCAGCACATCCCCTTGGGGTGCGCCTATTCTATTTATCAAGAAGAAAGATGGTTCCCTCAGGCTATGTATCGATCACCGGCGACTGAATCAGCTTATAATAAAAAATAAGTATCCGTTGCCGCGTATTGATGAGCTCTTCGATCAGCTTTCGGGAGCATAATACTTTTCTAAGATTGACCTCATATCTAGTTATCATCAACTTAGAATTAAAGAATAGGATATTTATAAATCAGCCTTTTGAAGTTGTTATGGCCACTATGAATTCGTAGTAATGCCATTTGGGTTAACTAATGCTCCAGCAGTATTCATGCAACTTATGAACAGTGTCTTCCAGCCATATTTGGGCCAGTTCATTGTCGTCTTTATAGATGATATCTTGATATACTCCAAGACAAAAGAGGATCATGAAGAACATCTAAGGTTAGCCTTGCAAACACTGAGAGAACACAAGCTATATGTTAAACTCAATAAATGTGAATTCTGGCTCAAGGAAGTTTCATTCCTAGGCCACATTATTTCAAAAGAAGGTATTACTGTGGATCCTTCTAAAGTAGAAGCTGTCAGAGATTAGAGTCGGCCAACGACTGTATCTGAAGTAAGAAGCTTTTTGGGTCTAGCTGGTTATTATAGGAGATTCATAAAGGACTTCTCAAAGATCGTGGTTCCTTTAACTAGACTTACTAGAAAATAAAATCCTTTTGTCTGGTCGAAGGACTGTGAAAAGAGTTTTCAAAGTCTTAAGAATCATCTTACCATAGCCCCTATTTTATCACTACCAATGGAGGGTGGTGGATTTGAAGTGTATACGGATGCGTCTGGAATTGGCTTAGGATGTGTCCTTATGCAAAACGGAAAGGTGATTTGCTATTCTTCAAGACAACTGAAACGTCACGAAGAAAACTATCCTGTAGATGATTTAGAATTAGCAGCGGTTATCTTCGCCTTGAAAATTTGGCATCATTATCTTTATGGAGAAAAGTTCACGATCTACTTAGACCACAACAGTTTGAAATAATTATTCTCTCAAAAGGAGCTTAATATGAGGCAGAGGAGGTGGTTAGAACATCTCAATGACTTTGATTTTGCTATTCAATATCATCCTGACAAGGCGAATGCTGTAGCAGATGCACTCAGTAAAAAACTAATGGGTATGTTATCAAGCCTCATGATTTGTGTAACTAACCTTATTCCTCAATTTGCTTAGTTGAATTTAGATGTTGACATTAAGGAAGAAGATTGCTTCATAGCTAATATCCGAGCCCAACCTACATTGATAGAGGATTTGGCCAAGTTGCAAGAAGATGATCCAATTTTACTAGAAATTAAGGCCAATATTGAACAAAGGCTGGATTTTTCTATTGCTAATGACAGAAGATTGCTATTTAAGGGCCGAATGTGTATACCGGATCATGAAGATACAAAGAAATTGATCTTAGAAGAAGCACAAAAATCAAAGTACACCATTCATCCAGGAGGTACTAAAATGTATCAGGATCTCAAAAGAAGTTTCTGGTGGCCCAATATGAAGAGGGAAATAGCTGATTTCGTATCTCGCTGTCTCACATGCCAACAAGTGAAGGCAGAACATTTCAGACTTGTAGGTAAATTATATCCCTTAAATATTTCCGAATGGAAATGGGAGAGCATATGAATGGATTTCATTATGGGATTACCTAAGACGAGAGGTGGACACGATGGCATATGGGTAATCATAGATTGATTGACTAAATCTGCACATTTTATACCAATAAAGAGTCGATGGTCTGTGGATATCCTGGCAGCATTATATATAAAAGAAATTGTTATACTACATGGTGTCCCCGTCTCTATTGTATCAGATAGAGATCCTCGATTCACATAACAATTCTGGAAAGGTCTACAATATTCACTAGGGACCAGATTAAATTTCAACACAGCCTTTCATCCGCAAACTGATGGTCAGACAGAAAGAACAAATCAGGTGGTAGAAGACATGCTCAGGGCTTGTATCATTGACTTTGAAGGAAGTTGGCATGATCACTTGCCTCTAGTGAAATTTGCATATAATAACAGCTATCAAGCAAGCATACAAATGGCACCTTTTGCAGCTCTATATGGGAAAAGTTGTCGATCTCCAATATGTTGGAATGAAATAGGGGAAAGGCAATTTCTAGGCCTCGACCTTATCAGAGATTCTACGGAGAAAATCAAGCTCATTCAAGAAAGGATGAAAATGGCACAAGATAGGCAAAAGTCCTATGCCGACAATCGAAGATGTGACTTGGAGTTTCAGGTTGGAGATCATGTATATTTGAAGGTTTCTCCAGGACATGGTATTCGAAGATTTGGTATTAAAAGAAAGCTAACTCCAAGGTTCATTGGCCCATTTGAAATTCTTGAAAGGGTTAGTGAAGTAACTTACAAACTGGCTTTACCTCCACAGTTAGCAGGAGTTCATGACGTATTTCACATCTCGATGCTGAAGAAGTATGTATATGATCCAGATCACATTATCACTTATGACAATCTGAAAATTCAGAAGGACTTAACATACGAACAAATGCCAATAAAGATTCTGGAACGAGAAGTGCGTCAATTAAGGAATAAAGTTATCCATATGGTCAAGATCCAATGGAAGAAAACATGGCCATATGAAGCAACATGGGAAACCGAAGGAGCTATGCAGAAAAGATTTTCAGAATTATTTAACTGTAAGTACACTCTCCACAATCCATGTCTTGAATTTGGGGACCAAATTCTTTTTAAGTGGGGGAGGGTGTAGTGCCCCGGAATTTATATAAGTAATTTTTAGATTTATTAATAATTTTCTAGAATTTATTTGGGCTAAATGAATTTATAAATGGATTAACGGGTTAATAAGTCATTATAAGGCCCAAATATGTTAATAAGATAACCTAGCCTATCTAATTATTATCCAAAAGATTTAAAGATCAAGCCCATTTAGTTTGGCCCATATTCTAGAAGGTTATTAAGCCTATTCTCAGATTTTTTTAAAAGATAAACACTACTTAATAAGATAATTTAATAGATAATGGATAAAAGAGTTTTATTAAATTTAAAATTCTGAATACGATGACTATAACGGTCTATCGTAAGACCGCCACAGCAGTGTAACCGTCAAGGCTCAACCGTCACAGCCTGCGAGTTCCGTAAGTGAAAGAACTTGCAAAAAGAATGGAACTTGATGTTCCTATTCACAAGAGACCTAATTGTAACGATGTATAAAGACCCTAAGGACTCTTAAAGATTAGGTTTTGATAGATTAAGGACTCTAGAATCGATCGAAATCCTCAAACCCTAGCTAGAACCCTATAAATAGGACATAGTTCTGAACTGTGCGACCCCTACTTTTGCTCGCGTGGAATCAAGGTAGGGAGTGATAATCTCGGGTAAGTTCTTTAGAGTAATTTGTTCTTAATACTTTAGACTAACTCCTCTCAAAATTTCACATCTTTAGGTCAAGAGGTCGTGGAGTTAGAGCCCAAGGAAGTTGCTGGAAAGTCACAGGAAGAAGGGAACTAGGGTTCGATTTTCAAGCCCAAATTGGAAGTTTAAAGCCTAAGAAAAGAGGTAGGTTATCTCATGAACGGCAAAAACAACCCGGTAGGACTATAAACCCTCTGGTTTGATTGAATTTCATGCATAGTAGAGCATCAATTTCATGTTTTACTTGTTCTATGCATCACATGTATCCCTTAGCCCTAATTGAAGAATTAAAACATGCTATTCATCTATTCAATGATACCTATGCATGTAGTTGGCTTATACTTCATTATCAAGTCTAGAAACTCATGGTGTTTTGATTTAGACATGATGTGTGTTGATATCTTAGTTTTTTATATCATTTTCTATTAGCAGACTCGCTGACGCATCAGCGTAGGACCGTCACATTCATGTAATGGCCTTACGACAGACCGTCATACCCTCTGTTATATTTGGGTTTCTCTGATGAATCTGACGCATCTAGGCAGGCGCGTTACATAACTGTAACGGCTGTTCTCTGACCGTCACAATAACTGTGACGCCCTACTTCTAGACCGTCAGAGGCTATGTTCTGCCAACCCTAAGATAGACTCAGACTTGTTTATTTTGCTTATTATTAAGTCTAGTTATCTAAGTTTTAACCTGTTATATGAATTGAAGGTTATTTAAGCACTCATGATAGGTATCGCATGCTTTGGTATCTTATTGTTACTTTAAGTTACAAAGCCAAAACTCTATAGTTTTGTAGTTAGAAATATGATTTTGAATGATGTATTGCTAGAGTTTTTATCATGATTTCACATCGTTATATGTCTATATATATATATTCTTTCTCTATCAATAGAGTCGTTTCTATAAGTACATGGCACATACTCCGGTGTGTTGACCATTAGTTCACACTTTACACTATAGGAACACAATCTTGGACATGAGGACCTCTCTATTGGATATTCCTTCCAATGGACTAGGAAATCTTGTTTCAAAGCCTCCGTAATTCTCCGCGAGCC
Organism: Amorphophallus konjac; assembly: GCA_022559845.1. Taxonomy (NCBI): domain Eukaryota; kingdom Viridiplantae; phylum Streptophyta; class Magnoliopsida; order Alismatales; family Araceae; genus Amorphophallus; species Amorphophallus konjac. Next base: position 143,966,085 of record CM040117.1, on the reverse strand, counting down.
AGGGATTCCCACTAGGACGCCGAGTTGGTTGTACCATTAAAACCCATTAACTAGAATACACTATCATTTTTTCTGGATCTAATAATCTAACGGCCTTGCATTGGACCGTCAGGCTCACGTAACGGCCCATTGTATGACCGTCACATTCCTCTGAGTCTATTTTGTCTTTCTGGACTCGGATCACTGTAACGGCCCACTGCTGGCGCGTTACAGAATGTAACGGCCCAGTAGATGACCGTCACACCGCTTGCATATATTAACCCAAGGTTGACCCGAGGGTTGATTTCTAAAGTTCTAGATGGACTAATGATAGTCTAGAACTTAGCATAATGATTAAAGAGACTTAATATAATGAATGAAAGGTAAAAGAATGTACCGTTATGCTGTCGATTTATTTCCATAAGCATAACATTGTTAAATCTATTTCTTGATCTCATATATTCGAATTGAAGCGTTCATTCATTGATTTTTATTATTTGGAATTGCTATATTCTTGGCCATACTTTACTGTTACATGCGTGGAAGTAGCTTAATTTATACCTGAAGATGCGATCGAGCACTGATTGTGTTCAAGGGCTCTATGCTAGTCCCCTCGACTGATTGCCGGAAACATACTATTTTATAAACCATGGGGTATGATGCTACTGGCGTCGCAGTGCATTGGGAGTACTATTTCTATAAATAAGTGAAGATCCAGGACACGACATGACATTCGTGTACATGACTTTCTTGCTTGATATTCCACAGAAATTCACGAACTATGTACTCAAAAGAGACTAGTGTGATGAATATGTGGCTTGCTCGTCCATTGTCGTTATATGCTTGCTCGTGAAAGGCCAAGTATCATGTTCATGTTATATTCTTGCTAGTTCATTCTTGATCATTCTATCTTACGTGATTATCTTGTTACTTTGTTTTAATCGCATGATTGATTCGCATTCGCATGATTTTACCTTATTCTCTAGAGCTAAAATATTAATTACATTAATAATGCCTTCATGTTGATGCGAAGATACCTACTGGGCAAGTGTGCTCATTACCTGTTTCCTATATTTTTCAGGAGATGGAAATAGTTCGAATTCGGATTCGAGTGATTCAAGTAGCGGGTCCGAGAGCGGTTGAATGTTGTTATTACAAGAGCGAAGACTTAGGAAGTTTTATAATGTCTAGATTGAGTCAATGTAATTTTCCTATTTCTTGAGTCTAGTAGAATGAAAGATGATGGAAGTTGAATTAATGGTTGTATTCTTGAATATTGATCATTTATGAAATAAAGATGGAGTTTGTTTCAATTTTGTGCAATTACATTTATATGTGTGATTGTCTCGCGCTCTGGTTGTTCTTGCTTGCAAGAGGCTTACCATGCCAGCTGTTCGCGCTCCCCGAGTGAGTCTTCCACTGTAATAAAGGCTTGGGGCGTGACATGGGCTGTTAGGTAAGGGTTGATTCTTGAGTCAACCTTTTAGAAATTGGGTTATTATAATCCTTTTCAAAAGGTATTTAACATGTGTTACGAATTTAAGGTCTAATCATCCTTTATTAATCCTTTAACCACTAATCTAGCCCATTATGGATTATCCAATGGGCCAATTATGATCCTAGTCCATTACATGGACTTTTATTGGGCTTTCTATGATTTATCTAAAGGTTAAAGTATTTATTTTCACTTTACCTTAAGTAAATTCAAGTAAATTCAATAATCCACTTTATTTCACTTAGTAAAAATGTAAATGAATCATTTCATGAAAAATGTAATTATATAATTTAGTTTAAATAATTATTTCTCATTTTAAATTATCAGGTTTCTACATCTCCCTGACGGACCCGCTTCATCTGGCTCAGATTCTGTGCCCTTCTACTTGGCCCCAAACTCTTGTTGCCCTTCATCAGCTGCTGCAGGGCAAACCCCATCTGCATTCGGAGCTTCGACAGACTGTGCTAGTTACGGGTGAACATTCCCGGGTGCAGGGTTAGCCTCTTGGCATGGTTGCTTCCCCTTGGACATCTTTACAAATTCAAGAAATGAAGGGACTCCCTTGCCCCCACTCTTACTATATAGGCCTGATGGAGGGGGGATCTGGATCCCCTTGACCTCCGGGGGAGGTGTCTTGTAGGGCTGCTCTCTCTTGAATATAATGTTGTGATTGGGCGGCGGCTGGTGCCCCCATTTTCGGCTTGACCGGGTTGCATGTGCAGCAGTCGCGGCTTCGACCTTGTCTCCCTTAACAAGGGGTGTGAAGTAAATTTTCTCTTCCTCCTCCTCACCGGGCAGGTTGAAGAGTGCTGAGAGGGTATTGTAGGAGACAACCTACACTTTATCGACCTTAGCGGCCCTTCTTTTCTTCTTCTTTTGTTTCTTCTTCTTTTTTACTTCAGCAGGCGCCTGCCCCCAGAACATACTGCCCTCCTTATCGGATCCTGCCTCAACTTCTTCTTTTTGCTCAAGTGAGAGTTGCTCCCGTTCTTGCCATGGGACATGGTCCCGCACTAGCATGGGCTTCAATTCGGGCTGCACGTACTCATCTATCCCTTCAATAAAGTCTTGTAGTCTGCGGATCCCAGGACTGGTTTCCTTGACCACCGACAGCGGAGTTCGTCTCCTCCGATTGTGTGTAGGTATTCTGATGACTGTAGGTGGAGCGGTCCGCACAGGTGTTGCCACCGACGGAGCAAGTCATGGTGTGACGCCACGGACATGTGCCCCCACTTTCGGGCGGGGTGCCCTCTTCTTTTTATGCTTTGCAGGCACCTACTACCATCCCTCTTATTCTTTCACGGACTCCAAGAAATGAGTTTCATAGGTGCGCTATGTACTTGCTTCAGAGATCTCCTCGGGCAATGCCTGGTATAGGGAGATCATGTTGACTCCTACCCTTCTGGGAGGGGCTTCATGCAGTTGAGGAGGGTCCACCTTATACTCTCCCAACTCTATTCCATTTTTCTTCACCATCCCTTCGATGATGTCCTTGAAAACATAGTAGTCTTCGATTGGATGCCCCAGCATCTGGTGGTAGGGGCAGAATCTTGGACTGTCTTTTCTCTTCAGGTCCTCCGGCCTCTTCGGCTCTGGCAGGGTGACCACGGCATACTCCGTTACCCAGTCAAACAGAATCCTGGTCTTGTCCTTCGGAAAGGAGTAGGCTTTCTTCATTTTATCCCTCAACGAGGGACCTTCTTTGCCATCTGCGGCTCTTGCAGGCCGTGGGGTGGGCGCCTTTTTGCATTTACCTTTCTGTTGCTCAAACGCCTTGATGTCAAGAGCGTTGACTTCTTTAGGCGCCTGGCGCCGCTCCACTGCCTTGCCCTTCTGGGTCATGCCGGCAGCTGATGTAGGGGCAGGTCTGGCCAGAAAGGCTTCCACTTCGGCCACGACATTGTTCAATCGGTCAAATGACCGTATTTCCATTCCAATCATCTTTTCTAGAACCTCCATCCTAAGGTTATGTTTGCATATTTGTACAGCATCCTCCTGATGCGGGGGCCGCTTTCACCTCATTCCGAGGTTCCTCCACCTCTTAATATAGTCGAGGGCAGTCTCATTTGTCCTCTACTTTGTTGAGTAGAGTTCGGCCACTGTGACTTTCTTCTATGTAACATGGAATCTTTCCCTTAACTTCCTCTGCATATCCTACCATTCACTGATCGACCCGGCCGAGAGGCTGAAGTACCATTCAAATGCGAGCCCCGTCAGCGAGGACCCGAAAAACATCAGCAAGTATGACTCATCGGTGGCCAGATCACCCATGACGGTCATATAATATGCAACGTGTTCCTTCGGGGATCCCTTCCCGTTGAACTTGTCGAACTTGGGTGGCTTATTGATCCCTGGGGGAAGCCGCTTGGTGTTGCGGGTATGGCACCCGATAGGCATCAAATGCTACGTAGTCGCCTTCACTTCTTTCTGCGAGCTTTAGCTCGATCATCCTCACCACCAGCATACGGTTCATGACTGTGGGGTCAACTGGCTCTGGATAGAAGTGTGCCGGTTGTAGGTACGGGGTGACCAGAGTGGTCGCCTGTGGAGGACGCAGCAGTGGGGGTGTCTGGTGCACCTGGGGGAGCACCGGTGGCATCAGCGGGTACGGCTGTGGTGGCCGTTGCTGAGTTGTCGCCATGCTCGGCTCTGACGGTTGAGGCATGGTATAGAGTGGCGGAGGGTCTTCGGGCAGCTTAGAAGCTGATGACTGCTCTATCTTCTCCGTCAGCTGTTTCTTCAGCAAGTCTATCTCTTGCCGATATCTTTGAAGTAGCATTAGGACCGACGGGTCCATGGTTGCAGTACTGGGGATGGCCTCTGTTGCTTCCCCGGACGTACCCTCAGGCAGGATGTCGAGGAGGACGTCATCTTCTTCTTCTGCCGTCACTACATTGGCGGTTAAAATAGCAGCTTCATCATTCCGTTGGTGGTAGACCAGGGGTTGTTTTCATTAGCTACCGCGAGGAGCTCCCTTGTGGCTTCTATTCTTCGAGTATTCGGCCCCGGCCTCGCGGCCAATTGAGCCAACTCGCGAGGGTCTTCGGGAAGTCCCTCATATTGACTAAATGTGCCAGCCATATTGCAGATGAAGACCTGCATCATTCTTCTCTGTCGATGGACCCTCCTTTTAGCCTGATCCGGAAAGGTCAACCTCTCGAACATAGAAATTCTTCTTTCTTCTTTCCGCCTAGGGGCGGTTTCATCGGCTTCGATCTCAAAGCTGTCATCATAGCCATTGTCATCAACTGACGACACCATCATCCTTTCTCCTGTATCTTCTTCAACTACCATTGATGGGCAGTATTCTTCATTGGCTGCGGCTGCTTGCATCAGCCGCTGCTGTCCAAGCGAGGGGTTGCCTAACCCTCAGAAATAATTCTTGACCAGATTGGCCATCTCTTCTTGACCCCGTTCTTGATGCAGCACGGGGGACAGTTGTCGACCTCCCGAATGAGGAATATAAGCCATCCGAGCCTGGTCGGCAGGTTGCTGAAATCTTCATCCCACAGTAGGGATGTTGGCTTGGTGGGCACATGCCCTGAAACTTCCGCTGCACGAAGGGTCCGCAACCACCTCTTCTTCTTTCGGGGCCAGGCCCCTTTCCTTCCTCACTTCGACTTCATCGCGTGCAGAATGGCGGCGAACTGGTGCAGCTTACTGAACAGGTTGGACCCTCTTGGGGACCCACACCTGCTTGAACTTTCTTGGCCTTGGGGCCAGCTTCTCTTGGCCATAGCGGCCAGCTTCTTCTCTTTGCGCCCTCCTTCCAGCGAGGGCTTGGTGTGAGTTGCGGAGAGGGACGGTGGGGACGACCAGGTCCGAGACTATCGTGCGTTGCGTCCATTGAGGAAGACGCGCACACCGCCAACCATCATGGATTTACCAGACTGAGTCAGAGATCCGGTAACCACAGCAGTACTCCTCCGGACTTGTTAGCAGCATTGGGGCGGGCCCCAGGAAAAGCGTGGTGCACCAGGCAGCTGGTGACCTGAGTTGGACTCTTGAGCGAGTCGTGGCAGCATCGAGCCTTCAGAGGCTCTATCTTCTTCGTAGCTCCCTTGATGGGCTCTGAGGGTTCCACTTCCAGCATATCCACAAAGGCTAACCCCAAGAAGTTGGGGAAGCCAACAGCAGTAGGGAAGTTGTCGAACACCATGGGCACCGCCAGGTACCCTTGCGCATGGCCGGCAACGATGGAAGGGCCGAAGCCGACGCCAGTCAGCCCAGTTGTCGTCATCGTTCGCCTGAAAAGACAAACAAACCGATGATCAGCAACATTTGAGAGGGCCTTGAAGCCCAAGTATCTCGGCAAAGAGATGAAAGGTGACACTGGTCCCACCGGGCGTGCCAGACTGTTTGGGCATATTATTTATTTGGGTTATTAATCCCACCGGGCGTGACGGACTGTTTGCGATGGGATTTGTTGATTTTATTTTCTTTTTATTAAAAATTATTTTATTGAGTTTATTTGGTTTATTCACGTGTCGATCAACCAATTAATTAACCGGTAATTAACTGACTGATTGACTACGCGGGCGTGCCAGTCACGTACGTGACGAGTTTATTATGCGCTCATTCTGACCCCTGTCGGGTGAGAGTGAAATTCGGTCGGGACCAGCAGTCCACCATACCATAAAAGCTATGGCGTTAATTACATTCTCCGCGAGGAGGGAAAACCTTTGATTAATTACCGAGATAATGGGCTGTTGAGGCCGGAATAAAGAATGCAAAGGATGCGAATGATCATGCAAGATATTGTAATCTACCATGCACGCGGCGGAGGATATAGGTCCGAAGACCACCATCACACATGGCAAGAGCTTCCTGTTGGGCATGGCCCGGCTTTCCACTAATGCCATTTGATATACCGGGGGCCCGTGCACTCAAGCATACATTGATGCGGCATGAATGCTTAGACTAAAACATGATGATGAAGCTATGAAACTAGATAATTCAGGTTTAGACAAACCAGTTTATTCGATTTATTGATTAAAGGGTTTATTTAATTCTATCATTAGCATTAGAAATCACCTCGGAGGCGAGGAGAGGGTTGAAACGGCACAAGGATGCAATTCGGAACGAAGCCGGCGTGATACGCGTAGGTACAGGGTTTAAAACGGCGCAGCAAGCGTAGGTAAAGGCCTAAAATTGCGCCATCTAGCGTAGGCATAGGGGATGGCCTTAAAACGGCGCACCCCTTTGATGGCACGCCAGAATAGGGTGCGCCGTTTTAGGGCACGCCGTATTAAGGCGTGCCGGGTGTCGACGATGCCGATTTAGCCCCGTTCCACGGAAATCGAGGTTTTTTTGGTTTATTTTCAGATTTATAATGTTTTGGAGGATTTTTGAAAGTTGATTGAGTCAATCATTTATCGGATCGGTCTCGGGCTATCGGGAAGTCAAGTCATAGGCTCGCGCGAGGTTCATACTCGATCGCGGCGATCGTTCCGAACGAGGCAAATTTATTAAGCTTAGGATTATTAAATGGTTTATTAACTTATTTGCGCTGAAAATCCGGCAGCATCTCCCTATCCCGAAGGATTATCGGGGAGAAGCGGGGAAGTACTCACGTGGCGGAGTAAACCGCTAAGGGCCGGGTGGCACCACGGCGGCCGGCAAACCCGAACGGATAGGAAAACCCCAAGGGCTAGCCTACTAGGGGCACCATGTCCGTGGGTGAGAGTGGGCGGATGAGAAGACTCATCATGGGAGCGAAAACCCTGAGGGCCAACCTACGAGGGGAACGCAACCCGAGTCGACTCAACGCTCGAATCAGGACGACCGGTAAATGGAAAGAAACATCGAGGACTAGCCTGTGACGTGCACATAACCCATGGCCACCACAAGGTCCATTAGGAACTATGGATTTGAGATGTCGGGATTAACCCATTTACTGTTCGCTCATTAATCCACAGGAGATTCGTTACTGCTGGATGGTCCCCTGTGGACAGAGTGTTATCACAGTGGGATAGTTGGGGATGTTCCCCACTCCCCAGTCACCAAATCTCTTTGAAAGAACGGTACACAGTGCAAAGGCAACTCATACTCTGTTAGTAGACTGATCATGATATATATATATATATATATATATATATATATGTATATATGGGTTAGCAAGTTAACATGGTGATTATCGAGCTAGCGCTAGAAGATGATGGTGCAGAGAAGCCAAGCATTAAGCTTATAGGGGCGGCCTCATTTCCCTCTGTTCATGATCAGGAACAGGAGGGGGGTTAGAGGACGGCCCCAGGGTCGACAAGTAAGACATACGTGCGCACACCTCCGGCTGCGAAACCCTCAACATTCGAACGGAAAAGAACTCCGGTGAGAGGGGATATTGTTGTAGCCCATGGTATCCCAGGGTGTGTGTCCGGCGTCGGAGAAGATGGGTACGGAAACCATTCGCACGATGAAGAGATTAAAGCACGGACAGAGGGAAGATGAGCAACTGGGGAATATGGAAACGGCGCCGAGCATAACACAGTTCGTCCCTCATTTTGAGCACAGTGAGTAGGGGTGCACATGTGCATATCACCCTATCCTGGCGTCGGCACTGTTGCACGGCGCCGTCTCACTAACCACAAGAAAGAAACACAGGGGGAGAAGAAGAGACAATGCAGAGGTAGAAGAAGAAGATTGACCTAGACTCATTAGTGCACTCGTGGGCATCATTCATTCCACGAACAAGGATAGCCATACAAATTGCATACATCAACGCCGGCGTTGTCGCTCAGTCATCGTTAACATCAAACGGAAGGGATTACAGGGGAGAGTCATGAGTAGCAGAGATGGTGAGGGGGAGAGGACATGCTCATATCATCGCCCCTCCCCGCTCTCACTTACATTATATCGGAGAAGGAATCCAAATGGAGGGGGATCGACGGAGAAATCACGACGACCCACCTAAATAAATGAGGAAGCAGACAATCTTCTTCTCTGGCACCGGAAGGTTCGTGCAGAGCGAAGGACGGCGGCGGCAAGAGAACCCTCGGAGGAAGTTTTTCTCTCAAGAAACTCTCCCCTTCGTAGCTCTGATTGGTGGTCTCGAGCTCCTTCTCCCCTCTGTTGTCTCTTTTTTCTTTTTTTTTAATTGGTCGAACGAGCGCTCCTTTTATAGCAACAAGCTAATCCAGTGCCACGGAGAGCGCGCCGGATTCAGTGGAGCGAAGGACAAAAATCCCCCAATTACTTTGGCACGCCGGATTTGGTGGCGCCGGATAAAGGGGCGCCAGTGACCTTTGTGCGCCGTTTTAGCTTGTTCGCTCGACGCCGGCTAGCCGATGGGCCCTGGGATGGTTTCGGAAGCCACCGTTAGCCGTTCCCCTCGTCGTGGTCCTTGAAAGACCTTGACGGGGCATTGATGAAGCTCTCGGCCCAATGAATGGCCTTAATCAGAACTTCGTATGTGTTTGGCTCGAGCATGCAGGTCTTCCACTGATACGGACTTCGGCACTATGATTTGCACTTTCGGCTCGGCCCGACTCGAGCCTGGAGCTTCCTCGCGGGATGGTGCAACATCCGGAACAATTCTGCCTTGACTGGCGATCATTCGGCCACTAACGGACCCAATATAGCAAGAAGCCGAACTCGTGTCGGGTGATCGTGACCTTCTGCTGCCAGAGCCTTCAGTTCCTTGTTATGAAGAGTCGATGGCATTCTTCCTCCTTAGGAGAGTCTTCATTTAGGTGGCGAGGCACCAGATAGACCGTCGTCCTTGGTCGGGCAATGGGTGTAGGGTAGCGGCACAATGGAGTCGATACCGGATCATTAGGCAGGCTCGGTCGCACTGCCGGTTGGTTGTGAATTCATCTCAACTCTCCCGAGGTGAAGTCCCCAGTGTTCATTCCAGGTGACTCGAGGCTGTGGCAACTTGGGAAGTCTTCAGCAGGTTGTTCTCCATTGGCTTATGTGCTTAAGTAGGCCGTAGCATTCATCTTTGCGGCTTGATCGCCGTTCATCACATTTTGAGTGCCAACAGGTGGCTGTGAGACAGTCGTTCATTCCTTTAACTTTGAAACGCACTGGGCAAGTACGCTCTTAAACACATAACACTATTCATCTATTTTGAGTTTACATAACCAGGAATGTGAAGACATGGATAGACAGGGAAAAATATCACGAATTTAGAAACATATTCATGTAACAATTTTAACGCACGGTTTCATAGATATTAAATTTTAAAGGTGCTATAATTATTAATTATTTAAAAGATTTAGTGTCAGTATGACTATCGCTAATCAATGAGCGGCCGTTTGCACGGGCGCTGTTCCATGGAAATAGTGGCCACTGTTTGGTCGCTAATTCCTTTTTATGTAGAACAATTCTACACGTTCAAGAAAAACAAGTTTAAGCATGCTATATACGAACAGAAAGCTTCGGGGAGGATTACTCATGCTCTAATGAACTATCGTGATAATTATCTAGAATTGTGCTTGGGAGATTGCCTACCTTTACGACGCTTTTATGGTGAAGAAGAAGAACGGGAAGAAGAAGTCGTAGTAAAAAGAAGAGCAACTTCAGCAGCAGCAGTAGCCCACGGCAACTACAGTAGAGGAAGAAGAATATTGCAACCCCAGCGGCAGTAGCCTTGCACTTGAACGGGGAAGGAAGAAGACGAGAAGAACCTAGTGCCCCTCCATGGGTTCAACAGCCCCAGGGGCAGCACATTCAGCAGAGCAAGAAAACCACTATGCCGGTGGCAACCATATGAACAGGAGGAAGAGGATGACGATGTATGCAGCAGCAGCATGACCAGCAACGATGACTCTGCCATCGCCTCGGGGGGTCTTATTTATAGGATTTATAAGCTTTACGAATCCTACCATGAACGTAGTGTCCTAAAGGGATTTAAGTTTCCAGAGATAATCCTAGCCTTCCCATAATTCCAGCTGCCAATCATTGTTGGGTTAGAACCCTAATTCCCTCATGCATCATCGATCTCATCCTAGAGTTTAAGTAAGAACCTTTGTTGGGAGTTTAATACCCACTATGTATTTATGTGTTTTAAGTGTAAAGCCCACTAATTACTTTTCATCTTTTAAGAATTCAAAAGCCCACTCGTTTTAGACGTAGCCCTTTTCAAGGTCGAAAAACCCATTAGTTCTTATACCCTTTTAAAGGTTCAAAGCCCACTAGTTATATATATTTAGAGTCATAAAGGGTTCTAGCTAAATTATAGGTTTATCTTTTAAGCCTCTATTAAGACCCATTATCTATGCTAGCTATTTATACTATACATTTATCAAAATTTTGTTTTCCATAGTTATTATATGATGAATATTATATGGTTATTATTATTCATTCCATACTTAAATTTTTGGGTTGCTACACCCTCCCCCACTTAAAAGAATTTGGTCCCCAAATTCACATGATTTTCTTTCATAACAGTGGGGTAGAATTACCATATTAAAAACATGCATTCTTGCTAGATCCATTCCCATATTATGCTAAGTACTAAGATCACCATATGCCATTGTAAATAAGATGGTTTAGAATTACCTTCCAACACTTGAAATCTACCCTGCCGCTTTGGTCCATCTTGTTGTTTGTCCCTCGGTGCTTGTTCCTTTAAAAGCGGACAGAGGGAGATTCTATGATCCTTACTCCTGCAACCAATGCACTTCCCGAGTTTCTACCAACACTCCGGTCTGTGCCCTCCTTTCTTGCAATGTTGAAATTTTTCCGTGGTCGGAACAACTTGTTGGTCATCATTCGGGGTTTCTTGTCCTTGCGGAAACCATTACCTCCGTTGGACCTCTTCTTGCCATTCACGGGTTCATTATTCTTGGATCCATTTGCAAACTCCTTTTCGGCAATTTTCGCTTTGATTCGTTCCATCATATCCATAGCATCTTCGAATTGGTGTGCCTTCCTAACCATCTCCGTGCAAGTTTGAATTTATAGCGGAGCTAATTGAGGAATAAGCTCCACCTTTAAACCATTCATAAATCTCTTTGCTCTCATCTTCTCCGTATGGACTAAATGTGGGGCATATCGGGCCCATCTAGAAAACTCCACTTCATAATCCGCTACTAATTAGCTACGCTATTTTAGTGCCACGAACTCCATAGCCTTCTTCTCGCGAATTCTTTCTAGAAATACTTCTCATTAAAGTATTCTAAGAACTCATCCCATGCAACCTGCTCGTTGGGCATGATCGTTTCCACGGATCCCCACCATGCCCGGGCATCCTTCTCTAGTTAATAGATTCCCAATAATACTTTCTCTTGGTTGGTACACTGCATCACCTTGAAAGTTCTCTCTATTTCTTGCACCCAATCTTCCGCCTCATCCAAGTCGGTAGACCCACTAAACTCAGGGAGATTCATCTTTTGGAACTTCCTATGCAAATCCCCGGATCCATGTTGTGCTCCTCCTTGTGAAACTTGTTGTAAAGCTTGTGTTAATCCTTGGACATTGCTTTGCATCTCCTTCCATTGAGCTCTCTCGGCAGCCATTTTAGCCTACAAAATAAGTTATAAATTAATGATTACTTATATCTTGACATTAATCTAGCATAGATGGAACATATTTTATTGTTTAGCCCATAGCTCTACCCAAATCTCATGGAATTCCTATAGGATAACCAGCAAGGATAACTTGATCTATAACTTGCACTTAATGACCTAAGGATTTAGAAAGCCTAGGCTCTGATACCACCTTCTGTCATGCCCCGAACCGGTAGCAGCGGAGCGTGTCATTTGCTCGGAATGTGACAGCTAGACAGCCGTGTCAATCAGAGCATAGCCATAAGATAAGATATAATTTTAACAAAATAGAATTTCATTTCAAATATAAGTTTATTACAAATTGGACCAAAATAAAAGGACTCAATAAATAGACTTGACATGAACATAATGACATAGACCATGAGGTTCATCTAAGTTGTCGGAGAACTCTTCAATCTTGCCCTTGCCCCTCCTATTCGGTCTCGTCATCACTATAGTCATTACTTGAAAAATATTGGAAAACACTAGGTGAGCGAACGCTTAGTAGGTATTAATATCTCAAGCTCCAAGCTATCTTTAAGTAATTAACAATTTAACATGAACATGCAAGTCATGCAAGGTATCATAATCGAGAACTACAATGGCACGAGCTAGATTTAATAATCCGGAGACGATATAAAGGCATGTAGACATGACAATAAAGAAATTTCAAGTACTATAAAGATGATATATAGACGAGAAGTAATTCCAAGGACATTTATGATGGTATAACAAGCATTCCAATAAGGTATTCAAGAGCGTTCATGATGAGAGAATAACAATTATTCAATAAGGCATTCACTATAGCTATCACTTTATAGGATTGGCCATATGTATAAGGAGTTCATCTATTCAAGTAATGACTATCCCTTGTGGAAATGTCATAGATCAATCTTGCTATCTTTGGTGCAATGCCACACTCCATCAATCATGATACCCGTACACGTTTAGACTTTACCTCGCCCATGGGATCAGATCCGGACCCCGTCACTTTATATTCTAGCATTGAGTATCAATTTGTTTGGACCCATAGCCCCTTTTGTTTCTAGACCAATTCCACTTAAAATAATGGCAAAAGAATTCCAAGGATTCAAGCATGTAGGAACGTTTGGGTAGACTTCATGAAGCATAGAGTTTAGGGAGAGAACTTGAACAAGTATGACACCTCGTCAAACCTCATGAAAACCAAGACTTGTCATGAAACTAGGTAATTGGCCTCCACTCGGTCGCCATGAATTACAGAAACAGCACCCACTGTCTGGTCGGTAATTCCTGTGAACAGTACAGGCTCGATGAAACACATCGGGTAGGTACGTTCTTAAACATATAACATTATTAATCTATTTTGAGTTTACATAACCAGGAAAGTGAGGACATGGATAGACGGAAAAATATCAGGAATCTAGAAACATATTCATGTAACAATTTTAACGCACGGTTTCATAGATATTAAATTTTAAAGGTGCTATAATTATTAATTATTTAAAAGATTCTGCATCAGTATGACTGTTGCTAATCAATGAGAGACTGTTTGCACGGGCGCTATTTCATGGAAATAGCGGTCATTGTCTGGTCGCTAATTCCTTTTTATGCAGAATAGTTCTAAATGTCCAAGAAAAATAAGTTTAAGCATGCTATATACGAATAGAAAGCTTCAGGGCGGATTACTCATGCTCTAATGAACTATCATGATAAGTATCTAGAATTGTGCTTGGGAGATTGTCTACCTTTACGACGCTTTTATGGTGAAGAAGAAGAACGGGAAGAAGAAGTGGCAATAAAAAGAAGAGCAACTTCAGTGGCAGCAGCAGCCCACGGCAACTACAGCAGAGGATGAAGAATATTGCAGCCCCAGTGGCAGCGGCCTTGCCCTTGAACGGGGAAGGAAGAAGATGAGAAGAACCTAGTGCTCCTCCACGGGTTTAACAACCCCAGTGGCAGCACGTTCAGTTGAGGAAGAAAACCACTACGGTGGCGGCAACCGCACGAACAAGAGGAAGAGGATGACGATGTATGTAGCAATAGCAGGACCAGCAACGATGGCTCTGCCATTGCCTCGGGGAGTCTTATTTATAGGATTTTTAAGATTTGCGAATCCTACTGTGGACGTTGTGTCCTAATGGGATTTAAGTTTCCACAGATAAACATAGCCTTCCCATAATTCCAGCCGCCAATCATTGATGTGTTAGAACCCTAATTCCCTCATGCATCGTCGATCTCATCCTAGAGTTTACGTAAGAACCTTTGTTGGGAGTTTAATACCCATTATGTATTTATGTGTTTTAAGTGTAAAGCCCACTAATTACTTTTCATCTTTTAAGAATTCAAAAGCCCACTCATTTTAGACGTAGCCCTTTTTAAGGTCCAAAAAGACATTAGTTCTTTTATCCTTTTAAAGGTTCAAAGCCAACTAGTTACATATATTTAGAGTTATAAAGGGTTCTAGCTAAATTATAGGTTTATCTTTTAAACCTCTATTAAGACCCATTATCTATGTTAGATATTTATACTGTACATTTATCAAAATTTTGTTTTCCATAAATATTATATGATGAATATTATATGGTTATTATTATTTATTCAATACTTAAATTTCTGGGGTGCTACATCCTGACTCCGCATCTTCTATGTTTTCCAGGTTGATTTGTTGCCCCTGGCTTCTCCCCACATCACTCACGGCTTCTAGGAGCCACAGTGTTCCCAAGAGGGTGTTTCCGAGGCCACGGAGGTATCCTCGTACGGCCTAAGTGACATCATCTTGCCTATTGGTGGGGCATACTCCAGGTGACGACACTCTAGTTTGTGCCGAGGATCTGTAGGCGAGGCGCCTTCGCTCGGACCTCTCACCGTACCTTCCATCATTTGAGTAGATGTTCGCCTGCCGGCCATAAGCTCAGAAGGCTGGCCTTTGAGACGCTCGAATTGCCATCTCGGTCTTCTCTTCTTCATCTTCTTTTTCTTTCTCGAGCCTATCAATCCTGAAGGGCTTTGGTTGAACTGGGGCTGGGGCCCGCCGCTTTGGGACCCACACTTGCTTGAATTTACTTGGCTTTAGGTCCTACCCTCCCTTCATATTGGACCCAGTGCGGTCTTCTCGATCCCGAGCTAGTGCTTGAAATTTGTTATGCATCGGCACTACTGGTACTACCATGTCGGGTGCAATGGCAGCTTGGCGGTCATTCAATTAAACTCAGACTCTCGATTATGACAGATTTGCCCGAGACTGAAAGTCAACCTTGCAGTGTGCCGACATTCTTCCTGGCTACCCGCCTGGTAGCTAGAATGTGTTTCCTTCTGGTGTCGACGTGGTGGACGTAGCAACCCACCACATTCACATCTTCTTCAATTGTTGCCTTTACAGTGGCGACGAGCTCAATCTCCTAGGTCTCCAGGAGGTCCACGAACATGAACTGTAGAAAGTTGGGGAACCCAACCACCGGGGAGAAATTACCAAACAGGGTCGGCACCTCCATGTAGCCATGCTCGGCATGCCTTGCAACCACCAGAGGTCTGAACGGGACCGCCATTGGTTTCTTCGAAGTTCGTCCCCCTGAAATTCAAAATTGAGGATGTTAGAATTTTAGGAGGAGACCAAGTGGCCCCAAATTCTGGCGAAAAGATGAAAGGTGGTTCAGTCCCACTGGGCGTGCCAGACTTGCAGATGTATTTTTTTTCTTATGTATCGTCTTATCTTTTATTAGTTTATTAAGTGCGAGGGCGTGCCTTTCACCTAGGTGACAATGTGTTCAGGCTTCGAGACTGGAGTGGTCTGAAACCTGTGGTGCACACCTTCTAACTAATAAGACGAAAGTAGGTATCAGGTCGGGACTGGAACCTGCCGTGCCATAACGGTCACGACGTAAATTACATCCCCTCGGAGAGAGAAAAACCTTTGATTAATCAAGAGGATAAGGGGGCCCCATGGCCTAAAACTCAAATTTCATGAAGCACGAAAGGTGTGTTGAAGAGAGTTAAAGTCCCCTACATTAGGGTGCAAAGGGATATTTAAAATCATATCGGTCATGTGTTGACCATTTCATGTTCGGACGGAACTCCGTGTTGAAAGCATAACAAAGGTAGAGATAAGACCCATACAAATGTCTGCCAATTGCACGGCAAGTTTGATGAGAGGTTGGGATTGGATCCCAGTGGAAACGAGTCAGATCTAGTGAGCTATCGGCCCGAGCAATGTCGGGTCATGGCCATATTGGGGGGGTTCCCACGGGCCAAGCATGGCTAGTAGGACACCATTGATATCCCCTTCAGGCCAGGTCTAAGGAGGCGAGGACTTCTAGATCAAACACCATTAGTTCTTTAAGGATGGCATTTAAGTTTATTTTCTTTATTATTGTGTTTTCGTGGCATTCCTTTTATCATTGTGCTATCTCCCCTTTTTAAACATTGTCATTTATTACTTATCATTCATTATTCCTTTTTATTATTTCATTTTCTTTGTTATTTATCATTTTTTATGATTTTTATAGTTGTTGTTTGTTTTTTTTTATTAGAGAAGAGCTGGCTAGGGGGGGAGTCGACTTGGCTAGGGGGCAAGTTGACTTGCCCTAGGTCTGTTTGCATTTTTTTGCCACAGGTGAGTAGAGAACTTCTTCATGTTCTATTTTTTCATTTCATTCATTTTTTGTTCATGTTGTTAGTTTGGCATGGAAGGAGCTGGCTGTATTTTGCATCTTCTTAGTTTGTTTTGCTCCATTTTTTTTACTTCCTTCTTGCACAAGGGTGGAACAATGCAATGTGCATATGCATGCATGCAGGGGAGCAAAGGGGCTGGGTCGGGTATCCCAGATAGGGGTGTGTAGATGCACCGCAGACAGTGCGTCGACGCACTCCTCATGCCAGTAAGGTTGGAGAGGGAGTTTACTTCAAGGCATTCATGTTGATCCACTACCTTCTGCACTTGCAGGAAAAAACATGCAATTTCAGGGAATGCATGGACGATTTCGGTGGGCCAAATGCATATGGCATCAAAGGATTTAGCGTTATTTTCATGCAAGGTGACCTCTCCCGGTACATGGGGGAGTACTCGACTCACGTATAATGAGGGTTTCCATTCGGGCGTAGCCCGGACTTCCTCTGCACACCATTTGATATACCCAAGAGGCCATGGTTGGTAGGCATTCAAAGATTAACACATGCATGAAGTCTGAACTACATGTATGAATCAATGTGTGCATGAAAATGCAGATGTAACGTTTCTTTCTGAGCTAGTATGCATATACAATTCTTGATCATTTTATGAACTCTTGGTGAAATTTTTTGGAGCGGATATGTCATGCATGGAAGGCGTTCGAGCAAATGCTCAAGAGGTCTGACAGGAGCCATTGTGTGAGTGATTATCGTGCATATACTCTGCTTAAACCTTGCACTTATGAGAAATGATTGGGCCAACCCTACCATGCACATGTCATGCTTGATTCCCTTGTTTGTTTGTTTGTTGTTTTGTTTTTTTTTTTTGTGAAACAGGGAGTTCGATCGACCAAAAATTCAATTCGGTCGACCGATTCTCCAAGGGATGGGAGGCCCACCATAGGGGTCGACTCCAGTAGCGTGGAGCATCAACCACACTACTGATCGGTCGATCGAATGTTCATGTCAGTCGATCGAACCTAGCATTACAAGGGGGGGCAGACCCTCTTTGTTATCTACACCAGAGGTGCATACAATACCTGCCATGCAGGCAAATGGGGATATACGTGACCTGCGGGACCTCAAAATGAGGGCAGGGGATTCAATTCCGCAACCATGGGGTCGCCGTGCACTAGAGTCCCTAAGCCTACTTGTGAGTTACATAGCATCACAATGGCTGTGAGTTCTATTGACCTGTTCATGCATATGAGCCTTTTAAACCTATCCATGCATACGAGATTTCAGGATTCACTCATGTGTGACTTTTCTGGATTTATGCATGCAAAATGAAATTTCTGTATTCGTGTGTGCACATGCATTATTTTTTTTAAAACTACTCTACTGTGAAGGGCGGCTAGCCTACAGGGAGTCGACTCCTAGGCAGGCTTCTACTTGGACAGAGCTCAAGCAGAGCCTGGCCAAGAGTCGACTCCTCCTATAGCCAGCCCAGTTTCAGTTCAAAAAAGAACAAAAGGGGTCAGAGCTATTGCGTATGGATTGAGTTTCAATAAGAAACATATGCAACTCCAATGCATGAAGCTAAGGTGCATGTGAGTGTTTTTTTTGTGCTTGTATCTGAAATTTATTCACAAGGCCATATACATGTGAATGCCATTTTTTATGTGAGCCCATGCAAATTCTTCAAAGGCCAGTTCACAAGGGGTTCATGCAAATGTGAAAACCATGCATATGGATGCAACTTCAATAACATGTAGAAAGAATGCACATACAAATTCTTCTTTCTTGGCTTTTCCTTGTTTTTATCCTATTCACCATACTTCTTTGCCTGGGCTTCATGGAAATTCAGTTTCGTTTTCATTTATCTTTTGTTTCATTCATTCTCTTTCTCTTCTCTTCGTTATTTTGTTGTATCTTCTTATTTTCTTCATGCATATGGGCAAGGCAAACATAATGCACTTGTGTGTGTATAAGGAAGGAAGGGCAGGGGGAAAGCATGCTGCTGTGAGGGATCAGCAGGCTGGGCAAGTCGACTTGGGGCTGGGCCAAGTCGACTTGCTCCAAGCCGGTTAGCAGGTCCATGCTACTGGAGTCATGGGCAAGTCGACTTCGGGCCAGCCCAAGTCAACTTGCTCCAAGCCAATAGCAAATCCCGACTTCTAGAATCAAGAGCAAGTTGACTTGTGCCCAGCCCTAGTCGACTTGTTCCAAGCCAGTAACAAACATAGATTTAGTTTCTCCATTTCTTTTTTAGGTTTTAAAGAGGGGCTCAAAACAATCATGTTGCTCAAATGTGCATATACATGAAGACAAACCCGAGAGGTTGTGCAACCCCACAATATGAAATTAAATGCATGTGAGCCTTCGTCTATATTGGAAATTCATGCATGAGATCAAGCAAATGTGAAGATGCACATGCCATTTCAATAAGAAGAGGCCATATGTGATCATTTCATGAAAGCTCAATGAAGTTTCATCACGCTCAAGCGATCTAGCAACGATTTCTTCTATGCAAAGGTCAGCATGCAAATACAATTCTTTTAGCCCTTCTCTCCTCTTTTATATATGTGTATGATGGAGCATGACTACACATATGCTCATGGCAGATTTAGTGAATTCATGCAGGGTATGATCACTCCTTCCTTTTTTTTGAAGCTTACTGAACTTATCTTGCTCGTGACTTCTGCTAGAAAACACAATGCAGCAACTATTATGAGGATGCAGTGTCTGATCTTTGTCTTCTCTTCCCCACCCCCTTTTTAGGCAATCTGTCTCAGAAGACTGCCCAACCCCAAGGACTTCTGAATTGATCACACATAGTGTGCATATGTATGTGCATGCAATACTCATTCAAGAATCTCTGTTTTGGTCTGAATACTTCTTGTTTTCTGCTTTCTCCTTCATTCTTTTTATCTTGTTCATTATGGACCATCATTGCATCAGCATTTCTTGTCATCTCCTCATGTTTGCTGCATATTGATTCATTATTTTATTTTGTTTTTTATTCAGTTCATTTATCATTATTCTTCTACATCATCGGTCTTCAGATTCCCCGGTGAAAATCCGACAACACCTCCCCTAGACCCAGAGCTTTGGGGGGTGTTAATTAGGTACACATCCACGGAGGAACTCCGAGACGGCGCCAAATTAAGAAGGATGCGCACGGAAGTGGCAGCATCCTAGGGTGCACACGGAAGCGGCAACACCCTATGATCCGAATTGGGCACGGGAACCCCGAGGACTAGCCTACGAGCGGCCCTGATGACCCATGGGCTACCGTAGTCCCAAATTCGAGACACGGTCTTGAACTATCACCAACTTATATGGCCATTGATATGCATTCTTTTGAAAGACACTGCCCGAGGACCATGGTAGGAGGAAGCGAGCCCCCGTGGATCTGAAAACAACCAAGAAACTTTAGAGAAGTGCCGGGGAAAATTAACAAAAAATCAGGAAGCGGCCTAATAGGGGCTCGAGAGGGCATGAATCCTGAGTCATACTAATATAGTGTGTAAACCTGGGACCCTTCCTAAAGGCCATTCCTTACTTCTCTTCCCCAAGATAGCGAAAATCTATCGTCATAGAAGACACAGTCTAGGATTAAATCCTGTATATTCCTCACCCCCTTGGCATCATGACCATGAAATTGGGCAAATCCCAAGTCGGGGTCTTGAGAAGAAAATGAAATAATAGCAAGATGAACGAGAAATTTAACGCGCGAATTCCCGACAGTCGGGAACCTGAATCATGCTCATAAGTTTAAGCAAACTCCGGGCTGGTGGCCACTATAAAAAAAACAAAGCATCATGGTGATGACATGTGAGGAAGGATCAGAGAGAGATTTTCATGTCTACGAAGAGAGCGAGAAGGAAATTGAGCGGAGGTAATACACACACACACACACACACACACACACACACACACACACACACACACATACATATATATATATATATATATATATATATATATATATATATCACGCACATGAAGGGAGACGCTATTGCACACATAAAAAGTCACGGTCGGAAGCCTTGCATTTCATTCACTTTGGGTAGAGAAGATATATCAGGGCTAAACCATACAAGAAAACAAAGGGATAAGAAAACACAAGACCCACCATCTTTTTCAATGGCCCTTAAATCTCCTCACTCTGTTCTCTTTTCTCTCATTTTAGGCCCTTCTCTCCCTCTTCTCTCCTTCTGCAATAACACCTTCGAATGCTCGGAGTAGGGGCTGGAAGAAAACAGTCCGAAGAAGAAAAGGACAAAGGCCAAATATCCTCTATGACCGCCTTCTTATAGGGGGATGGAGCCTATGTTCGAATGGGAGCCTCCCTATTTTTTTTGGTTGTTTGTTGCTACTGCTGCCGCTACTACTATCACTGCCACTACTATGTGGCTGCTACTGGCGTGGTTCCTCCGCACGGCCGCAGGGAGGAGCAGGGGCAAGGGTGCGCTACTGCGGGCGTAGTAGCCTCTCCGTTCGAAGGGGGCGGCATCCGCTCCATTGGCCACGCAGGCGAGATGGCCGCTCGAGGCCGCCGGCGTGCGTGGAGGTGGCTTTGAGCATTCAATGCCTGCGTGGGATAAGGGGATGAACAGTAAAAAAATGGGGGGAGAGACACAGACACAAGGGTGCTGTGCATGGGGTTTTATTCCTATTTTCCTTTTTTTTTAAATCCCTCTCCCTTTTCCTTTGGCCCCTCCTTGTTCTTCTTTTGCGCACACGCCCTCTGCGCCCTTTTCCTTTTTTGTATTGGGCTTGGCCCATTCACCCTTCTCTTCTTCTATTCTATTTTTATGTTGGGTTTGGCCCATTTTTTTTAAAACGTCAACAAAAACCTGACACCTAAGCAAACAAGTGCTGTCCTGATTAACTCACGCGGTACACGAAAACACACGACACACTTTTTATGAAACCATATTGACCAAGGACACCCTAAAATAGGAATTCAGACTAGCAAGGTGATCAGGCTGCTAGAGAGAGGGCGGCTATTCAGATGGCCTCCTCTAGAACTGGGTGGCCATCCCCTTGGCCGCCCAGAAGAGCACCTTCACTGGACAGCTAAGGAGGTTGTCACCCTCCAGTGCTGGGCGGCCACATCATGGGCCGCCCACCTGGGAAACTAGACTGGGCGGCCAGGGAGTTGGTCGGCCAGCAAGGAAGAAGAAACTAGGCGGCTGGGGTGCTGGCCGCCCAACAGATGAGGAACCCTAGCCGCCCACCAGATGAGGAAGAGACTGGGTAGCTAGGGTGCTAGCCGCCCGCCAAGGGAAGAAGGGCTGGGCGGCCACATCACTGGCTGCCCACCAAAGAGAAAGGGCAGGGCTGCCACTGTCATGCCCCGAGCGCGGAAGGAACCCGGTACGCGTGACGAGTTTATATCGATCATGTCAATCAGAGCAAACAAGGAGTTCGACGCAAAGATAGAGTGTGCAAAAGGCAAGATAAATAATAACTAGAATTTAAATTCCCACAATAATACCAATATTCCAAAATGATAATAATCCAAATAACCACAAGATAATGACCCATAATAACCACAAGGCTATAAGCCTTAACAAGTTTCCAAGACAAAATCCAAATGACAAAAAGGTAAAATGACATAGGACTCAATAAAAGGACGACACTCGACAAGACACGACTCGACAACGGCTCGACATTCGAAAGCTCTACACTCTTCACTCGGTCTCATTCCCATCCGATTGGTTGTCACAACCCGAATAACCTAAAAAATGTTGGAATGAAACTGGGTGAGCGAACACTCAGTAAGAATTATATCTGTATTCCAGACATTTCTTTAAGTAATTAACCAATCAATTAACGTGGCATGCTCATGTATGCAAGAATGTTCGAGAATACTGAGAAAGGAAATATCAAGAATATTGCACTTAATTCATGGGGAGATAAGCAAGTAATATCAAGTGTACAAGCATGTAATAGCAAGTGTTCTGAACAAGTGTTAACAAGTCAAGTCACAAGAATTGGCTATTTCATTCAAGTACTGCCCATGTCGGGCCACGCATGTCATGTCAAGTAATATCAAGCACTAAAGAGATTGTGGAATGTCATAAATCAAGCTAGTCTTGCACTTCGGTGCAATGCGACACCAAGATCAATTAACTCCCATGGGCACAAGTACTTTCAGGTGCTCCTCCCAGGACCAGATTGGGCTCTATATGCACAGGCATTGGGTCATGTAATATTTATTTAGACTCCACTATAGTTTATAGCCAATGGAATTTCAAAGGAATAAGCCTTGGTAGGATGATAAGGTAGATTCATTGAATTTAGATTTCAAGGACAGAAATTCATGTAGGGATGACCTATATATAAATCTAAGACATAAGAAAATCAGGGAAAATGGCGTCCATCATGGTCGTCGCCAATTCAGAATTCACGTCCACCATTGCAGTCACTCATTCTGGGAAAAAGCTATAAGCACGAAGAATTGGCATTCGTGCACTCGGTCGCCCATTCCAATTGGTGTCTACTTTCCTGGACGCTAATTCTAGAAAGTGACTAATTTCTCAAAAGTGGCCAGAAACAGCTCTCTATGAGGGCTAGTTCATCATGTTTCTTCAGAGGGACACGACTATGACTCGGTGTATACGGTTTTTATGGTACAACATGTTCGGCTGTCTTAAGGGAATCCAAGGCTAGCATAGACTTACGGAGGTCTTTACAATGAAATCACCAGTCCGAAGAAGGAATATCCCGCAGACGGCTCAAACATCACCGAGAGTTGAGGGGTATACGATATAAATCAAATCTGGGACTCCATCTACGGATATGACATGAGAGTGCCTAGTAACCCACAATTAAGGGTTAAAAACGCGAGAAAATCACGAGCAGGAAACTGGCATCTCACACGGCAGGCGCCCATTCAAGAATAGGTGTCTCCCTCTACAGGCGTCAATTTATAATTTTCCAAAATTCAAAATACATTAATAGAAATTCACGTCTGGTATAGTAGGCGCTCATTCATATTTTCATTAAATAATTCCATACTTAGGGTCTGTGGAGGTAGACGCTCATTCCTTATTGTCAATATTTTATTAAATAAAACAAGAATTGGCGTCTATTCTAGAAGATGCTTATGCATAAATTTAACCTTTTATTAGATAAATCAAGAGTTGGCATCTAGTGATATAGACGGTTATTCTTTATTTCTAGACTTTTATTAATAAAAAATAGGAATTGACGTCTATTGGGGCAGGCGCTCATTCTTCATTTGTCTGTAAATGTAATATTATTCTTTAGGGGATGAACAGTGTCGGTTTCACGTCTATGGGGAATATCAGAGAACTATCAACATGGTCAGGTAGAGAAAAACACTAGGAATCCAAAAATATATTTTATGTAAATTTGAGATACATGGTTCAATATCCATGGAATTTTAAACATGAGTGATTTATTAATAGCATGTAAAAATTGGTGCCGGTGGTGGCCGACGTTCATTAAAATAGCGTCAGAACTAGTGGTCGCATATTTCAAAACTAAGCGCCCATAGGGTTGGACGCTAATTCTTTTACGTGAAAAAAATGACAAAACGAGATATGGAGAGCTAGCATGACATGATCTATGCGTGCATGCGATAATATTTTTTTATTTTAACGAGATTTGGTCTTGGATTAGAGAAAACCTACCTTGTGGAGTGACTGGAACGACGATCGGGAGAGGAAGTAAGAGAATAAGTAGTAGCAGGAGCTAATAGAGGAAGCAAGGCTTCCTACAATCACATCAACTGTGACACAGCAGGAAGGAGACTATCTTCACAGAACACAGAGAATCAACAAGACATCCGTAGTAGTAGACAACCACAGCGGATAAAGAAGAAGCTTACTCTTAGCAGCAACCGTGGTCGCAATAGTGGAGATCCCACGGTGACTACGATGTCAGGAGGAAGGGAACGAGCAGCAGCAACAATAAGAGCAACAACCCCACCGGGAAGACGACGATGACAACAAGGGTTCCCTTCGAACGTGGCAATAGCAGTAAACTTCACATGTTCAATAGAGGAGTTGATTTATAGGGGAAAAGGTCCTATACGAGGCTGGAAACATAATGAGAGCAAGACCTTAAAGTCCCTTCCATATGTTATTTTCCCTTACCAAAATGTCAGCCGCTATCCTTATTTTGTTTAGGAAAACCCTAATCTTTCTCCCCATGCTACATATGAATGGGTTTGGGTTGGCCATCGATAGGAGGCCCATTAGCCTTTGTGTACGTGAGGTCCACATGGTGGGTTTCATCATGTGTATGGGTTAATATAAGTTTGCATTTCTTTATTTGGCCTCCTAGTAAAACTTCATTCTTTATTATTTTATCTCAGGTGCTACACCCTCCCCCACTTAAAAAAATTTGATCCCCAAATTCAATTGTATGCATGGAGACATGGTGGGTGTAGAGTACTTTCATTCTAGAATAGTTCTAGAAATCTCTTCCGCATGGATTCTTCAGTTTCCCACGTGGCTTCTTGTTCTAGGCACTTGTTCCATTGCACCTTCACCATGGGGATAGTCTTGTTCATCAGAACTCGGACTTCTTGGTCGAGGATCTTCATCGGCTTTTGCTCATAGGTAAATCCTTTTGTATCACCAAGTCATTGTGGTCAATGACGTGAAAAGGATCGTGCACATACTTCTTCAACATAGAGATGTGGAATACGCTGTGCACTTCTAATAGTTGTGGAGGCAAAGCAACACGATAAGCCACCTCGCCCACTCTTTCCAACACTTTGAATGGACCAATAAACCTCGGTGTAAACTTTCCATTAACACCGAATCTTCTAATGCCTCAACCAGGAGTGACCTTGAGGAAAACATGGTCTCCAACTTGGAAATCCATGTCTCTTCTTCTATTGTCAACATATGACTTCTACCTGGATTGTGCCACCTTGAGTCTTTCTCGAATGAGATGTACCTTCTCATTTGTATCTCTTACCATATATAGGCCTAGAAGTTGTCTCCCGCTGACTTCATCCTAGGATATCGGTGAGCGGCAACTCACGCCATAAATTGCCTCAAAAGGTGCCATTTGGATACTGGCCTAATAGCTATTATTATAAGCAAATTCGGCCAGGGGCAAATGATCATGCCAACTCCCGCCGAAATCAGTGAAACATGCCCTTAACATATCTTCGACAACTTGGTTTATCCTCTCATTCTGACCATCTGTCTGGGGATGGAAAGTAGTGCTAAAGTTGAGTCTCGTCCCCAGAGAGTGTTGTACACCCTTCCAGAAATGGGACGTGAAGCGCAAGTCTCGGTCAGACATGATTGACACAGGAACTCCATGTAATCTAACGATCTCCTTAGTATATATGGCAGCAAGGAAATCAACCGACCATCGGCTTTTGATAGGCAAGAAATGAGCTGATTTAGTTAGACGGTCGTTGATTACCCAAATTCCATTATGTTCGCCCCTAGACTTAGGCAAGCCCATGATGAAGTCCATGCCGATGTCTTCCCACTTCCACTTGGAAATATCTAGCGGATGTAGTTTTTCGGAGGGTTTCTGATGTTCCACCTTCACTTGTTGGCATGTCAAACAGCGAGATACGAAGTCCGCTACCTCCCTTTTCATATTAGGCCACCAGAATGTTCGCTTCAAATCATGGTACATTTTAGTGGCTCCGGGGTGAATTGTGTACCTTGATCGGTGAGCTTCTTCTAGAATCTTCTTCTTCAACTCGGGATAGTTCGGTACACATGTCCTCTCATGGAATAGCAATCTGCCATCAAATGCCAGCTTAAAGTCTGGGTGTTCTTCCAACTTATCCTTTACTTCCACCAGCATAGGGTCTTCATCTTTTAACTTTTTAATCTCGGACAACAAATCTGGATGTACACTCATGTGAGATAGAATAATACACCCCTTCTTGTCCGTGCTTATATCAAGCTAAGAGAACTTCTCCAATAACTTCCATTCTTGTATCATACAGTTGGCCAATATTGCTCTCAGTTTTCAACTCAAGGTATCTGCTACAGAATTTCCCTTACTAGGATGGTATTGAATAGTGAAGTCAAAATCCTTGAGGTATTCAAGCTAACGCCTTTGCCTCATATTCAGTTCCTTTTGGGAGAATAGGTACTTGAGGCTTTTGTGATCAGAGTACACAGTGAATTATTCTCCGTAGAGATAGTGTCTCCAAATCTTTAAGGTAAACACTACCGCGGCCAACTCTAAGTCATGCACTGGGTAGTTCTCTTCATGTTTCTTCAATTGTCGAGAAGAGTATGCAATGACTCTTTCATTCTGCATCAATACACAACCGAGGCCAATACCAGAAGCATTGGTATATATCTCGTACTTCTCTCCTTCCATTGGTAATGATAAGATTGGAGCAGTTGTTAGGTGATCCTTCAAGGCTTGGAAACTTGTCTCGCAGTCTTTACTCCATTTGTACGGTACTTCCTCTTGAGTTAGTCTAGTGAGTGGTACTGAAATCATTGAGAAGTCCTTAATGAAACTTCGGTAATAACCAGCTAGACCTAGGCAGCTTCGAATCTTCGTTGTATTTGTTGGTCGTTCCCAATTCTTCATGGCCTCGACCTTTGTGGTGTCCACAGAAATCCCATCTTTCGAGACTATATGGCCCAAGAAGGATACTTCTTCAAGCCAAAACTCGCACTTGCTTAATTTGGCATATAATTTATTCTCCCTCAATATTTGTAATGCCTTCCTTAGATGTATTTCATGGTCTTCTTCAGATTTTTAATATATTAAAATATCATCAATAAAGACCACAACAAACTGGTCTAAATGAGGCCTGAAAATGCTGTTCATTAACTGCATAAAGGTAGCAGGGGCATTTGTTAGTCCAAAAGGCATAACTGTAAATTCATAATGCCCATACCTACTCCGAAACACTATTTTATGAATGTCTTCTTCTTTGATCCTCAGTTGGAGGTCACTTCTTGGAGAAGTATTTAGCTCCAGATATTTGATCGAATAGCTTATCAATCCTCAGCAACGAGTACTTGTTCTTGATTGTAAGGTGGTTCAGCTGTCGATAGTCAATACAGAGTCTCATGGATCTGTCCTTCTTCTTGACAACTAGCACAGGTGCTCCCCATGGGGAAGTACTCGGCCTGATGAAACCCTTTTTCAATAACTCCATTAGCTGCTCTTTTAGCTCCTTCAGCTCGGCGGGGGACATTATGTAAGGTGCCTAAGAAACATGACCAGCACTAGGGACAAGGTCGATTGTGAACAACACTTCCCTCTCCTGGGGTACACCGGGCAAATCTTCCCGAAAGACATCAGTAAACTCCTAGACTACATGAATGTCTTCTCGCTTAGATTCCCTGACTTCCATGGCAGTCACAAATGCCATGAAAGCCACACATCCTTTACTTATAAGTTTGCTAGCTCGGAGAGCCGATATAAGAGGTGATCTATTCCGAGGACTAATGTAAACCAATTCTGGGTAATCCACAAAAGTTATCTTGCCATTTCGGCAATCTACAGTTGCTTGGTGTATGGATAACTAGTCGGCACCTAGTATGACATCATACCCCTTCATATCTAGGTATATCAGGTTGGCAGGTAGATTGTTTCCTTTAACCATAACCTTACAGTTTGGGTATTGATATGTAATATCGGACTCGCTCCTGAGAGGAGTAGAGATGACCAATTCTAACAGTTTATATTCCTTAGAAAATGAAGCAGCAAATTTCTTGGAAACAAATGAATGAGTTGCTCCTGTATCAAATAAAACTTTTGTAGTCTTAGAACAAACAGTTAGTGTACCTTCCACAATTCCACCTTTCGTCTGTTCCGTCTCTTGGAGAGCTTGTAGATGACCTTGTTTCTTTGCCAGACGCTTCTCATCTTTATTAGTTTGCTCATTCAACAATGGGCAATCAGGGATTCGATGTTCTCGACTCCCACATCAAAGACGGGCTCCCAATCTCCACCAGCATTCCTCGGCCTTATGGCCGGCCTTGGCATAGTGTTTACACACCTCCTTAGGAGGTGTGGTGATGGAGAAAGTTTCTTGAATTTCTTGTCTTTGAAGGGTTCCCCTCCATTATTGGACCGATTCTTATTGGATGATAGTTCGAAACTTCCAGGACTCGTGACAGGCTCCTTGTCCCTTTCTCGAATCTTGTCAGATAATTCAGTGGCGTCCTTTAGCAACTGTGCACGTCGAACAATTTTCGAATAGACTTGGATGCCCATCGGTGCTAGTTGGGTTATGTATTGGGGTCGAAGCCCATTGAGGAACCTTCTTGCCTTCATCCTTTCAGTACACACCAAGTGGAGTGCGTACCTCGATAGTCTTGGGAATTGGGCCTCATACTCTGCCATTGTCAGGGTCCGTTGCTTCAATGCGGCAAACTCCGCAGCCTTCTTTTCTTGGATGCGGTCGAAAAAGTACTTATTGTTGTAGTGTTCAACAAATTAAGCCCATGTGACATAGTCACTAGGCAATGTTGCTTCTACGGATTCCCACCAACATTGAGCATCCTGCTCTAGTTGGAATGTGGCTAGCAAAACCTTTTCTTCATCCGCGCATTGCATTACACGGAAAATCCTCTCAATCTCTTTTATCCAATTCTCGGCGTCGTCAGGGTCGAACGAGCCAGTGAACTTGGGTGGGTTCATGTTCTGAAAGCTTCTGTGGAGATCACCTGCTCCACAATTAGTTCCGTCTTGTGCTACCCGTTGTAGTGCCTAAGTGAGGCCTTGTACGGTGCATTGCATGTCACGCCACTGTGCTCTCTCGGTGGCCATTATCCTATAGGAGGTATTAAGTTTTAATTAATTGCGTGTATGACTATAAGGTCGAATGACAATATAGGACTTAACCCATGGCTCTACCCATCTCACCAGGTGTAAGGAGTAAACCTATCCTTGGACTTGGGTTTTCTAGGAGTTTGAAATCCTAGGTTCTGATACCACAAAAACTGTCACGCCCCGAGCGAGGAAGGAACTCGATACGCATGACGAGTTTATATCGATCATGCCAATCAGAGCAAACAAGGAGTTCGACGCAAAGACAGAGTGTTCAAAAGCCAAGATAAATAATAACCAGAATTTAAATTCCCACAACAATACCAATATTCTAAAATGATAATAATCCAAATAACCACCAAATAATGACCCATAATAACCACAAGGCCACAAGCCTTAACAAGTTTCCAAGACTAAATCCAAATGACAAAATGGTAAAATGACATAGGACTCAATAAAAGGACGAGACACGACTCGGCAACGGCTCGACATTCAGAAGCTCTACACTCTTCACTCGATCTCATTCCCACCCGATTGGTTGTCGCTATCTGAGTTACTTGAAAAATTTTAGAATGAAACTGGGTGAGCAAACGCTCAGTAAGAATTATATCTCTATTCCATACATTTCTTTAAGTAATTAACCAATCAATTAATGCGGCATGCTCATGTATGCAAGAACATTCAAAAATACTGAGAAAGGAAATATCAAGAATATTGCACTTAATTCATGGGGAGATAAGAAAGTAATATCAAGTGTACAAGCATGTAATATCAAGTGTTCTGAGCAAGTGTGAACAAGTCTAGTCATGAGAATTGGCTATTTCATTCAAGTACTACCCATGTCGGGCCATACAAGTCACGCATGTCATGTCAAGTAATATCAAGCACTAAAGAGATTGTGGAATGTCATAAATCAAGCTAGTCATGCACTTCGGTGAAATGTCACACCGTTATCATTCAACTCCAATGGGCACAAGTACTTTCGAGTGCTCGTCCTAGCACCAGATCGGGCCCTATATGCATAGGCACTGGGTCATGTAATATTTATTTAGTCATCCACTATAGTTTATAGCCAATGGAATTTCAAAGGAATAAGCCTTGGTAGGATGATAAGGTAGATTCACGGAATTTACATTTTGAAGAGGCGTAATCTTGCGTTGATCCCGAGTGTTGAGCTCCTGGGAGATTTTTTGATCACGGCCACCACGCGTGTATAATCTGCAAGATGGGAAACAAATCAGGGGTGCCCAGGGATGAAACCCCGAGGAGAACCCTCTGATGCTTAAGTCAGTGAATATGATAGAGCATAGATGCGAATAGAGGTGGTAGGAGAAGAAGAGGGCACGAGATTATTCTCCACCAAGAGGTGTGGTGGTTCTCACTTAGGATTGTTGCCTTACCTCTTTGGGGGGTCCTTCTAGGGTTTATATAGCGATCCATTTAATGTAGGAGCCCTAGGAGTCAGGGGGATTCAGGGGGGTTACATCCTCATCGTGGGCTCTTTATAGCACGAGGACTCTTGCTCTCCCTTATCTCTTGGTGTTCCCTGCTCCTGAAGGATGCGTAATGGATGCTTGGATAAGCTTCCGACAGTCAGTCTGATCTTGGGATGCTTGCTCGGAGTTTCCTCTCGAGCGATGGGTGTGTAGCTCGGGTAGGCTGTGTTGGATCCCCGCAGGGGGGCTTCTCGACCGATCTGTCGCTCAGACTTTCAGACCCGAGGGTCGCCAAGGAAGTGATGCTCCGAGTGAGATTTGGGCTTGAAGTAAGTGGGCCAAAATGGGGCTATCAC
Organism: Amorphophallus konjac; assembly: GCA_022559845.1. NCBI lineage: Eukaryota > Viridiplantae > Streptophyta > Magnoliopsida > Alismatales > Araceae > Amorphophallus > Amorphophallus konjac. The sequence continues at coordinate 143,934,980 of CM040117.1, read as the reverse complement.
TTTGAGGAGCTGGGCCTAGTTTGGTCAAATTGGACCTAGTTGGGCCATGCTCTTGGGTGGTAAATTTCCCCCTCTCCACTTGCCCCCGTCCCACTCCCGAGCCAAGATTGGGCTTGGATGAGTAGCACTTGTGGGGACGATGCTGGTGGATTTATTTGGGCGGAGAATTCTCTCCGACATGGGCCATTTAATGCGACTGTCCTAGGAATACGCCCGTGATGATGACTTTTTTGAGTTGATGCGGGGAGTCCCCTTTTGGAGTTCGAAACATCGCGCCGCTTCCCACAAAACTTCTGAGGGTATAAATATCGCGCGTGCTTGTGTTCCACTCCTCCTTCACTTAGGGTTTTCTCTCTCCATCGCACTTGTGTTCCGGAGGGTCTCATGCGCCGTGAGGGTGATCAGGAGGAGCAACGACTCGCAGAGGCCTTTGCAGAGTTAGCGGAGATCACGACGGCGGTGATTCGTCAGCTTCCACCTCCTCCTAAATCGTCTGATTCGACGCTCTCCTCCTCTTCTTTCTGTTCCTCTCGTCCTTCCATGGCGGAGTAGCACCCCACAACCGAGGTACATGAAACCGAATGGGGTGCGGGGAGTCTGGTGCCGTAGCCGGAGCACCCCATGCGCAGCGAGTTAGGTGAGGCCGAAGTAAATAAGATGGAGATGCGTTCTTGTTGGCACCCAAAATATGATCGTCGGTGACCAAGCAACAAAGACGAAGGACCCGGCCCGCTGAAGCACGGAAGCTGATAAAGATCAACATATTGAAGATTTCTCAAGCTGCCAGAGCCTCGAGTCACCCCGTATGGACACAGGGTCTTCACCTCAGGAGAGTCGAGACAAACTCACAACCAACCGGCAGTGCGACCAAGCCTGTCCAATGAACCGGCATCGACTCTATTGTGCCACATTCACTACACCCGTTGTCTGATCAAGGACGACGGTCTACCCAGTGGCTTCCCACCTCATGAAAGGCTCTCCTGAAGATGAAAGAATCCCCCTAGCTCTCCGAGATAGAGGACCGAAAGCTCTAACGGCAGAAGATCCCGATCACCCGGCACGGGTACGGCTTGCCGCCAAGATGGGCCTGTTGGTGGCCGAATGATTGCCCAGCTTAGGCGGAACTATCCCTGGTGTTATCTCACCCTCCAAGGAGCTTTGAGCACAAGCCAGATCGAGCCAGCAGCACGAATCATAGAGCCGAAGGCCGTGTCAGCGGAAAGCCCGTATGATCAAATCAAAGCTATATGGAGTCTCGGGAATGGCCGTACGTCAACCTGGGAGCTTCGACAAGACATCTCGTCGAGGTTTCAAGGAGCATTGGCAACATAAATGTTCACTGTGACCCCCGGAATCATCCCCGGACTCATCGACTGGTTCGAAGCGTGTGAGGAGCACTAGCACGGTGCGCCTTAAACCGGCGCACCCCCATCTCACTCCCTTGAGCCCGACGCGCAAAGAACCCCTTATCCGGCACCCTATTGTGCCGGTGCGCAAAGGATGTAGAAGGCCCTTCCCCGGCGCGCCAAATCTCCACGCCGGATGAAATCTCGAACCAATGTATATATATATACGGGCTGTTCGATTGAAAGAAAAAAAGAGAGGAGAAGAGATAAGAGAGGCAGATAGAAGCGGAGAGGAACAGAAGAAAACACAAAGAAGAGAGTCTTTCGAGAGAGGCTTTTCGAGGGGAGAGAGAGCTTTCTTGGAAAAGAGGGTTCTGTCTGAGCATCCTTCGACGGCCATCTTCCTCTGTTCTAATTGAAGTCCTCCGGAGTCGAAGAAGGAGGAGTCGTCCGATACTCTGTTTTGAGAACAGGTGGGCGCCGGTGCCTGTCTTCCTTTGCTTTCGTGGATTCTTCTCTTTTGGGGTTTCCGTCCATCAGATGTAAGTGAGAGGGGGAGGGATGGCAATGATATGAGCCGACCCCTCCCCTCCTCCTCTTCGATTTCTTCTCTGTTGCTCCTATGTATATTCCTCTACAAATGATGAATGGCGACCGAGCAATGATGTCGGCGCCGGATTCTTAATGTGTAAACGTTAGCCCATTCCTGTTTCTGGGATGGTAATATCTATATAAATGCTTGGACCAGTAGGTCGAATGAATGCTCGAAGCTTATGTCCCCTTCTCTACATGTATCATGTGTATGTTTAGGTTCTTTCGCGCGTGGTCCCCGATTTCGGTTTCCCCGAAGTCCCGATCATGCCCCGAAGCATCGTGGGCTACAGAAATGACCCCTCCCTGGGTCTTTCCGATCGACCGCTTTCGTCTTCGATTTAAGGATCTCTGTATCCCCTCCGCGGACAGAGCTGTGCTCATGCGCATGCTTCTTCCCGCCGTGGTGTCAAGGGTCTGATTCCCATTAACTCCTCCCTTCGTACTGCTCTGATTGTTCGCAAGGTGGGAGTTGCCTTTGGGATGGCCGGATCCATCCCCCCGAATGCTGCGTCCTACCTGTTCGAGCATATGCTTCTACGATTGGCCCGTCTCATCTATGCATCTACTGCCCCTCTGCATCATGGTCATTTGAACCGTTCCGAGATTCTTCCATCCCGTCTTAATCACCCGGGGAGGGGGACATTCCCCCGTTGCTTCATGGAACTGCTGGGCGATTGAGGGCTCTACCTCTCGATGGTAGATGCTTCCTCAAAACCATAGCAGACAGTAACAAGGGATCTTAGCCCAACATGCTCAGCCCCGACAATCTGAGACCCAATCGAGGCCAAGGGGATGTATGCTCCTTGTAGGCTAGCCCTCAGAGCTTCACTCTCTTAATGGTCGATTCCACCACAGGATGTGTCATCAGCTGTGGGTTGCCCACCCCTCGTAGGCTAGCCCTCGGGGTGCTGCTCCCATTATCAGAGGCCTCACCCTTCTATCTTCACCCACGGAGTCTTGGTGCCCCTCGCAGGCTAGTCCTTGGGGTATCCTATCCGATGGGAATTCGCTGGATGCCACTGTGCAGACCGGTGGTTTAGGGGCGTACTCCATGAGTGAGTATGACCCCGTTTCTCCCCTGCAACTCTTCATGTTCAGGGGAGATGCTACCAAATTTTAGACAGACTAAGAATGATTAAGCCATAATGAGATGCTTATCCTGAGCCCAATCAACTCAGTGCTCGAGTATGAACCTCGCACTGACTCACTGCATCATTTCCAGAGGGTCCTGGACTTCGATCAAATGATCAGTTGGCCCAAATAACTTCATAACTCTCAATAAAAGCTTAATAAACTCAAATGGTCTCAAAAACGCATGAAAATAAGCTAAAACTGCGTGGCTTTAAATCGGCGCGCCTTAATACAGCGCGGCCCCCCACCGCACCGTATTAACCTGTGACTCATGTTTCCCTTTTTTTCTTGGGCACGTTCCCGGCGCGCCCTAAACCGGCGCGCCCCGTGCCCTATGCACCGTCTTAATTGGTTATCAAGGCCGCGCCGGATTAGCTCTTCACCTACACTTTATCGAGCCGAATTAACCTCTTTACTTACGCTTTACCGCGCCGGGGAAGCTATCTCTCGCGCGATCACGCCGTTGCAAGTTGCTGTGCTGTTCTAACCCTTTGCTCGCTCTCGGGGCAATCCTGGCCTCCCATGGTCGATATTGGCTACCCTAATTAGCGGTAGATTAAGTAAGGCAAGGGCTGTTCATGCTCCGAATAACCTCTCTATCATGTTGGCTATCATGTGTATTACCACTTTGCCTTCGTTATTACCCTTGTGTTACCGTTTCCCTCCCTTCTGACGGGGATTAATGAATGTGATCAAGCACTGCTTACTGTCATAATTCTGTTGCCATGCTTAGTAAAGTTCTCAGCGTCATGCATGCATACTTGCATAGACCCTCGGGTATATCAAACGGCATTGACAGAAAGTCAGGTTACGCCCGATCGGAAGTCTCTGCTATGTGTGATGGTGGTCTTCGGACCTACGTCCTCCGCCACGTACCACGGGTCTCCAATTAAATGAACCATGCCTCTCCTGCATGATAGATAGACACATCTCGCATGATTCGTCATGTTTGTAACGTCGCATCCTTTATTCTGGTCTCGACAGCCCACTATCTCGGCAATTAATCAAAGGTGTTCTCTCCTCGTGGGGGATGTAATTAACGCCATAGCCTTTATGGTATGGCAGACTGCTGGTCCCGACTGAACCTCACATTCGTCTGACCAAGTCAGAACGAGCGCACAATAAAGTTGTCACGTATGTGACTGGCACGCCCGCACAGTCAATCAGTCATTTAACTACCAGTTAGTTAATTGGTTGATCGACGCGTGAAATAAGATGTCTATATGTATGTATACACACACACAGATATATATATATATATATATATATATATGAATAAAAAAATAACAATAAGATAAAAAAGATTGCAAACAAGTCTGGCACGCCCGGTGGGACCAATGTCACCTTTCATCTCTTTGTCGAGATACTTGGGTTTCGAGGCCCTCCCAAAGGCTACTGATCGTTGGCCTGTTTGTCTTTACAGGCGAACGATGACAACAAATGGATTAACTGGCGTCGGCTTTGGTCCGTCGATCGTTGCTGGGCATGCACAAGGGTACCTGGCGGTGCCCATGGAGTTCGGCAGCTTCCCTGCCGCCATCGGCTTCCCCAACTTCTTGGGGTTGGCCTTCGTGGACATGCTGGAGATTGAAGCCCCGGAACCTGTCGAGGAAGCTGTGGGGAAAGTGGAACCTCTGAAGGCTCCTTGCTGCAACGACTCACCCAAGAGTCCGGCCCTGACCGCTAGCTGTCTGGTGCACCACGCCATACGTGGGGCCCGCCCCAATATTGTCAACAAGCACCCTGGAGGATGTCAACGTCGCCAAGCCCACAGGAGTGCTGTTGTGATTACCGGGACTCTATCTCAGTCCGGGAAATCTATGATGGTTGGCGGCATGCGCGTCTTCCTCAACGGACGCAATGCACGGGTGGCCCCAGATTGAGTCATCCCCGCCATCCCTGTCCACAATACATACCAGGCCCTCGCTGGAAGGAGGGCAGAAAGAGAAGAAATCGGCCACTATGGCCAAGGAAGGTCGGCCCACAGGCCAAGAAGGTTCAAACAGGTGTGGGTTCCCAAGCGGGCCCAACCTGCCCATCAGCTGACACATATCTGCCGCCGTCCTGTGTACGACGGGGCAGAGGAGAGAAGAGAAAGGGGTTTGCCCCCGAAGGAAGAAGAAGGAGTGGTTGCAGATCCTCCGTGCCGCAAAAGTTTCTGGGCGGTTGCCTGTCAAGCCGATGTCCCAGCTGCGCGACGAAGATTCCAACAGCCTGCCGACAGAGCTCGGCTAGCTTATATCCCTCCTTCGGGAGGTCGACAATCATCCCCCGTGTTACATCAGGAGCAGGGTCAAGAAGAGATGACCAGCCTGGTCAGAAACTATTTTCAAGGGTTAGGCAACCCCTCGCTTGGGCAACAGCGACTGATGCAAGCAGCCGCCGCCGATGAAGACTACTGCCCGTCAGTGGCAGATGAAGAAGATGTGGCAGAAAGAATGATGGTGTCGTCAGTCGATGATAATGGATATGATAACGGCTTCGAGATCGAAGCCGATAAAGCCATCCTCGAGTGGGAAGAAAGAAGAAGAGTTTCTGTGTTCGAGAGGCTGACCTTCTCGCAGCAAGCTAAAAGGAGGGTCCATCGACAAAGGAAAAGGATGCAGGTCTTCACCTGCAACATGGCTGGTGTATCCAACCGATATGGGGAGCTTCCCGAAGACCCCCGATATTTGGCTCAGTTGGCCGCACGGCCGGGGCCGAATACCTGCAGGACAGAAGCAGCGAGGGAGCTCCTGATGATGGCTAAAGGAAAACAACCCCAAGTCTACCACCACTGGGATGACAAGGCCCCCGTCCGGAAAGCTAATGTAGTGACGGCAGAGGAAGAAGACGACGTCCCCCTCGACATCCTGCCCGAGGGTACGTCCGGGGATACAGCAGAAGTTATCCCCACTACAGCCACTATAGACCCATCGGTCTTGATATTACTTCAACAATATCAGCAAGAGATAGACTTGCTAAAGAAGCAGCTGATGGAGAAAACTGAACAGTCCTCAGCTTCCAAACCACCCGAAGTCCAGGGTGAATCATCTCGGGGAGCAGTCCGTCATGACGGCCCTCCACCACTCTACACACTGCCTCAGTCATCATAGCCAAGCATGGCGACAATGCAACAACGGCCGCCACAGCTATAGCCGTTGCTACCTCCGGTGCTCCCTCAAGCGCACCAGACACCCCCGCTGCCGCGTCCTCCATAGGCGACCACCCTGGTCACCCCGTACCTGCAGCCGGCACACTTCTATCCAGAGCCGGTTGACCCTGCAGTCATGAACCAGATGATGGTGGAAAGAATGATCGAGCTAAAGCTCGCAGAAACAGGTGAAGGCGACTACATCGCATTCGATGCATACCGGGTGCCCTACCCGCAACACCATGCTGCTAAGCAGCTTCCCCCGGGAATCAGTAAGCCGCCCAAGTTTGATAAATTCAATGGGAAGGGATTCCCGAAAGAACACATAGCCTATTATATGACTGTCCTGGGCGACTTGGCCACGGACGAGTCATATCTGCTGAAGTTTTTCGGGTCCTCGCTGACGGGGCTCGCATTTGAATGATACTCTAGCCTCTCGGCCGGGTCGATCAACAACTGGCCAGATATGCAGAAGAAGTTTAGAGAAAGATTCCATGTCACAGAGAGGGAGGTCACAGTGGCCGAACTCTATTCAACAAAGTGGAGGGCAGATGAGACAGCCCTCGATAATATTAAGAGGTGGAGGAACCTCGGAATGAGGTGCAAGCGGCCCCCGCATCAGGAGGATGTTGTGAAGATATGCAAATAGAATCTCAGAAGGGAAGTTCTGCAAAAGATGATTGGAATGGAAATACGATCGTTTGATCGATTAAACAATGTCGTGTTCGAGGTGGAAGCTTTCCTGGCCAGGCCTGCCCCTACATCTGCTGCCAACACGACCCAGAAGGGCAAGGCAGTGGAGCGGCGCTCCTCGCCTAAAGAAGCGAACGTCCTTGACATAAAGGCGTTCGAACAAAAGAAAAGTGAAGGCAAGAAGGGAGTCACCCCACAGCCTGCAGAAGCCCCAGACGGCAAAGAAGGTCCTTCGCTAAGGGACAAGACGAAGAAGGCCTATTCCTTTCCAAAAGAAAAGACCTGAGTTCTGTTCGACTGGGTAACGGAATACAGCATGGTCACCCTGCCAGAGCCAAGGAGGTCGAAGGACTTAAAGAGAAAAGACAGTCCAAGATTCTGCCCCTATCACCAGATGTTGGGGCATCCGATCGAAGATTGCTATGTGTTTAAGGACATCATCGAAGGGATGGTGAAGAAGAATGAACTTGAGCTGGGAGAGTACAAAGTGGACCCTCCTCAGCCACATGAAGCCCCTCGGAGGAGGGCAGAAGTCAACATGGTCTCCCTATACCAAGCACTGCCTGAGGAGATCTCTGAAACAAGCATGTGGAGCACCTATGAAGCTCATTTCTTGGAGCCCGTGAAAGAACAGCAGGGATGGCAGTAGGTCCCTATGAAACTCAAGAAAAAGAGGGCACCTCTCCCGAAAGAGGGGGCACATATCCGTGGTGTCACACCCCTGGCCTGCTCCGCCAGTGGTAGCGCCCGTGTGGGTCACTCCACCTACAACTGTCAGATACCTACACATAATCGGAGGAGACAAACTCCGCTGCCAGTGGTTAAAGAGACCAATCCTGGGATCATTCGACTGTAAAACCTCATTGAGGGGCTAGACGAATACGTGCAGCCCGAACTGAAGCCCTTGCTGGTGCGGGACCACGTCCCATGGCAAGAACTAGAGCAGCTCTCACTTGAACAAGAGGAGAAAGCTGAAGAGGCACCCGACAGAGAGGGCAGTCTATTCTGGGGGCACCCGCCCGCAGAAGCAAAAAAGAAGAAGAAACAAAGGAAGAAGAAAAGGAAGGCCGCTGAGGCCGACAAAGTGTAGGTTGTCTCCTGTAATACCCTATCAGCACTCTTCAACCTGTCCGAAGAGGAGAAAGAAGAGGAAATTTGTTTCACACCCCATGCTGGGGGAGGCAAGGCCGAGGCCGCAACTGCTGCACATGCCACTCGGTCAGGTCGAAGATGGGGGCGCCAGCCGCCACCCAACCACAACATCATGTTCAGAGGGGAGCAACCCTATAAGACACCTCCGCCGGAGGTCAAGGGAGTCCAAATCCCTCCTCCGTCAGGCCTATATAACAAGAGTGGGGGCAAGGGGGTCCCTTCGTTTCTTGAATTCATGAAGATGTCCAAGGGGAAGCGGCCTTGCCAGGAGGCTAACCCTACACCCGGGGACGTTCACCCGCAGCTGGCACAATTTGCCGAAGAGCCAAATGCAGACGGAGCTTGCCCCGCAGCAACTAACAATGAAAACCCAGAAGTCGGTACCAGCCATAAGGGCGCCGAATCTGAGGAAGATGAAGCAGGTCCGTCAGGGCCCGCAAATCAAAACCTCCCAAAGCCCAGACGGGTTGAAGAGATGAAGCTCTCCAATGTCCGAGCTGGGAGTCGAATGTAGATTCTAAGAAATCCACTTAGAACAATTAAAAATAAAAGAATAAGCATGCATGCACGAGGTGCTAATAAGGAGAGTGATCGCCAGAGACGCGAGGGCCTCAAAGGGTATAAACAATAATAAAAGGGAGGGATCGCGATATAAATACCTCAAAAGGATGCGGGGGAGATTGTGAGTGCACCTTTCTCTTCCGATCAGCCGGCCGATGAAGAGAGTTCTTCTTATAGATTACCCTTGCAAAATTAACAAACACCAATAAAGAATATGGATTAGAACCAAGGTGAGTGTAGCATCAAATTCACAATAAAGATGAGCATGAAAATTATGTATAAGAACACACCTTGTTGGGTGTTGGCCCTTAAACCCCTATGCAAAAGGGTATGGGAGATATGATGAATGATATGTAAATAAATGTGAGTGCAAAGTGTTGCACTGTGAGGAGGAAGACTCAACGTGGTTGAGAAAGAAATTAACAACAGACCAATATGACTAAGATGAATGTATGCAATCTATATATGCAGAGAAATAGAGAAACAGAAAAGAGGTAAGAGGAGCCTGGGCAATTTTCTCCTTTGGCCTTGGATCGGAGTGTGGGAGGAGTCTCCGAGAGAGGAAGCCCCTTTGGATGTGGGGAGCTCCTCCTTAAGCCAAGAAATCAGCAGCACTTCCCCTGTAAAAAGAAATCTCCTCCTTTCGACAGAGCCGCGAGGGCTCTATTTATAGGGGAGATTAAAGGGGTTTAAGTCCCACAACAATTAGGATAGCTTGGTTTTAGCAAGAGATAAACATTGGAAGGAGTCCCTCCTGCCATGGAAAGCCATTCCGAAGTTAAAAGGGGCTCAAAACGAGGAAAGAATGAGGTTCTGGGAAAGTTCGGAATTCAACAAGAATTAACGACCCAGAGACGGTCGCTTCTTAAAACGACGCCTGCAGAGGAAACGTCAATTTAAAAAGTGACGACTTGAGGAGGGACGTTATTTAAAATTTAACACAAATTTTGGTCGGATTCAAAATCTCAAAATATAGCAATGGAAATGACGACCGGACTTGGGACGTTAATTGAAAATAACGACTTGCACATCGTCATTAATTAAAAGCCAAAAAGAATGGATGACCGGGTGTTCGGGCGTCAATTAAATTGACGTCCAATTTTGGGTCGTTAATTCAAAATATTCAAAATAGGGCCATTTTTCATTTCTTAATATTATTTTTTCATTTTTTAGGTGGAGGTGCATCTAACTGTACTGATTCCAATGACTATTTTTTCGTATTTTTCTGACACCCGGAAGGCCACCAAATCACCTCTAGAAGAGGGTTTAAAAATAATATTAAAAAATTCAAATTGAAAGTGACACCCTCAACCATGTCGTTATTTAACTTTTTTATTTTTTATTTCATTTTAAAATCAAAATAACGTCCCATTCTTGGTCGTTAATTCCAAAAAAATCCAAAAATACTCAGAAAAATCCAGAAAAATGGGAATTTGAGTGCAATTGACGCCTGATGGAAGTGGCGTCAATTTCTTTTTATTTTCTTTTAATTTTCTTAAAATGAAATGACGTCCCTCTTCGAGTCGTTAATTCAGAAAAATTCCTAAAAATAGAGAAAACTACCCAGAAAATCTAGAAAAATAGGAAAAAATAAGAAAAGGGAGAAAAAAAGGAAGAAATCCAAGAAAAGTGAGAAAAACCACTCAAACAAAGTTAATTTGAGGGTCAAATTGGGACATTACAAGGTAATATGAGATGCACTCATAGTAACGTCAATTTTGGCGTGTCTACACCGAATAATGAAGCTACTCAAGAAGCTCCCTGCTCGATTTACAATATGGGAGATCCTTTCTCTGAGTGAAGAGACCCGGTAGGCGATTATTACTGCTCTCCAGACGCCTGCTCATTTTGAGACATGTCTGGATTTAGCATTGCTGGAGGCCAGCATGACCTTCACTCTGGACGATATGATGTTGCCCACCATCAGCCACAACAGGCCGATGTATATGAAGGGGCACCTGAATGGAAGGGAGCTGAACAGAATTCTAGTTGATCCCGGTGCAGCGGTCAACATCTTGCCATATAGAATATATGAGAGGCACCACTTTAATGTGCATCTCGAGAAAGTCGGGGATATGCGTATCGCCGGCTTCAATAAAAAATGTGAGGTGTCCATGGGAGTGGCAGAGTTCACCCTCACCCTAGCAGATTTCACTACGACGGTGCAGTTCCATGTCATTGACTCTCGCACCTCATACAAGGCGCTGCTCGGCCGCCCGTGGCTGCATGAAAATACGGTGGTGCCCTCCACGCCCCACCAATGCATCAAATATAGTCTCCAAGGGAAGGAGGAGAGGATATTTGCAGACCCCCACCCATTCGAGGTGTTTGAATGTCATTTGGCGGATGCCAACCTATATACAGGGCCTTCCCAGAAGACCTCTGAAGCTAAGACCCCTACGGGGGCATCGAGAAGCACATCCGACAGCTGTTGGTATCCACCACCGCAGCGCGGATATGTCAAGCCCAAGGTGGTCTCCCATATCACAGCATCCGGGAAAGTGGGCAGAATAGCACCCCCAACATTATACCTTGAAGCTAATGAAGTGCGGGTCGCTCGGCGGCACAATCATATTGAAATCCCGGATGCCCTTACCAAGCCGACTCCCGGCCTTGACAACCCTACTGTTGAACCTTTCAAGACTTGGGAGGTGACACAGGAAGATGGACCCAGCAGCCTGTTCTATACAGCTGAGGAGCATCCTACTTGGGAAGACACAGACTGCAGCCTCCCTGAAGATATAAGCAACCCACCGGTTCCCGTCCAGGGTCTGGCATTTACAACTGATCGGATGGCCAGGATGTTTCAGAGGTAACACATCCCCCCCGATTAGTCTCAAAAACGCAAGGAAGCTTTCCAGAAAATGTGGTATCCCGCAAATCTGGATAAAGAAATGAGGCGTGTCTCTCGACATCCGGGGTTGGGTTTCACCTTGGAGGAATATTATTACAGTGGGTGATACGAGGTGGACACCATCTCCGCCTTCTGTCCTGCTGAAGATAGCTCGCTGGGGGCAACTTTTGATGAATACCCGGCGGAAGCTGAGCATGTTGAGCTGGCTCAGCCCGGAAATCAAGAAATAGAGACCTCGATCCACTGCCGATGCTGGGAGCAGGTCTACCCTGAAGAGGCAGCCCTTCAAGCCAAATTTGATACGGGTAGCAGCAGTGAAGCCGAAGACATTGAAGAAGCAGGAATTTCTCCCTCCAGCGGAGTCCTACTAATGACAACTTCAACACCCTTTCTGCCAATTCAGGGAAGCCTCGGTCGACTCCGATCAAGGGAAACAAGCCATCAGGAAAGAAAAAGCCGCTTCTACGGAAGATGCAACTGCCCTAGAAGGCGAGACCTCCTCAACTTCTGCTACAAAATCAGGGTGCTGTCCAAGCCCGGCAATAAACAATTACCAGCCTGTCACGGTTGCAACCTCATCTACAAGGACTGAAGTTGCTCTTTCGCCCTTGGGAGCTGCAACGGCAATGGATTTTCTAACAGAACAATCCGCGCAGCCGCTAGCACAAGGAATAGAGAATCCTCAAGAAGCTCTGGTGGTGTCTGACGAGGAAGTCGAAGTACTCGACCCTCAAGATGGTATTCCAGACTTCGTTGACCTCCAGCCGACACCTCCGGAGATAGAAGACGGAGGCCAAGCCATAGTCGATGAATAGATAGAAGTCAACTTGGGAAATGAGGAGGACCCTAGGCCTACCTTCCTTAGCGCCCAACTATCCCCAGAAGAACGGGAGCGGTACATCCAGCTGCTACTAGAGTACCGGGATTGCTTCGCCTGGACTTACAAAGAAATGCCGGGTCTCAACCCCGCTGTCTCACAACATGAGCTGGCAATCAGCCCTGAGGCCGAGCCGGTGAAGCAACCACCACGGCGCATGAGGCCAGAACTCATTACTTAAATTTGTGCTGAAGTCGACAAGCTCATTAACGTGGGATTTCTTGAAGAAAACCAGTACACCACGTGGCTGGCAAATATCGTCCCCGTGAAGAAGAAGAATGGACAGATCCGGATATGCGTCGACTTTCGAGATCTAAATAAAGCCTGCCCCAAAGATGACTTCCCGGTGGCGATAACGGAAGTCATGATAGATGCTATAACCGGACATGTGGCCCTGTCATTCATGGACGGGTCATCCGGTTACAAATAGATTTGGATTGCGGAGCATGACCGGGTCCATACTGCTTTCGAAACCCTAAAGGTATTTATCACTATAAGAGGATGCCATTCGGACTAAAGAATGTTGGCGCAACCTATCAGTGCGCAATGACCAAAATCTTTGATGAGTTACTCTACCACAAGGTCGAGTGCTACATAGATGATATGGTGGTCAAAACCAGAAGAAAAGAAGATCATCTACAAGACCTCCGTATTGTTTTTCAGAGGCTAAGGCAGCATGAGCTGAAGATGAACCGCATGAAATGTGTGTTCGGAGTGTTGAGCGAAAAATTCTTGGGCTTCATTGTCCGGTATCGGGGAATCGAGATAGTCCCTGTAAAAATCAAAGCAATTCAGGAGGTACCTCCACCAAGGAATATCTCTGAGTTGAGATCACTACAGGGCCGCTTGGCTTATATCCGGCGGTTCATCTCCAATTTGTCAGGGCGATGCCAGCTTTTCCACAAGTTGATGATGAAAGATGTTCCCTTTTATTGGGATGAAGATTGCCAGACAGCCTTCAACAAGCTGAAAGACTATCTGAAGACTACTCCAGTGCTGGGCGCACCAGTGAAAGGATGGCCACTGATACTATATATAGCAGCTACACATAACTCCCTGGGGGCAATGCTGGCCCATAATAATGAAGAAGGGAAAGAGCAAGCTCTCTATTACCTCAGTCGGAGACTAGTCAGGACCGAGGAAATATACTTATATTGAGAAGGTCTGTCTGGCACTGGTCTTCGTAGTTAAGAAGCTCCGACACTACATGTTGTCGCATGAAATCAGCTTGGTATCCAAAGAGGATCCCCTCACGTATATCATGTCCCAGGCGACCTCTGGGATCCCCTCACGTATATCATGTCCCAGCCGACACTCAGAGGTCGCCTGGGCAAATGGGCGGTAATCCTTATGGAGTTTGACATCTCCTATATAATGCGCAAGGCCGTCAAAGGCCAAGCTATTGCAGACTTCTTTGCTGAGCACCCAGTACCCGGGGACTGCCCGTTGGAATCAGAACTTCCTGAAGATGAAACCCTGGAAGCCATTCAGGTGCAACCCTCCTTATGGCAGCTGTATTTTGATGGTGCTTCCAGAATTGACACCTCTGCCACTAGATCAGCCAGGGTCAGGGCAGGGGCAGGCATAGTCCTGAAATCCACATAAGGAGAAGTGGTGCACACATCTTGCTCCATAAACAAGCATTGCAGAAATAATGAAGCGGAATATGAAGCCCTGATAATCGGGTTACAGATCGCTCTGTCCATGGGAATTCAAATGCTGGAGGCATTCAGAGATTCCATGCTAGTTATAAAACCACTGGAAGGAGAGTTCGATGTGCGAAAGCAAGAGCTTCTCCCCTATCACCAGCTGGCAACCTGCCTGATGTCAAGATTCTACTTCATCAGCATCAAGCACATCAACCGGGGTCGGAATGCTCAGGCAGACGCCCTCGCTAAGCTGGACAGTTCATTGGCGGTCCTGCCAGATGCAAGCCTGAATATAACAGTGATCAACCGCCGACAAGTCCCCAGTCTAACAGAGGTCTTGGCTGACGAACAAGAGATTGAGGTGGTAGTCGTCGAGGAGATTCAGCAGCCCGATTGGCGAGAACATCTCCTATGGTGGTTCCAACACCAATAGCTCCCGAGGGAAAAAGAACAGAGAATGAAGCTCCTAAGGGTCAATGACACTTACGAGATGAGAAGCGGAACCCTGTTCCGAATAATGGCAGATGCCCGAAGGAAAGTCCTACTTCGTTACTTGTCTTCAACAGAGGCAGGACAGGTGATGCAAGAAGTCCATGCGGGATCAGCTGGAGCATACCAGGCTGGCCCAAAGATGAAAATTGAGATAAAGAAATTGGGATACTATTAGCCCACTATATTTGATGATTGCTGCAAGTTCGCCAAAGCTTGTCAGAAGTGTCAAGAACATGCTAACGTGGCAAGGAGACCTCCAGTGCCACTACATCCCACCTTGCCAAGCTGGCCGTTCGCCCAGTGGGGCACGGACGTGGTAGGGCCACTACTAGCATCTTCATCAGGGTGCAAATATATCTTAGCAGCTACTGACTACTTCTCCAGATGGGCGGAGGTGGTAGCACTAAGAGATGTGACGGGAGAGCTAGTTGGGAGATTCTTCCGACAGAATATAATATTCCGGTTCGGGATCCCCAGCCGAATCATCTCTGATAATGACAGCCATTTCAATAATCAAAAGGTTTATCGGCTAGCCGACAAATACAAGATTGACTGGAGGACATCGTCCCCCTACAACCCTCAAGCCAATGGACTTGCAGAAGCCTTTAACAAGACACTATGCACGTTGCTGGCAAAAACTGTCAAGTCTAATAAAAAAGATTGGGAAGACATGATGTATGAAGCACTCTAGGCCTATCGTACTGTCTACAAAACCCCAACCGGCTGTTCGCCTTTCTCCCTCGTCTATGGGTCAGAGGCTGTGGTGCCGATTGAACTGGAAGTTCCTTCGATGCGAGTTGCCATCTAGCATGGACTAGCCAGCGGTGAACAAACCAATGCAGAAAGAAGATTGGAAGAGCTCGCTGAGCTCGAAGGAAAACACCTCCGGGCACAACAAAACATCCAACTCTACCAAGCTCGCATGGCACGTGCTTTTGACAAGCTGGTCAAAGGACGAGAATTCAAGAAAGGAGACCTGGTGATGGTCAAAAGAAGAGAAGTGATGGCCTCCAACCCCAAAGGGAAGTTGGTCGAAAACTGGGTCGGACCATATATCGTCCGCCGAGTATATGAAGGGGGTGCCTACATCCTGGTAGACCACAAAGGAGTCATCCAGTTCTCTCTCCTCAACGGAAAGCATATAAAGCTGTATCATGCAGCACAACCAACATTCCCCGCGTGATCGGTCGGAATACCCTTTCCTTGGTCCAGTGGCATTTCGCCCTGATCGAGCTACCTTTCCTTGGTTCAGTGGCACTCCGCCCTAGCAGAGCTACCCTTTCCTTGGTCTGGTGGCATTCCGCCTGGATCGAGCTACCTTTCATTGGTCTAGTGGCACTCCGCCCTGATCGAGCTACATTTCCTTGGTTTAGTGGCACTCCACCCTGATCGAGCTACCTTCCTTGGTCCAGTGGCACTCCGCCCTGATCAAGCTACATTTCCTTGGCCTAGTGGCACTCCGCCCTAGCCGAGCTACCCTTTCCTTGGTCCAGTGGCATTCCGCCCTGATCGAGCTACCCTCACCTTGGCTTAGTGGCATTCCGCCCTAGCCAAGCTGCCCTTATCTTGGTCTAGTGGCATTCCGCCCTGATTGAGCTACCCGCACCCTGGCCTAGTGGCACTCCGCCCTAGCCGAGCTACCCTTACCTTGGCATAGTGGCATTCCGCCCTAGCCAAGCTACCCTTATCTTGGTCTAGTGGCATTCAGCCCTGATCGAGCTACCCGTACCCTGGCCTAGTGGCACTCCGCCCTAGCCAAGGTACCCTTATCTTGGTCTAGTGCCATTCCGCCCTGATCGAGCTACCTTCCCTTGGTCTAGTGGCACCCCGCCCTAGCCAAACTCTCAAAAGAATACACCGTATTTCCGTTACGGGCCTTACGCTCGAATCGGCGAAAGATCATTCCTTTGCGCTAGCATTCAGCCCTTTCTAACGAATGAACCATTCTGCTCGGCACAAGGCCTGGTGCTTCGGTCAATAGCCGTCTACCGGCAACCGAGGGTCGAACATCACACTTCGACCTGCCACCCTTTATATCCAAAAAAAAAGAAGAAAAGAAAAGAAAAATGAGGTTAAAAATAGAGATACCCCGCCAGATTTGCTCCTATATTAGGACAAGTGCAAAAATGGCTATAACCCGGCTGTGGCGAAAACCTGAAAGGGCGTCGTAGGTAAAATCGGGTACCCCGCCATGTGAAAACCCGAGAGGGCGCGTGGGCAAAAGCAAGAGGGGGCTAGCTTTGGCGAAAACCCGAAAGGGCGCTTAAGTCAGTAAAGTGGTAATTTCCAAATTCCTCTTTTGTTCTCCCCCCGATGAAACCCCAGAAAGGGACAATCATCAAAAATCCCACCGAAAATCCTTTAACAAACCCATGTTCGATCCTCGTCATCATCGGTGAGATTGGTCGATCTCTACTCCTAACTCGGACCTTCCGTCCTTGTTAATAATCCTACCTTTGCTTCGGCATGTCACCCATGCTGATGAATAAACCCATGTTCGACCCTCGTCATCATCGGCGAGATTGGTCGATCTCTACCCCTAACTTGGACCTTCCGTCCCTGTTAATAATCCTATCTTTATTTCGGCATATAACTTATGCTGATTAATAAACCCATGTTCGACCCTCGTTATCATCGGCGAGATTGGTCGACCTCTACCCTTAACTCGGATCTTACATCCTTGTTAATAAACCGTGTCCTTTGCTTCGACATTTAACCAGTGTCGACGAAATAAACCCAGGACCAATCCTTGTCATCATCGACAAGGACAGTCATTATTCTGGCGGTCCAGTTCTTCTGTACTCCGAATTCGAAATCAAAAAAAAGAGAGAAAGAAAAGAAAAATGCGGTTAAAAATAGAGATACCCCGCCGGACTTGCTCTTGTATTAGGACAAGTGCAAAAATGGCTGCAACCCAGCTATGGCGAAAACCCGAAAGGGCGTCGCAGGCAAAATCGGGTACCCCGCCATGTGAAAACCCGAGAGGGCGCGTGGGCAAAAGCAAGAGGGGGCTGGCTTCAGCGAAAACCCGAAAGGGTGCTTAGGTCAGTAATGTGAATAAAAAAAGTAAACGAATGATGAATAGTGATGATCCATCCTCCGTCCTGAAGACCCTTCACAGGGTCGAGGCAGAGTCTTTGTCCGATATCCCACCTATACGCATCCATTATCTACCCTTTTCGACCCTTGTCACCATCGACAAGATCGGTCGCTACCCTTTCTGGTTTTTGTCATCATCGGCAATACCGTCTACCCTTTTCGACCCTTGTTACCATCGGCAAGAGCGGTCGCTACCCTTTCCAGTTTTTGTCATCATCGGCAATACCGTCTACCCTTTTCGACCCTTGTCACCATCGACAAGAGCGGTCGCTACCCTTTCCGATTTTTGTCATCATCGGAAATACCGTCTACCCTTTTCGACCCTTGTCACCATCGGCAAGAGCGGTCGTTACCCTTTTCGGTTTTTGTCATCATTGGCAATACCGTCCACCCTTGTCGACCCCTGTCACCATCGATAAGAGCGGTCGCTACCCTTTCCGATTTTTATCATCATCGGCAATACCGTCTACCCTTTTCGACCCTTGTCACCATCGGAAAGATCGATCGCTACCCTTTTCAGTTTTTGTCATCATCGACAATACCGTCTACCCTTTTCGACCCTTGTCACCATCGGCAAGATCGGTCACTTCCCTTTCCGGTTTTTGTCATCATCGGTAATACCGTCTACCCTTTTCAACCCTTGTCACCATCGACAAGATCGGTCGCTACCCTTTTCGGTTTTTGTCATCATCAGTGATACTATCTACCCTTTTCGACCCTTGTCACCATCGGTAAATTGGTTGCTACCCTTTTTGATTTTTGTCATCATCGGCAATACTGTCTACCCTTTTCGACCCTTGTCACCATCGGCAAGATCGGTCGCTACCCTTTCCTATTTTTGTCATCATCGACAATACTGTCTACCCTTTTCGACCCTTGTCATCATCGGCAAGATCGGTCGCTACCCTTTCTGGTTTTTGTCATCATCGACAATACCGTATACCATTTTCGACCCTTGTCACCATCGGCAAGATCGGTCACTACCCTTTCCAGTTTTTGTCATCATCGGCAATACCGTCTACCCTTTTTGACCCTTGTCACCATCGGCAAGATCGATCGCTACCCTTTCCAGTTTTTGTCATCATCGGTAAGACCGTCTACCCTTTTCGACCCTTGTCACCATCGGCAAGATCGGTCGCTCCCTTTTCGGCCCTTGTCATCATCGGCAAGACCGTCTACCCTTTTCGACCCTTGTCATTATAGGCAAGATCGGTCGCTACCCCTTCTCGGTTCTTGTCAGCATCGGCAAGACCGTCCACCCTTATCGACCCTTGCCACCATCAGCAGGGTCGCTCCCTATCTGTTTTGGTGTTCATCTCTCATATACCCTTTTGAGTCCTCCGGGCTCTCGACTCGTACAAGCCATTGTTTAGTCTTGAGAATAGTTGTGACGCGGTGGAGCGAACACCTCACCCCTTTGCTGAAGGCGTGAGAGCTCTCCTGCCCTCGCGACCCACACACTCGGACTAGAATCAACTGGCGAATAAAAAAAAGGGAAAAAGAGGAAGAAAAAAAAGAAGAAGAATGATGATAGGATGGAGTCGTCATTTGACGGCAAAATGAAGATTTTCATTCTCCGGAATAAAGAGTACATGTTACGCGGGGCATTCCCCGGAATACATGAAGTCCATCAAAAAGAGGCAAATAGAAAAGAACTATGGCAGAGGGCGTCGGAAGATGTCCTCAAACTCCGGAATGCCCAGGGAAGGATGGCAGGCCAGCTCCTGCAGTTTGAACTCTGTGGCCTCCAGCTCGGATAATCTCTCCCCAAAGGAGGCAACTTGCCCTTCGGCCATTACTACCTCCTCCACCTTCTGGACTTCCAGGCGCTCTACCTCTTGAAGTTTAGCCTCTGCCCTCGAGAGTTCGGCATGTAATTCCGCTATACGGGCCGTGAGAAAACTTCGACGCTGCAACGAGGCATTGGCATCATCCCTCATCCTCGCCGTAGTCCCTTTCAGAGAAATGAGAGCGGTTCGACATTCGACCCGCTCCAGTGTTACGGCTGCAAGCTGGTTAGCTGCCTCCCGGCCTAGAAATTCCCTCCTATTTACATACTTCAGGAGCAAGATCACCCGTGGAGTCCAGTCGTCCATGGGGCAACCAAAGGCCAACAGCGAGCGGGATACATGCTCTATCAAGCCCCTCAGCTGAATATAAGTTAAATCTCTGCTGGCCGTTATGGTCTGCTGAAGGGTCCCTAGGAACTGCCACACGAGGTCACTTAAAGACTAGAGACCAAGCGGCGATGTCTCGGGTAGTTCAAATTCCACTCTGCTATCCACAGTGGCCCAGATATCGTCGCCCATCCCAGAAGATGACGATGGCATGATGGTGCGGACACCCGAGCAGTTGATCGGCACGATACGCCGAGCCATCGGTACCGCACACGGAGCACGACACGAGCCACCTCAGCATCCATCTGGCTCGGAGACAGCCTGGAGACTCCGCCTTGAGCCTCCCCATTTATCATATTTAGTTAGCCTTTATGTGTGTGTAATTTGTGTTTATTTCGTTGTATTCGGTTTGTTATTTTGATTGTAAGAGGGGCTTATGTGCAATTTGGACCCCGTGGGCCCCACGGCCACCCCCAAGCCCCATCCCATTGAGCCACCTCAGCCAAGGGCGCCATGTGGGGTCAGTCAACATGTCAAATGGAGGCTTCTAGATAGGTGGGCCAAGTGGGGGGACAAGTGGCTTGGAAAGTCCAAGTTGGCCACCCACCCCACCTACCAAGTCCACCTTCCACCTCCTTGGTCCAAGGGCCGCCCCCCTCCTTGTAGTTTTTTATTTATTTTTTGTGTGTGTGTCACACTCCATCCCAGCCCTCCATTCCCATCCCCTAGATCCAATGGTTGTGGATGGATGTGAGATGTAACCTATTTAAGCTTGTATTTTCTATTTTGATGAATTAATGCCATTTGATTCAAACTAATTCAAGAGCAAGGGCTGGTGCGCCCCCCTCCTCTCTCCTCCCTCTCCCCCTTGAAGCTGTGAAGGCTTCCATTCTGAGGTGTGACGCCTCGTGTAACGGTTCCGACGATCGCCGCCGCCGCCACGAGCCGCCACCGCACCGCCATCGCCATCAATGGAGTTCTGCCCCCGCAGTACCACAGAAGCTTCCACGAATTTCCTGTCTCAGCCCCAAGCTCAGATAGATCTGGGGATTTTAGTGGATGTTCCAGAGGTGTCAAGGGCATCCCACAAATTTTGGTTTGCCATTCAGATCTCGTTTCATATTTTTTTATTTTCGTCCACTCTTCCATTTTAGTTCTGCCAGAGTTCTGTCCAGATTCATCCCCGCCCTGAGTTTTATGTCTTAGGTCAACTTTTTGATTTATTTTGGTTCGCCCAATTTTACTGGGGGTTCCATTCATCCACCCCTTCATCTATAATTTTTATTAATTTTTCATCCATCCATCTCATATTTTCTAAAAATTGTTCTCAGTCCTAGCTACAGTTCTGTCCCCCTGTTCCCAGATCCGACCACCAGTCACCCCCAAAATCATAGTAAATCACCACCATGTCCAAATCTAATTCTAAAAATAGTCCCAGTTCCGTGGTTTGATTTCCTACAACCCTTAAGAAGAGCTCAAGAGCTGCATCGGAGGTTTACTAGGTGGTCAATAGTGGTTCTCAGACAAGTACTCTGCAGATCTGAGATTTCGGTTACTGTACAGCAGGGGTTGTAAATTCATTAAAGTTCTGATCTGACCAGATCCAGCAGATCTCTCTGGGTCTAGATTGAAGCATTTGAAGAGAGCTTTCCAACGATTGCTCATGCGTCCCGATCCGACGTTGAGATTGATCGCAGCGGCCGTCTTCACCGGAGCGCGCGCCTGAAAATAGCAACTAAAAATCCGTGGGTAGCAACTTCAAAGCTTGGGAATCGGAACCGATCGACCCCCAATCGGTGTTCCCGGCCGACCGCCGTCCGTGGAGGCACGCCACCAGGGGTCCCCATCATAGTGGGTCCCACCTCCACAGATCCGGAGGACAGCGCCATCTGTGGGCCTCGCGGGCCCGCAGAACCCGCCGTTCGGAAAGCATAAAAATGTGGAGTTCGGCACCGCCGGGCGACATCAAAATGCTGCCCGTCAACCCGAGTTGCGTGATTCCCGGGGTCCACATGTGACCTTTTACCTCCCTGCGTGGAGTGGGTCAAATCTTTGTATTGCTGTGATATTGTTTAACCGGGAGTTCGTGATTCGGCCGGGGTTATCTTCGCCACGCCGGGTGCGTAGAGGTAATGGTCCGAACCTCTTGGCGTTCATTTGCTTAGCTAGTATACAGTCTTTTGCCGCTGCCGAGAGTGTAGGTACTAGCCCGTGTGTCCATGTCACTGCTGTGGGAGTGAGAGTGACTCGTCCCGTGACTCGATCCGAGTCCGGAAGTTGAGTCGGACTACTCTTGACCTCCGCCGGTTCCTTAACCGCGCACGGTCCGCGCTTTCCCTCGCTTGGGACGACGAGTGAGCTTCCACTTCTGTTAGCGACATTTCACCACGAGGAGCTCGTAGTGTCGGGCTTAGTGTCTCCCTGGTGTGTGTTGCTGGCCGTGTCATCATCTAGAGTCCGAGGGTGGCACCATATAGTGTCGTCTCCCGTGTCCGTCACGCATCAGTTTGGTATCAGAGCGAGTCGAGTCTAGGGTAGTCATTGCATATGTCATACATGCATCATGGTCTAAGTCAAGTCTAGGATCATCATTTTAAAAAAAAAAAGAGTGTTTTAACTTTCATTTGCACCCTTTACCCGGTATATCAAAAGGTGTTGTCCGAACGTTGGGTTACGCCTAACGGGAGGGCCACACACTTGCACGAGTGATCTTCGGATCGCTTATCTCCACCTCGTACCGGCTATTGGTTAGGTCTAAGTGCATCGTGCATCAGTCAGTGTCTTCTAGGTCGTGTGTCTTTGCATGCCCACCCGTCGAGGCACCCAGTACTCGCCACCACCACCTATGGTGGACTCCCGGGCCCGTAGCTCCGACGAGTCCTCGACGGCCGAGATGTTCCGAGCCATTATGGAACGTCTTGACACGCGTATGGATGGTCTTAGTATGCGTATGGATGGCATAGGAACGCATCTAGAAGGGCAGATGAAAGCCCTCGAGGATCGGGCCGAGAGTTCGGATCAGTCCATCCAGGGCTTAGTTGGGAGGATTGCCATCCTCGAGAGGGGCCCCGTAGCGACGCAACCCGCGCCGACGAACGGCCAACGGGAGCCGGTTCAGCAACCTGCTGTACCAAGAGCTCAGGCGGAGAATGTTGGGGTTCAACAGGTGCATGTGGTGGATGATTATGCATCTGATAATGATCAAGGGGGTAACAGTCATCGTCATCAACAACGGAATCGTGATGATGAGGAGGACGACCGCATTCTTAGGGGCGTGCGTGCGGACCCTCCCACTTTTAGCGGGTCCTTGAACCCTCGGGTGTATTTAGATTGGGAGGCCGGCATGGACTGGTACTTCGAGTGGTTTGAGATGACAGACCACCGGAGAGTCCAATACGCTAAGATGAAGCTGCAAGGGTAGGCTCAAACTTATTGGATCAATGTTGAGAGCCTGCTCAACCAGCGACGTCAACCCCAAATCGGTACTTGGGATGATATGAAAATCAAATTGAGGGAGAAGTACCTTCCCGCCTCATATTGCCAGCGTCTTATAGACAAGTGGCAAAGCATCTCCCAAGGGAACCGATCCGTGATCGAGTACACCGCCGAGTTCGATGAGTATTACTTGCAGTGCGGGGTCACGGAAGAGAGCACCATGACGATATCCCGCTTTCGGAGAGGTCTGCGGCCCAATTATCAATATGAACTCTTTCGCCACAACGCGACCACTTTAGAGCAGGCGTATCAGATTGCTCTCGAATTGGAGCAGTTCGAGGCCGAGTTTGAGTCACCCCACCGGTTGGGCTCTTTTCCCCTTCGTAGTGTCGAGCCCCGTGGCTCTTCTGGCACGTATCTGAGGGCCCCCATGGCTCGACCTCAGAAGCCTGCTCGTCCCGAGCCGTTTGCTCCTAGGCCCCGTCCTCCACCCCCGAGGGACCTCCCTCGTCCCCAGCATCTTACGACCCCACCCACAGCCCGTCCACCGGCACCCGCACCTCCTGCACGTCCTTTGTTGCCTACACCTCCTATCCGTCGGGAGGATAAAGGTAAAGGACCTATGATTGGGGAGCCTAGTGGATCACGGCAGCAGTGTTATCGCTGCAATGGGTTTGGCCATTTCGCCAACCAGTGTCCCACCCGCCCATCTCTTCACATTGGGGACACACAGGCCGAGGATACCACCCCTACGGGCCTCGAGTTAGTCAGCTATGAGGCCGATGAAGAGCTAGCTGACGAGTACTATGAGATGGGAGGTGAGGCCCAGGATGCCCAGCATTCGGACGATACCCACGTGGGGGTCATCAGATGTATCCTCACCCAGCCACAGGTCAGTGATGACTGGCGACGGACTACTATCCTTCATGTATTCTGTAGGCTGGGAAAGTAAATTTGCAAGGTAGTCATCGATAGCGTGAGTTGTATCAATGCAATCTCCACGAACGCTGTCACTCATCTTGGTCTCACACCCGTAGACCATCCTTGTCCCTATCAGGTATCATGGGTGGATACCACTTTCATTTCGGTCAGGCTGCGGTGCTTGGTCCCGCTGCAGCTCCACTCCTATCGTGACGAGATCTGGTGTGATGTCCTCCCCATGGAAGTGGGCAGTATCATTCTTGATAGGTCGTGGTTATTTGACCGGGATGCCATGCTCCATGGCCGGTCGAACAGTTGTACCTTCGACCACGCTGGCCAGCGGGTCACCCTCCAACCCGTTCGGCCCAGGAGCCCATCAGTCAGGGGTCCTACTGGCCCTAGTACTCCGGAGCCTTCCATCACCGGGCCTAGTACCCCATCCCCAGCTCGGGCTATGACCGTTACCTCTGGCCCAGGAGAGCCCTCGACGAGGAGATTGATGATGATTAGCTCCCGGGAGATGGAGCAGGAGCTTAGTCAGGGCTGTCCGGTGTTTGCCATTACGGTCCGAGAGGTGGAGCGGGACTCCGAGGGTGAGCTCCCACCCGAGGTTGTTCCCATTCTGCAGGAGTTTGCTGATATTTTTCCCGATGAGCTTCCTGAGGGACTCCCACCCATGCGGGATATTCAGCATGCCATCGACCTTGTTCCGGGCTCTTCTTTGCCCAAGCTTCCTCATTATCGAATGAGCCCCACGGAGCATGCCGAGCTTAAATGGCAGGTCGATGAGCTTGTGCAGAGAGGATCTGTCCGGGACAGCATGAGTCCATGTGCTGTGCCTGCATTACTCGCCCCGAAGAAGGATGGCACATGGAGAATGTGTATTGATAGTCGTGCCATCAACAAGATCACCGTGAAGTACAGGTTCCCTATTCCCTGCCTGGATGACATGCTAGACATGATGGCAGGTGCCACTATCTTTTCGAAGATCAATATTAAGAGTGGCTACCATCAGGTGAGGATTAGGCCAAGTGAAGAGTGGAATACCACATTTAAGACCAAGGATGGTCTATATGAGTGGTTGGTCATGCCTTTTGGGTTGACCAATGCCCCTAGCACTTTCATGCGGCTCATGACTCAGGTCCTTCGACCTTTCATTGGAGTCTTTATAGTGGTGTATTTTGATGATATCCTTATCTATAGCCGCACCACAGGGGACCACTTGGACCACCTTCGGCAGGTCTGTCTACTTCTTCGGCGAGAGCAGTTGTTTGCTAACCCACAGAAGGGTGGCCTTCATGGACACCTCAGCTTACCTTCTTGGGTTTCATTGTGTCTAGTACTGGGGTCTCCGCCGATCCGGAGAAGGTCCGGGCCATTGTTGAGTGGCCGGAACCCCGTATGGTTCATGATGTCTGCAGCTTTCAATGGCCTTGCGACGTTCTACCGTCGCTTTCATCCGCGGATTTAGCTCCGTCACCGCCCCGATCACGGATTGCATCCGGAAGGGCACATTTGTATGGAACGAAGGCCGCATCTGCTGCCTTCAGGGACATCAAGGAGCGTATGACCCAGACACCTATCCTTCGACTGCCTGCTTTCTCGAAGGTGTATGAGGTCTGTTGTGATGCGGTATGACCCAGACACCTATCCTTCGACTGCCTGCTTTCTCGAAGGTGTTTGAGGTCTGTTGTGATGCGTCGGGTGTTGGGATTGGAGGAGTTTTGAGTCAGGAGTCCCACCCGATCGCATATTTCAGCGAGAAGCTGAATGACGCGAAACTGCGATATTCCACGTATGATAAAGAATTCTACGCAGTTGTTCAGGCTCTTAGGCATTGGAGGCACTATCTTTTACATCAGGAGTTTGTCCTATACTCCGACACGAGGAATTGCGGTACCTCCATTCGCAAAAGAAGCTTAACTCGCATCATAGTCGTTGGGTCGAGTATCTCCAGCAGTTCACATTTGTGCTTAAACATAAGGTTGGAGTGGAGAATAAGGTGGCTGATGCCTTGAGTCGGCGAGCATGTTTGCTTACCACCGTGAGTGCCGAGGTCATAGGGTTAGAGAAGATGAAGGAGGCATATGTTGATTGTCCTGACTTCGGTCAGATTTTTACCACCCTCCAGGCCGGACCCTCGAGAGACCTTGATGAGTATGTGCTTCAGGAGGGTTACCTCTTTCGAGGTAGCAGGCTATGTGTTCCGCGAACTTCGGTTCGAGATTTCTTAGTGTGAGAACTACATGCGGGAGGTCTAGCCGGCCACTTTGGTTGGGAACAAGACTATTGAGGCAGTGGAGCATCGATTTTATTGGCCGAGCTTGAAGCGTGATGTTGCTAACATTGTGGCTCAGTGCCGTACTTGTGCTCCGGCCAAGATGAAGAAGCAAAGCTCGGGTCTTTATACGTCTCTCCCCGTGCCTGATGCCCCATGGCAGGATGTTAGTATGGATTTTATTTTGGGATTGCCACGTACCTCTAGGAAGCATGACTCGGTGATGAGGGCATCTCACGACACTTCCTCTAGCTTTGGTCGTCTACACACTCTTGATATGGATTGATCATGGTCTCCACTTGTTATCTTCATTTTCCCAGGTTCATTTTATGTATTTTCCTTTTATTGAGTCTTATCTTATGTATTTTCCTTTATTGAGTCATGTGGTTCTAGTCCATTTCCCTTATTTTGCTTAATTGGGCCTTATTTCCTTAGTTATGGGCCCATAGGATTGAGTCTAGGTTATGCTCGGTCTTTTGTCCTATTGTCAGGGACATTTTGGTCATGTAAAGAGTGGTTGCCTATATATAGGCCCCATCTCTCCACTTGTACTCACTTTTTGGATATTGAAAAAAACCACTTCCTTTTACCTCTTAAATCTCTCTCTCTTACTCTCTTTCCCTCACTCTCTCTCTCACTCTCTCTCTCTCCCAAGGGAGTTCGCCCCCACCCTCTCTCCTCCTCCCCCCCCCCCTCACTTACTCCAACCCCCAACCACCTCCACTACCTCACCCACCTCCATTAAGACCCTCCACTTCCCCAAGCCCCTCATTTACTCCCCTCTCTTTGTCCCAAAGCAAATCCTCCACCTCCCAACACAATCCACCACTTCCCCACACAAATCCCACCCCTCCCTAGACCCATTTCAAATTTGAACCTTCCCTCCCTTGCCTTGACCGCCCCTCAACCCCCTCCCTTGAACCAAGTTCGCCCCCACCATCTCCCTCTCACCCCTCTCTCTTGTGCACCCTCATCCTCCACCACCTTCACTAGCAGACCATATTCTCTTCAGCCCCACTTCGCCCCCCCCCCCCACCTCCATCTCCATAGCCTCCAATACCCCTCAAACACCACTCATCTTCCTCCCATAGCCAGTAGAACCACCTTCCACCACTTTCTCTCTTGGCCATTCCCTTCCCCACCACTTCATCTTCCCTTCATTCCCGCCCTGTTTCAGGAAGCAGGATTACAGCACTTGCAGAGGAGGCCACGGTCATCCCTCAACGACTCAGGAGGCGAGGCCTACATTTCTAGATTCGTCTGCAAGTCAGCTTTCAAGGCGAGGCTGGTTTCGTCGGCATCCGAGCTCGGTGCTGTCCGCAACCACCATTCTTCTCCGACTGTGCAGAACTTCTCAGACCAGAAGCCAGAGCGGCAGAGAAGACTCTCCCACGACGAACCTTGAAGGAACCAGCCTTCAGGGTCTTCTACAAAGTTCTTCCTCCCCCTGTCAGCGTCCAGGAACAGAAGGCAGAATCCCGTTCGGCATCCGAAAACCAGAGATACCAATTTTCTACCACAACCACGCCGGTCTGCCTCCTCACAGTCTGTCCCGACCACCGTCCACTTCTCTGGACATCCAGCTCATCTCCGACATCAGAAGACTTTCTCGTTTATTTTGCTGCAAAGTCTCGTATACGATTCCAACGAGTCCAGCGGTACCAGATTTGGAGCTCAGGAGCGACCGTGGCCGCTTCTGCAACCTGTTGTTTCAGACTGAGCTCGGCCAGAGACCAGAGCTGCATCCATCTTCCAGTCGCCGGAGCAGTCAGCCCCCAGATCAGAACATCATCCAAAAAATTCAAGCCGCACCCCTCTCCGGTTAGCAATCTTTTGGCGCAAGTCTCATCAGATTCTGAGCTCGGTGGATTTATTGGCTGCATCAACATCGACTCCCTGTCCAGAATTACAGAAGCTAGACAGAATCGGCGAAGCTCGGAAACTCGGTTTCCTTTGCATCTCTCCCCACCCCGCTTGGCCGGCTGAAGGCCCCTCCCTGCGTGGAGGTAGTTTTGAATGTATTAAGCATAACCCCCACCCCAAGATCACCCCTCCTGCGTGAGGAGTAGTGCTGTACCGTTTGCAATTTCAGGTCAAGCTACATCGCCGCGGCGATCGGGTGCATACCCTCGCCTCCCGGCGCGCCCTCGTCTCCGATCGGGATCGGTGTCTTCACACCGATCAGGTGAGCTTCTGATACTATCCTTAGTAGCCTTATTCCTGCTAGTTTAGTATTGCTTTGATTGCTCGTCGGCGGTGAGAAGAGGGCTCGAACTTGCATGCTAGTTTGTTAGTGTCCACCGCGGACCGTGAGTGAGTGCCACCAAGCCCCCGCCCTGCGGGCCAGCCGCCCACAAAGTTGGGTATCCTAGACTCATTTGGGGTCAGCCCTAGCATTGTAAGTCCATTAGAATAATTGGGTCCCGCCCCGGACCTTCATCATTATCTCCCGGACCCACCGGGTGAACGTGTGAATCGGGTGAGCAAAAATCGTCATCGTGAGAATCATTGAGCGCTTGTATGCTTGCGGGTCTAAGTCCTAGGGTCATCTCATCATATTTAGTGGTCTTTGGGCTGTGCCACATCAAGTGGTATCAGAGCGGTCATAGGCTTGTCCTTACAAGTCTAGTCTTGGGTCACACTAAGTCTTTCTTAGGTGCATTCGCACACCCTTGCATAGCCCACCCAACCTTGCATGACCACCCGTAGTGGAACTCATTATCAAGGCAATCCATCTTCTTCCAATAACACCATGAATCCCAATCCCCAAGGAAATCCCCCTCACAATGAGCATGAGCTTCCCGACCAAATGAGGTTTCTTGTGGACTACATGACCGAAATTATGGGAAGGCTTGACGGTATTACGGCCCGGCTTGAACAACTTGAGGAAAATAGACCTATTCCAAGGGAAGGAGATAGGAGAGATCCCCCTCCACATGTGGAGCCAGCCATAGGAGGACTCAACCTTGACCCCCCTCCCGAACCGGAAAGGGACCCACCCCCTAGAAGGAATGAGAGGCCTCCCCGGGACAACCCGGATGACCAACTAATGAGACTTGTGAAAGTCGATGCTCCCACTTTTGATGGATCTCATCATCCGAGCATCTACTTAGATTGGGAGGCAGCCATGGATCAATATTTTGATTGGTACCCAATGACCGAGGATAGGAAAGTCCGACTTGCAAAGATGCAATTAACCAAACTTGCCAAGACTCATTGGATGAATGTTGAAGCCTTAAGGATAGTTAGGAGGGAAGTTCCAATCACCACATGGGGGGCCATGAAAGACCAACTCAAACTCAAATATGTCCCACCCTCCTACCATCAAAACCTCCTAGATGAATGGCAAGCCTTGACTCAAGAAGGAAAGACCGTTATGGAATATATTGAAAAGTTTGACTACTACCTCCTCAAATGTGGAGTCCAAGAGGACCCCTCCGTCACACTCTCCCGCTTTAGGAATGGGCTTCAATTCCATATCAAAAAGGAACTATTCATGCGTCAAGTAACAACTTTAGAGCAAGCCTACCAAGTAGCTCGGGATGCCGAGAAATTCTCTCGGTACACGTGAATGGTTCCCCCTCGGGGAATGGACCCTAGAGCCATGGCACCTCGGGCCAACCCCCCACCACCCCAAAGAGGTCTCCTTCCTACACCCATGGGAACTCCTCCCACACGGGTCACCCCTCCTAATGCCAATCCACCATTCCGCCCCGCAAGTGGGCCCCTAAACACAACTCCCAATAGGCCCAATTCGACACCCACTCTCCCTCACACTAAGGTGACCCCAAACCATCAAAGTGGGCAGCAATGCTTTAGGTGTTATGGGTATGGACACTTTGCCAATCAATGCCCCACCAAGGGAGCATCAAACTTACTCATAGAGGAGACCAACCCCCAACCCCAAGCTGAATTTGAAGGAGAGATTGAGGTATATGAACCCTCTCTTGAATGGGAGGAGGAGTATGAGAACCACTACATAGAGAGCAACCAAGAACAACCTCCTCCACCCACCGAATCCCACCTCGGGGTGGTTAGATGCACCCTCACTCAAAACCAAGAGCATGATTGGAGAAGAAACACCATATTCCACACCTACATAAGAATAGGGAGCCATATTAGGAAGGTCATATTGGACAATGGAAGTAGTGTGAATGTGGTGTCACCCGACACCGTTAAACTTTTGGGCCTTACCACCTCCCCACATCCCCACCCATATAGGGTAGCATGGATTAATACCACCTCCATGCCCGTTAGTGCCCGTTGCCTTGTCCCAATTACATTCCAATCCTATCAAGGCCAAGTGTGGTGTGATATCCTTCCAATGGAAGTTGGGAGTATCCTTTTAGGACGGCCTTGGATCTACGATGTAGATGCCACCTTCTTAGGAAGAACCAACGCTTGCATCTTCATTCATGAGGGGAAGAAGATCCAACTCAACCCATCTCCACCCCGCACTCTACCTAAGAAGGCCTCTCCCTCCCTTGAGGGACCCACTACCTTTCCCCCCATCCCAACACCAACAAACCCCACCCCATCAAGTCCTAGTCCTAGTAACATCAAAGAGCCTCCTAGGAGCCTACACCTTGTCACTAGGAAAGAGTTTGAGGAAGAAGTCAACCAAGGGGATCAAGTATGTGCCATTGTCATTTGTCTAGGGGAATCCACCCCAACCGATCCACACCCCCTAGAAATTCATCAACTCCTTAAGGACTTCCATGATGTATTTCCCGAGGAGCTTCCGGACAAACTACCACCTATGAGAGATGTGCAACATGCCATCGACCTCGTGCCCGGGGCTACCTTGCCCAACCTCCCACACTACCGACTCAACCCCACCGAGCATGCCGAGCTTCGGAGGCAAATTGAAGAACTCATCAAGAAGGGCTTCCTCCGAATTAGCAAAAGCCCTTGTGCCGTCCCGGCTCTTCTTACACCCAAAAAGGATGGGACTTGGCGCATGTGTGTAGATAGCCGAGCCGTCAACAAGATAACGGTCAAATATAGGTTCCCCATCCCTCGGCTTGATGACATGCTAGACATGCTAGCGGGAGCCACCATCTTCTCCAAAATTGATCTCAAAAGTGGCTACCACCAAGTCCGCATTAGGCCCGGGGACGAGTGGAAAACCGCCTTTAAAACTAAGGACGGTCTCTATGAATGGCTTGTTATGCCTTTCGGCCTTTCTAATGCACCAAGTACCTTCATGCGTCTCATGACCGAGGTCCTCCGGCCCTTCATTGGCATCTTTCTAGTTGTCTACTTTGATGACATCCTCATATATAGCCAATCCAAGGAAGCCCACCTCGATCACCTCAAACAAGTGTGCACCATCCTTAGGAAAGAGAGTCTCTTTGCCAATCCCGGGAAGTGTCATTTCTTGACCAATCAACTAGCCTTCCTAGGATTTATTGTCTCATCCCAAGGAGTATCCATGGACCCCGAAAAGGTCCAAGCTATTCTTGAGTGGCCCGAGCCCAAAACCATTCATGACGCCCGAAGCTTCCATGGGCTAGCCACCTTCTATAGGAGATTCATCCGGGGGTTTAGCACTATCACCACTCCTATCACGGATTGCCTCAAGAAAGGCACATTTGTTTGGACTAGGGCAGCCTCCAAAGCCTTCCTAGAGCTTAAAGAGAAAATGACCCAAGCCCCGGTCCTTTGCCTACCCGACTTTTCAAAGGTCTTTGAGGTCACATGTGATGCTTCCGGGGTAGGGATTGGAGGTATCCTTAGCCAAGAGGGTCACCCGGTAGCCTACTTTAGTGAAAAACTTTGTGAGGCTAGGACGAGATACTCCACATATGACAAAGAGCTTTATGCCGTGGTTCAATCCCTCCGGCATTGGAGGCACTATCTCCTACCCAAAGAATTTGTGATCTTCTCGGACCATGAGGCTTTGAAATATCTCAACACTCAACAAAAGCTCAATGCCCGCCATGCCCGATGGGTAGAATACATTCAAGCCTACACCTTTGTCCTCAAGTATAAGATGGGTAGTGAGAACCGCGCCGCCGATGCACTAAGTAGGCGGGTAGCCTTACTCTCCACCGTCCAAGTGGAGGTAACCGGATTTGAGAGAATCAAAGGGGAATACCCACATTGCCCCGACTTTGGGACTCACTACAACACCCTTTCCACCCAGCCACTCAAGGAGTATAAGGGGTTCATACTTCAAGATGGATATCTGTTCAAAGGGGATAGGCTTTGCATACCTAGGACTTCACTTAGGGACTTCCTAGTTTGGGAGTTACATAGTGGTGGCCTAGCTGGTCACTTTGGGGTCCACAAAACCATAGAGTTGGTTGAGAGGCAATTCCACTGGCCCAGTCTCAAGAAGGATGCGGCCCACATTGTGGGACAATGCCGCATATGTGCATCCGCCAAGCAAGTAAGACAAAACACCGGGCTTTACACACCACTACCCATACCCGACCAACCATGGGAGGATTTGAGCATGGATTTCATTCTTGGCCTACCAAAGACCTTGCGCAAACATGATTCCATCTTTGTAGTGGTTGACAGGTTCTCAAAGATGGCCCACTTTATCCCCTGCTCCAAGACCTCTGATGCCTCTAGGATCGCCCGGTTATTCTTTGATGAGGTAGTCCGACTCCATGGGTTACCTAAGACTATTGTGTCCGATAGAGATGTGAAGTTCACTAGTTATTTTTGGAAGACTCTATGGCACTTGATGGGGACCCTCCTCAAATTCTCCACTGCCTATCATCCTCAAACCGATGGCCAAACTGAGGTCGTCAACCGAAGCCTTGGGAACTTGCTCCGATGCCTTGTAGGGGATCACCCTGGGAATTGGGATCTCCTCTTATCTCAAGCCGAGTTTGCCTACAATGATTCTGTCAATAGGTCCATAGGCAAGAGTCCATTTGAGGTAGTACATGGTTTTAGGCCTAGAAAGCCCTCGGATCTCATTCCCCTTCCCCCACATGCTAGAGTGTCAGTCTCAGCTGAGTCCTTTGCACAGCATATCAAAGAGTTGCATGATGACATCCGCAAGCATATAGGTAAAAGCAATGAGGCTTACAAAAGACGGGCCGATGCTCACCGGCGCCACTGTGAATTCCAAGTGGGGGACCCGGTGATGGTGAGGACGGAGCGGCTCCTTCCCGGGCCTGCCTCCAAGTTGAGGGCACGAGGGTCGGGACCCTTTCGAGTTCTACGATGACTTGGCAGCAATGCTTATGAGCTTGACCTACCAGAGAGCTATGGGGTACACCCTACCTTCAACGTGGCGGACCTGGTACCCTACAAAGGCCCCGCGGTGGAACCTAGTGAGGAGCTTGAGCCTTTACCCCCCCTTATGAGAGACACCCCCGGAGGGACTCCACTTTCTAGCTTGAGGGACCGACAAGAGCAGGTAGAGGCAATACTGGATGAGCAGAGTATCATTACAAGGCACAAGGTGTATCAGCGCTATCTGGTTAGGTGGAAGAACCGTCCCCCGACCGAGGATGCATGGGTGAGTCGGGAGGATTTGATGCGCCTGGACCCCGACATGATGGAGCAGTACGACAGTCAGGCAGACCCATACTCGACAGGGTCGAGTTCTCCCCACCCCGGGGATTTGATGAGGGCATCTCACGACACTCCCTCTAGCTTTGGTCGTCTACACACTCTTGATATGGATTGATCATGGTCTCCACTTGTTATCTTCATTTTCCCAGGTTCATTTTATGTATTTTCCTTTTATTGAGTCCTATCTTATGTATTTTCCTTTATTGAGTCATGTGGTTCTAGTCCATTTCCCTTATTTTGCTTAATTGGGCCTTATTTCCTTAGTTATGGGCCCATAGGATTGAGTCTAGGTTATGCTCGGTCTTTTGTCCTATTGTCAGGGACATTTTGGTCATGTAAAGAGTGGTTGCCTATATATAGGCCCCATCTCTCCACTTGTACTCACTTTTTGGATATTGAAAAAAATCACTTCCTTTTACCTCTTAAATCTCTCTCTCTTACTCTCTTTCCCTCACTCTCTCTCTCACTCTCTCTCTCTCCCAAGGGAGTTCGCCCCCACCCTCTCTCCTCCTCCCCCCCCCCTCACTTACTCCAACCCCCAACCACCTCCACTACCTCACCCACCTCCATTAAGACCCTCCACTTCCCCAAGCCCCTCATTTACTCCCCTCTCTTTGTCCCAAAGCAAATCCTCCACCTCCCAACACAATCCACCACTTCCCCACACAAATCCCACCCCTCCCTAGACCCATTTCAAATTTGAACCTTCCCTCCCTTGCCTTGACCGCCCCTCAACCCCCTCCCTTGAACCAAGTTCGCCCCCACCATCTCCCTCTCACCCCTCTCTCTTGTGCACCCTCATCCTCCACCACCTTCACTAGCAGACCATATTCTCTTCAGCCCCACTTCGGGCCCCCCCACCTCCATCTCCATAGCCTCCAATACCCCTCAAACACCACTCATCTTCCTCCCATAGCCAGTAGAACCACCTTCCACCACTTTCTCTCTTGGCCATTCCCTTCCCCACCACTTCATCTTCCCTTCATTCCCGCCCTGTTTCAGGAAGCAGGATTACAGCACTTGCAGAGGAGGCCACTGTCATCCCTCAACGACTCAGGAGGCGAGGCCTACATTTCTAGATTCATCTGCAAGTCAGCTTTCAAGGCGAGGTAGTTTCGTCGGCATCCGAGCTCGGTGCTGTCTGCAACCACCATTCTTTTCCGACTGTGCAGAACTTCTCAGACCAGAAGCCAGAGCGGCAGAGAAGACTCTCCCACGATGAACCTTGAAGGAACCAGCCTTCAGGGTCTTCTACAAAGTTCTTCCTCCCCCTGTCAGCGTCCAGAATCAGAAGGCAGAATCCCGTTCGGCATCCGATAACCAGAGATACCAATTTTCTACCACAACCACGCCGGTCTGCCTCCTCACAGTCTGTCCCGACCACCGTCCACTTCTCTGGACATCCAGCTCATCTCCGACATCAGAAGACTTCCCCGTTTGTTTTGCTGCAAAGTAGACTGGTATGCGATTCCAACGAGTCCAGCGGTGCCAGATTTGGAGCTCAGGAGCGACCGTGGCCGCTTCTGCAACCTGTTGTTTCAGACTGAGCTCGGCCAGAGACCAGAGCTGCATCCATCTTCCAGTCGCCGGAGCAGTCAGCCCCCAGATCAGAACGTCATCCAAAAATTCAAGCCGCACCCCTCTCCGGTTAGCAATCTTTTGGCGCAAGTCTCATCAGATTCTGAGCTCGGTGGATTTATTGGCTGCATCAACATCGACTCCCTGTCCAGAATTACAGAAGCTAGATAGAATCGGCGAAGCTCGGAAACTCGGTTTCCTTTGCATCTCTCCCCACCCCGCTTGGCCGGCTGAAGGCCCCTCCCTGCGTGGAGGTAGTTTTGAATGTATTAAGCATAACCCCCACCCCAAGATCACCCCTCCTGCGTGAGGAGTAGTGCTGTACCGTTTGCAATTTCAGGTCAAGCTACATCGCCGCGGCGATCGGGTGCATACCCTCGCCTCCCGGCGCGCCCTCGTCTCCGATCGGGATCGGTGTCTTCACACCGATCAGGTGAGCTTCTGATACTATCCTTAGTAGCCTTATTCCTGCTAGTTTAGTATTGCTTTGATTGCTCGTCGGCGGTGAGAAGAGGGCTCGAACTTGCAGGCTAGTTTGTTAGTGTCCACCGCGGACCGTGAGTGAGTGCCACCAAGCCCCCGCCCTGTGGGCCAGCCGCCCACAAAGTTGGGTATCCTAGACTCATTTGGGGTCAGCCCTAGCATTGTAAGTCCATTAGAACAATTGGGTCCCGCCCCGGACCTTCATCATTATCTCCCGGACCCACCGGGTGAACGTGTAAATCGGGTGAGCAAAAATCATCATCGTGAGAATCATTGAGCGCTTGTATGCTTGCGGGTCTAAGTCCTAGGGTCATCTCATCATATTTAGTGGTCTTTGGGCTGTGCCACATCAGGGGAAGTGGGGGATTGTGTTGGGAGGTGGTAGAGTTACTTTGGGACAAGGAGAGGGGAGTAAATGAGGGGCTATGGGGAAGTGGAGGGCCTTAATGGAGGTGGGTGAGGTAGTGGAGGTGGTTGGGGGTTGGGATAAGTGAGGGGGAAGGAGGAGAGAGAGAGGGGGTCGAACTCCCCTTGGGGAGAGAGAGAGTGAGAGAGAGAGTGAGAGAGAGAGAGAGTGAGAGAGAGAGAGAGTAAAAGAGAGAGATCTTGAGAGGTGGAATGAAGTGATTCTCAATATTTTCATCAAAAGTGAGTACATGGAGGGAGATGGGGGCTATTTATAGGCAGCCCATCTTTACAAGATAAAAATAACCCTGCCATTTAAGGCAAAAGACCAAACATGTCATAGACTCAGTCCAATAGGCCCAAACTAAGGTATTAGGGTCCAATTAGACCAAATAGGGGGAAATGGACTAGTACAACATGACATAATAAAAGGAAATACATGCAACATGACCCAATAAAAGGAAAATTACATATGATAAGACTCAATAAAAGGAAGATACATAAGATGAGAATGAGTCGACCCAAATCAAGGGTGTGCAGGCGACCCGAGCCATAGCGAGTGTCGTGAGATGTCCTCATCAAATCCCCCGGGATGGAGAGAACTCGACCCTGTCGAGTGTGGGTCTGCCTGGCTGTCATAGTGCTCCAGAATGTCGGGATCCAACCGCAGCAGGTCCTCCCGGCTCACCCAAGTATCCTCCGTTAGGGAACGGTTCTTCCACCTAACCAAGTAGCGCTGATACACCTTGTGCCTCGTAATGATGCTCTACTCATCCAGTATTGCCTCT
Organism: Amorphophallus konjac; assembly: GCA_022559845.1. Taxonomy (NCBI): domain Eukaryota; kingdom Viridiplantae; phylum Streptophyta; class Magnoliopsida; order Alismatales; family Araceae; genus Amorphophallus; species Amorphophallus konjac. The sequence continues at coordinate 143,897,855 of CM040117.1, read as the reverse complement.
ATCTGCTCTCGTCGGTCTCTTAAGCTGGGAAGTGGAGTCCCTCCGGGAGTGTCTCTCATAAGGGGGGGTAAAGGCTCAAGCTCCTCACTGGGTTCCACCGCGGGGCCTTTGTAGGGTACCAGGTCCGCCACGTTGAAGGTAGGGTGCACCCCATAGCTCACTGGTAGGTCAATCTCATAAGCATTTCTGCCAAGTCGTCGTAGAACTCGAAAGGGTCCCGACCCTCGTGCCCTTAACTTGGAGGCAGGCCCGGGAAGGAGCCGCTCCGTCCTCACCATCACCAGGTCTCCCACTTGGAATTCACAGTGGCGCCGGTGAGCATCTGCCCATCTTTTGTAAGCCTCATTACTTTTCCCTATATGCTTGCGGATGTCATCATGCAACTCTTTGATATGCTGTGCAAAGGACTCAGCTGAGACTGACACCGTAGCATGTGGGGGAAGGGGAATGAGATCCGAGGGCTTTCTAGGCCTAAAACCATGCACTACCTCAAATGGACTTTTGCCTATTGACCTATTGACAGAATCATTGTAGGCAAACTCGGCCTGAGACAAGAGGAGATCCCAATTCCCAGGGTGGTCCCCCACAAGACAACGGAGCAAGTTCCCAAGGCTTCGGTTGACGACCTCAGTCTGGCCGTCGGTTTGAGGATGGTAAGCAGTGGAGAATTTGAGGAGGGTCCCCATCAAGTGCCATAGAGTCTTCCAAAAGTAACTAGTGAATTTCACATCTCTATCGGACACAATAGTCTTAGGTAATCCATGGAGTCAGACTACCTCATCAAAGAATAACCGGGCGACCCTAGAGGCATCAGAGGTCTTGGAACAGGGGATAAAGTGGCCCATTTTTGAGAACCTGTCAACCACTACAAAGATGGAATCATGTTTGCGCAAGGTCTTTGGTAGGCCAAGAATGAAATCCATGCTCAAATCCTCCCATGGTCGGTCGGGTATGGGTAGAGGTGTGTAAAGCCCGGTGTTTTGTCTCACTTGCTTGGCGGATGCACAAATGCGGCATTGTCCCACAATGTGGGCCGCATCCTTCTTGAGGCTGGGCCAGTGGAATTGCCTCTCATCTAACTCTATGGTTTTGTGGACCCCAAAGTGACCAGCTAGACCACCACTATGTAACTCCCAAACTAGGAAGTCCCTAAGTGAAGTCCGAGGTATGCAAAGCCTATCCCCCTTGAACAGATATCCAGCTTCAAGTATGAACCCCTCATATTCCTTGTGTGGCTGGGTGGAAAGAGTGTTGTAGTGAGTCCCAAAGTCGGGGCAATGTCGGTATTCCCCTTTGATCCTCTCAAATCCGGTTACCTCCACTTGGACGGTGGAGAGTAAGGCTACCCGCCTACTTAGTGCATCGGCGGCGCGGTTCTCACTACCCATCTTGTACTTGAGGACAAAGGTGTAGGCTTGAATGTATTCATCCCATCGGGCATGTCAGGCATTGAGTTTTTGTTGGGTGTTGAGATACTTCAAAGCCTCATGGTCCGAGAAGATCACAAACTCCTTGGGTAGGAGATAGTGCCTCCAATGTCGAAGGGATTGAACCACGGCATAAAGTTCTTTATCATAAGTGGAGTACCTACTCCTAGCCTCACAAAGTTTCTCACTAAAATAGGCTACCGGGTGACCTTCTTGGCTAAGAATGCCTCCAATCCCTACCCCGGATGCATCACAAGTGACTTCAAAGACTTTTGAGAAGTCGGGTAGGTAAAGGACCAGGGCTTGGGTCATCTTTTCCTTGAGCTCAAGGAAGGCTTTTGAGGCTGCCCTAGTCCACACAAAGGTGCCTTTCTTGAGGCAATCCGTGATAGGAGTGGTGATTGTGCTAAACCCACGGATGAATCTCCTATAGAAGGTAGCTAGCCCGTGAAAGCTCCGAGCCTCATGAAGGGTCTTGGGTTCGGGCCACTCAAGAATAGCTTGGACCTTTTCGGGGTCCATGGATACTCCTTGGGATGAGACAATAAATCCTAGGAAGGCTAGTTGATTGGTCAAGAAATGACACTTCCCGGGGTTGGCAAAGAGACTCTCTCTCCTAAGAATGGTGCACACTTGTTTGAGGTGATCGAGGTGGGCTTCCTTGGATTGGCTATATATGAGGATGTCGTCAAAGTAGACAACTAGAAAGATGCCAATGAAGGGCCGGAGGACCTCGGTCATGAGGCGCATGAAGGTGCTTGGTGCATTAGAAAGGCCAAAAGGCATAACAAGCCATTCATAGAGTCCGTCCTTAGTTTTAAAGGCGGTTTTCCACTCGTCCCCGGGCCTAGTGCGGACTTGATGGTAGCCACTTTTGAGATCAATTTTGGAGAAGATGGTGGCTCCCGCTAGCATGTCTAGCATGTCATCAAGCCGAGGGATGGGGAATCTATATTTGACCGTTATCTTGTTGACGGCTCGACTATCTACACACATGCGCCAAGTCCCATCCTTTTTGGGTGTAAGAAGAGCCGGGACGGCACAAGGGCTTTTGCTAATTCGGAGGAAGCCCTTCTTGATGAGCTCCTCAATTTGCCTCCTGAGCTTGGCATGCTCGGTGGGGTTGAGGCAGTAGTGTGGGAGGTTGGGTAAGGTAGCTCCGGGCACAAGGTCGATGGCGTGTTGCACATCACGCATGGGTGGTAGCTTGTCCGAAAGCTCCTCGGGAAACACATCATGGAAGTCCTCCAAGAGTTGTTGAATTTCTATGGGGTGTGGGTCGGTTGGGGTGGACTCCCCGAGGCCAATGACAATGGCACACACTTGTTCTCCTTGGTTGACTTCTACCTCAAGCTCTTCCCTAGTGATGAGGTGTAGACTCCTAGGAGGCTTGTTGATCATGCTAGGGTTAGGGCTTGATGGGGTGGGGTTTGGTGGGTTTAGAATAGTGGGGAGGGTAGGGGTCCCCTCAAGGGAGGGAGATGCCTTCTTGGGAATGGGGCGAGGTGGAGAAGGGTTGAGTTGGATTTTCTTCCCCTCATGAATGAAGATGCAAGTGTTTATCTTTCCTAGAAAGGTGGCATCTACATCGTAGATCCACGGTCGTCCTAGGAGTATACTCCCAACTTCCATTGGTAGGATGTCACACCACACTTGGCTTTGATAAGATTGGAATGTGATGGGGACAAGGCAACGAGCACTAACGGGTATGGAGGTGGTATCAATCCATGCTACCCTATATGGGTGGGGATGTGGGGAGGTGGTAAGGCCCAAAAGTTTGACGGTGTCGGGTGACACTACATTCACACTACTTCCATTATCCAAGATGACCTTCCTAACATGGCTCCCTATCCGTATGTAGGTATGGAATATGGTGTTTCTTCTCCAATCATGCTCTTGGGTTTGGGTGAGGGTGCATCTAACCACTCCGAGGTGGGAGTCGGTGGGTGGAGGAGGTTGTTTTTGGTTGCTCTCCATGTAGTGGTTCTCATACTCCTCCTCCCATTCAAGAGAAGGTTCATATACCTCAACTTCTCCTTCAAATTCAGCTTGGGGTTGGGGGTTGGTCTCCTCTATGAGTAAGTTTGATGCTCCCTTGGTGGGGCATTGATTGGCAAAGTGTCCATACCCATAACACCTAAAGCATTGCTGCCCACTTTGATGGTTTGGGGTCATCTTAGTGTGAGGGAGAGTGGGTATCGGATTGGGCCTATTGGGAGTTGTGTTTAGGGGCCCACTTGTGGGGCGGAGTGGTGGAGTGGCATTAGGAGGGGTGACCCGTGTGGGAGGAGCTCCCATGGGTGTAGGAAGGAGACCTCTTTGGGGTGGTGGGGGGTTGGCCCGAGGTGCCATGGTTTTAGGATCCATACCCCGAGAGGGAACCATTCGTGTGTACCGAGAGAATTTCTCGGCATCCCGAGCGACTTGGTAGGCTTGCTCTAAAGTGGTTACTTGACGCATGAATAATTCCTTTTTTATATGGAATTGAAGCCCATTCCTAAAGCGGGAGAGTGTGACGGAGGGGTCCTCTTGGACTCCACACTTGAGGAGGTAGTAGTCAAACTTTTCAATGTACTCCATAACGGTCTTTCCTTCTTGGGTCAAGGCTTGCCACTCATCTAGGAGGTTTTGATGGTAGGAGGGTGGGACATATTTGAGTTTGAGTTGGTCTTTCATGGCCCCCCATGTGGTGATTGGAGCTTCCCTCCTAACTATCCTTAAGGCCTCAACATTCATCCAATGAGTCTTGGCTAGTTTGGTTAATTGCATCTTTGCAAGCCGGACTTTCCTATCCTCGGTCATTGGGTACCAATCAAAATATTGATCCATGGCTGCCTCCCAATCTAAGTAGATGCTCGGATGATGAGATCCATCAAAAGTGGGAGCATCGACTTTCACAAGTCTCATTAGTTGGTCATCCGGGTTGTCCCGAGGAGGTCTCTCATTTCTTCTAGGGGGTGGGTCCCTTTCCGGTTCGGGAGGGTGGTCATGGTTGAGTCCTCCTATGGCTGGCTCCACATGTGGAGTGGGATCTCTCCTATCTCCTTCCCTTGGGATAGGCCTATTTTCCTCAATTTGTTCTAGCCGGGCCGTAATATCGTCAAGCCTTCCCATAATATTGGTCATGTATTCCACAAGAAACCTCATTTGGTCGGGAAACTCATGCTCATTGTGAGGGGGATTTCCTTGGGGATTGGGATTCATGGTGTTATTGGAAGAAGATGAATTGCCTTGATAATGAGTTCCACTACGAGTGGTCATGCAAAGTTGGGTGGGCTATGCAAGGGTGTGCGAATGCACCTAAGAAAAACTTAGTGTGACCCAAGACTAGACTTGTAAGGACAAGCCTATGACCGCTCTGATACCACTTGATGTGGCACAGCCCAAAGACCACTAAATATGATGAGATGACCCTAGGACTTAGACCCGCAAGCATACAAGCGCTCAATGATTCTCACAATGACGATTTTTGCTCACTCGGCTCACACGTTCACCCGATGGGTTCGGGAGATGATGGTGAGGGTCCGAAGCGGCACCCAATTGTCCTAATGGACTTACAATGCTAAGGCTGACCCGCAATGGGCCTGGGAGACCCAGCTTTGTGGGTGGCTGGCCCGCAAGGCGGGGTGTTGGGTGGCACTCACTCACGGGCCGCGGTGGGCATGATATCGCTTAAAATTAAGTCCGAGCGCTCTCTTACCATCTGACGGGCATTCAAGGCAATACTACATTTGCAGAAATGAAGCTACAAGGGTGTGATCAGAAGCTCACCTGATCGGTGTGAAGACACCGATCCCGTTCGGAGACGAGGGCGCGCCGGGAAGCGTGGGTAAAGACCCGACGCCGCGGCGATGGTGCTTGACCTGAAAATTTAAAGAGTTTACAGCACTACATCTCACGTAGGAGGGGTGATCTTGGGGTGGGGATTTATCTTAATAGACCCAAAACTACCTCCACGCAGGGAGGGGCCTTCAGCCGGCCAAGCGGGGAGGGGAATGAGCGAGATAGAATCGACTTTCCGAGCTTCCTCGGTTCAGCCTTGCTGCAGAGCTGCTGGACAGGTGACCGGAGACGATGCTGTCACGGAGTCCACGGAGCTCGGATCTCGACGAGACCTGCACCAAAAGTTTCCTAACTGGAGATGGGTAAGGCTTGAATTTTTAGGCGACCTCCAGATCTGGGGCCTGACTGCTCCGATGGCTGGAAGGTGGCTGCAGTTCTGGTCTCTGGCCGAACATGATCTGAAACAGCAGGTTGCAGAAGCTTCCACGACCGTTCCTTAGCTCCAAATCTAGTACCGCTAGACTCGTTGGAACCGTGGACGAGTCTAATTTTCAGCAAAATAAACGGGGAAGTCTTATGATGTCGGAGATGAACTGGGTGTCCAGAGGAGTGGAAGGTGGTCGGTGCAGACTGTGAGGATGCAGATCGGCGTGGTTGTGGTAGAAAATTGATATCTCTGGTTTTCGGACGCCGAACGGGGTTCTGCCTTCTGTTCCTGGACGCTGACATGGGGAGGAAGATCTTTGTAGAAGGCCTTGAAGGCTGGTGCCTTCAAGGTTCGTCGTGGGAGAGCCTGCCCTGTCGTTCTGGCTCCTGGCCTGAGAGGTCCTGCGCAGTCGAGGGAGAATGGTTGCTGCGGACAGCTCGGAGCTCGGATGCCGACGAAACCACCTCGCCTTGAAAGCTAACTCACAGACGAATCCAGCAATATAGGCCTCGCCTCCTGAGTCGTTGAGGGATGGTCGTGGCCCCCTCTGGAAGTTGCTGTAACTCTGCTTCCTGAAATAAGGTTAGAATGAGGAGAAGAAGAAGGGGTGGGGAAGGGAATGGCCAAGAGAGAAAGAGGTGTAAGGTGGTTCTAATGGCTATGGGAGGGAGATGAGAGGTGTTTTAGGGGTTGTGGAGGCTAAGGAGATGGAGGTGGGGAGGGCGAAGTGGGGCTGGAGAGGGGGCTGGTCTGCTAGTGATGGTGGTGGGAAGGTGAGTGTGCACAAGGGGAAGGGTGAGTGAGAGGGAGGGTGGGGGCGAACTTGGCCCAAGGGGGAGGGGTATGGGGCGGTCAAGGCAATGGAGGGAAGGGTTCAAATTCGAAATTGGTCTTGGAAGGGGTGGGATTTGTGTGGGGAAGTGGGGGATTGTGTTGGGAGGTGGTAGAGTTACTTTGGGACAAGGAGAGGGGAGTAAATGAGGGGCTATGGGGAAGTGGAGGGCCTTAATGGAGGTGGGTGAGGTAGTGGAGGTGGTTGGAGGTTGGGATAAGTGAGGGGGAAGGAGGAGAGAGAGAGGGGGTCGAACTCCCCTTGGGGAGAGAGAGAGTGAGAGAGAGAGAGAGTAAAAGAGAGAGATCTTGAGAGGTGGAATGAAGTGATTCTCAATATTTTCATCAAAAGTGAGTACATGGAGGGAGATGGGGGCTATTTATAGGCAACCCATCTTTACAAGACAAAAATAACCCTGCCATTTAAGGCAAAAGACCAAACATGTCCTAGACTCAGTCCAATAGGCCCAAACTAAGGTATTAGGGTCCAATTAGACCAAATAGGGGGAAATGGACTAGTACAACATGACATAATAAAAGGAAATACATGCAACATGACCCAATAAAAGGAAAATTACATATGATAAGACTCAATAAAAGGAAGATACATAAGATGAGAATGAGTCGACCCAAATCAAGGGTGTGCAGGCGACCCGAGACATAGCGAGTGTCGTGAGATGTCCTCATCACAGTCTACTTCTTCGGTGAGAGCAGCTGTTTGCGAACCCACAGAAGTGTGCCTTCATGACACCTCAGCTTACCTTCTTAGGTTTTATCATGTCTAGTACTGGGGTCTTCGCCGATCCCCATTTCTGGGATGGTAATATCTATATAAATGCTTGGACCAGTAGGTCGAATGAATGCTCGAAGGTTATGTCCCCTTCTCTACATGTATCAATGTGTATGTTTGGGTTCTTCCGTGCGTGGTCCCCGATTCCGAATTCCCCGAAGTCCCGATCATGCCCCGAAGCATCGTGGGCTACAGAAACGACCCCTCCCTGGGTCTTTCCGATTGACCGCTTTCATCTTCAATTTAAGGATCTTTGTATCCCCTCCGCGGACAGAGCTGTGCTCATGCGCATGCTTCTTCCCGCCGTGGTGTCGAGGGTCTGATTCCCATTAACTCCTCCCTTCGTACTGCTCTGATTGTTCGCAAGGTGGGAGTTTCCTTTGGGACGGCCGGATCCATCCCCCCGAATGCTGCGTCCTACCTGTTCGAGCATATTCTTCTACGATTGGCCCGTCTCATCTGTGCATCTACTACCCCTCTGCATCTTGGTCATTTGAACCGTTCCAAGATTCTTCCATCCCGTCGTAATCACCCGGGGAGGTGGACATTCCCCCGTTGCTTCATGGAACTGCTGGGCGATTGAGGGCTCTACCTCTCGATGGTAGATGCTTCCTCAAAACCATAGCAGACAGTAACAAGGGGTCTTAGCCCAACAAGCTCAGCCCCGACAATATGAGACCCAATCGAGGCCAAGGGGATGTATGCTCCTCGTAGGCTAGCTCTCGAAGCTTCACTCTCTTAATGGTCGATTCCTCCACAGGATGTGGCGTCAGCTGTGGGTTGCCCACCCCTCGTACTCTAGCCCTCGGGGTGCTGCTCCCATTATCAGAGGCCTCACCTTTCTATCTTCACCCACGGATTCTTGGTGCCCCTCGCAGGCTAGTCCTCGGGGTATCCTGTCCGATGGGAATTTGCTGGATGCCACTGTGCAGACCGGCAGTTTAGGGGCGTACTCCATGAGTGAGTATGACCCCGTTTCTCCCCTGCAACTCTTCATGTTCAGGGGAGATGCTGCCACATTTTGGACAGACTAAGAATGATTAATCCATAATGAGATGCTTATCCTGAGCCCAATCAACTCAGTGCTCGAGTATGAACCTCGCACTGACTCACTGCATCATTTCAAGAGGGTCCTGGACTTTGATCAAACAATCAGTTGGCCAAAATAACTTCATAACTCTCAATAAAAGCTTAATAAACTCAAATGGTCTCAAAAATGCATGAAAATAAGCTAAAACGGCGCGGCCCTAAACCGGCGCACCTTAAAACGGCACGGCCCCCCACCGCACCGTATTAACCTGTGACTCATGTTTCCCTTTTTTGGCTTGGGCACGTTCCCGGCGCGCCCCGTGCCCTACGCGCCATCTTAATTGGTTATCAAGGCCGCGCCGGATTAGCTCTTCACCTACGCTTTACCGCGCCGGATTAACCTCTTTACTTACGCTTTACCGCGCCGGGGAAGCTATCTCTCGCGCGATCATGCCGTTTCAAGTTGCTGTGCTATTCTAACCCTTTGCTCGCTCTCGGGGCAATCTTGGACTCCCATGGTCGATATTGGCTACCCTAATTAGCGGTAGATTAAGTAAGGCAAGGGCTGTTCATGCTCCGAATAACCTCTCTATCATGTTGGCTATCATGTGTATTACCACTTTGCCTTCATTATTACCCTTGTGTTACCGTTTCCCTCCCTTCTGATGGGGATTAATGAATGTGATCAAGCACTGCTTACTGTCATAATTCTGTTGCCATGCTTAGTACAGTTCTCAGCGTCATGCATGCATACTTGCATAGACCCTCGGGTATATCAAACGGCGTTGACAGAAAGTTGGGTTATGCCCGATCGGAAGTCTCTGCTATGCGCGATGGTGGTCTTCGGACCTACGTCCTCCGCCACGTACCACGGGTCTCCAATTAAATGAACCATGCCTCTCCTGCATGATAGATAGACGCATGTCGCATGATTCCGTCATGTTTGTAACGTCGCATCCTTTATTCCGGCCTCAACAGCCCACTATCTCGGCAATTAATCAAAGGTGTTCCCTCATCGTGGGGGATGTAATTAATGCCATAGCCTTTATGGTATGGCGGACTGCTGGTCCCGACTAAATCTCACATTTGTCTGACCAAGTCAGAACGAGCGCAGAATAAAGTTGTCACGTATACGACTGGCATGCCTGCGCAGTCAATCAGTCAGTTAACTACGAGTTAGTTAATTGGTTGATCGACGCGTGAAATAAGATGTATATATGTATGTATACACACACACACACACACACACACACACACACACACACACACATATATATATATATATATATATATATATAAGAATAAAAAAAATAATAATAAGATAAAAAAGATCGCAAACAGTTATGGGCTGCCGTGGGAGTACTTTTTCTCTTCGTCCCAGCCTCATGATTCTAGCTTGTCTTCTCGTTCAGGCCTCTTCTATACTTTTCTCTTAGCTTGGAAGTGTGAGTTTCGTCTCCCTGTCCACCCCTTTGTCGCGTAGTTGCTTCAGTTTTACCGACTGGCTCCTTTCCAGTTGGTCTCCAACTCGTATACTTTTATTTTCTCCTTCATTTTTCTCTGTTGTTCGTGTGGGCTTCGCATTTCAATGGATCTTTTCCATTCCTTCTTTGAGTTGAAGGAACAAACCTACGTGGGTAAGGGCTTCTTCTATCTTCAAGCGAAGAGGGGAAGGAGCTATGTGTCCCTCTCTGCTAGGGCTTCTTCCCATAAGGGATGGAAGACCCAATTTTTCTAGGTGGGCTCATCCAAAGGGGGTATCCCCTGGGACATCCCGACGGAGCCCAATTTCCATCCGTCTCTCCCTTAGAAGCAAGCGGCGATTTCTCTAGAGCTGGAAGAGGATATTAAGATTCTCCAGGAGAATCGCCGGTAGACCGCCGAGTTGATGACGTTGGCCAACATCGAGGATTATCTCTCTCGTGTAGTGCCACCTCAAGGTAAGAGGCCTAAGGTTTTGCATTGTTGCTTTCGGGTTGGGCAGGTGGGCCTCTCTCTGGCGTTTTGACTTCCGTTGTTTCAGATTCGAGGTAGACGAACGATGAGGGGGAACCGTCGCTGGAGTAGGAGATCATCGACCTTGAGGAGACGCTCGCTCCGAGTGAACCCTGAGCCTCTGGGGGCCCTTCCTGTGCCCAAGATAGGGGAAAGCAGATTGCCCTGGGTGATGCTTCCGAGTGCCATGGGGCTAAATGCAAGGATCCTGGGGAGTGGCTACTCCTAACTTCGATGAAGGCTCTGACCGCCGAGAAGAAGCGGTTAAAGAAGGCAGGGGTCTCCCATCCAGTTGAGAAGCATGCTTGCCCGGCCAAGGAGCCCTCCACCGAGGAAATCTGCCATCCGGAGCTCCCATTAGTCGAGCCGGAGACGGGTATTGCTGGCGGGGAAACCATCGTTGAGCCTGTCAGATCGCAGGTAGAGGTGAAGGATTCCGAGGTCCCGGCCGAGGTTGATGGGGCGCAGGGCGAGGCAATGGCCCACGCCAAGACGAACATTGTCATCCCGACCAAGGGGATGCTCGAGTAGGATGCTCCAGCCCTGGCTCTTCTAGAGAGGGCTCTTCCTCCTTCGGTCGGTGCGTCCACTATTCGGGCTTCCCTGTACCAGAGGTGCCGATCTTTGGTGCCTGCACTAGCTCGGGAAGAGTTCAGATGCAGTCCCCCCTCTCTACTCTTCGAGAGAGTTGTGAAGGGAGGCTTGATCATGGCCCAGTTGAGGGCTAAGATAGCCGATTTCCTCGCTCGGCTGGACAATGAGGAGAGGTCCCTCTCTCGGGTCCGCGCTGAGTCCGATTAAATGATCGATCAGTTGACTTCCGAACTTGAAGTCTCTCGGTGGGAGGCAGCCTCGCTTTGAGCTCAGACTCAGTTGATCCAGGAGGAGGCTAGGACACTGGCCGAGCAGCTGGCCCAAGTTCGCTATATGGCCGACCTGAAGGGCGAACTCCTAGAAGAGGAGCGTCAATCTCAGGTCGAGCGCTCCGAGCATTGGGAGGCCAAGCGAGAGGAGCTAAGTAACTAGGTCCAAGGGGCTGAGCGAGTGCGGGGGGAAGCCGAAGTCACGCGGATTGAGGCCGAGGCGAAGCTATCCGAGACCAAGAGGAAGTTGGTCGAGGTCGAGCAGAGAATAGCCAAGCTTAAGAAGGAAGCAGAGCAAGCTGGGGAGGAGGCGATCGAACGATATAGAAGCTCGGAGGGCTATCACGCGGCTCTCCAGAAAGCCACCCTCTCGTACTATGAGCCAGGCTACCGTCGGCGGCTGCGGAAGGGATTCACCCAAGGCTTCCATTGGGCAGTCGTTGAGGCCCAACAGTAGGTTCTCGACGAGCTTGTCTTTGCTTCCGGGCAGTGCTATGACTCGGACGAGGATACTAAAGATTCTCCCTCTCCGACGTCGAGTGAAGGGGGGAGCAAGACTGCCTCCGCTTCAACAGAGGGATCGCCAACTCCGGTCACCTCGAGAGGGCACATGATCAAGGCAGTTCCCACGCAAGTGGGGTCAGTGCCTAGACTGGTCGTCACCGGGGGTACCGGGGGTGGATCACCTGGTGCTGAGGATCCTTCGACCGCCGAGCATCAGGAAAGGTTGCTGGCATCTCGGAGTCCCCCTATCTCCATAGATTAGGAGGAAAATGAGTTCGATGTGCTAGCTCATTTCTTCTTTTCTGAATATTACCATGTAAGGTTGTTTCCATTATATATATAATGGCAGTAATATTTAGAACTGGATTGACTGTTTCTTACCGCCTTTGGCACGATTTGACCATCATATCTATAGTTACTAGGAAAAGAGAAGATTCTGTACATTCTGTAGGCATTTCGTGTCGCGTGCAAATTGGCCAGGCGGTTGACATGAGACTGGCGCTTTTCTGCCTTTCAATGCTTTGAATGAGTTGCCATTTCGCGTGTCTCTATAGGAGGGCCATTGAAGGAAACGGAGTAACTACCATTAAGGAAGGGTTCCTCTCTTTCACGTTTTTTCGAGGGGAGGTTCAATTAAGGCGAGGGTTCCCCCTTTCGGCCTATAAAAGGTCTTGAAGGGCATCTCCACCTCTCTTCACCGCTTAAGGCTTCCCTTGTAGTTTTTCCTTTTTTTTCTTGAAACGTCTGTCTCTCTTGCTGGGAGATTATCGGCGACACATGGAGGACCATTCGGAAGACGATGACCCTGGCGGCCGTCGAGGTGTTCATACTGCTCCGACATAAGAGAAAGAAGGAGGACGGGCAGACAGCATAGGAGAAAGAAGGAGGCCTGGCGACGTGCTCGCTCCCAACTTCTGGACTGTCGCTAGATGGCGTACAAGAAGGAAGGAGGCCTGGTCGCGGGCTCTCTCCTACTCTCTGAGCCGCCGCCCCATTTAAGGGGGACTGATGACGTAGCATCATTGGTCCTCCTTTCTTTCTAACCCCTCTCATTTCTTCGAGGGGGTGCTCGGTCTCTCCCCCTCTTCTGCTCTTCAACCAGCTTCTTCTCTTTTCTTTCACTCTTTGGAGGATGTCTTATCCTTGCTCGCCCCACTTGAGGGTGCTTACTTTCTGTTTGGCTTCCGTCCTCCTTCCAAAGAGTTGGCAGAGGAGGCCTTCACTTGTTTTCTAGACATCTGGGCATTCCTTCCTTTTCTTCCTTTCTTCCTCTGATACTTTTCCTTCGAGCATCCTGGGTAAACAGGGTCAGTCATCCCGTTACTCGAGCTAGTTTCTACACTGGGTAGAGTCAGTGCCTCGGCTTAGGGGTGCTAGCCGTGTCCGCGCCGAGTAATCAGCTTGTATCATCATACAAATGGATGTGGTATCTTTATTTTTGACATGCATTGTATTGGCTGTGGCCTATCTAATGTACGAAAAAACATTAATGAAAGGAAGATTATTGTCACATGTTGCTTACAAGTTTGAGAAAGGATACAAAATAGAACTTTTGTAATATTGTCACGTTCCATGTTCGAGGGATAGGCGTTCCTTCCATGGTAGACAATCGATACGCTCCCTTCTCGAGCATCTCGACCACTCGGTAGGGGCCTTCCCAATTAGGGGCCAGCTTCCCCACTACCTCCAGTGGTCGAGAAGCTTTGGTTTTTATTAGGACGAAGTCTCCTGTATGGAAGTGTCTGTCTTGGACTTTGGCATTCTAATACCGAGTGATGTGCTGCTGGTATTCTGTGGCTCGGATGCTCACGATCTCTTGTATCTCGCTTGCCATATCGAGGTTCTCTAGCAGCTTTTGCTCATTCGCCTCGGGCGAGAAGTTGATGACTCAGAGAAATGGGCTGCCGACTTCTAAAGGAATTACGACGTCTGTGCCATACACCAACTGAAACGAGTCTCACCGGTAGCGGTTCTCGGAGTAGTTCAATGTGACCATAGTACGCTGGGTAATTCCTTGAGCTAACTACCCTTGGCCTTATTGAGCCTGGTTTTAATGCCTTTTAATATAGTTTTGTTGGCATTTTCGACCAGTCCGTTAGCCTGCGGGTGGGCTATCAAAGTGAAGTTGTTGAGAATATGTTGGTCAGCACATTTGTTCTTAAAGTAATGAGAATCAAATTACCGACCATTATTGCTCACAATCACTCAGGGGATACCAAAACGACAAATGATCGATTTTCAAATGAAGCTCTATATGACCGACTCGGTAATCCTGGCGGTGGCCTCGGCCTCAATCCATTTGGTAAAATAATCGATGGCGACGATGACGAACTTCTTCTAGGCCTGGGTCGTAGGAAATGACCCTAGGATGTCGATCCCCCAACGAGTGAAAGGATATAGCTCGATAAGGGTGACAAGCTCTGAAGTAGGCTTGTGGACCATATGATCGAAACGCTGGCATCGATCACACTTTTGAACGTAGGTCAGGTAGTCACGTAGTCGAGTGGGCCACCAGTAGCCTTGCCGGAGCAAGATCCTGGCGAGCGATCTTCCTCCTTGATGTGCGCCGTAGACACCTTCGTGGACCTCTTGAATTGCTCGGCGGGCCTCATTAGTATCGAGGAACTTAAGGAGGGGACCGAAAAAAGATCTCTAGTACAGGGCTCCGTCTAAGATGACGAAGCACCGTGCTTGATACTTCAGTCTCCGAGCTTCTCAAGGGTTGGAGGGTTCTTGAGAATCCTAGAGCCAGGATATATATGGGGTCCGCCAGTCGCTTGATGAGGCCTGATCAATGGTCATGAGTTCCGCTTCTATGCTTGGTCGCTCTAGCTCTTCGAGGAAAACCGATCGAGTGGCTTCTGGGCTGGTAGAGGAGGCTAGTCGAAAGAAGGTGTCCGCCCGGAAGTTCTCCTCCCGAGTTATCCGGATAACCTAAAACTCTCAAATAGCGGGGCTATTCCTCTTACCAGTTCAAGGTACTTGATCATCGGTGTTTCTCGAGCTTTGTAGTCATCGTTGACCTGGCTGGCGACCAATTGGGATTTAGTATGGATCCTGACTCGTTTGGCCCCCAGTCACCGTGCCATCCTGGCCCCTGAGATGAGAGCCTCATACTCGGAGACGTTGTTGGATGTCGAAAAGTTGAACTTCAAGGCGTATTGCAATTCTACTCTCTCTGGGGATCTGAGAAGGATGTCAGTGCCACTATTGGTTAAGTTTGAGGACCCGTCAATGAATAGATCCCATGTGGGCCCGGGCGTTAGCGGATGGGCTTCCTTGGTCGGGATGGTGCGCTCTGCGATGAAGTCCGCGAGTGCCTGTCCCTTGATGGTCGAGCGGGGGCGATAGGAGATGTTGTAAGCCCCAAGTATTATGGCCCACTTGACAAGGCGACCCGAAGCTTCAGGATGAGTGAGGATCCTCTTCAGGGGTTCGCTAGTCAACACAACGATGGAGTGCCCTTGAAAATAGGGCCAGAGGCGCTTGGCCGAGGTTACCATTGCTAGCACGAGTTTCTCAATTGTGGGGTACTGTCTTTCGGCCTCGTTGAGCACCTTGTTGGTGTAGTATACCGGTCTCTGCACTCCTACGTCATCTCGAACTAGGACCGAGCTCACTGTGGAAGGAGTTGATGAGAGGTAATGGTGCAGAGTTTTGCCCGAGACTGGTTTCGATAACACCAGGGAAGAGGCCAGAAACTCCTTTTGCTCTGCAAATGCCTTCTGACATTCCTCGTCCCAGGTGAACATGGCGGATGCCAATTTGGGCCCTCTCAATAGTTTGAAGAAAGGTAGGCATCGTTCGGCCGCTCGGGATAAGAAACGGTTGAGCGTAACAATTCGCCCAGTCAGGCGCTGGACGTCTTTGACGTAAACGGGTGGTTGCATGTTTAGGATGGCCTGAACCTTGTCGGGGTTGGCCTCGATCTCGTGTTGAGTGACTAGGAAACCCAGGAATTTTCTGAATCGAACCCCAAAGGCACATTTAGCTGGGTTGAGCTTCATGTTGTACCTCAGGAGGGTGTCGAAGGTTTTAGGTAGGTCGGGGAAGTGGTCCTCCGCCTTAAGTGTCTTGACGAGCATGTTGTCGATGTAGGCTTCAACGTTCCAATTGGTTTGTCCTTCGAAAATGTGGTTGATCAGCCTTTGGTATGTTGCTCCGCCGTTCTTCAGCCCGAAAGGTATTCGGGTGTAGCAGTATACGCTGAAGTCGGTGATGAAGGCTATCTTCTCGATGTCTTCAAGATCCATTCGGATATGATGGTAGCCGGAGTAGGCGTCCATAAAACTGAGCAATTCATTTCCGAAGGTCGAGTCGACTAGCTGGTCGATGCTCGGTAGTAGGTAACAGTCTTTCGGAGTGGCTTTATTGAGGTCGGTGAAGTTCACGCACATCCGCCATTTTCCCGAACCTTTTGGTACTAGGATGACATTAGCGAGCCACGTCAGGTAAAGGACCGGGTGAAATAGGCGAGTTTTCTTTCCCTTAATAATCTGCTCTTTGATGATCGTCTGCTCCTCGGGGCCATGCTTCCTTCTGCGTTGCTGGATGGGTTTCACTGACGGGTCAACGTTGAGCTTGTGTACCACCATCTCCCCAGGGATCCCGGGAAGATGCTCATCAAACCACATAAAGACTTGAATATACTCTGAAAGAAAATCTTTATATTACTTTTGCACATCAGGGGGTAAATCAGCTCCGATCTTAACTCCTATGGTTGGGTCGTCTTTGAGGAAGACCATCAACAATTCGCCGCCAGGCTTAGATGTTGTTGGTTCATCCTCGGCTTCCCCGACCCTCTTCTTTTTTCCCTCTGGCCTTATGGCTTTGACTGAGATTATGTAGCACCTTCTAGCTATTGCCTGGTTATCTCAGACTTCCCCGATACCGTACTTGGTGGAAAACTTCATTTTTTGGTCATAGGTAGAGGGCACTGCCTTTTGTTAAAACAGGTGGTACGCGAAATTGGATCCAAAGGGGGGGTGAATGGATCTTTTGAAATATTGCCCAACAAAAACTATGAGTGTGCTTCTAAGGACTGATTGAAAGGATCACCATCGAAGATGCCTATAAATCAAATCTTCTATTAAACCAGTGAGCAAACACTTAACATGCTAACACATGATCAAGGAACGACAAGACATATATATATAGTCCAATGCGTTAAGGGTCAAACAGCGCTAACATCAAATTGAGTAAATGGCGCTCAAACTAGAAGTGAACCAAACCTGTGAAGGAGAAGGGGGATACAGAACAGACACACAAATGCAAACCACTGATCATAGAATTTTTAGGTGGTTCGGTCGTCCTGACCTACGTCCACCCCACACTCAATTGAGTGTGGGTTCACTGCTGACTAACAGCTTGTCACTGATCCATAGCTTCAGGGAATTCCTTCCCTACAATATGCTGAGCATTACAGCTTCGCTATCCAGAGGAATCCACCTCTGCCGCTGAGGATTACAGCTTTACCTGACCAGAGAAATCCTTCTCTGCAACCGCTGAGGATTAAAACTTCACCTGTCCAGAGGATACCACCTCTGCAACCGCTGAGGATTACAGCTTAACCTTTACTAACACACAGCTTGAGTAACCCGAGTTTTAAAATAAAACAAACGAAAGTAGAGAACCAAAAACAAGACTGAACTACAACTCAGGACAATGAGCAGATCGGCTCTGGTTCTGAACCATGAGACTGATGAATACAACTCTCAGTTCCTTATTCTTTCGATCTCTCTCTTATCTCTCTCACAGATCTTCTCTTTAAAATCTCATCATCGTCATCATCATCATCTCTCATCACCGTTGTGCTCGCAGAAGAGGAGACTTATATATCTTCAGACAGGGACTCACGAGATCACTTACAGGACGTATGGAGGGAATATTTCCACCAAATGATTCCTGTAAGCTTTTAGTCACTTGTT
The DNA here is from genome assembly GCA_022559845.1 of Amorphophallus konjac. Classification (NCBI taxonomy): domain Eukaryota; kingdom Viridiplantae; phylum Streptophyta; class Magnoliopsida; order Alismatales; family Araceae; genus Amorphophallus; species Amorphophallus konjac. Next base: position 143,880,279 of record CM040117.1, on the reverse strand, counting down.
CATTTCTAAGCACTGTAGCTTCCCTCGTGGCAGTCCTATGTCAAGGACGGTTCACCTTGGATCACGTGCCCTCGTTAAAGATCTCGAGCAGTTGACCTGTTAACACGTCGAAACATACGATAGTTAAATAGATATGAATATTGCACAGGCTTGCCAAGAGAGTGTTCAATAGTTCATAAAGCACACATGGGCAGACTTAGTATGCATAGACTTAATGCATACATTGGCAGGTTCTACACAAGCCATCAATGTGCACAAAGAAGTATGTATAGGCTTCGTGTGTGTGCTTAAGGTAGACAATGCAAAGACCCTATATGCCAAATCTCAAGATGCACAGACTTTGCATAGCGCAACGATTAGAGTTGCACCGACTTAGTTGCACGAAGTGCACGAATGCACAGACTTTGATTTCGCTCGCACAAAGTGTGCACAGACTTTATAGAGTATAGGAGGAATGTGTACAGACTTTGGGGTGCTTGTAGCGAGACATGCAAAGACTTACTTCATGCATAAAGAAAATATGCACCGACCTAATCCCATCAGACATGAAACAATGCACAAACTTAAATGTTCGCAGCAACTAAAGTTGCATAGACCTATGTGCATGCAGCAACGAGAGTTGCACGGACTTGGTGAGCACACGATGGACTTGCGCCAAATGCGAGGATGCATGAAATGCTACTTGCACCGAGTTTGGTCTTGCACACGCTAAGCGTGCACAGACTTTATGTATGCAAGGAACAAAAAGATGCACTGACCTTAAGTGTGGAATGAACATGAACTTCACTGACTTAGCATGAACGACAGGAAAACATGCACCGATTATGAGTGTAAATGACTAAGACATATACCGACGTTATCTGGCAGATAACGTGGTATGCACAGACTTAACAAAAAGGTGCACCGACTTTCTATACACTAGAGACAGAACACGCACCGACTTTCAATGCGCAAACAGAATATGCACGGACTTCTTATGCGACAGATGCAAGGTGCACAGACCTTGTATACTGAATGACGCAACTATGCATAGACTTAATCATATATGTAAAGATCAAATGCAAACACGTTTATATATTCCAATCTCACATCACTCATAGATTGTCATTATCAAAACCAGGGTTCCAACAATCTCCCCCTTTTTGTTGATGACAACTATAAGTCTTGTATGGTTTATTTGCTAACATTCATAACAAAGTTACCATACAAAGTAAGCCATGCATTCAACACAAACATCCAACACAAACATGCACTATGAAGTAATTGCATTTCTGTGTACTGTAAGAGAATACAAGGTAGTGTTTGAGTGAAAAATCTCATTCAACATTTTCTTTACATCATCATTCACACATTCCATCACACAAAACTGACCACCAATAAACTAAAAAATGTCTGTCCCTTTCATCCATAATATTCTTCCCCTTTGTCATTATCAAAAATGGGGAACTAGAAGAAATCAGTGACCTCTGTAACTCCCCCTGTCTCTTGGATGATGTGGAAAGCTGGAACCAGGGGTTGAAAGTCTGTTCAGCACAGAGGTGTGAAAATCTCTAATGGAGTCTGATACCTCATCTAGTCTTTGATGCACTGTGCTCCCCAGTCTGTCCACTAGGGAGGTGGTAGAATCTTATTTTGTGAGAGTTTGTTTAACATTCTCTGAGAGGGTCTGCAATTGATACTGGACAACGTTAAACTTGTTAATGATTTTAGGCTGACTGGCTGTAATTTTGTGCAATGTACTCTTTATCATTTCAAACTCAATCTTAAGATCAAAAGGGTGGCAAAGAATTTGAGCTAGCTTGCTAAAGGTTGAGAGTTGGGTATCTTTTATTTTGCTTACCATGTCACCAACTCTATTGCTGACACTCATAAGAGATTCCAAAATCTCTCGAACTACTGCATCAGTTCTTTGTTTAGCAGTCATAAACTCAATCCATTGAGCTTTTACAATTCTTTCTAGATGTTGCATTCGGGCATCTACTCTGTCTAGTTGAAGGGTATTGAACAGAAACTATTTATTCATCAATTCATTTTCATTCAGCACTATCTCAGTCAAATTAGACAGCATTTGTGCAATGTTAGACTCAGCATTGGTTCCAGGTGAACTGAATGTGGAGGCACTAAAGTCTGGAATTTCAGTATGGTACGCATGCTGCTGTTCAGGAGATGGAGGGGGTGGTGTACCAAGACTAATTACTCCCCCGAAATGTGGACCGTATTCAGAAGCTGGAGCAAAGGACATTCTTGGATATATTCTGTACTGAGGAGCATACACATAACATATTCTTGTGTGTCTTCTTCAGCTACCCCTGGAGCTGGAGCAAGTGGTTGCTCTTGTGAGACTTCTTCAGTAGATACTTGAGCTCCACGTGGTTCATCCTTTTGTTCATTGACCACAAACTCAACAATTTCCTCATAAATATTTTCAGCCTATTCTTTCGTAATCTATGAAACCAGCTCATCTAAAAATCCTTCATCTGATTCAGTTTCTTTCTCCCTTTCCTTTTCTTGATGAAATTCAGTTCTTTCCTCTTCCACACTTGCCTCTTGTTCTTGCTGATCTGTGTGTTGTTCTTGCTCAGATTGTACTCCAAATCTAACAAATAATAGGTTTTTATTGAAGATTCTTGACATTCTTCTCAACAGACTCAGCAGCAATTTCTTCCTATTGCACAGTAGTTGATTGACCTCTTTCATCTGACATAAGAGTGGTTTCTTCATGAGGAACTTGAGGATGCTATTCTGATGATGTGTCAACTTGAATTTTCTTTTTCTTCTTCAAAGGAGCTGGGTCCTATTCTTCTAACTCTTCTTGATATTTTCCTAGACTGACCTGAGGTTGTTCACTTTGTTCTTTGGCATCTTTCACTTTACTGCATTTGGATGTTTTCAACCTCACGTACTTGTTAATAAAATCCAAGTTATAAATGTTTACTTTGGGAATATCTTTTGAGGATTCCTTTTCTAGTGGAATTTTCATTTTTCTGAAGATTGCTGTCAGATGAGCAGCATAAGGTAAATTTCTCTTTGACTCCTTGAAAGTGCTCATTATCTGAATCATTATTGCTGGTAGACAAATCTTGATACCCTTGAGTAGGCAAAAGAGAATAAATCTCTGAGAATCGGTCAGTCTCCCTCTACCTCCAACTTGTGGAGTTATCATGGTTGTAATGATATGATGTAATAATCTCCTTAGAGGGGAAAATTTGCATGCATTGAACTGAGTGAGATAAGTCTGTTTCTTTGGATCTCTGGGGTCTCTAGGTAGTTCTGTAATGAGGGAGTAGGCTTCATGCAAGTTTACATCAAATTTACCTTCTACTTCCCCTCCTTCTGGAATACGAAAGACCTTGTGTAGAAAATGCCTAGACAAATCAATCTTTACTCCTTTAACTACAGACTGAACCCTTGACTTTTTAGAGTCACAACTCATATTGCAGTAAAATTCTGAGACCAGTCTAGGATAATATGTCCTATGCATACTCAAGAATTTCTTCCAATTTTGAAACAAAAAAATTTCCAATAATTCAGAGAATTCAGAAATCATAGGTTAAACATCAAAATCTACGTACCGTGGAAGCATGATCTTTCCAGCTTCCAATATCACCTCAACCTGTGTAGAAGACTTCGCAGGGACCGCTTCTTCTTAAGATTCATCCTTAGCGTCTTCTGAAGCAACAATCTTGCGCCGCTTGGAGGAGGTTTCTTCTACCTTTCCTTTTCCTTTTTCTTTCTTTTGTTGAGATACCTCTTTGGGCACATCTTTTGGCAGCTGCTCTTTCACAAAATCCTCCACCTGAACTTCTGATGGGGACATCGAGGCAAGACCGTCCGCATTTTGTTTGCATTTATGTCCTTTCATATTTGTATGTATACCCTTGTGTTATATGGGTACGCAATTGTAAGTCTTAGTTGGTTTATATGTAAAATTCCAGTAGGCCCAAGCCAGGGGGCCCTCAACCCTTTCCCATTGGTCCACTTAGACCATGTGGGGCTGGTCAACCATCCTAGGTGGCCATCTAGAAGGGTTGAATGCCAATTGACCACATGGGAGACAAATGGGGTAAATTTTCCAAGGTAGGCTACCTACCCTTTCCAACTTGTCCCCTCTTGGTCAAGGGGGCGCCCCTCCCCTTAATATTTTATGGTTTTTTGTGTGTTATTCACACTTCATCCCAGCCATCCAATCCCCTCCCCTAGATCTAATGGTGTAGATTAGGTTTGATGTAAGGCATATAAAAGGTTGTATTTTCCATTTGTTGGTATTAATGAAGAGAAAATTGTTGGAAAATCAAGAGTGTTCTTGAGTCCCTCCTCTCTCCCTCTGGTTTCTCTCCTCCAACCTCCAGTTCTAGAGTGATTTCTATCTTCTATCCCCGCCCCTCTATCTCCGATGATCATCTGTGCCGCCGCCGCCGCCGTTCGTGCCACCTTCGAGCCGCCGCGAAACCGTCTTCGGTATTCTGTCCTGCTGGATAGAGGTGTCTTCCAAAAATTCCTGCTACCATCCACGGCCTCTTCGTGACCTGCCATTTTTATGGTGTCTTACTATATTCCACCCCATCATCCACAAAAAAATTCAGGTCCAAAATCCCTCATTTAGTACTTTTCCATTTTCGTGCATCTTTCATTCCCAGATCTGTTTTGTCTCTATCTATAGTGACAGCAGCCCTGTGTTTCTCACCTCCGGCCCATTTTTTGATTTTTTCAAACCCTTCCAATTTTACTGGGAGTTCTACCCATTATTCCCTACATCCTTCATTTTTCTTGATTTTTGATCCACCGTCTATTCATTTTTCAAAATTCGTGTTCTAACTCAGCTACAGTGCTTTCAGCACATTTCTAGATCCGACCCACTATTAGTGAAAAACTCCTATCAATTCGTAGACATATACCAACTTGTCCAAACCAGTGTTTCCGTTTTCCTAGCTCAATTTCCCACAACTTTCATGAAGCTGTCAAAGTCTGAATCCAAGGTCTTCATAGAAGTCCAAGGCAGTTCTCAGAGAATAGCCCTGCAGATCTGAGTGTTCGGATACTATACAACAAGAAGTTATAAATTCATTAAAGCCTAGATATATGCAGTTCCAGGCCAGATCTCTAGGCCTATATTGAAGGATTTGAAGTTAGCTTTCCAACGGCGCCGGTCTCGTGTCAATCCAACATCGGGGCTGATCGCAGCGCCCATTCTCGCCGGGACGCGCGTTGAAAACTAGAAGTTGCAGATCCGTGGCCGGTTATTCCGACCGTTGCCGAACGGAGCCGCCCGGCCTCCAGCCGGTGAACCAGTGCGCCTCCACTCCAAGGAGAGCTCATCCAGGCATCCACCACTACAGCGGTGCCACCGGGTCCCACACGGCCCCTCCGGACGGCAAGTTGGCCCCACCGTCACGTGCCCGGGTGCTGCCGAATCAACGCGAGAAGCCGCCCGTCAACCCGAATTCGGTCCTCCCGGACCCCATTGTGTAGCCCTTTACCTCCCTGCGTGGAGTGGGCAGCGAGTTGTATTGCTGTAATACTGTGTATTATTGTTCCGGGAGTACGAGTTTCGGCCGGGCCCGTCTTCCCCACGCCGAGCGCGTGGAGGTATCGTTCTCGCTCCCTACACTCGGCATTTACTTATTTTCATATATACTTATTTACGCCACTGCTAGAGAGCATGTTCTAGGATCGTAGCTCGCTTTATATTTATATCACCGCTGCTGAGAGAGAGAGAGCGTTACCGTCTCGTGACCCGATCCGGGCACACGAGAGAGCCGATCACCCTAACTCATTGCCGGTTTCTCAACCGCGCACGTCCGACGCTTCCCTCGTTAAGGGACAGTCACGAGCTTGTCGTGTCCGTGGTCTCGTCCCGCATCAATTTGGTATCAGAGCGGGTTGAGTCTAGGGTATTCTTTGCATAAGTCTTGCATGCATCATAGTCTAAGTTGAGTCTAGAACCATCATTATTTTAAAACAAAAAAAAAGTGTCTTTTTGCATTACATCCCAATAGCCCGGTATATCAAAAGGTGTTGTCCGAACGTTAGGCTACGCCTATCGGGAAGGCCGCACACTTATGCGAGTGATCTTCGGATCGGTTAACTCCGCCACGTACCGAGTCTTGGTTTACGTCTAGGGTCCTTAGTGTGCATGCATTCCAAACTTGCATAGTCAGTCTAGTGTCTTGTCACCGTGCGTATGCATGTCCATGTCCGCTACCCATGGCCGTTCCCCAAGGACATGCGTCCAAGTGGTCATCTTTGGTGGCCCAAGCCAAGGCCTTCCTAGCCCGACCCTATATCGTTTCTAAAGCCACTCTACCTAATGGGTCCACAACGGAACTCCATTTCACCGATAGGGAGTCGGATAATTGGGTTACTTTTGATATCGTGGAGTCTCTCTCCAAGACAGGTGAGATTATCCGTGATGGTGATTTTGCTTGTGTTGAGTTCTATAGGAAGGTCGGCTCCGTTCTTTACACCGATGGTGCATGGTGCAGGATCGGCACATTTGCTGGTCCATGCATCATTTTAGGGTAAACATGGTTAGGATAAAGAAAGGCTAATCTTGACTGGGGCCAAAGGACTTGCACCTTATACCCACCTTACCTACCTGGCAAGATCATCCTTAAGGATAGGGCTCAATCGAGCACCCTCGTCTTTCCCGCCACCCAACCCCAGTGGCCCACTCCACCTTCGGATTCATGCTTGCCACCTCTCCTGGAGCCCACCCCTCTAGCCACCCATCATGAGAGCCACCCTCCCTTCGAGGAGCCACATTTAGAGGATGTCCATCCCGAGCCACCCGTGTTTCTTACGGGTATACTATACATAGCCGAGCCACTTCTTAGTTGGCTCAAGGATGGCTTGGTCCCACGTCCTTACCCTTCTATGGACCCTACCTTACCTATAGTGCCCGTCAACCCCTTCCACACTACCTTTCGGTCTAGTCACCATATTGATACATTGGATGACCTTATTATGGGATTAGACACGCAATGGAAGTTGACGCACCTACTGGCCCGAGGCTTTGACCAACCTGCTAGTCTTAGCTTCACCCATCCGACCTTCGGGTCCATTACCTCCGAGTGCACCATGGGGTGTGTCACCACGGAGATTCTTCTATTCCTCCCGATGCCGGCCGAGTCCGACTTCGTTCCCTTTTGCCCAAGGGAGGAATCCTATTTTCTACACATGTCCGTCGTCTCACCGATCATAATGTATGACGGTGACTATGAATTCCAAACTTAGGACCATGTCATGTTGAAACCCACTTCATGGGGTCACACCTTCTTCGACCCTTTTGACCCCTTCACTAGTGAACCTCCCGAGTTTTCATACTCACTACCCTTCTTCCGCAGAGTTCACTATCCCACCTTTTCCACTCGGGCCAAGCAAACTTCACATACCCATAGGTCCGAACCATCATTCGGGGGTAAGGAAGACTTTGGTTTCCCCGATCCCTCTAAACCACTTGCACCTCCCAAACTTCCCGCATCCAAGCCCAATGTCCATGATTGGTGCATCGTAGTATGTCTAGGAGTTCCCCATGACGTCAACCTCCGGTTACGTCAAATGCATGCATGGCACACATTCGGGTGTCCTGGTCTGCCGTCACCCATGTACGGGTCGGACTAACATTAGGTGTGTCTAGGGTCATAGATGAGTCCGTGTGTTTTCCTTGTGTGGTTTGTTTGCATGGTTTGTGTGTCATTTGTTTGTCTGCATGTGTCTTGTGCAAGCTCGTTGTCGTTCTCTTATGCGTAAGAGGCGAGTGGACTCATTCGATGAGTATGGGATCGGTTCCACATCTATACCCGGATCAGTCACCTATAGGGACTCAGCGGTGATTCCTAGTGAGTCTTCGAGCTGCTTCCTTCCCTTTGAGAGTGCCCCACCCGGAGTGTCCACCTCTAGCCCATGGCAGCTTGTGCATATCGAGTATATATGGAATGAGCAGGTGCTGGTCACTTGGAGTGGAGCATACCCGCGTTACTTGGCACGGTGACGGATCCGTCAGAGTATTCGAGCATCTATACCCCTACTCGACGGGGTCGAGTTCCTCCCACCCGGGGAGAATTGATGGGGACATCGAGACAAGACCGTCCGCATTTTGTTTGCATTTATGTCCTTTCATATTTGTATGTATACCCTTGTGTTATATGGGTATGCAATTGTAAGTCTTAGTTGGTTTATATGTAAAATTCCAGTAGGCCCAAGCCAGGGGGCCCTCACCCCTTTCCCATTGATCCACCTAGACCATGTGGGGCTGGTCAACCAACCTAGGTGGCCATCTAGAAGGGTTGAATGCCAATTGACCACATGGGAGACAAAGGGGGTAAATTTTCCAAGGTAGGCTACCTACCCTTTCCAACTTGTCCCCTCTTGGTCAAGGGGGCGCCCCTCCCCTTAATATTTTATGGTTTTTTTGTGTGTTATTCACACTTCATCCCAGCCATCCAATCCACTCCCCTAGATCTAATGGTGTAGATTAGGTTTGATGTAAGGCATATAAAAGGTTGTATTTTCCATTTGTTGGTATTAATGAAGAGAAAATTGTTGGAAAATCAAGAGTGTTCTTGAGTCCCTCCTCTCTCCCTCTGGTTTCTCTCCTCCAACCTCCAGTTCTAGAGTGATTTCTATCTTCTATCCCCTCCCCTCTATCTCCGGTGATCATCTGTGCCGCCGCCGCCGCCGCCGCCGTTCGTGCCGCCTTCGAGCCGCCGCGAAACCGTCTTCAGTATTCTGTCCTGCTGGACAGAGGTGTCTTCCCAAAATTCTTGCTATCAGCCACGGCCTCTTCGTGACCTGCCATTTTTATGATGTGTTCCTATATTCCACCCCATCATCCACAAAACAATTCAGGTCCAAAATCCCTCATTTATTATTTTTCCATTTTCGTGAATCTTTCATTCCCAGATCTGTTTTGTCTCTATCTACAGTGATAGCAGCCCTGTGTTTCTCACCTCCGGCCCTCTTTTTGATTTTTTCAAATCCTTCCAATTTTATTGGGAGTTCTGTCCATTATCCCCTACATCCACCATTTTTCTTAATTTTTGATCCTCCCTCTATCCATTTTTCAAAATTCATGTTCTATCTCTGCTACAGTGCTTTCAGCCCATTTCCAGATCCGACCCAGTATTAGTGCAAAACTCCTATCAATTCATAGCCAAATCCAAACTTGTCCAAACTAGTTTTTCCATTTTTCTAGCTCAAGTTCCCACAATTTTCATGAAGCGGTCAAAGTCTGAATCCAAGGTCTTCATAGAAGTCCAAGGCAGTTCTCGGAGAATAGCCCTACAGATCTGAGTGTTCAGCTACTATACAACAGGAAGTTGTAAATTTATTAAAGCCCAGATCCGTGCAGATACAGGCTAGATTTCTAGGCCTAGGTTGAAGGATTTGAAGTTAGATTTCCAACGGCGCCAGTCTCCTGTTGATCCGACATCGGGGCTGATCGCAGCGCCCGTTCTCGCCGGGACGCGCGCTGAAAACCAGAAGTTGCAGATCTGTGGCCAGTTATTCCGACCGGTGCCGAACGGAGCCGCCCAGCCTCCGGCCGGTGAACCAGCGCGCCTCCACTCCAGGGAGCACTCATCCAGGCATCCACCACTACAGCAGTGCCACCGGGTCCCACACGGCCCCTCCGGACGGCACATGGGCCCCACCATCACGTGTTCGGGTGCTGCCGAATCAACGCGAGAAGCCGCCCGTCAACCCGAATTCGGTACTCCCGGACCCCATTGTGTAGCCCTTTACCTCCCTGCGTGGAGTGGGCAGCGAGTTGTATTGCTGTAATATTGTGTATTATTGTTCCGGGAGTACGAGTTTCGGCCGGGCCCGTCTTCCCCACGCCGAGCGCGTGGAGGTATCGTTCTCGCTCCCTACACTCGGCATTTACTTATTTTCATATATACTTGTTTATGCCACTGCTAGAGAGCATGTTCTACGATCGTAGCTCGCTTTATATTTATATCACCGCTGTTGCGAGAGAGAGCGTTACCATCCCGTGACCCGATCCGGGCACACAAGAGAGCCGATCACCCTAGCTCATTGCCAGTTTCTCAACCGTGCACGTCCGACGCTTCCCTTGTTAACGGACAGTCATGAGCTTTTCGTGTCCGTGGTCTCGTCCCGCATCAACTTCCATCTCCTTCCTCTTCCCTTTTTCTGATTTCTCTTGAACAGGTTCCGAAGATGCTCTCTTCACATGTGACTCCTTTGATTTACGCTCATAGCATTTAGCCACATCGATCTTTGTTGCTTGAGGAGGTCGCGGCTGTTACTCTTATGTGCCATTCTTCTTCCCTTAACTCGTGGCGGACAGAGAAGACATGGTGGAAGCAATGAGAAGAGAAGGAAGAAACGTAGAGAAGGAATGAACGAGATGAAAAGAGGGATGACTGGAGAGGCAGGCTTGCTGACTGAACTCTAGAGAGGAGGACACGAGAGCAGGAGGTCGCTTCGGCTTCAAAGGAGAGGGTATGATTGTAAAGCAAGTAGGGTTACGTATATAAGAGACACTACCAACTTTACCAATATTCAACAGTTAATACCCAAACTACCCCTTACTTTAAAAAAATGCCTTTCTATGCAGAAATGTGATTTTCGGCATATGAGATTATATCTTAACATGTTATTCACCACAATTTATCCTGATGAATCAATGGAAATGAAACAACTTAATCAAGGAAATAACCCAGTTAAAGAAATCATTAATCTTACTATCCCCTTTCATTAGCCAATTACTGGTTGAAAAACCAATTTTTATATTGACCTTAAATCAGTATAAATTTAATGAAGGAACCATAGGGTCAACCATATATTTCATTGATCTTTTGCACAATTTTGATTGAACATTTCAGTATAATTGCACATTTTTACTCAAGGAAGCATGTTGATCAAACACCAGAGTCCCTGGTTACTCAGTGCAGTTTACCTTCATGTTTCATAATTTTTGAATAGAGATAACATTAATTATCATGACTTGACCTCTGAATTTCTTTGAGACAGATGGTCAGTTTCTCAAATAAAATGCCATTGCTCTGCCACAATCAATTTTTCATTTAATGGCATATTCCCAGGTCCTTTATCAGATTTTTCTTTAGACATGACTTAACGACTATATAAACCTCAGAATTTTTATCAGATTGGCTTATTACTAAGAACTTTCAGATTTTAGATTCCTTACTGAGCAGTTTCCAATTTGGACTATTTTAAGACCACTGAGGTATCATTCAGGGTGACGGACTTCTCTATCTAAAATCTAGAGTGAGAAGCTCTGGTTTTTTCCTCCCGCCAATCTTTTTCTTTCGACCTTCGTCTTCCTCCCGCCGGCCATGTCCGGTACGGCGGGGGAGACATCACCTCATCAGGAAAGAGTAGAGAATAGATATGATGCTTCACGAAAATCCTTTGCTCAAGCTCTGATGGAGATCAAGCCTCGGCAGCATATGGCTTTTCAGGTGAAAGTTCCAGGATATACGGATCAGGGAGAGCCTGCGGTATTCTTTTCCACAGAAGAAATTCAAGCATCCTGTGAACATCTTCAAAATGCAGTAATAGCTAAGTGCTCGTATGGTCGACCTCCAATACCAAAGATCAAAACATTCCTCTCACAACGACTGAAGCTCAACTCTGATTTTATCATTAGTCATTTAAATGCCAGACATGTTCTGATTCGTCTGGAATGTGAAGAAGATTTGCTTAAAATCTTGATTCAAAAGAATTTATACATTAAAGGTTTTCTATTCCGGTTTTTTAGATGGTCGCGGGACTTTCAATTTGATTCTGATCCGTCGATTGTCCCTGTGTGGATTGGATTTCCGTCTTTACCAGCAAATTTTTATCATGATGATATGATCAGATCTATAGCAGGAAATGTAGGATATGTATTGCGGATACATGAAGCAACTTCTGCCATGACAGAAACCTCGGAAGCTTTGGTCTGTGTAGAACATGATTTATCAATGCAAAGGAAAGACCGTATATGGATTGGATCGGAAAGTGGTGGATTCTGGCAGAAAATCAGCTATCACAGAGTCCCACATTTATGTTCGATCTGCCATAAGATTGGTCATATGGAAAGCCAATGCAAAAAAAAGCAGAGCAACAGAGTAGTACACAATCAATCTTTGGATAACAATACTTCTTATGCATTTCAGAAAGTGAATCGGCAGGAATATAGGCCTCGAATGCACAACTCTTCAGGTGTCAAAGCTATGGATACAGATACCAATAGATTTTCACCATTAGCTGATGATCCTGTATCTGAGGAAGAAACATCAAAAGACAATTATAACAGTGGAAAGAACAAGCTCGTTGATAAATGTCAGAATGAATCAAATTCCCTAAACCAAGTAGAACAAGCTGGTCCCTCATCTTATGTTTGTGAAAATGTCACTGCAGAGACATTAACAGATGACTTAGTACAAAGTGAGAAGGGATTTATCTCAATTGAGCTTCCTTCAATCCATTGCAACAAGAACACAATGCAACAAGAGTTGTCAAAGCAATCTTCAATATCTTCTGTAGTGGTTAACTCAGAAGATATATCTACACTTTCAAATATGGAAAACTCAAAGATGCTCAGTCAAGGGAATGTTGTAAGTAAATTTCCTCCCCAAGAATTGAAAACAGATGAGATTTCTGATATTCCAGGTCTATTGTTCAATGATGCTCGATTAACGAGAGCTAAGGCTAAGAGATTAGCTGCTCACTCAAATTTTAGTATATCATGATTAACACAGCATTGATATGGAATGTAAGAGGAATAGGGAATAAAGCTACTGTTAGAAGCTTGGCTTAATATATTAGAAAATATGATATATGTGTTGCTACTATATCAGAGCCCAGAATCAAAATAATGAGAGCACAGAATGTGGCTCGGCGTATCAATTTATTGTCGTTCATTGGAAATAATGGGGAACTCTCCAAGATTTGGCTATTTCATAAACCCAATATAAGTTTTGATGTTATTGAACATCACACACAATACTTGACTGTGGCTTACAAAGAAAATAATACTGACACAATGTTGTTCACTGTGATATATGCCTCATGCAATGTGAGAGATCGTAGAGAATTATTTGATTCTCTTATAGATTTTAGTCAAAATGTAAATATTCCTTGGATTATAGGAGGGGACTTCAATTGCATTGTATCTCCTGAGGAGAAAATGGGTGGTTCGTTTTCTTCAACGATTTCTATGACAGATTTTCAAGGTTTTATATCCAATGTGGGACTAACAGATGCTGGTTATAGTGGATCTAAATTTACATGGACAAATAATCAAACTGGGCCTTCTCACATTAAAGCTCGATTGGACAGGGTGCTATTAAATTCTTATTGGATTCAATCAAGTCAACATTTGGTTGTTAAACATCTGAACAGAGGTCCATCTGATCATGCTCCAATGCTCATACATATGGCTCCTACACAGTCTGCTGTCCCAGGGAGATTCCTTTATCAGCAAATGTGGCATACACATGAAGGCTTTCTAAAATTTATCAAAGAGCACTGGCTTAGAAGCAATCACAATGATGTTCACCCTTTTCATTCCCTTCAGAGGAAATTGAAAGATTTGAAGATGGCATTAAGAACTTGGAATAAAGAAATATTTGGAGATATTAACCAGGCAAAGGATGCAGCTACTGAACAGGTTGATATAGCTCAATCTTGCTTTGATGACAATCCAACTGTGGATAACAGAATTAACCTTCAGAAAGCCAATGCTCATATGCGACTTATTCAGACCAGAGAGGAAATTTTTTGGTATCAAAAATCTAGAGTACAATGGATGTCTTATGGAGATAGAAACACTCAATTTTTTCATCACTACACTAAAGTCAAAAGACAGAGAAACTATGTTCATAAACTGAAGATAAATGATGAATGGGTGGAAGATCAGAAAATATTGCTAAATGGTGCAGTGGACTTCTTTAAAGGCCTATTAACAACTGAAGATCACAACATTGATGAAGAACTTTTCTCTGTGATTCCTCGGATGATAATTGAGGAACAAAACAAAATGTTATGTTCTATTCCACTGACAGAGGAGGTTAAAGCCTCAGTATTCTCTCTACTTGGGAATAGTTCCCCTGGTCCAGATGGATTCAGTGGGGGATTTTTCACCCATTGCTGGGACATTATTGAAGATGATGTTGTCAAAGTTGTTCAAAGTTTCTTCCAAGGATGGGGACTACCCAAAGGTGTCACTTCTTCTATTTTATGTCTGATTCCGAAGTTATATAATCCCACATCATATTCTGAATTCAGGCCAGTGAGTGTGCAATTTCACATACAAAATTGTTTCCAAAATTATTTGTGATCGTCTTAGAAATATACTGCCTATCATTATATCAAATGAGCAAAGTGGTTTCATTAGTGGAAGGCAAATTACTGAGAATTTCTTACTGGCCAAGGAAATGTTTATGGAATTGGACAGACCAATTAGAGGTCATAATATGGTACTCAAACTTGATATGGCTAAAGCATATGATCGGATAGAATGGGATTTTCTATTCATGGTTCTGAGAAAATTTGGATTTTCCAATAGAGTTATTTCTCTAATTGCCCAAATGGTATCCAATTGCTGGTTCTCAATTTCTCTCAATGGAGTTTCTCGTGGCTATTTCAAATCATCTAGAGGGGTTAGACAAGGGGATCCCTTAGCCCCTGCCCTTTTTATAATTGCAGAAGAAGTTTTAAGCAGAGGACTGAATTATCTTTTTCATAATGGACAGTGCAAATATTTTCATCTACCTAGAGGTGTTCAATAGATTTCACATATCCTTTATGCTGATGATTCCATAATCTTCATGAATGGTGAAATTTCATCACTTAAACAGTTACTGCAGTTTTTGGGAAAATATGAAAGCTCCTCTGGTCAAAAAATAAATGTCCAAAAAAGATGTTTCATGGTTGCAAAAAAAATGCCTCGAAGCTCTATAGACAGAATAAGCAGATTGACAGGATATCAGCTCAAAAGTGGTAGCATTAATTTTTTGGGCATTCCTCTCTTTAAAGGAAGATCAAAAATTCCCCATTTCAAATATTTGATTGATAAAACTAATGCCAGACTGGATGGATGGCAAAGCAAATTGTTATCCCAGGCAGGAAGATTAATCCTCATTCGAGTGGTCCTAGCTTCTATTTCAAAATACAGTGCCAGTGCAACTTCTATTCCATATACCATTCTTAAACAAATTGAAAGAATCTGCTCTAATTTTTTCTGGCAGGGATATGAAAATGCCCATAGGAAGCATTGGGTGTCATGGAATAAAATATGCTGTCCCATTTCTGAGGGTGGATTGAACATCCGAAGTCAATCTGATATGCAAATGTGCTTTTATGTCAAGTCACTTTGGCAATCAGTTCACAGTAATTCACTTTGGGCCAAGTTTGTTAGAAGCAAATATCTCAATGGCTTACATATATCAGACTGTAATACTACATTCCCTGCTGGCATAAAAAAAAGAGATTTTGAGAAGGCTCGGAACATACTGCTAGCCAACTCCCGAAGCATTATCTTTACTGGAGCTTCCACAAATTTTATGAAGGATAATTGGTATAATAATAAACCTCTGTCTGTCACTCTGAATACACAGAACTCTCATTTTCTTGAAGATTGCTCTGTTCACGATGCAATGGTTAATCATCAACATATAGTCTGGCAATATTTGGATCAACAGATGAGCGGTGAAGTACAGAGCTTCCCTTTAAAAAATGGTGATGATATTCCAGTTTGGTCAGTCACCAATTCAGGTAAATTCAGTATCAAATCAACATACATCTATATAGCAGAGCAGTCACAGAGGCAGGAAATAATGTATAGTAAACTTTGGAACTTAAAATTCCCTCCTCAAGCATCTATGTTCTGTTGGAAACTTCTGAAGAATGCTGTCCCTGTGGACAAACAAATTCAGAAATGTGGCATTAACATTGCTTCTAGCTGTGTGCTGTATAAATACTCATGAAGCTGAGGATGAAAATCACTTATTCATTGATGGTGAGATAGCTATATTTTTGTGGTCCAAACTCTCTCCATTGGTTATTTCCTCCTGCTTGGAAATTCCCAATATCTGCATAAGGTTAAGATTCACTATTAATGAGGTTGATCTGAACAAACCTGAAGGATTTATTTCATTGCTAGTAGCTATAAAGATAGTTTGGGAAATATGGAAGCTCAGATGTCAAGCCAAGTATGAAGGGATCAGAATTAGCCCTAAAAAATCTGTTGAACAAATCATTGCTGAAACAAATTCTATTGTGAATCAGATAAAATTTAAACATGGAACTAGCAGAGAATATCGGACAGTATTACAAGGATTTGGTATATCAATCAGCAATCATATTTCAACATTTATTCTTGTCCGATGGAAAGCTCCTAACAGAGATTTCATATTAAATGTAGATGGAGCAAGTAAAGGCAATCCAGGTTCTGCTGGGGGAGGAGGATGTTTCAGAGATCAATATGGCCAGTTAAAGCTCGGTTTCTCTTATTTCTATGGAGTTGGATATAATATGGTGGCAGAAGGTCGAGCCCTTCTAGATGGCATTCGACTTGCACAACATTATAGCATCACTTTATCAGCCATTTATACAGATTCCATGGCCTTAATTATGCTGTTGAACAGCAAAAATGATCCTCCTTGGTCTCTTATTCCGTGGTGGGATTCATTACAACAAGTCATTTCTGCTATTCATTTCCCCATTATTCATTCATATACAGAGGGGAACCAGCTAGCGGATGCTCTTGCCAACCTTGCTGTGCAGGCCGGATGTAATCAAGAATTTAACTCAATTGGGGAGCTGCCCATAAGAGCAAAAGCATATGCCATTGTTGATGCCAAAGGCATTCCTAACTTTCGTAGAAAGCTTGTATAGGATGCTAATTTGAACTCTATCATTGTACAGCAAAGGCTATGCCTTACAGTAATGTAAATCCTTTGAAAAATCAATAAAATAAAGCATCATATGGTACTTTGGTGGAGTGGGAACATTCTGTTCCTTTGGAATGGGGGTGCATTCTCCCTTAGGCCATTTGATGACTTGAATTTTTTAAAAAAAGGTATCATTCAGGGTTAATTGTGAGAGCTTTTAAGAAAAGATTTAATATTCATATACTGAACAAGTCACGTCTCAGTTAAGATCAGTAATTTTGTTCTTAGTTCAGGGTCATCTCAGTAGTCAATTATTGAAGATAAGTAAAGGTGACAGTGATCAGATATTACTCCCCCTGACTAGCACATTCTATGAACTTCTTTGAAGATAGATGTGGAGAGGGAGAGGAGACCATGAACAAAGTGATGTAGGTGAAGACCATTCATGAGCAGGGTTTAGACTAAGCCCAGAAAGCATAAATCCAAGAGCGCAACCTTAGAGATCTACATCAGATAGCCACTCATATCTTATAAACCAGCAAACATTCAGCCTTTTGGAAATTAGTATATCCAAAAACCCAATCCTCAATCAATTGGCCTCTTGGTAATATGCAGACATGTTTAAATGTGCACAGACTTGGTAATGCAATGTGCAAGTGTATCTATTTGATTAACTAAGAAATCATGCAGATGGATGCATCTACTTATTATCATGAATTACATTCATCAACATGTATAAAAAATTGCATCAATTAACAACGTGAATCGGTGGATTGACATTGATTATAGTAGAGAAGCAATCTGATCATGCATGCATTACTAATGGAAGAAAAGACAAGATAAACAAGAGAAGAGAGTGGGGTTGATTGACCTTTGTGTGCCTTGATTTTATTACCCCTTTATTTCATTCTTCAAGGCACACCTTCAAGTAAAAATCATATTGCAAATTTGGGGACCCAAGAGCTCTTGGGTCCTTTCAGTTGAGTAACACCTCTGATAGGTGCACTCCAGAATTTCCAAACCTTTCTATCATTAAATTTCATAGCATGGCAGTCATTCAAATTTTTCTTGACAGAATAAACATGGTATTTTTGTGGGTGGACATTCGTTAAGATGTTTCTGCCATGGAAGTTAGTGCTCCATTTCACATCCCAGCACTCAAAGGCACGATGGCCAACTTTACCACACTAAAAACATGCAGGAGTTTTTCTATTAAAGGCAATTTAATTTGCAGGGAATTTCTTAGGTTTTGAACTACCTCTTATTCCCAGAGCATCCCAGCAGTGGGC
Organism: Amorphophallus konjac; assembly: GCA_022559845.1. Lineage (NCBI taxonomy): Eukaryota > Viridiplantae > Streptophyta > Magnoliopsida > Alismatales > Araceae > Amorphophallus > Amorphophallus konjac. The sequence goes on along the minus strand of CM040117.1, from coordinate 143,862,125 downwards.
TGCAACATGGCCCAACTTCCCACAGTGGAAGCAATAGATTTTCTTCTTTTTATTGAATGCATGGGGTTTGTCATGAATTTTCCTAGCATTCAATTCATCTTGTTCCATTATTCTACACTCATGCATTTGATGGCCAAATTTGCCACAATAATGACATGAAGTGATTCTTGTGTGTGCATGTGAATGAATGGAGAAATGTTTTGTAACACGCACTTGTTCATGACATTTTTCAGAACCAGATGAAATCTTAACAGCATCAGATGGCGCTTTGCCTTTCCTTTTACCTTCAACCTTTTTTGTTTTCCTCCATTTTTTAGATTTTTATCTTGATTTTTAGTCCTCTTAGCAGTAAACTGGAAAACAGGTATAGCAGAACTAGAAGCCAAATATTTTTTATTTTTATCAACAAGATCCTTCTTACCTCCAAGATTATATCCTAACCCTTCGTTTTGATAACTTATTTTGGCACCGAGGATCTTGTTTAGATTATCTTTTCCTTGAACAAATTTTGACAATGAATTTTTAAGGTCCTGAATTTCAGAATTCAAGGAAGTGATGTTCAGTTCATAGCTAGCAATCTCAGTTTCACAGGAAATTATTTTGTGATGCAATGCATCATTTAGATTTTTCAGCTTATTATTTTCTTGAACAAGTTCATGTTCCCTTTCAGCATCAGCTTCATTCAATGCACATTTTCCCTTTTCAATAGACATCCACTTTTCAGACATTACAACATTCAGAACTGTCAGACGTTTATTTTGATCTTTTAACTTGCAGTTTTCTTCAATCAATATGTCTGAATTAATAATTTTTAATTTTTCAACCAATTTTTGCTCTGTCGATTCTAATTCCAAACCTCTATTCCTCATATCTTCTATCTCTTCTTTAAGAGACTCAACTTGTTGCTCTTGCAGCCTAAGTTCAGATAAGAGATCATTATTCAACTTCTTAACAGAATCATAATTTTTGCATGCATTCTCACATCTTTTCAAACTGTCTTTTAAATTGGCATTTTCACACTTCAATTCTCTTATTTCATATAACATGCTCTTTTTCATTTTCTTCATTTCACGTTTTTCAGATTTGTAACTATCAAGCAAATTATCATACATCTCAATCAATTCATCCAATGAATTTTGTTCTGATTCGGAGTTTACCTTTGATGAAGAGTCGTCAGACTGATCACTACTGTGATCCTTTGTCATAACGCACTTATGATTCTCTTCATCATATCTGAAAGTCAGCTCATTCATCAACTCCTTAGCGTTCCTGCACTCAGCCAAGCATGAAAGTACATTAGCCTTTATCGCCCCTTTCAACATTTCTAGGGCTTTTCTATTCTCGGCATTTATCAGCTCGTGACCAATATTCCAGTCTGACTTATTCACTGCAATATCATATGGTCCATATTCAATTAAAACCAGCAGATTCGAATCTACTGAATTCATGTAATCCCAAAACTCTCTATGCCAGTTAGAGAAACACAATCTATTGAACAAGGGAGCAACTGACTTAGACTCCATGGCAAGCAAATGAGATGCAAGAAACTAGATACTCAGCAGAATCAACTAATGCACTGGAAGACAGCATGATCCACTGCAGATCGTTGGATCTGATGAATCAGTGAACCTCTCTGATACTAATTGTTGAAACAGGTGGTACGCGGAAATAGATCCAAAGGGGGGGTGAATGGATCTTTTTGAAATATTATCCAACAAAAACTGTGAGTGTGCTTCTAAGGACTAATTGAAAGGATCACCACCGAAGATGCCTATAAATCAAATCTTCTATTAAACCAGTGAGTAAACATTTAACATGCTAACACATGATCAAGGAATGATAAGACATATATATATAGTCCACTGCATTCAGGGTCAAACAACGCTAACATCAAATTGAGTAAATGGCGCTCAAACTACTAGTGAACCAAACCTGTGAAGGAGAAGGGAGATACGGAACAAACAAACAAATGCACACCACTGCTCACAGAATTTTTAAGTGGTTCGGTCATCTTGACCTACGTCCACCCCACACTCAATTGAGTGTGGCTTCACTGCTGACTAACAGCTTGCCACTGATCCACAGCTTCGGGGAATTCCTTCCCTACAATCTGCTGAGCATTACAACTTCGCTATCCAGAGGAATCCCCCTCTACCGCTGAGGATTATAGTTTTACCTGAACAGAGAAATCCTTCTCTGCAACCGCTAAGGATTACAGCTTCACCTGTCCAGAGGATACCACCTCTACAACCACTGAGGATTACAGCTTAACCTCTGCTGACACACAGCTTGAGTAACCGGAGTTTTAAAACAAAACAAATGAAAGTAGAGAACCAAAAACAAGACTGAACTGTAGCTCAGGACAATGAGCAGATCGGCTCTGGTTCTGAACCACGAGACCGATGAATACAACTCTCAGTTCTTCCTTGTAATACCCCGGTTTTAAAAATTTGAAATAAAATTGAAATAAATGAATTTCAGAATTTAATATTTAATTCCTTAGTGAATAGAACTAGTGGAATTTTTGACTACCTTATAAAAATCTAGAAAAATGGTAAATTGGTAAAGGATGCTTTATTTAACAACTTTGTCTTCTGTGGTCGACCCAACAAAAATCCGTAACCAGGTCTAATCTTTGGTTTGAGTCCAAAGTGAACACTTACCTAACCTTAACTTAAACCACGGAATTAGGGCTTAATACTCCATCAAATGAGCCCAAATCGGTGGCAAATGAAAGGCCACGATCTAAGGATCATTTCCCCTCTGCCAATTCATCGAAACCCTAACCGTAAAACTTGTAGTCGGCCGAGCTTTGGTGAGGTCAACTATTGCGGTGCCGTTTCAATCACTTCACTTGCTTCTACGAATTCTCCCAGCACGGAAGGATCCAGAATGTGTATGAGCTATAAAAATGAAGCTCTGCAACCATAGAATCCTTTGGTAGCTGTGGCGGCCACAGTGGAGATCGATCAAGGGAGATCTCTGGTGTTTAGTGGTGACGTGTCCGATTGAGGTAGGTAATAACAAGCACAATATAAAGTGTTATATATGGATGGAATCAGCGTCTAGTCCTCTTTCTTTTCAGCCTGAAAGCCCTAAATTCCATTAGGTATCCTGTGTTAATTTAATGGTTTAGTAGAGGCATGTCAGAATTAGGGCAGAACCTGTTCCCCGTTGATTTCAGTAGCGATTTCAGGCTGTAAATCTCAAATTGATTCATGCATCTCGTAGAGTTTTACATGCTCTTTCTATTGGTAGTAAATGCCCCAAATTTCATGTTGTATATTCTTCAAATTTCGTGTTTTATTGAGACCCTTTAAACCTCGTCGAAGGCGGGCAAGGGTTGGTTCAATGGGCTTCTTACCAGACTTGGACGGTCTTACAATAGACCACATAACCTAGGATGGGCGGCCATCACTGGACCGTCCAACCCATTGGGGGGCTCCCAGTAGACCACGCAACAGAGGATGGGCGGCTCCCAGCTGACCACACAACCAGGATGGGAGGCTCCCAACTGACCACTCAACCCTTGCAGGGATGGTCGGCTTCCAGACAACCACATAACTAGATGGGCGGCCATCCCTGTGACCGCACAACCGAGGGATGGGCGGCCATGCCCATGACCGCCCAACCCTTGGGCGGCCCTGCCCTGGCCGTCTAAGTCCCCATCAGCCCAGTAGATATAAGGTCAGCTAAAGACCGTACATCTATGCAGAAAATGACTTAGTGTGAGTTCTAGTTGATTCATATTAGCATCTTAATGAATAATTAGTAAACTAGAAACCCATATGATAAGTGGTAAATCATGCAAGTAAATTTCTGTAAAATGCATCCTATTTCATTCCTACATGATCTTGTTCATTATCATTAGCATCTTCATTAATCTTTTTGGCAATCAAATTAATGTAAATCATGATCCTTGATAAATTGACATGAAAATTAGGACTAAAATAAATACTAGGTTGCTGGATAGCCATTCTACTCCAGTAGAACGGTTTGACCCTTTGGCGGACTTCTAATAAGTCAGTAGCCCCACTAGTTGTGCTAGTCTTGAACTTACCCCCGGACACTCCATCCGGTGGACTTACCATTATCTTAGGATCTCTATATATCCCTGCTAAGAACCTAATGAACCACTAGAACTTCGATTTACGTGACTGAACCCCTGGTTTATAAGTATTGGATAGAATTGGGCTAAGAGAGGCATGTGCAGCCAATAGTGGAACGCATATCCTCGTAGGCGGCCTAATAACGACCGCATATACCTGGCTTATGCTATTAAGTGTTGGTCGATTAACCTTGATCAATCTTTGACCAAAATATTAAGCCTTGGACTGACCAACAGAAAGTAGACTTGGCCTTGGTTTAGTTTTACCCTGTCTTTGGCAGCCCGGAGTCCAACATGGCGATTTCTTAACCTTCTAGCCAAGCCCGGGTGGTGCGGCTGGAATATTACCGTTCAAACCTTATGCGGATTCTCTTGGACCGCATATCTTCAATACGGCCCTGTATGGACTGTATATCTTCTTCATGGGTCTTAAGGTCTTCCTTACCTGCGCGGCCTAGAACTTACCGTTCCCGTTAGAGCGGCACACTGTCAGCCGTTCATTCTTGACCTCGTGGGCTGAGTTTGAATCCAGCTCCTGTAAGTGCGGCCCCTTGTTAGCCGCATATATCTCTTGAGCGATTTATGTATGACCGTACATCTCTCAGAGATGAGTTTTATCATATTTTGTGCTCTTGAATCCAAGGACAGATTAGTCCTTAAATCTTGAACTTCTAGATAGTAATTCCTCTGATTATTTGGCCATAAACTTGACTAAATGTCTAGACAGAACTTCGGATCTTGGATCCGATAAATCAATGCCAACTCATCATAAGGGCCCAGTCTGGTCCTGGGGAGAGCACCCGAAAAGTACTTGTGTCAATGGGAGTTTGTAATGACAAGGTGAGGCATTGCACCGAGTGCATGACTAGCGTGATGTCTATGACAAAAATCTCTTGTTACTTGATCGTGCTTGACTTGCTTATCTCTTGTTACTTGCTAGTGGCCATTTCATCGTTACAATTCCTGTTACAGTTGTTACATAATATTCTTGTTGAAATCCAGGTATCTTATATTTTCTTGACCTTGCAAGATCTTTATATTATGTTGTTTTTCTTCTGTATCGTCATTTCTTTTCTTATAATTGCATATAAAAATAGAATAATTGGTTAATTACGTAAACTTGCTGTGGGAACGTGGATTTTATTATCCTATATTATTTTTTTGATTGATTTATTATTTATTGATTTATTGGCATGCCAGTCACCGGAGTGACGATTTTATTGCGCGCTCGATCTGACTTGGTCAGTCGATTGTGAGTGATCGTGTCTGGACCAGAAGTCCGTCATACCATAAAGGCTATGACGTTAATTACGCCCTTCCAAGGAAGGACAACCCTTGATTAAACGCTAAAGGTAGGAGGATGACAGTGGTAAAGCCGCATGCTCAAAAGAGACGGAATTCATCCACTTGCAAGACATTAAATGGATTAGACGAAGTAGGGGTTGGTTATTTTCGGGATAAAACCGACGGCATATTCCCACCATCTTGGACCATGCCAAGTGGGGAATAGGAAACCACCCATGCAGTGGCAGGGTGGGATCCGTAAAAGATCGGGCATAATTGACCCAGAATCCGAGTAAGTGCTGGCGTGATATGACACGCTCCATGTGGGTGCGGTGGCGCATCTATATCCCCCTTCGAAGGACCATCGGAGAGCATGTAGGGACATAGCTCCGTGGGCCGACGGGGTTGAGAGAGAGAACATCACAGCTACCTGGCAAGGTATGTGTAAATTTCGGCAGCATGTCCCCTCAACTTGGATTATGCCAAGAGAGGATAGGTCATCATCCACGGAGTGCCGGGATAACGACCGAACGAGGATGGGCACCGGGCCCCGGGACATCGCTTGCCTTTATACCATCGATTAATATCCTCTCGAAACCCCTCAGAACTCATGTAACGACATGGCCCTTTGGGTTCATGAGAGTGAAATCCGGATCGGGAATGAGGACTGTAGGGGGGTCTTCCCCAATAATGTGTCTTCTCAAGGCATTAATGACGGTCTCTGAACATCCCCGGGACAGGTGTGTAGGGAGACTAAAAGATTGAAGGATGACAGTGCAGAAGATGGCCTCGGACTGGGTTTCATTGGCCGAAGAAGGAGGGTCTCGGCATGGGTTTCTATCGGCCGAAGGGAGGAGCTCTCGGCATGGTTTTATATTGACAAAAAATGGGGTTCTCGGCATGGGTTTAGCTGGCCGAATGAGGGTCTCGGCGGTGGCTTCTTAACCAATCAAGGGGGTCTCGGCGTGGCTTTAATTGGCCCAAAGAGGGCTCTCGGCGCGGTCTGACAAAAACAAAAAAAGGGGGGTCTCGGCCTGGGGCTTCCCGGCGCGCTCATTACCGTGCCGGGAAGGTGGCGCCGGGAAGGGCTGGGAGGTTTGCATAAAAAAGGGGTTTAGATGGTTTTTTGTCGGTTTGTTGAAGAGGGAGGCCTCTCGGCAGCGTAGTTCTCGGCGGGGAATTTTGTACGCCGAGAAGGTGGAATTGCTACAGGGTTTCAGGGTTTACAGAGCTCAAACGATACTCTGCTTCTGGGATTCCTGAGCTTTCTGGCTGCGATTGAAGCCGAATTTGAAGTGCAGGAGGGGGGATTTCATGGATGCTTCCCTGAGAAAGGGCCAAGGGGGGATCTGGAGGGTAGAATCGATGGGGAACGAGACCATCGTCTGGATTTCTGAAGACTTTATTTATTTCTGCCGCCGGCCGTCTGGGGATCAAGAGATGACTGTCTCTGATCCCCTGGACGAACCCAATAGCATCTAAAAATCGGTGACTGAGGAACCTTTGGCATCGAAACTCCAGACCCTAGTCATCCAAGGGGTTAGAATGGAGGGTCGGGAGATCGAGATCGTCATTCGCTAGAATCCGCGGAATAGCATCCGTCTGCAGAGTAAACATATCCTTGTGTAGTCAGCAGTTCAAGGAACCAAGAGATTAATGTCTCTAGTTCCTGAACAGCACAAGGGGCATTGAGGGCCTTGAGAGGGACTCACACATATGCGATGAATCTGCCATCGAGACAGGAGGGGGGAAGAAGACAGAACCCAGTAGCCCATTGGATAGGGATCCTATCTACGCTCCTCTGAAGAACAGATTCGTAGGGAGACTCTGAAACCGGGAGCGTATGAACCATCGGACATTTCAGATAGAAGACGTATATATATACATGGAGGGACGAAGGGAAGGGCTTTCAATTGCCCATTTCATTTCATCTCATAAGCATTGTTTACATCATCTGCAAGGCAAAAGTCAAAGAACAGAGGAGGAGGGGAACAGGGGGAAGCGAAAAGATAACTCTCGACATCGTATGAATAATCAAACACGAAGATATGGACTATTACATACGGAGGCAGATCAAGAAAACAGCAAACATGGGGGGGGGGAGGGTGGAGCATTGACTCCTCTCCCTCCCCCGAGCAGCCCACCTGGGGTTTTTCTTCTTCTTCTTCTCTCAGACTTCTTCTCTTTCTTTTCAGCGGAGGCTCTCTCTCTCTCCTTTCCTATCTCCTTTTCTGGATGGATTTCTTTCTTTCTTGCTGTCTCTTCTCTTTTTTGATCGGTTCTATCTCTTTTTCCTTTTGTTCGAAGGGAGGGGGTTTTTATAACCATTTCCCCCTTCTCGGCAGGCTTCATCACGGCGCGCCCATCTGAAGCTTCCCGGCGCGCCTGCCTTCAGCTTCTCGGCGCCCTCTTTTGGGTTTGGCAAGTGATTCTCGGCGCCACCTTCACACAGGCCCATTTGGGTCTTTCAAGGGTATCATCACCCAAAAGGGTCTTCCATTGGTGACACAGCTTGTATCGAGATCATTATTACGGTTTTCATCAGTCCGTAGACAGGGGTTTCATCAGTCCGTAGATAGGGGTTTCATCAGTATTGCCATCTGAACGGTGACAAGACCGGGTATCATCTTATCGATATCGTCACTTGAATGGTGACGAGCTCGGACATCAACTTTAGTCTGGGAAGACCTCAGCCGGGTATATAATCTGTGGAGACGATTCCTCTTCTGTTTTGACTTTGCAAAAGCCTTTACAATCTTCATCTGCCGGTACCGGCTTCATCTTTATCTCATATTACATCTGTCATTAAGCCGACATCTGACTTACCCTGACATATCATCCGTGGATTCTTGGACGAAGCAGTAATGCGGCTCTCATTAAAGTGTGCCAGGAGGTCTCATCAGTCGAGTGACTGCTGCTCTACCAGTGCTGCCGTCTGAGTGACATCGGCACCGGGCATCAGCTTGGCCGACAAGGGCTTTAGCCGGGTGAATGGTTGACGAGCTTCATCAATGGTCTTTCACTGTTGGTCCGACCCTCTTTTCAATCATGCTTCGACCTTTGTTCATTTTCAAGGTGTCAACAAATGCCCCCCACCTGCGGGCGGCGTAAGCGCAGAATAAGCGGCACGGGGCTTGCAGGTGTCTTTCGTCATTCGAGGGTATCTTCCTCAATTTGTCTTCAATCCAGTTCTCAGACCTGATCATCTCGTTGCAACAATATTCTACGCACGGATCTTTCATTTTCATATTTTTCATCTTCATATTTTCTTTATTTTCAACATTTCAGAGCTTCTCGGCACGGGGCCATAGGCTTCTCGGCATGACCCTCTCGGCGCAAGGCTTCTCGGCACGCAAGACCTTCCGGCGCGAAGCTTCTCGGCGTGAGGGGCCTCTCGGCGCGGCCGAAGGAGGGCTCTCGGCCTGGGGGCTCTCGGCGCGCCCTTGGCTGAAGGGGGCTCTCGGCCTGGGTTCTCGGCGCGCCTTAGGCAGGGCTCTCGGCCTGGGCTTCTCGGCGCGCCCTTTGGCCGCAGGGGGCTCTCGGCGTGAGGGGATCTCGGCGCGCATTTGGCCGCGCCGAGAACCTATCTCCTTCGGCTTCTATTTAAGGCGCCGAAAGCCTCTTTCTTCTCATTCTCATCTTTTCTTTCTCTTTCTTCATTTCTATTTTTTGTGTCTCGGCGGTGGCGAGTTCCTTGTCTCGGCCGTTCCCGTTTTCTTCCCGTTTAGTTGGGTTTCGCCCGGGTAGGACGTTATTTTGGGATTTAATCCCTTTTTCTTTCGGGATCACCCCCTCTTGGTTGGTGACTCCCTATTCTCCTTGGGCAGACCCCGAATAAGGGGAGATGCTGCCGAAATCTTCGTAGGGTCTCATGTTACAATCTTTATAAGACTGGCTTCTAATTCACACTTTTTCTCCGACTGCAGGCACTGCAATGGCTTCCAGTTCTGATGCTGCATCTTCCGGAGCTGTTGGTGCTAGCTCATCGGCCCAGCCCGACATATCACGGGCCAAAGTAAACTGGCTGAACGTGCACAGTCTGGATTTCGGATACGACAGGATTGCTTCAGTCGATGAATCGTCTGACTCTGAGACTGACACAGTGTCGACGGCCCGGGTATACTCCACGGCGACCGAGACATGCTTCAGGCGGGATGGTAGCTATCGGCCAGACCTCCCGAAGGACCGACATTTGATGCCGTTCATCCGGACTTTCACAGTGGGCGGCATGCGAGACTACCGGATAGCTCGCGTAGTTGAAGCTGCCATCCTTGCTGAGCGAGATAGCCTGAAGGAATCAGTGTATCGCAGCAAGGCCATCTATCTTCCTGGGGAAAAGCGCGACTGGGATGCAGTCCTCGGCATATCGGAGCTGGAACCAGAGAAGAAGATGCTGGCCCGGGCCCCGGAATTCACACCTGCCCGGTGGGATAATGCTAGCGGCCGAGTTCATAGGGAGAAGCCCGGCTATGGCATGTTCTTGGCACCATTAAAGTGGGGATATCGCGAAGAGCCCTTCGTGCTGAATTGTTCGGCCGTTCAGTTCAAGTACCATCTGGCCGCTGGTTGGTTCGGGGATACCAAAATCACTGACGCGCACTTATTCCGAGTAGGGGCAGTGGAGTTCACAGAGTTTGTTCTGAAGGAGTATGCCCCTCTGCTGATCAGAGCCGGGGTATATCACAGCATTTTCGCTTCTAGATTTCGATATCCCATATCCAGAGGGTTGTGCTGCGGGATGTTCGAAGTGTTCTGCCCTTTATTCAACACTTTTTATACAGCGGAGGGTGAGACATCCCTGGACCTCTGGAGTTTATCACAGCTCTCCGGTCTGCCCATTGATGGCGAGCCGTATGAGGAAGTTTGCTTGACAGATTCCGAGAAGGATAGCTCTGATGGCGAGGGCAAGTATTCCATCGGCTTCTCATATCGGTATCTGATGAAGGTATACCGCTCCATCTGTCTGGCGTACCACAGAGGGTCCTCCAAAGGCTATCATCCCCGAGAGAAAGGTAGCAAACTGAGGGTCCGGATAGGGCAGTGGATCCAGTATTTCTTTGACGGTCCCCTGAAGTATGCAGACTTTCCTTCCCTGGGTCCAGTTGCCAGCAAACAGATAAGGGCCCCTCGCTATAAGTCGGCGCTGCCATCCTCATTGCGTCATGCGGGCAAAGGTGGTCCCAATCCGGCAGGAGTAGATCCCATCACACATTGTGCGGCCTATTTCACCTTCTGGTTGTGTACTTTCGCTCTCCCACAAGGGGACGAGACAGTCATTCGGCCAGAGGCCATATATCCAGCTTGTCAGATGGCATGGGGGATGAAGCTGTCGCTTTGCCCAGTGGCCCTGTGTTTGATATATAAATCTTTGGGGGACCTGCACAAGCATCGGACTCCCCGTTCTTTGAGGACCGTGGGTCCTTTTCACTTCTTCAACGCCTGGGTTTGCAGTATATTCCCTGAGTTGGCTCCGAGAACCTTGCAGGCAGATACGGCGTTGCCTAGAATGATCGAATTCGCCAGTGCTGAGTCTGGTCCCTTTTATGATCAGTTGTTTAAAATAAGGGGCCGACTGATAAGGGTACCAGTGGACGCCCCTGGCAGCATTCATTTCTGGAGCTTGGCGGCAGGTTCAGCTCCTTTGATTGATCCTCAGAGAGAGTGCAAGCTGGAAGAGATAGAGACTTATGCTCATCCTGTCACAGGGGCTGAAGTTGCTCGGCCTATCCTGGAGCCGGAGCTAGTCAGATGGGCCATGGCTATTCGGCCCAGTGTTTTAGTTTTCAGGAAGGGTGGCCTTCTTCTTTTGGAGCCATACTATCCGTTCCGATTTGGGCGGAACTTCGGCTACGACCAACACATCCCCACCTCAGCTGCTCAGTTTCCTTTGGATAGCCGGGCCAAGCACGGGTCCGTCATTGTTGGCGAGGGCCGGTTGTGGTGGGATTTCTATCATCGCCAGGACGATGTAGTTTTCAGGGTGCCCACTGTTTCTAACCGTGTTCCCCGGGTAACATCAGAATATATCAAATGGTGGAACATCCGGACCGGTTTTTACAGGGACGGTAGGGGTGCCTTCTGGGATGTGGCAGAGCGCTCCTTCCTGAAACAGCAACCTGGGCCGGTGTTTGATATTCCTGAGGCCCACTTGAAAAAACTTTACTCACAGCACCCGAGGGAGGCGGAGAATTATCTGACTCAACGTCGGGCATTGAAGGAAAAGAGTTCCGAGCCGCTTGTCCCTGTCTTTGCTGCTATCAATGAAGACACTTTCATGAAGACCTTGAAGCATTTATGCCGTGTGGGAGGCGCTCGCTTGGAGGAGCAGCAGTACCCATTCCCTGTTGAAGAGCCGCTCCCGACAGTAGCTCCTTGGAAGGGTCCAATTGATAAATTTCATCCATATAGGACGTTTGTACGCCGAGAAGATAGAACTCAGACGTACTATAGGCAAACGTCCTGGCTGTTCATTCTGCTGAATTTGCATGGATTATCTGCAGAAAGCCCGATAGCTGGCATATTGAACAAGCCACTGTTTATATCATTTCATTATGTCGATGGTTGGGGCATGGACCATCTTGACTTATTTCGATGCCTTGACTTTCACGGCCATAATGATCTGGCAGCTTTAGTAGAGAAGTGCCAGATATTTGGTGATGTGTGCTGGCTCATCAAGGAGGCTGCTTCCCGCTCCAAGGAGGTAGCTTATCTGTACTGGCCACTTTCTGTATTCTACGACGGCCCGGCAGGTAAGATTTCTTCTTTTCTGATTGCAGTGTTTTCTGCTTAGCATCTGAATTTCGCACCCACTGATCCCATCACCCTTCTGCCATTTTCAACAGACCGGCCTGATATAAAGCGGCAGGGGCTCTATAGAAAGATTATTGCGCAGGCCGAGAAGCCTACTTATTTTGAAGTCCCGGCTGCAGCACCGACCACTACTCCCCTGCCTCCTGGCAAGAAGAGGAAGGCTTCCGCAGTCAAGGCTGCAGTTGGGAAGGCCAGGAAGGCCAAAAAGGCCCATGTTCAGCAGTCGACTTCGGTGGCGATGGACACTGGGACCCCTCTCCCCAACATTCCCTCATTCGATGAGTTTGAGTTGCAAAGGGAGGCTGCTCAGACACCGGTTCAGGGTAACATCATTAGCTTGCATTTGCATTCTTCATCATCTTTTGCAGATTTTCAAAGAAGTCTTCGACTCTGACCCCTTCCCTTTTTGCGCAGCTCAAGAGCCAATTGTGGCACCCTCCGAAGCGGAGACCAGGCTGCCTTCCCCCACGCCGGCTAGTGAGGCGGGGGGTAAGTGTGCTTTCTCATCTGTTTCACACTTCTATTGCTTTTTCTACTATAACCCTCAGAGGTCCCTTTTCTGTTGAAGTGGCAGCCGAGGAGCAGACTGAGGTTGAAAGGATGACAGAAGAGCCGATTCAACCTCCGGAGGGTCACAAGACTCAGTCGAGGCGGGGTACTGTTCAGGCCAGGCGCATAATTACCCGGTCCACATCCCGACATGCTTTAGAGGCGACCCCACAGCATGTAGCCAGGGTAGAAATATCATCGGGTAGCTCTACAACCGTCTCTGATGAGGAGGAAGTGGCTTTCAGCGGCAGTGAGGGGGATGCTCCTGAATCAGAAGCCCCGCTTGTACTTGCAAAAGGTGCTCTGTCTTTTCAGCCTGCTAAGCTGCTGGTGCCATCTTCTGAGGAGGAGTTGCAAGAGGAGTTTGCCGGGCTCGACACCGAGATCGACATATCTTCACTCTTTGTCACTTCAACTTCGGAGCTTCCTCCTCTTTCGCCCCACTTCGAGGATGCGAACCCTGCTTCAAAGGTGGGTCCCCTTTCAGGCTTGCTGCTTCATCTGCATCTTCATTTAGTGCTGAAGGTTGTTTTGCTTTGGTCTCAGGGCCCTATCACTGCCAGCTCAGACACAACTGCAACTTTTATGGAGGTTTCTTCTGCAAACTGGGCTATTGTCCCTTTTCTACCTTTATCCTGCATGGGAGCTCCTGAGGTCATTCGCCCTGTTCCAATGCGAATACAGTCTTCAACAGATTTAGCATCGTTGGACCTGGGGGCCTCAGGAGACAGATGCACTCCTATCAGGGCTTCAGATTTCAGAGCCGAAGCTGATCTAGCCAGAAGTTCTGCTTTCATACCGGCCGCAGTGATGACCATCGCTCCTGAGTCAACAATTCCCACAACATCAATCATGGAGGGTGAACCTTTGCCTCTTCAGACTGTGGCCTCCGCGGCCTCGACATTGAAGGAATTGGCCACCGAAGCGGAGATGGAAGAAGGAGAGGTAGCTGCTGCAGAACTGGGAGTATTGCCTGTAACCGCCCCGGACTCTATCTCCATACTTTCAGAATCTGAGGAGGAGGTGCCTGAAGTTGCATCCGGGAGTATTCAGACGGCCGCTTCCGAGGAGATGGAAGTGGAAGATCTCTTGGCCACGCCAGAGGTTGCAGGGAGAGCTCAGTTGGTACCTTCGGTAGACCTCCCATCTTCTTCTTCGCAGCCGGATATCACCCTATGGGCGGACATTGATAGTGAAGTAACCTTTGAAGTAGCTCCTCTTCCTTTGCCTGGCTTTACTTCACCTGAGAGTTTTGTCTGGCAACATCTGGGCATGCTGCGCCAGCTAGTGGAGTCCCAGCCCGGACTAACCTATCCACAGTTGAAGGAGATAGCCGAGCGCTTCACCGCCGGCTTGCAGGCGATGGGATGTCCCACAGAAATATGGGCCCAGCGGGTTCTTTTATTGTTAAAATTTGTTCATCGCCGGGATTTCTTGACACATATCATGTCTGACAAACTGGCGGCTTTGAAGTTGCAAAGAATGGAATGCAAATCCGAGCTGGCGAAGATGAACTCTATTCTTCAGGAGCGACAGTGCCAAATGCAGTCTTTGGCGGAGCGGGAGCAGTTTGTGCGCGACCGGATAACTATCCTGGAAGCTGAACTGTCCGATCTCCGAGCTGAGCTGCCGCAGCTAACAACTTCTCGACCGCAGCTCGAGGAAGAAGCAGCTCTATTAGAGGGGCAGGTGGCGTCCTTTCAAGACGAGTCCGTTCGACTGCAGGAGGAGGAGGCTCGTCTTCATGAACTGGGAGCCGCCCCTTATGTGGGTCTTCTGGCTTTCGAGGATATCTTCAGGCAGCCATGAACCATCTTCTCTTTCTTTTTCTTTTGTACTCTTTTGCGATACAACGTCCCCTCGGGGCCCTTTATGTACTCACTTATTAATGAAAAGAAATCTTTGGCTTCACGCGTATCCATTTTCTTCTGCATGTGGTTTTATCACTTTGAGAAGTGGGGTAGCGGTTTTAGCAATTCCTCATGCGAATGGCCCGTACTTGGCAGGAGAGCGTCCACCCCCTCAGAGAAAGGATGGGGAACTCGCTCCACCGCGTGACGGCATCCGGGGAGGTGCTTAAACCGGATTCTGTTGGTAGCAGCAAACGTCCCTCTTGGCAATATGTGCTGCGAGGGAGACAATTTGCAGAAATGTGAAAGAAGAGGTTTCATCGGAATAGACGAAAGGTCTAGACTGGGTAGAGGTTATAGCAGGTGGGACATTGAAAAAGGGTATGGGGTTTTCATCAGAACGGACATAAAGTACGAACTGGACAGATTGTATCATTGGCCGGGCGATGTACCGATCAGCCAACGGTTGACTTCATCATCGATATTGAGCTTATATCGATGCAAGGGGGATTTCATATGTTTTATCAGAATAGACGTAAGGTCTAAACTGGATAGGGTTTCATCATTGATCGGGCAAGGTGCCAATCGATCAACAGTTGGTTTCATCATCGATATTGGGTTTATATCGACACAAAGAAGAGTTTCATGAGTTTCATCAGCATAGACTAAAGGTCTAAACTGGGAGGGTTTCATCATTGATCGGGCAAGGTGCCTGGTCGACCAATAACTGATTTCATCATCGATATTGGGTTTATATCGACGCAAAGAAGAGTTTCATAAGTTTCATCAGCATAGACGAAAGGTCTAAACTGGCTAGGGTTTTATCATTGATCGGGCAGGGTGCCAATCGATCAACAGTTGGTTTCATCATCGATATTGGGTTTATATAGATGCAAAGGGGTTTACAAGTTTCATCAGAATAGACGAAAGGTCTAAACTGACAGGGTTTCATCATTAATCGGGCGAGGTGCCGATCGATCAACAATGGGTTTCATCATCGATATTGGATTTATATCGATGCAAAGGGGTTTATAAGTTTCATCAGAATAGACGAAAGGTCTAAACTGGCAGGGTTTCATCATTGATCGGGCGAGGTGCCGATCGATCAACAGTGGGACGTAGGTAGAGGCGTAGGAATCGTCAGGATAGACGTAAGGTCTATTCCAGCAGGTTTTATCGCGGGTGGGACATTTGAAAGAGGGTGTGTAGATTTCATTAGGACGGACGTAAGGTCTTTCCTGTAGAGGTTTTATCGTCGGTGGGGCATGGAGCCAGATGACCAACAGAAGGTTTTATCAGCGAAGGGGAAGTAAGGGCAGCGTGCCTGTTGGCACGGAACTTTGAATTACCACATTACTGACCCAAGTGCCCTTTCGGGTTTTCACCGGAGCCAGCCCCCTCTTGCTTTTGCCCACGCGCCCTTTCGGGTTTTCACGTGGCGGGGTACCCGATTTTGCCTGCAGTGCCCTTTCGGGTTTTCACCACAGCTGGGTTTTAGCCATTTTGGCCCTCGCTCAGAATGTCCGAACAAGTCTGGCGGGGTATCTCTATTTTTAACCCCATTTTTTATATATACATATATATATATATATCTCTTGAATTGGGACTTCAGCACAGGTCAGGCGATGTGCTGCTTCATTGGCGGCTGCTCTTATCATCGGTATTGGGTATATACCGACGCAAGGATTTCATAGGTTTCATCAGGATAGACGTAAGGTCTAAACTGGGTGGGTTTCATCATTGATCGGGCGGTGTACCAATCGATCAACAGCAGGTTTCATCATCGGTATTGGGTTTATACCAATGCAAGGATTTCATAGGTTTCATCAGGATAGACGAAAGGTCTGGCCTGGATAGGTTTCATCGCCGATTGGGCAGTGTGCCGATCGACCAGCAGCAGGTTTCATCATCGGTATTGGGTTTATACCAATGTAAAGATGTCATAAGTTTCATCAGGATAGACGTAGGGTCTAAACTGGATGGGTTTCATCGTTGATTAGGCAGTGTGCCAATCGATCAACAGCAGGTTTCATCATCGGTATTGGGTTTATACCAATGCAAGGGTTTCATGGGTTTTATCGGCATAGACGTAAGGTCTAAACCGGACAGGTTTCATTGCTGATCGGGCGAGTGTGCCCATTAATCAGCAGCAGGTTTCATCACGGTGGGACATAGCGAGACACGCAGCTCTAGTCGGAACAGATGTAAGGTCTAGACCGAACATGTTTCTTCGCTGATCGGGCAGGGTGCCCTGTCGACCAAAGATGGGTTTCATCATCGGTATTGGGTTTATACCAATGCAAGGATATCATGGATTTCATCAGGATAGACGTAAAGTCTAAACTGGAGAGGGTTTTATCATTGATCGGGCGAGGTGCCGATCGACCAATGGTAGCTTTCATCGCGGTGGAACCTGGGACAAGGTATGAGGGCTTTTATCAGGATAGACGTAGGGCCTATACTGAGTGGGTCTAATCGTCGATCGGGCAAGGCGCCGGTCGATTGACGAGGAGTTTTATGGCGGGAGGTGAGGCTTTCTTTGGGATTACCACATTACTGACCCAAGTGCCCTTTCGGGTTTTCACCGGAGCCAGCCCCCTCTTGCTTTTGCCCACGCGCCCTTTCGGGTTTTCACGTGGCGGGGTACCCGATTTTGCCTGCAGTGCCCTTTCGGGTTTTCACCATAGCTGGGTTTTAGCCATTTTTGCCCTTGTTCAGAATGTCTGAACAAGACTAGCGGGGTATCACTATTTTTAACCCCATTTTTCTTTTCTTTTCTTATTTTATTTTATTTGGTATGCAAGCTGAGAGAGAGAGCAGCTTGGGCAGGGCGAGATGCCACTGGACCAAGGAGAGGGTAGCTCGATCAGGGCGGAGTGCCATTGACCAAGATGAAGTGGCCTGATTAGGGCGGGGTGCCGCTAACCGAGGAATGGGTAGCTCGGCTAGGGCGGAGTGCCGCTAAACCAAGAAATGAGGTAGCTCGGCTAGGGCAGAGTGCCGCTAAACCAGGAAATGGGGTAGCTCGGTTAGGGCGGAGTGCCGCTAGACCAAGAAAGAGGTAGCTTGGTTAGGGTGGAGTGCCACTAGACTAAGGAAGAAGGGTAGCTCGGTTAGGGCGGAGTGCCGCTAGACCAAGGAAGAAGGGTAGCTTGGTTAGGGCGGAGTGCCACTAGACCAAGGAAGAAGGGTAGCTCGGTTAGGGCGGAGTGCCGCTAGACCAAGGAGGAGGGTAGCTCGGTTAGGGCGGAGTGCCGCTAGACCAAGAAAGAGGTAGCTTGGTTAGGGCGGAGTGCCGCTGGCCCAAGAAAGAAGGTAGCTCGGCTAGAGCGGAGTGCCACTAGACCAAGAAAGAAGGGTAGCTTGGTTAGGGCGGAGTGCCACTAGACCAAGAAAGAAGGGTAGCTCGGTCAGGGCGGAGTGCCGCTAGACCAAGGAAGAAGGGTAGCTCGGTCAGGGCGGAGTGCCGCTAGACCAAGGAAGAAGGGTAGCTTTTGGCCCGATTACTCGGAGAATGTTGGTTGTGCAGCATGATACAGCTTTAGGTGCCTACCGTTGAGTGGCGAGAATTGGATCTCCCCTCGATGGTTGACAACCATATAGGCCCCACCTTCGTAGACCCTTTGTATCACATAGGGACCTTCCCAATTAGCATTTAGCTTTCCTTTTGGGTTGGACGCCATGACTTCTCTTTTCTTGACCATAACGAGATCACCTTTCTTGAACTCTCGTCCTTTTACGAGTTTGTTGAATGCAGTGGCCATGCGGGCCTGATACATTTGGATATTCTTCTGAGCTTGGAGGCGCTTCCCCTCCAATTCAGCCAGTTCTTCTAATCTTCTTTCCGTATTGGTCTGTTCGCCAGGGGCTAGGTCATATTGGACCGCCACTCTGAGTGACGGGACTTCCAGCTCCAGCGGGACCACTGCCTCTGAGCCGTACACCAATGAGTATGGTGAGCACCCTGTAGGTGTTTTGAAGACGGTGCGGTATGCCCATAAAGCTTCATACATTTTCTCTTCCCAGTCCTTCTTGTTGGAACTGACGACTTTGGCCAGCAATGTACACAAGGTCTTATTAAAAGCTTCTGCCAATCCGTTTGCCTGTGGATTGTAGGGAGTGGAGGTTCTCCATTCAATCTTATACTTCTCGGCAAGCCGATAGATTTTCTGATTTCTGAAATGACTTCCATTATCAGATATTATTCGGTTGGGGATCCCGAACCGGAAGATAATGTTTTGCTTGATGAATCTGGAGACCAGCTCACCAGTCACTTCTCTTAATGCTATAGCTTCCGCCCATCGGGAGAAGTAATCTGTTATGGCCAGTATGTACTTATGTCCGGCCGAGGAAGTTGGCAATGGCCCGACTACATCAGTTCCCCATTGTGCAAACGGCCAGCTAGGGATTGTAGGGTGCAGAGTTGTGGGTGGCCTTCTAGGCACAGTAGCATGCTCTTGACACTTCTGGCATGATTTTGCAAATTTACAGCAGTCTTCGAACATGGTGGGCCAGTAGTAGCCCAGCTTCTTAATCTCTATCTTCATCTTGGGACCGGCCTGGTGAGCACCTGCTGTCCCAGCATGTGTTTCTTTCATCGCTTGCCAAGCTTCCTCAGTGGACAGGCAGCGGAGCAGAATCTTCTTGCGTGCATCTGCCATTATTCGGAATAGAGTCCCATTTCTGAGTTCATAAGAATCCTTAATCCTCAGAAGCTTCATCTTTTCTTCTCTCTTTTGCGGCAGCTGTTGATGCAGAAACCACTGTAGCAAGTGCTGTCTCCAATCAGATGCCTGTAATGTGCTGATAGTAGCAACTTCTTCTTCTTCGGGGCACCCTTCTAGCATGCTGGGGACCTGCCGCCGGTTTATAACAACAATGTTCAGTGTTTCATTTGGTGGGACTGCTATTGAGCTGGCTAGCTTTGCCAGTGCATCAGCTTGGGCGTTATGTCCACGGCCCACATGCTTGAGCTCAATATGATAGAATTTCGCCATGAGGCGCACAGCTTTTTGGTGGTAGGGATTCAGCTCTGGCTTTCGCACCTCAAACTCCCCTTGAATTTGTTTTATTATCAACATTGAATCTCCAAATACTTGCAACATTTGGATACCCATGTTGAGGCTGACATGCAGTCCGATTATCAGAGCTTCATACTCGGCTTCATTGTTGGTGCATGGCTTGTTTATAGAACAGGAAGTATGTACCACCTCCCCTTCTGGTGATTTCAGCACAATACCGGCTCCGGCCCGTATTCTGGTTTTTCCATCGGAATCTGTCTCCGTTCTGGATGCTCCATCAAAGAATAGCTGCCACATAGCTGACTGAGCCTGGCAGGCTTCGAGTGTTTCATCATCGGGTAACTCAGTCCCCAGCATATCATTCTCAGGCACGGGATGCTCTGCAAAGAAATCAGCCACGGCCTGTCCTTTTATCGCCCTTCGGGGTATATAGGTAATATCGAATTCCATCAGAATCACTGCCCATTTGCCCAACCGGCCTTTGAGTACTGGCTGAGTCAATATGTATTTGAGTGGATCTGCTGCAGATATCAATCTGACTTCATGTGACAACATATAGTGTCGGAGTTTCTTAACAGCAAAGACTAGTGCCAAGCATGTCTTTTCTATATAGCTGTAACTTTCTTCAGTCCTGATCAGCCTCCTACTCAGGTAGTACAAGGCTTGCTCTCTACCTTCTTCATCGATCTGCGCCAGCATTGCCCCCAGGGAACAGTGTGTGGCTGCAATATATAGTATCAAGGGTCTGCCTTTAATAGGCGCCCCCAGTACTGGAGGGGTCTTGAGATATTCTTTTAGCTTCTCAAAGGCCTCCTGACACCCATCGTCCCAGAGGAATGGTACATCTTTCATCATGAGCTTATGAAAGGGGTGACATCTTCCCGACAGATTTGATATGAATCGTCGGACGTAGGCCAGACGCCCCTGCAGAGATCTCAGCTCGTGCAGATTCCTTGGTGGAGGGAGCTCCTGGATAGCCTTGATCTTGGCGGGGTCAATTTCAATACCCCTGTGCCGGACGATAAATCCGAGGAATTTTCCACTGGACACGCCGAAGGCGCATTTCATAGGATTCATCTTGAGTTCATATTTGCGCAGCCTCTGGAATACTATCCTCAGGTCTTGCAGATGGTCTTCTTTTCTGCTGGTTTTCACTACCAGATCATCAATGTAGCACTCTACTTTCTTGAAGAGCAAATCATCAAAGATCTTTGTCATGGCTCTTTGGTAGGTAGCGCCGGCATTCTTAAGGCCGAACGGCATCCTTTTGTAATGGAATATCCCTTTTGGAGTGCGGAATGCAGTGTGCACCCTGTCTTCTTCAGCAATCCATATCTGGTTGTATCCGGATGACCCATCCATAAATGACAATGCTTCATGACCAGTAGTTGCATCAATCATGACTTCAGTGATCGGCACTGGGAAATCATCTTTCGGGCAAGCCTTATTAAGGTCCCGGAAGTCGACACATATTCTGATCTGCCCATTCTTCTTCTTCACGGGCACTATATTGGCTAGCCATGTGGTATACTGGTTTTCTTCGACAAACCCCACATCAATCAGCTTATCAACCTCTTTGTTAATCTGATTTATCAGTTCAGGACGCATTCTCCTGGAAGGCTGCTTTACAGGGTTAGCCTCTGGGTTTATTGCCAATCGGTGCTGTGCCACATCAGAGCTCAATCCCGGCATTTCATCATATGTCCATGCAAAACAGTCTCGAATTCTTTCAAGAACTGTATATATTGCTCCCTGACATCTGGCTCCAGCAGTGCGCTGAGGAATGTCGGCCTTGGTTCATCTGCGGACCCCAAATTTATCTCTATCAGCTCATCGACGGTGGCTTGGCCTCCGTCTTCGACTTCGGGCGGGGCTTCTTGCAAATCAATAAAGCCTCCCGGGATGTAATCTTCTTCAGTTTCATGCTCCTCTGTTTCATCATATTGGTCATCAGCGGATGCTGGTGCATCATATAGGGCCAATATTACTGGATTCTGTTCAGTCTGTCCCGAGGACGAGGCTAGTTCACCAGGAAATTCAGAAGTAGACTCTTCCGTTCTTAGAGGCTCTTCTGATGTGGGCTCCCTTGACAGGTCATCATTCTGCAGAGCCCGGAATTCTTCTAGAATGCGTTCAAACTCTAGACATTCTCTCAGCTCTTTGGCTACTTGGTCTTCATCCGGGGTTCCCGTGTCAAATTGTGCTTCGGCCTGGAACAGATCCTCTTTGCAAGATGGATTCTCCCAGCACCAACCCTTCTTAGTCTCATCAGACATCCTTGCCTCCGGCTGGTTGTCTTGGGCTTCATTGTCTGTTATGGATTGATACATAATTTCTTCATCTTCAAAGGGGTATTGATCATACCCCACTTCAGGGGGATCTTCATTCTGGTAGAAGGCAGAGATGACATCCACCTCGGCTTCATAGTATTCTTGCAGGGTATAACCCAGTCCCGGGTGCTGTGTGATCTTCCTCAGTTCCTTGTTATCTCGAGGCGGATCCCATAGCTCCTTGAATGCTTTCTTCTGGGCAGCAGGCTGTAGTGACGGCATCTGCATCTTAGAGAACATCTGCGAAACCCGTTGGGTAGTATAGTCCAAACCTGTGATTGGCACCATCCGGTTTGCAGCTTCTTCAGGGACCATGCAATCTTGATCATCTTCTTCGACTGGCTCCCCGGTGTAGAATACGATAGGGGGCTCGCAGAAGCGAGGGATCTCCATAGTCTTCAGTGGCAGCACTGTCTGGTATTCTAGGCTGGCGACGGGCTTGATTAAACCCTGCGGAACCTCCACCTGTGTGTACTTTTCTCTCATTTCTTCATCAATATCATCTGGGCGGATGCTAGGAGGAGTTATCCGAACAAAGTCTCCAGCATAGGAGATGTGGGATACCTCATGCTTTTTAATGTAGCCCTTGGGTGGCGGTGGAGACCAACTTTTTGTCTTTGTCACCGGCTTCTTCTGGCTGACCACAGCCTCTCTTTCTTCATCCTTCTGTGACACCTCGGTGTAATAGGATGCATCGAGCATATGACACTCGAATACTTCAAAGGGATGTAGATCAGCAAACACCCTTTCTTCTTTCCCTTCATGGCAATATTTGATGCACTGGTGTAGCGTGGACGGCACTATCTGATATTCATGCAGCCATGGCCTTCCCAGCAGGGCTTTGTACGTGGTATTGGAGTCGATTACATAGAATCGTACCACGGTAGTGAGGTCCCCCAAGGTGAGGTTGAAATCAGCCACCCCAAGGGGGGTCTCACATTTCTGATTGAATCCCGCAATCTTCATATCTCTGACCTTGGTGAGCTGCAGATCAAAGTAATATTTCTGGTAAATGCGGTACGGGAGAATATTCACAGCGGCCCCGGGATCTATCAATATCCTGCTCAATGGCTGACAGTTCAGGGAACCCCTCATATACAACGGTCTGTTATGACCGGAATTCGGGATCAACATATCATCTTCTGTGAACGTGATCGAGGGCCCAGAATTCACTTCTGTCAAGAGTGCTTCATATTGTGCCGGCGACTGCAAGGCATCAATGATGGCTTGGCGGGCTTCTTCACTCAGAGAGAGGATCTCCCAGATGGAAAACCTGGTAGGGAGCTTCTTCAGCATTTTCATGATCCGGCTACCCACCCGGACATTGGATAGCCTCATCTCCTCCACCCAACGGGGTCTTGGAGGTTCATGTGGTGCCTGTGGCCTTTGATGCCTGGCGCCAGTTTCATCCTCTAGGTCGATTCCCTGGGATGTTTCTTCTGTAGCAACGGCCCTTGGCTTTGCTAAAGGGTTACATCTTTCATCTTCTTCATGCTGCTTCTGCTTTCTATCTGCCGACTGCTGGCACTTGTTGTTTGTAGCTGGCATAACCTGCACTGACTGTTCGTTCTCCAAACTGGACAGAAATTCCAGGAATGAAGGGGCTTCATCTGCTTTTCTTCCCTCCTGGTATAAGCTGGCAGGGGGAGGAACCTGGACGCCTCGCATCTCTGGTTCCGGGATTTGATAGGGCTGCTCCCCTCTGAACATGATGTTATGGTTAGCTGGTGGTGGGCGTCCCCATCTTCTCCCAGAACGTGTTGCATGGGCTGAGGTAGAGGCCTCAGCATGGTTGGCTTCTAGCGGGGCATTTGATGCTTCATCCTCACCATTCTCCCCGGGCAAGGAAAAGAGTACCGACAGTGTATTGCACTGTACTGTCACGACTTTCTTCTCCTTTTTGGACTTGGGTCGTCTCTTCTTCTTCTGGGAATTTGGCTTTGCTGGCTCCTGCCCCCAGAAGGGCTCAGTCTCATCTTTTCTTTGTTCTGCCTCTGGCTGCTCTTCAATTTTCAATTCCTCGAGCTGTTCCCAGAGTATACAGTCTTTCACCAACAGGTGCTTGGGCTCTTTTTGCTCATATTCGTCGAGCTCATTGATATACTGTTGTAGACGCCTGGCTGCAGGACTTACTTCTTTATGTGCAGGGAGGGGAGTTTGTCTCCTCCGGTTGTGAGTAGGGATCCGGATGACTGGTCCGGTCTCAGCTGTACGCCATACTGGCTTTATTGGAGGCGGCTCGGGCCTTGGGGTGACACCCCGGATAACTGCTCCGCTGGTACTGGCTGCGGGAGTCTTCTTTCTGCTCTTTATGGGTATCATCTGCCATCCCTCCTGATCTTTCTGTGGGGTGAGGAAGCAAGCTTCATAGGTATGCCTGGTGCATTCTTCAGCGGCTTCCTTGGGCAGCTGTTGGTAGACTGAGATCATATTGGCAGCCATTCTCCAAGGTGGAGGCTCATGTGGACGAGGCGGCTTCACCTGGTAATCTCCCAGCTGCAGCTCACCCTTCTTAACCATTCCTTCCATGATATCTTTGAAGACATAACAGTCCTCAATCGCGTGCCCCAGCGCACGGTGAAATAGACAGAACAGCGGATCATCTTTCTTTTCCGCATCTTCGGGTCTCTTCGGTTCAGGCAATGTTACCTTATTGAACTTATAGGCCCAGTTAAATAGTGCTGCCGTCTTATCCTTGGGAAAAGAGTAAGCCTTTTTCATCTTGTCTCTCAGAGAGACCTTGTCTTTTCTTTCTGCTGTGTCTGCCATCGGGAGAGCTTCATCTGCCCCTTTCTTCCCTTTTTGTTGTTCAAAGGTCCTGAAATCGACGGTGTTGGCCTCAGAATGTGATGGCCGTCGATCATTGGATTTTCCCTTCAGCATAGTGGGAGCATTGGCGGTCGGACGCTTGGACAAGAACGTCTCGACCTCGGCCACTATATTGTTCAGTCGGTCAAATGTTCTGACATCTGCACCGATCATCTTTTCTAGCACCTCTCTCCTGAGGCTTTGTTTACATATCTGCACTGCATCTTCTTGATGAGGAGGTCTTCTGCATCTCATAGCCAAGTTCCTCCACCTTTTGATGTAATCTAGTGCTGTCTCATCCTGTTTCTGCTTGGTTGCATATAGTTCTGCTATAGTGATCTCTCTTTCTGTGACATGAAATCTGTCACGGAACTTTCTCTGCATATCAGGCCAGTCAACCACCGACCCAGCTGGCAGGCTTGAATACCATTCAAAGGCTAACCCAGTGAGGGATGAGCCAAAGAATTTGAGCAGATAAGCTTCGTCGGCTGCCAAATCACCCATAATTGTGGTGTAGTAAGCTATGTGCTCCCTGGGGGAGCCCTGGCCGTTGAATTTCTCAAATTTCGGCGGCTTACTGACGCCTGGGGGTAGTCTTTTAGCAGCATACTGGGGAGGATACGGTACTTTGTACACGTCATAGGTACTTACACCATCACCGGTCTTCTCAGACAGCTTCATCTCCACAATTCTTTCTATCATCAGTTTGTGGGCTATAGCTGGATCTACCTCTTCTGGGAAGAAATGAGCTTGTTGCTGGCTGTGAGGAGTCGTCATCACAGTTGCGCGCAAGATGGGCGCGGCAGGCTGCGTCTGAGATATAGAGGGCTGAGCCACTGTCTGCTGTGGAGTAGGTTGGCTCGGTGCTTTGCCCTTATCAGCCAGGAGAGGATTAGCAGGGGCAGCCGTTTCGTAGAGCTGGAAGTTGGCCCCACAGGCTCGGCTTGTTTGGAGACCGGCGTAGCTTCATGTCTCTCATTGAGCTGTCTTCTGAGAGCACTGATCTCCTGCTGATATCTTCTAAACATCATCTGGATCATGGGATCCAGGGTTGATGGGATCTGTATATCTTCTGAAGTCCCTTCAGCATCATCAATGAAGGGATTATCCCCTTCTTCCGCTGTCACCACGTTGACTGTCATAGTGGTAACTCTGCGGGCTGCATCATCAGCTTTCATCTTATCTTTGGCTGCCTGGCTTCTTCTTGTGACGGGACCAGGTCTGGTTGCCAGCCTGAGCAACTCATCCGGCTGAGTTGGTAACATGCCTTGCCCCCTGGCAATTCCAGCCATGTTACAGGCGAAGATTTGCATTCTTCCTTTCTGCCTGTAAACTTTTCTTTTTGCCTGGTCGGGGTATTCGAGTCGGTCAAAGACCGATACTCTTTCTTTGACTTCCTCCCTGTAGAGGTCTTCTTCGTCATATCCGGCCCTGAAGCCTTCTTCATAATCATTTGAATCGGAGGAGGAGACTCCGATTATCATTTCTTGCAGAGTTTCTTCTTCTTCTTCATCCATGGTGCCCAAAGCACGGGACAATCTTTGTTGACCTAGGGCAGAGTTCCCTAGGTAATGGAAGTAGTCTTGGACCACTTGCTTCATCTCCTCTGGGTTGTGCCTTTGTGGCTCAGGTTGAGTATCAATCTGTCCTGGCTCTTTTGCTGGTAAGCTAGTCTTGCCACCTGAGCATTCAAATGCTCGGTTTTGGAGTATCTGAAGATATCAGCCTGTCTGGCACAGGCTCTTGGTCTTCTTGCAGCAATCACAGTGACTGGTTCACTTCTTCTCACATCGCCAACTTGGCAGTAGTTGGCAGCAGCATCATGGTTCTTTCTTTGCCATCTTCTGCCCCCGGCCCCGGAGCGGGTGGCAGTAAAGTCCTCCTTCTTTTCATATCTTCTACCCTTCATCATGGGGCAAGCAGCAGTCATATTCCTTCCTTGATCCTCAGTCTCATCTCTCCTCCCCCGGGTCCTGGGACAGACAGCAGTAGCATTTCTTTCGTCTTTTCTCTCTTTCCCTCTGCCCCCTGCTCTGAGGCGGGCAACAGTGACATCAGTAAGATTCTCTCTGTCTCGAGCCGGGACCCAGCTCTGTATCTTCTTCGGCCGCCAGACCTGTTTGTATCTTGCTGGCTTGGGTGCCAGCGTCTTCCTTTCATCAGCTTCCCGGTTGGCCCTCCTGGTGGCCAGAACTTGGAACTTGTTGTTGGTTGGGATGGTCGGGATAATCCTGTCCGGACGGATCTCCCTGGGGCGGCCGTCAAGGTTCACCCTAATATCACCCATCATCATCGTCTTCCCGGAATTGGAAAGACGACGGTTAGCAGCGGCATACTGGCTTCTCCGGTTGGTTCTTTTCCCCTTCTGGGCAGCAGCTGGGACCATGTCCTTCCTTTGGACATGATGGACATAGCAGGAGACAACGGTGGAAGCTGTCTTCTTCAGTAAGCTAGCTTTCTCATCAGTGGTCTGCGTCGGGGCACTTGCGGCAGTGCCTTGCTCATCGTTGTCGACCTGCAGAAGGTCGGTGAAGACGAGGCCCAGGCAGTTGGGCAGCCCGACAGCAGGCGGCATTGATCCGAATGTAAGAGGTACCGCCAGGTAGCCCTCTCGCACATGCATGTCAATCGGTTGCTGGTCGAAGCAAACAGACATGATTCCAGCCGTCATTGTAGATTCCTGAAAATGAGGAAAGTGGACGGAATCAGAGTTTGAGGGGGGCCCGCTGGGCCTCCTACTTTAGCGTAAAGATGAAGGGAGACTATGTCCCACCGGGCGTGCCAGACTTGTGGGAACGTAGATTTTATTATCCTATATTTTTTTATATTGATTGACTGATTTATTATTTATTGATTTATTGGCGTGCCAGTCACCGGAGTGACGATTTTATTGTGCGCTCGATCTGACTTGGTCAGTCGATTGTGAGTGATCGTGTCTGGACCAGAAGTCCGTCATACCATAAAGGCTATGACGTTAATTACGCCCTTCCAAGGAAGGACAACCCTTGATTAAACGCTAAAGGTAGGAGGATGACAGCGGTAAAGCCGCATGCTCAAAAGAGACGGAATTCGTTCACTTGCAAGACGTTAAGTGGATTAGACGAAGCAGGGGTTGGTTATTTTCGGGATAAAACCGACGGCATATTCCCACCATCTTGGACCATGCCAAGTGGGGAATAGGAAACCACCCATGCAGTGGCAGGGTGGGATCCGTAAAAGATCGGGCATAATTGACCCAGAATCCGAGTAAGTGCTGGCGTGATATGACACGCTCCATGTGGGTGCGGTGGCGCATCTATATCCCCCTTCGAAGGACCATCGGAGAGCATGTAGGGACATAGCTCCGTGGGCCGACGGGGTTGAGAGAGAGAACATCACAGCTACCTGGCAAGGTATGTGTAAATTTCGGCAGCATGTCCCCTCAACTTGGATTATGCCAAGAGAGGATAGGTCATCATCCACGGAGTGCCGGGATAACGACCGAACGAGGATGGGCACCGGGCCCCGGGACATCGCTTGCCTTTATACCATCGATTAATATCCTCTCGAAACCCCTCAGAACTCATGTAACGACATGGCCCTTTGGGTTCATGAGAGTGAAATCCGGATCGGGAATGAGGACTGTAGGGGGGTCTTCCCCAATAATGTGTCTTCTCAAGGCATTAATGACGGTCTCTGAACATCCCCGGGACAGGTGTGTAGGGAGACTAAAAGATTGAAGGATGACAGTGCAGAAGAGGGCCTCGGACTGGGTTTCATTGGCCGAAGAAGGAGGGTCTCGGCATGGGTTTCTATCGGCCGAAGGGAGGAGCTCTCGGCATGGTTTTATATTGACAAAAAATGGGGTTCTCGGCATGGGTTTAGCTGGCCAAATGAGGGTCTCGGTGGTGGCTTCTTAACCAAACAAGGGGGTCTCGGCGTGGCTTTAATTGACCCAAAGAGGGCTCTCGGCGCGGCCTGACAAAAACAAAAAAAGGGGGGCTCTCGGCCTGGGGCTTCCCGGCGCGCTCATTACCGTGCCGGGAAGGTGGCGCCGGGAAGGGCTGGGAGGTTTGCATAAAAAAGGGGTTTATATGGTTTTTTTGTCGGTTTGCTGAAGAGGGAGGCCTCTCGGCAGCGTAGTTCTCGGCGGGGAATTTTGTACGCCGAGAAGGTGGAATTGCTACAGGGTTTCAGGGTTTACAGAGCTCAAACGATACTCTGCTTCTGGGATTCCTGAGCTTTCTGGCTGCGATTGAAGCCGAATTTGAAGTGCAGGAGGGGGGATTTCATGGATGCTTCCCTGAGAAAGGGCCAAGGGGGGATCTGGAGGGTAGAATCGATGGGGAACGAGACCATCGTCTGGATTTCTGAAGACTTTATTTATTTCTGCCACCGGCCGTCTGGGGATCAAGAGATGACTGTCTCTGATCCCCTGGACGAACCCAATAGCATCTAAAAACCGGTGACTGAGGAACCTTTGGCATCGAAACTCCAGACCCTAGTCATCCAAGGGGTTAGAATGGAGGGTCGAGAGATCGAGATCGTCATTCGCTAGAATCCGCGGAATAGCATCCGTCTGCAGAGTAAACATATCCTTGTGTAGTCAGCAGTTCAAGGAACCAAGAGATTAATGTCTCTGGTTCCTGAACAGCACAAGGGGCATTGAGGGCCTTGAGAGGGACTCACACATATGCGATGAATCTGCCATCGAGACAGGAGGGGGGAAGAAGACAGAACCCAGTAGCCCATTGGATAGGGATAGGGATCCTATCTACGCTCCTCTGAAGAACAGATTCGTAGGGAGACTCTGAAACCGGGAGCGTATGAACCATCGGACATTTCAGATAGAAGACGTATATATATACATGGAGGGACGAAGGGAAGGGCTTTCAATTGCCCATTTCATTTCATCTCATAAGCATTGTTTACATCATCTGCAAGGCAAAAGCCAAAGAACAGAAGAGGAGGGGAACAGGGGGAAGCGAAAAGATAACTCTCGACATCGTATGAATAATCAAACACGAAGATATGGACTATTACATACGGAGGCAGATCAAGAAAACAGCAAACATGGGGGGGGGAGGGTGGAGCATTGACTCCTCTCCCTCCCCCGAGCAGCCCACCTGGGGTTTTTCTTCTTCTTCTTCTCTCAGACTTCTTCTCTTTCTTTTCAGCGGAGGCTCTCTCTCTCTCCTTTCCTATCTCCTTTTCTGGATGGATTTCTTTCTTTCTTGCTGTCTCTTCTCTTTTTTGATCGGTTCTATCTCTTTTCTCCTTTTGTTCGAAGGGAGGGGGTTTTTATAACCATTTCCCCCTTCTCGGCAGGCTTCATCACGGCGCGCCCCATCTGAAGCTTCCCGGCGCGCCTGCCTTCAGCTTCTCGGCGCCCTCTTTTGGGTTTGGCAAGTGATTCTCGGCGCCACCTTCACACAGGCCCATTTGGGTCTTTCAAGGGTATCATCACCCAAAAGGGTCTTCCATTGGTGACACAGCTTGTATCGAGATCATTATTACGGTTTTCATCAGTCCGTAGACAGGGGTTTCATCAGTCCGTAGACAGGGGTTTCATCAGTATTGCCATCTGAACGGTGACAAGACCGGGTATCATCTTATCGATATCGTCACTTGAATGGTGACGAGCTCGGACATCAGCTTTAGTCTGGGAAGACCTCAGCCGGGTATATAATCTGTGGAGACGATTCCTCTTCTGTTTTGACTTTGCAAAAGCCTTTACAATCTTCATCTGCCGGTACCGGCTTCATCTTTATCTCATATTACATCTGTCATTAAGCCGACATCTGACTTACCCTGACATATCATCCGTGGATTCTTGGATGAAGCAGTAATGCGGCTCTCATTAAAGTGTGCCAGGAGGTCTCACCAGTCGAGTGACTGCTGCTCTACCAGTGCTGCCGTCTGAGTGACATCGGCACCGGGCATCAGTTTGGCCGACAAGGGCTTTAGCCGGGTGAATGGTTGATGAGCTTCATCAATGGTCT
Source organism: Amorphophallus konjac (assembly GCA_022559845.1). NCBI lineage: Eukaryota > Viridiplantae > Streptophyta > Magnoliopsida > Alismatales > Araceae > Amorphophallus > Amorphophallus konjac. The sequence continues at coordinate 143,831,384 of CM040117.1, read as the reverse complement.
TTCACTGTTGGTCCGACCCTCTTTTCAATCATGCTTCGACCTTTGTTCATTTTCAAGGTGTCAACACTTGCCTGTTATTATCTACTGAGCGTCAGCTCATAGTTGTTATTTTCCCCCTTTCGAGGCAGTTCAGGTGACGATGCGCATACAGATGGGGAGGGACAGGAGTGATATCTTTGAGTGTACCAGTTATTAGATGGAGTTGGCATAGACTATTTACCTCTAGTTATTCCTTAGAGTTGTGTTAGTACTTTATTACTTTTTGGAGTCAGTTATTGTATTAGAATCAATTTGGAAGTTATGTTTGATCGTGTTTAAGTGGTTGATGGTTATTGTAATAAAGTTTGGTATCTTCTTGACCAATAGATTTACTTCTTTCCATAGCACCTGTGTAATTGTTTAGTTTAGCATATTAATGTGATTTCTAGCTAGTTTCTGACTGTACGACCCGATATTCCGCGTCGGGGCGTGACAGTTTAGGTGGTATCAGAGCCTAGGTTTCACATTCCTAGATTTTCTAAGTTCTAGGGGTCTAAGTAATGATTTAGGACCCATAACCTTGTTATAATTCTAAGAACCCAACCTGGTGAGATTTGGGTAGAAACTTGGGTTAAGTTCATACCTTAATTGTGATATTATCTATTTTTAATGAACCCAAGTAATCTATTCCTCGTGTAGGCCTTTGCAATGGCAGCTGATTGCACAGAATGGAGGAACTTGCAGCGCATGGTTCAAGGCCTTACTCAAGTTTTACAACAAGTGGCCCAAGCAGGAGCTGCAAACCATGGCACTAGTGATTGATATCGGAACTTCCGAGGGATGAATGCGTCGAGATTTGATGGCTTGACTAACCCTGACAAAGCTGAGCACTGGCTAGACGAAATGGGAAGGATATTCGAAGTAATACAGTGCAGCAATCAAGAATGTGTCCTTCTATCAACCTTTCAACTTGAACGTGATGCTAGAACATGGTGGGATTCAGTGAAGGCTACCCTTGGTGATCAGCAAGTCACATGGGAGGAGTTCGAAGCATTCTTTAATAGCAAATACTTTTCTGATAGAGTGCAAGAGAAGAAGGCAGCGGAGTTCATGGCTTTAAAGCAGCGGAATCTATCTGTGGCAGAATATGAAGCTCAATTTTCTCGGTTATCCCGATATTCTACTCGCTTGATATCCAACGAGAAGATGAAGGCTAAGCACTTTCTTAATGGACTGAAGCTACTATATATCAACCAATTGGCACCAATGGAAATCTCAACCTATTCTGAGATGGTGAGAAAAGCTCAAGTCCTAGAAGATACTCTAGAAATGACAGAGAGAATCCTTGAAAAAAGTGCAAGGAAGGAACAACCTACGGGTTCCGGGAATATCAAACCCGAGTATGACAAGAAGAGGCCCATTAGTGGGTCTGGTTCGTGGAGTGGGTCCGGATCGTGGAAGGGCAAGATGTCGAAACGTGAAGACAAGAAGCCTGTCCCTATTGTTCCATTCAAAGGAGTATGCAAGTATTGTGATCGTCCAGGTCACAAGATGGAGGAGTGCTGGCGCAAGCTGGGCGCCTGTTTGCGATGTGGAAGTAGGGAGCACTGTATCCCTGACTGTCCTCTTTTATCTGAGCAAGCTATGCCGGTGAAACCACAAGACATCAAGAAACAACAAGATAAGCTCCAAGCTCTACAAGCAGATGAGGCAGGAACCACTGAGGGTGGTGGACTCATCGAAGGTACTCTTATTATACTCGAAAAGCCAGCATTTGTTCTTTTTGATACTGGTGCCACACATTCATTTATTTCTCAGAGTTTTGCTAAGTCTTTAGCTGTGAAGCCTATTTTGATGAATTCTACATTAGAGATTTTAACCCCTATTGGTACTAGATCAGTAATTCAGTATTTCCATCCTTCTAGTAAGGTTATGATTGATGAACGAAATTTTCCAGCCGATTTAGTTTGCATGGACATGAAGGATTATGATGTAATCCTAGGAGCAGATTGGTTGGCTAAATATGAGGCAAATGTTCACTGCAGTTCTAGCTCTGTGTCTTTTACTAGGCACCTGAGACTTTCTCTTGTGCGAGTTAAACACCATAACTCTGTATCACTTATCTGGGCTCTTCGAGCTGATAAGCTGATGAAGCATGGATGTAAAGCTTTTCTAGCCTTTGTCTATGCGACCCCTGACCAGCAGATCGAGATTAAGGACATTTCTATTGTCCGAGATTTTCCTGATGTCTTTCCAGAGTAATTACCAGGACTTCCACCTAAGCGGGAAGTTATCTTTTCTATTGATCTCATTCCTGGCACATCTCCTATTTCCAAAGCTCCTTATCGTATGTCTCCTGTGGAGCTGAGGTAATTAAAGCAACAGTTGATGGAATTGCTCGAGAAGGGTTTCATCCATCCTAGTACTTACCCTTGGGGAGCCCCTGTATTATTCGTCCAGAAGAAAGATGGTTCGATGAGATTGTGAATCGATTATCGGCAATTGAACCAGCAGACTGTCAAGAACAAATATCCTTTACCGAGGATTGACGAATTATTTGATCAGATAGCGGGAGCTCAGTATTTTTCTAAGATCGATCTTCGATCTAGATATCACCAGTTACGGATTAAAGAATAGGATATCTATAGAATAGCTTTCCGCAGCAGGTATGGTCATTTAGAATTTGTCATTATGCCTTTTGGTCTAACGAATGCACCAGTAGCTTTCATGCAGTTGATGAAAAATGTATTTCGGCCCTACCTTGATCAATGGGTCGTGGTATTCATTGATGATATCCGGATTTATTCCAAGAATGAAGAGGAGCATGCGGAACATCTAAGGATGGCATTGCAACTATTGAGAGATCATCAGCTATATGCCAAGTTCAGTAAGTGTGAATTCTAGCTGCAAGAGGTGTCCTTTCTCAGACATGTCATCACGAAGGAAGGAATTTCTGTTGATCCTTCAAAGGTAGATGTAGTGAAGAATTGGGATCAGCCTACTAGTGTGACTGAAGTTAGAAGTTTCTTAGGCCTAGCAGGCTACTACCAAAGATTTATCAAAGATTTCTCTAAGATTGCGGTACCTATAACAAGATTAACCCGCAAGGAGAACAAATTTGATTGGTCAGAAGATTGCCAGCGAAGCTTTCAGACTTTGAAGGAATGTTTAACTACTGCACCTGTATTGGCTTTACCTTCTAGTGAAGGAGGTTTTGTCGTATACACTAATGCTTCAGGTATTGGTTTAGGCTGTGTACTCATGTAGCATGGGAAAGTGATTGCCTATTCTTCTAGACAGTTGAGGAAGCATGAAGAGAATTATCCTGTTCATGATTTGGAATTAGCAGCAGTGGTATTCGCCTTGTAGATATGGAGGCATTACTTATATGGAGAAACATTCACAGTGTTTTCAGATCATAAGAGTCTGAAATATTTATTATCTCAGAAGGAACTCAATATGAGGCAAAGATAATGGTTGGAGTACTTGAAGGACTTCGACTTCTCGATTGAGTATCATTCTGGAAAAGGTAATGTTGTGGCAGATGCATTAAGCCAGAAGCCTGTAGCTAAATTGTCAAGTTTCATGTTACAAGAGTGGAAGCTACTGGAACAACTAGCTAGCCTGGACCTTAATGTTGACAATGATCGGGTTAGGATTGCATAGATTTGACTTAAGCCCGAATTGTTGATGGAAATCAAGTCTTTGCAAGATAATGATCCCGAGCTAGTAATGATTAAGGGAAGCTTTTGCAGTAGACCTGACTTCATGATGGCTGACGATGGAAGATTGTTATTCCAGGGTAGAACTTGTGTACCTGATGAAGCTGAAATAAAGAACAAGATTCTTGAGGAAGCACATAGATCCAGATACACCATTCATCCTGGAGGCACTAAAATGTTCAGAGATTTGAAAAGATCCTTTTGGAGGACGAATATGAAAAGGGAAGTTGCAGACTTCGTGAGTAGATGCTTGGTTTGTCAGCAAGTTAAGGCTAAACATTTCAGGCCAGCGGGAAAATTGAAACCACTCGACATACCCCAATGGAAGTGGGAAAGAATTGGCATGGACTTCATTATGGGTCTACCTAGGACTCGTGGTGGACTTGATGCAATATGGGTGATTGTCGATCGATTGACAAAGTCAGCTCATTTCTTACCCATTAAGTCTAAATGGACAGTTGATGTATTGGCCGCTTTGTATTTGAAGGAAGTGGTAAGGCTCCATGGCATACCAGTCAACATTGTGTCTGATAGAGACCCCAGATTTACTTCACATTTCTGGAAGTGACTGCAAGAGTCTCTAGGTACTCGTCTGAATTTCAGTACTGTTTTTCATCCACAGACAGATGGACAGACAGAGAGAATCAACCAGATAGTGGAAGATATGCTTAGAGCATGCATGATTGATTTCGGAGGTAGTTGGAGTGATCACTTGGCATTAATTGAATTCGCCTACAATAACAGTTATCAATCTAGCATACAGATGGCTCCTTTTGAAGCATTGTGTGGAAGAAGTTGTCGTTCCCCGTTATGTTGGGATGAGATAGGTGAAAAACAATGGCTTGGACCGGATCTTATTTCAGAATCATCATAGAACATCCATATTATCCGAGACCGGTTACAAGTAGCCCAATCAAGACAAAAGAATTATGCCGATAACAGAAGGAGAACATTGGAGTTTCAGGTTGGCGAGCATGTATTCTTAAAGGTCTCTCCTACGAGAGGGATTCGAAGATTTGGCATTCAGGGCAAGTTAAGTCCGTGATATATTGGTCCATTCGAGATCCTAGATAGAGTGGGAGAGGTTACTTACAGACTGGCATTACCGCCTCAGTTGTCTGGCGTACACGATGTTTTCCATGTGTCTATGTTACGGAAATATGTGTATGACCCCACTCACATCATTCAGCATGTGGATTTCGAATTGAAGGAAGATTTTACCTATGAAGAAAGACCTGTCAAGGTTCTAGATCGGAAACAACAGTAACTCCGGAATCGTTCCATACCGATGGTCAAAATTCAGTGGAGTCGGCGTGGGATCGAAGAAGCTACTTGGGAGTCTGAAGATACTATGCGGAAGCGGTATCCCAACTTATTCTAGGTGAGCTATCTCATTCCCTATTTTCTGTATTTAGTGAAGTGAATTTGGAGGACCAAATTTCTTAAGTATGGGAGAATGTAATACCCCAGTTTTAAAATTTTGAAATAAAATTGAAATAAATGAATTTTGGAATTTAATATTTAATTCCTTAGTGAATAGAACTAGTGGAATTTTTGACTACCTTATAAAAATCTAGAAAAATAGTAAATTGGTACAGGATGATTTATTTAACAACTTTGTCTTCTGTGGTCGACCCAACAAAAATCCGTAACTAGGTCTAATCTTTAGTTTGAGTCCAAAGTGCACACTAACCTAACCTTAACTTAAACCGCGGAATTAGGGCTTAATACTCCATCAAATGAGCCCAAATCGGTGGAAAATGAAAGGCCATGATCTAAGGATCATTTTTCCTCTGCCAATTCATCAAAACCCTAACCCTAAAACTTGTAGTCGACCGAGCTTTGGTGAGGTCAACTATTGCGGCGCCATTTGAATCACTTCACTTGCTTCGACGAATTCTCCCAGCACGGAAGGATCCAGAAGGTGTATGAGCTATAAAAATGAAGCTCTGCAACCCTATCCGTAGTGGAGATCGATCAAGGGAGATCTGTAGTGCTTAGTGGTGACGTGTCGGCGTCATTTCTTCTTCCCTTCTTCTTCCTTCTTCACTCGATTGAGGTAGGTAATAACGAGCCCAATATAAAGTGTTATATATGGATGGAATCAGCATCTAGTCCTCTTTCTTTTCAGCATGAAAGCCCTATATTCCATTAGGTATCCTGCGTAAATTTAATGTTTTAGTAGAGGCATGTCAGAATTAGGGTAGAACCTGTTCCCCGTTGATTTCAGTAGCGATTTCAGGCTATAAATCTCAAATTGATTCATGCATCTCGTAGAGTTATACATGCTCTTTCTATTGGTAGTAAAAGTACCAAATTTCATGTTGTATACTCTTCGAATTTCGTGTTTTATTGAGACCCTTTAAACCTCGTTGAAGGCGGGCAAGGGTTGGTTTAATCGACTTCTTACCAGACTTGGACGGTCTTACGATAGACCACATAACCTGGGATGGGCGGTCATCACTGGACCGTCCAACCCCTTGGGCGGCTCCCAGTAGACCACACAACAGAGGATTGGCGGCTCCCAGCTGATCACACAACCAGGGTGGGCGGCTCCCATCTGACCACTCAACCCTGGCAGGGATGGGCGGCTTCCAGACAACCACATAACTGGATGGGCGGCCATCCCTGTGGCAGCACAACACAGGGATGGGCGGCCACGCCCATGACCGCCCAACCCCATGGGCGGCTCCACCCAGACCGCCCAACCCTTGGGCGGCCCTGCCCTGGCCGTCCAAGTCCCCATCAGCCCAGGGGATATAAGCCCTAGTCCCTTCAGTCCAGTAGATATAAGGTCAGCTAAGGACTATACATCTATGCAGAAAATGACTTAGTGTGAGTTCTACTTGATTCATATTAGCATCTTAATGGATAATTAGTAAACTAGAAACCCATATGATAAGTGGTAAATCATGCAAGTAAATTTCTGTAAAATGCATGCTATTTCATTCCTACATGATATTGTTCATTATCATTAGCATCTTCATTAATCTTTTTTGCAATCAAATTAATGTAAATCATGATCCTTAATAAATTGACATGGAAATTAGGACTAAAATGAATACTAGGTTGCTGGATAGTCATTCTACTCCAGTAGAACAGTTTGACCCTTTGGCGGACTTCTAATAAGTCATTAGCCCCATTAGTTGTGCTAGTCTTGAACTTACCCCCGGACACTCCATCCGGCGGACTTACCATTATCTTGGGATCTCTGTATATCCTTGCTAAGAACCTAATGAACACCAGAACTTCGATTTACGTTACTGAACCGCTGGTTTATAAGTCTTGGATCAAATTGTGCTAAGAGAGGCATGTGCGGCCAGTAGTGGAACGCATATCCTCGTAGGCGGCCTAATAACGACCGCATATACCTGGCTTATGCCATTAAGTGTTGGTCGATTAACCTTGATCAATCTTCGACCAAAATATTAAGTCCTGGACTGACCAATAGACAGTAGACTAGGCCTTGGTTTAGTTTTACCCTATCTTTGGCAGCCCAGAGTCCAATAGGGCGATTTCTTAACCTCCTAGCCAAGCCCAGGTGGTGCGGCTGGAATATTACCGTTCAAACCTTATGCGGATTCTCTTGGACCGCATATCTTCAATACGGCCCTGTATGGACTGTATATCTTCTTCATGGGTCTTAAGGTCTTCCTTACCTGCGCGGCCTAGAACTTACCGTTCGTCCGTTAGAGCGGCACACTGTCAGCCGTTCATTCTTGACCTCGTGGGCTGAGTTTGAATCCAGCTCCTGTAAGTGCGGCCCCTTGTTAGCCGCATATATCTCTTGAGCGGTTTATGTATGACCGTACATCTCTCAGAGATGAGTTTTATCGTGTTTTGTGCTCTTGAATCTAAGGATGGATTAGTCCATAAATCTTGAACTTCTGGATAGTAATTCCCCTGATTATTTGGCCATAAACTTGACTAAATGTCTAGACGGAACTTGTGATCTTGGATCCGATAAATCAATGCCAACGCATCATAAGGGCCCAGTCTGGTCCTGGGGAGAGTGCCCGAAAAGTACTTGTGCCCATGGGAGTTTGTAATGACAAGGTAAGGCATTGCACCGAGTGCATGACTAGCGTGATGTCTACGATAGAAATCTCTTGTAACTTGATCGTGCTTGACTTGCTTATCTCTTGTTACTTGCTAGTGGCCATTTCCTCGTTACAATTTCCTGTTACACTTGTTACATAATATTCTTGTTGAAATCCAGGTATCTTATATTTTCTTGACCTTGCAAGATCTTTATATTATGTTGTTTTTCTTCTGTATCGTCATTTCTTTTCTTATCATTGCATATAAAAATGGAATAATTGGTTAATTACGTAAACTTGCCTATTATTATCTACTAAGCGTCAGCTCATAGTTGTTGTTTTCCCCCTTTCCATGCAGTTCAGGTGACGATGCGCATACAGATGGGGGGGGGGACATGAGTGATATCTTTGAGTGTACCAATTATTAGATGGAGTTGGCATAAACTATTTACCTCTAGTTATTCCTTAGAGTTGTGTTAGTACTTTATTACTTTTTGGAGTCAGTTATTGTATTAGAATCAGTTTGGAAGTTATGTTTGATCGTGTTTAAGTGGTTGATGGTTATTGTAATAAAGTTTAGTATCTTCTTGACAAATAGATTTACTTCTTTCCATAGCACATGTGTAATTGTTTAGTTTAGCATATTAATGTGATTTCTAGCTAGTTTCTGACTATACGACCCCATATTCCGCGTCGGGGCATGACAGTTTAGGTTCTTTCGATCTCTCTCTTGTCTCTCTCACATATCTTCTCTTTAAAATCTCATCATCGTCATCATCATCATCTCTCATCATCATTCTGCTCGCAGAAGAGGAGTCTTATACATCTTCGGACAGGGACTCACGAGATCACCTACTGGGCGTGTGGAGGGAATATTCCCACCAAATGATTCCAGTATGCTTTCAGTCACTTGTTCAATTCTAAGCACTGTAGCTTCCCTCGTGGCAGTCCTTTGTCAGGGATGGTTCACCTTGGATCACGTGCCCTTGTTAAAGATCTCGAGCAGTTGACCTGTTAACACGTCGAAACATACGATAGTCAAACAGATAAGAATATTGCACAGGCTTGCCAAGAGAGTGTTCGATAGTTCATAAAGAACACATGGGCAGACTTAGTATGCACAGACTTAATGCATACATTGGCAGGTTCTACACAAGCCATCAATGTGCACAAAGAAGTATGCACAGACTTCGTGTGTGTGCTTGAGGTAGACAATGCAAAGACCGTATATGCCAAATCTCAAGATGCACAGACTTTACGTAGCGCAAAGATTAGAGCTGCACCGACTTAGTTGCACGAAGTGCACGAATGCACGGACTTTGATTTCGCTCGCACAAAGTGTGCACAGACTTTATAGAGTATAGGAGGAATGTGTACAAACTTTGGGGTGCTTGTAGCGAGACATGCACAGCCTCACTTTATGCATAAAGAAAATATGCACCGACCTAATCCTATCAGACATGAAACAATGCACAAACTTAAATGTTCGCATCAACTAAAGTTGCACAGACCTGTGTGCATGCAGCAACGAGAGTTGCACGGACTTGGTGAGCACACGATGGACTTGCGCCAAATGCGAGGATGCATGAAATGCTACTTGCACCGAGTTTGGTCTTGCACACGCCAAGCGTGCACAGACTTTGTGTATGCAAGGAACAAAAAGATGCACTGACCTTAAGTGTGGAATGAACATGAACTTCACTGACTTAGCGTGAACGACAGGAAAACATGCACCGACTATGAGTGTAAATGACTAAGACATATACCGATGTTATCTGGAAGATAACGTGGTATGCACAGACTTAACAAAAAGGTGCACTGACTTTCTATACACTAGAGACAGAATACGCACCGACTTTCAATGCGCAAACAGAATATGAACGGACTTCTTATGCGATAGATGCAAGGTGCACAGACCTTGTATATTGAATGACGCAACTATGCATAGACTTAATCATATATGTAAAGATCAAATGCAAACACATTTATATATTCCAGTCTCACATCACTCATAGATTGTGATTATCAAAACCAGGGTTCCAACACCTTTGTTCGGCTGAGGATACCTCGGCCGAAGATGGCATTATAGGCCGACATCCCCTTGATCACTATGAAGTCAACCATAACTGTGACGGTCTTGGGAGGGGTGCCAATGGTGACCGGCAGGCTTAGGGCTCCCTCGGGATAGGTTGCCTGGCCATTGAACCCGCAGAGGGGGTTTCGAATTGGGCAGAGCTTGGATGGGTTTTCACCCATCTTAAGGAAGCATTCGTACGAAAGTACATCAAGGCTGCTACCATTGTCAACCAATATCCTATCTACGTTACAATGGTTTATAGTAGCCGATACTACAACAGCGTCATCGTGCAGGGCAGATAACCCTTCTAGGTCTTGGTCAGATAACACCAGGGCCTGCTGCTCGCTCGCTAGTGGGGCTTTGGGGGGCTCGGAGGCCCTGCTTGCCTGTTCAGGGTGACGCTTCCTTCCCCGGCTACTATTTCCTCCTGATGCCGTGCCGCCAGAAATAACATTGATATGGACTCCGCAGGGGCGATTGTCAATTTCTTCTGGGATGCCACGATCCTCCTTCTGGCGCTTGGACACGTATTGAGATAAGTGCCCTGGCGGATGAGACGCTCGATCTCGTCCTTGAGGTGGTAACAATCTCCAGTGTGGTGCCCGCGGTCATTGTGAAACTGACAATGCTTGTGGCAGTTGTAGCGCTTGGCCTTTATAAGCTCATGTTGGTGGAGGAGGCCCGAGCCCTTGATATATTTGTATATCTCGTAGATGAGGGTGGATAAAGGGGTGTACCGATAGTACTTCCGAGGGGGCTCCTTGTGGTCTTCGTCTTGATTTCACCTCTTCCGCTAGCCCAAGCCTTGCTCGAACGGTCGCTTCTTATCCCCTTCTCGACCCGAACCTATTGTGCTGCTGCAAGTGCTGAGGACTTCCTCCCACTCTGCATGACGCAGGGCTAGGGTCAACAGATCGGCGAAAGAGGTGGGGGGATGCAGGACTAGCTCTCGTCAGAGGTTCTCATCACGGGTACCTCCGATCAACACGGTAATGGCTGAGGCGATATCCAGGCGAGGGATACATAGGGCTTCCGATTTAAATCGGTTGATATAAACCTGAAGCTTTTCCCTCTGTGCCTGCTTTAGCGCCAACAGCCCCGCTACTGACATAGGAGGGTCGCTGCCGGTGAATCTTTCCTTGAATACCCGTCCGAACTGCCTGAAGTCGTGAATACTACCGGGGGTGAGTGCTCGGAACCATGTTTGAGCACCTTGGACCAAGGTGGTCGTGAATGCTCGGCACTTGATAGCATCGGAGGCCCCGTGTAGAGTCATCAGGGTGTCGAAGCTGCCATAGTGGTCGGCCGGGTCTCCCTGGATGTCATATGACTTGAAGGTTGGCAGAGAGAGTCTGGGGGAGATCTTGGTCGTCAAGGTTTGGTCATGGAACGGGGATCGCTCCTTGTCCACTATGGTGGAAGTCTTTTGCAAGGCGCAGAGGGCGCGCTCTTGTTCCGTGAAACCTCGCTCGAAGTCCCGCAGTCGGAGGAATAACTCCGGTTGCTGCTGTGAGGGCATCCTTGCATCCTGCCTCGTTGCCCTTTGAGGGCATTGGTCTCCGGGAGCTGTTGGCACATCCCGGGCCTTTCTCTCCATGGGGTGGAGGAGGCTTCTTGCTCTAGAGGAGGGTCGCGCGAAGGTCCTCCTGACATGTTACGTATAAGCCGTCATCCCTGGACGGTGAAGTGGCCTCCAGCTATTTGTTGGGAAGCTTCTCCATGGGGGGGGCTTTCCCGTGGGAGTCGTGACTTTAACTCCCTTGCCGTCTGGCTCCTCATGAATTCTACGAGGATATCTAGTTTTGCGTTGAAGGTTTGGAGAGCGTCAGAGCTCCCATTAGGTGGTTGCACCTCCGTGGTTGGTGGAGGCAGCTCGTCGGCTTGGTTGTTGTCATCAGAGGGGTGGTTTTCCATGAGATGGGAGGGCATAGTTTCTCCTTGCCTTGCTATCACAGACTTTCCCTTGTCACCGGTGATCCTCCTACTGGAATTTCCTTGCACTATGATGGCTCTTCATTCGTTTCCCACAGACGGCGCCAGATGAAGTGGCGTAATCTTGCGCTGATCCTGAGTCGTGAGGTCCTGGGAGATTTTTTGATCACAGCCACCACGAGTGTATAATCTGCAAGATGGGAAACAGATCAGGGGTGCCCATGGATGAAACCCCGGGGAGAACCCTCCGATGCTTAAGTCAGCGAATATGATAGAGCATAGATGCGAAGAGAGGTGGTAGGAGAAGAAGAGGGCGCGAGATTATTCTCCACCAATAGGTGTGGTGGTTCTCACTCAAGATTGTTGCCTTACCTCTTTGGGGGGTCCTTCTTGGGTTTAGATAGCGATCCGTTTAATGCAGGAGCCCTGGGAGTCAAGGGGATTCAGGGGGGTTACGTCCTCATCGTGGGCTCTTTATAGCATGAAGACTCTTGCTGTCCCTTATCCCTTGGGGTTCCCTTCACTTGAAGGATGCATAACGGATGCTTGGATAAGCTTCTGACAGTCGGTCCGACCTTGGGACGCTTGCTCGGAGTTTCCCCTCCAGCGATGGGTGTGTAGCTCGGGTAGGCCGTGTTGGATCTCCGCAGGGGGCCTTCTCGACCGATTTGTCGCTCGGACTTTCGGACCCAAGGGTCGCCTAGGAAGTGCTACTCCGAGTGAGTTTTGGGCTTGAAGTAAGTGGGCTCGAAATGAGGTTGTCACTTTGGGGAGCTGGGCCTAGTTTGGTCAAATTGGACCTAGTTGGGCCGTGCTCTTGGGTGGTAAATTTTCCCCTCTCCAGATTTCAAGGATAGAAATTCATGTGGGGATGACTTATGTATAAATCCGAGACATAAGAAAATCTGGGAAAATGGCTTCCATCATGGTCGCCGCCAATTAAGAATTTGCGTCCACCATTGTGGTCGCTCATTCTGGGAAAAAGCTATAAGCACGAAGAATTGGCGTCTGTGCACTCAGTCGCGCATTCCAATTGGCGTCTACTTTCCTGGATGCTAATTCCAGAAAGTAACTAATTTCTCAAAAGAGGTCAAAAACTGCTCTCTATGAGGGCTAGTTCATCATGTTTCTTCAGAGGGGCACGATTGTGACTCGGTGTATATGGTTTTTATGGTACAACCTGCTCGACTGTCTTGAGGGAATCCAAGACTAGCGTAGACTTATGGAGGTCTCTACGATGAAATCACCTGTCCGAAGGAAGGAATATCCTGCGAAGGGCTCAAACATCACCGAGAGTTGAGAGGTATATGATATAAACCAAAACTGGGACTCCATCTACGGATGTGAGATGAGAGTGCCTAGTAACCCACGGTTAGAGGTTAAATATGCGATAAAATCACAAGCAGGAAATTGGCGTCTCACACGGTAGGGGCCCATTCAAGAATAGGCGTCTCCCTCTAGAGGCGTCAATTTATAATTTTATGAAATTCAAAATACATTAACAGAAATTCACGTCTGGTATAGCAGGCGCTCATTCATATTTTCATTAAATAATTTCATAATTAGCGTCTGTGGAGGCAGACACTCATTCCTTATTGTCAGTATTTTATTAAATAAAAGAAGAATTTACGTCTGTTCTAGAAGACGCTTATGCATAAATTTAACTTTTTATTAGATAAATGAAGAGTAGGCGTCTAGTAATGCAGACACTTATTCTTTATTTCCAGCATCTTATTAATAAAAATAGGAATTGACGTCTGTTGGGGCAGGCGCTCATTCTTCATTTGTCTGTAAACATAATACTGTTCTTTAGGGGATGAACAGTGTTGGTTTCACGTCTATGGTGAATATTAGAGAACTATCAACATGGTCAGGTAGAGAAAAACACTAGGAATCCAAAAATATATTTTATGTAAATTTTAGATACATGGTTCAATATATATGGATTTTTAAACATGAGTGATTTATTCATAGCATGTAAAAATTGGCATCGGTGGTGGCCAACATTCATTAAAATAGCGTCAAAATTGGTGGTCGCATATTTCAAAAATAAGCGCACACAGGGTTGGACGCTAATTCTTTTATGTGAAAAAATGACAGAACGAGATATGGAGAGCTAGTAGGACATGATCTCTGCATGCATGTGATCATATTTTTATATGTTAATGAGATTTGATCTTGGATTACAGAAAACCTACCTTGTGGAGTGATTGGAAAGACGATCGAGAGAGGAAGTAAGAGAAAAGCAGCAGCAGGTGCTAATAGAGGAAGCAAGGCTCCTGCAATCACAGCAACTGTGACATAGTAGGAAGGAGACTATCTCCGTAGAACGCAGAGAAGCAACAAGACAACCGCAGCAGTAGACAACCACAGCGGATGAAGAAGAAGCTTTCTCCTAGTAGCAACCGTGGTCGAGGTAGAGGAGATTCCACGGTGACTACGGTGTCAGGAGGAAGCGAACGACCAGCAGCAACAATAAGAGCAACAACCCCACCGGGAAGATGACGACGACAGCAACAGCTTCCCTTTGAACGTGGCAATAGCAGTAAACTTCACACGTTCAATTGAGGGGTTGATTTATAGGGGAAAAGGTCCTATACGAGGCTGGAAACATAATGAGAGCAAGACCTTAAAGTCCCTTCCATATGTTAGTTTCCCTTACCAAAATGTCAGCCGCTATCCTTATTTTGTTTAGGAAAACCCTAATCTTTCTCCCCATGCCACGTTCGAATGGGTTTGGGTTGGCCATCGATAGGAGGCCGATTAGCCTTTGTGTACGTGAGGTCCACATGGTGGGTTTCTTCATGTGTATGGGTTAATATAAGTTTGCATTTCTTCATTTGGCCTCCTAGTAAAACTTAATTCTTTATTATTGTATCTTGGGTGCTACAGCCACAGTGCTGGCTATCCACCTAATTTATGCAGCTAGACTACTAGCCGCCAAGAAGTGAGCATGGCAGCCATCACTTTGGCTACCCTATGCTATATTATACAGTAGAACACCCCCTCTGGGGGTTATACCAAGCTCGAATCAAATCCAGACGACGGGGATAAAGTGGGGAATCACACCTCGGAGCACATACCCCCAAAAAACACAAATTAAACTATAAACTGACGTCTGAATCGATCAAAATCTACCACACATCCACGAACATAGATTTTTTCCCAAAACACGAAATACACCCTCTCTCTGCATCACCATGGCATGGATTTTCGGGGAAACAACACAGGAAGGTTAAGAATCTGTCCCCCTACCATATACAATGCTTTACCAAACTAAGATCGACGAATCCACGCCAAGACACTACTTGTCCCCCACGACTGGCTCCCACGTCCACAAATGGGTTCACCGTGCCATTCTACTGTGCACCCACTCCCATCTTCGCCGCAAGCCATCGCTTTCACCCAGCTTGCTCGCCTACTTGCCACCGTCGGCCACCCGAAGGAGAGAAGAGAGAGGGAGACTGATGGGCAAGAGTGAGGGTGAGAATGAGAGAAAGGAGAGATGGGGGAGGGTTTATAAAGGAATTTATTTATTTTTTATTTTGAGGTTAAAAATTCTAAAAATAGAAAAATATCAAAAATAAGCTCCACGATCATCAAAAAATGTATAACTCACTTGTGTTGGGCATGTGTGGAACATGCTTGATTCTATTATTTTGATGATGTCTGACTATGACTCATTAATGAGTCTTATTTGCATTTGATGATGACACCATGTATGCAGCTCAGGTCAAAGTCAGCACTGGCAAGTGTATGGCCTCATTAAGATGAGCAACATGAAGATATCATGCAATGGTGTAATGAAATATGATGCATTGAACCAGAGGGCATGAACAAGGCCAGCCAACTGTAGTGCAACAAAAGCTCCAGATCCAAGAGTTCCTTAATTGAGCCATCGATTGCTAAGCTTAAGTAAAAATCAAGCAAGGTTGTTTGAGGAAGTGTCACTGGCAGATCAAGCACTTTAAATCAATCTCCCAGGCGCAAAGATTCTTTGGATGCAGAGAAACCAAGGAAGGGTTGGCAAAAGAAGCTGAAAAGTTCAATTTGTTCAAAGCTACGTCGACCTCACCACATCAGAAGGTCAACCTTAGGCATCATCTAGAACCCGTTATACGGACAGTTTCTTCAGGACAGGTCGACCTCATCCTCTCAGGAGGTCGACCTCATGCTGCCTCCCAGAAGCTGTTGAACGCGCCCTTAACAGATAGGTCGACCTCATCCTTTATAGAAGGTTGACCTTAGGTTCTTCATAGAAGCCGTTTAAAGGCCTGATCTTAACAGCTGCGTCGACCTGATCTTCACAAGAGGTCGACCTCACTCAAGGAAAATCCAAATTACTCTATCAGATCTGTACTTTTCAAAAACCATCAAGGAACCAGAAATGGTAACCGCAAACCTCCAAAAACACAGTTTTTGAGGTGTGGAAAAAGTTCCTAGGACAGTCAATTGTCCTTGTCATCATTGAGTTACCAAAACAACATTTCTGGTCAGTGGTTATGCCAGTATTCATATGTGGTAAAGGTCACCTATCAAGGGAACCTTCTTATTGCTTCCACCCAATCAGAAATGTTGTCCCAGAGATCTCACAGGACAGAAGGACATCCTTGGTTCTGTCAGCCAATGGAAGAGAAGGCACCGCAGGTTTGATTTATTTGAAGAACACTTGTTTATTCCAACCATTCAAATGGGAGAAGGCTGGAGGAAAAATTGCTGCAACTCTGATCTGTTGGCATGAACCAATCAGAGAACTACACATAAGAAGCAACATGACCACTCACTACAAGAAAAATCAATTTTTCTGACGTCCCAATTACGTCGCAAATCCATCGAAAATCTGTTGGAAAAGTCAATTCTGACGGATTTCTGACTGAATCAGGATGCCGGAAAAATTAAGTTGCTAATTTCTAGCACAATATATTTTCGTCGAAAATACGTCAGAAATTTCTGACGTATTTTCGATAAACAATTATTCCGTTAGAAACCTATGGGTCAAGTTAGTTCTGACGGAAGTAATTTGGTTGGAAATACGTCAGAAATTTTCGACGTATTTATGACTGAAAAGTATTCTGTCGGAAACCTATGGGTCTAATTTGTTCCAACGAAATCTTAGTTGGTCACAAATACGTCAGAAATTTTTTACATATTTTCAACGAAAAATATTCCATCAGAAATCTAATGGGTCAAATTAGTTCCGACGGAAGTTAGTTGGACGCAAATACGTCGAAAATTTTTGATGTATTTTCAACAAAAAAAATATTCCGTCGGAAACCTATGGGTCAAATTATTTCCCACGAAATGTATGTTGGTCAGAAATACGTCAAAAAATTTTGACATATTTTCGACTGAAAATTATTCCATCGGAAACCAATAGGTCAAATTATTTCTGATGAAATGTTAGTTGGTCGCAAATACGTCGAAAATTTTCGACGCATTCCCGACACTAAATTATTTCGTCAGAAACCTATGGGTCAAATTATTTCCGACAAAAGAAAAGTCGTCGAAAATACGTCTGAAATTGTTGACATATTTTTGACTTAAAATTATTCCGTCGGAAGCTATTTGTCAATGTCACCTTTATTTCTGATGGAAAATTAGGTGTCAAAAATACGTCGGAAATTTCCAACATATTTTTGACAAAACGTCATAATTCTGATAATAAATTTCTCTCCAATTTTTTATATATTTAAGTTTTTTTAAAACGTGTTTAAAACTATAATTATACACATACAACCTATACAACTAAACATAAAACATTCAATAAATATATACAACACACAATAGTATAAAATCCACAAAACATATAATAAACAACATCCACAACGCATAACTCAATGAATAAAAAAATTACCGTTACATTAATTCAAATGTGTCATTTTCTCATAATATCACTAAATAAAATCAAGAGATATCCGATGGACCCCCGAAACCCCTAACCTTAGCTTTATTTCAAACTAAATTAGTTTGGAAAGAAATGGCTAGTTTGAACGCCGAGCCCAAACCAAGCATCCATTTTAGATTCCGTCAACTCCCCCAAGTCACACTCCCCACCCAGGTCGTGTTGGAACAATCGCATGCTGATCAGATCGATATTTCATATATTGGACTCCCGAAACCCCTAACCTTGGATTTATTTCAGACTAAATTAGCTTGGAAATGGCTAGTTTGAGCGCCGAGCCCAAACCAGGTATCCATTTTAGATTCCGTCAACTCCCCCAAGTCACACTCCCCACCCAGGTCGTGTTGGAACAATTGACATGTCTATCAGATCAATATTTCATATATTGGACCCCCGAAACCCCAAACCTTGTATTTATTTAAAACTAAATTAGTTTAGAAATGGATAGTTTGAGCGTCGAACCCAAACTAGGTATCCATTTTGGATTCCGTAGACTCCCCCAAGTCACACTCCCCACCCAAGTCGTGTTGGAACAATCAACATGTCGATCAAATCGATATTTCATATATTGGACCCCCGAAACCCCTAACCTTGGATTTAATTCAAACTAAATTAATTTGGAAAGAAATGGCTAGTTTGAGCGCCGAGCCCAAACCAGGTATCCATTTTGGATTTCGACAACTCCCCCAAGTCACACTCCCCACCCAGGTTGTGTTAGACCAATCGGCATGTCGATCAGATCGATATTTCATGTATTAGATTTCTTCCCTTTGTTGACATATGTAGACTCTCTCTATGTGTTCCCCTTACGATGTAATTGAAGTATGTTTTATGGAATAGAAGAAGCCTCCTCTTTGAGAAATCTTGTGCTATGACTGTCCTCAACGCTCAGTCCACAGTGCCACCAATCTCTCTCCCCATTCGTTGTTCCTGAACCACGGTGTCTTCTATCCGCTATCTTTTACCACTGTTGTTGAGAGGATCCTCCCCATCGCCTTATGACCTCCCACTCACTGTGCCACCATGGTGATTTCAGTTCTCACGAGGTTTTCAGTCCCATCACGATCGTGGTGACTCATGGGTCACCAGATTCCCTTGTAGGCTAGCCCTTGGGATCTTCGGCCCCAAGCGGGGAATCCACGTGATCGCAACAACCCATGGGTCACCGGACTCCCTTGTAGGCTAGCCGTTGCGATCTCCTGCCCTAAATCGGGTAATTTTATCGGTCCGTCGCTCATGTGCATCGTGATGTTTGGGGCCGTCCTCGAGGCGCCCTATTTACACCCCCCCTACGTTTCGGGTCTAGGGGAGGTGTTGCCAGATTTTTGCCGACAAGATGAGCACTAAAAGAATATATATATACAATGTACAGGTGACCGAACGAAGAATGGATTGGAATTTAGCAGATGTGTGACCAAATACAACTTTGAAAATTACTGGGAGCAGAATAAGCAAAAAAAAAAGAAATCATGGATATGGATTATGGAACCTCCTGATTCATAAATTAAATCCGATTTGGGAACATGAAAAAATTACAATAATCAGACATAATGTCTGGACTGCTGAAATCAAAATGGATAAAAGGTGTGAACTCCCAAAGACATGATTTTAACAATTTAGAGTCCATGTTCCATCGAACTAAGCCATCTTCGCAAAGCAATACATCAGTTGGGGAGTATCCTCAGCTACCTAATTCACAGTCTTTAATGTGTGATTCGTCAAGCCATCCTGATGCAGGAAAATTCCTATCATATCCCAGTGAAGGGGTTACGTCTAAAGAAGAGAGCTGGGCTGATTTCAACTCAAAGCATATTGTAAACCCAAGCCATTAGAAAGCTTCCTCCACTAAATAATGTATCTTTTGACCTAATAAATGAAGCTCATAGAAGTGAGAAGTCTTCTGAGTTTTCTCAGATTAGGGTGCAGAAGATTGAATGGGGTAGTCCTGAGGCTTTAGCGGCAACGGAAATTCTGCTGAGACTGTAAAGGATCGTCATCATATGTATATGGCAGGAATTCCTAATGTCGCACTCACTATGACGGCTCCTACATAAATTTCCAGTCATGGAAAGAAATCAATCTCATGGACCTCAGTATTATCTCAAGCTTGGAGGACAATCGTCATGTTATCTAGGAGGTCAGTGCTGATTTAAGCTCTCTAGCAGAGGTCCATGGAGAGCACCATAATTCAGGAAGATTAACCTCTAATGTTGTTCAGCTATAGTCGACTATTGAAGTTGGGGTTCAAAATTATAGGGATAATTCTATACCAAGAAGTGTTCAGAAAACTTCTAATGGTGCTAACCTAAGTGTCAAGCTGGAGAACTGTGAGACACAGTGCTTCAACAACATATGTCCTTGATCCTACTATGTTAGAGTCAAGTTTTGAAACAGGGAGCCGAGCCCCTGGGGATGGCAAATCTGAATGGAGGAGAAAAATTGCAAGCCCAATAGCGGCCGCATTGCAGTACAATTTAGAACCATCCATTTCAAGTGAGAGGCATATAGGCAAGGAAGAAAGTCTGAAATCTACCGAAGGAGCTGAATGTGAAGATGGTTTTCAGAGAGATGACCCTCAACATACTGAATGTGAGCTAACTCAAGCTAGGCAAATTGAAGTCTTGCAACATGAAGATTTGGATTATATTCCTGCTAAAATTGAAATGGGTAAGTTATGTGATATTGTTGAACATGATTTCACAATTGGTGAGAGAGCAAAGTGTGTAGATACACAGATTTCTCAATGTGAGTGGAAGAAATCTGGTGTTTCTAGGTTTAGAAAGGCTGTTTTAGCAGGTTTGCAAAAAAAAAAGAGGGAATAAAATAATAGCATTGTCAGATAACTTCATAAATATTTAGTGCAAGAAGCAGAGCGATCATCTTCAGTTCGAAGGCAACTCATGATGAGAAAGATGTTCATGATCAGGGTATCGAGAGGATTTTAGATAATATAAGGCCTGTTCGAAATAATAAGGGAACAGTTCCTACTATGTTAGAGTCAAGTTTTGAAACAGGGAGCCGAGCCCCTGGGGATGGCAAATCTGGATGGAGGAGAAAAATTGCAAGTCCAATAGCGGCCGCATTACAGTACAATTTAGAACCATCCATTTCAAGTGAGAGGCATATAGGCAAGGAAGAAAGTCTGAAATCTACCGAAGGAGCTGAATGTGAAGATGGTTTTCAGAGAGATGGCCCTCAACATACTGAATGTGAGCTAACTCAAGCTAGGCAAAATGAAGTCTTGTAACATGAAGATTTGGATTATATTCCTGCTAAAATTGAAATGGGTAAGTTATGTGATATTGTTGAACATGATTTCACAATTGGTGAGAGAGCAAAGTGTGTAGATACACAGATTTCTCAATGTGAGTGGAAGAAATCTGGTGTTTCCAGGTTTAGAAAGGCTGTTTTAGCAGGTTTGCAAAAAAAAAAGAGGGAATAAAATAATAGCATTGTCAGATAACTTCATAAATATTTAGTGCAAGAAGCAGAGCAATCATCTTCAGTTCGAAGGCAACTCATGATGAGAAAGATGTTCATGATCAGGGTATCGAGAGGATTTTAGATAATATAAGGCCTGTTCGAAATAAGAAGGGAACAGTTCCTTCACAGGCATTGAATGGAAAGGTAGGTGGAAATGTTGTAGGTACTGTGAGATTTGATGGAAATATAATGCAAGGTAATGCCACTAATGATAACATGGAGAACATTATGATGCAAGAAAAATAGGACCATCTGGAAATTCCATTGAGTTCTCATGACCATCAGATGGTCATCCATGGCCCATTCTCACATGTGCATGGTCTCATCGTTGAGTTCTGAATTCAAAACAAAGCCTCAAATGCATTTAGTCCCACACTTGGAAGCTGCACATGATCCTTTCATCATCAAGCTTTATGCATATGTGTGCTCTACCCATACATTTAAAAAATAACAGAAACGATGAAGATGAACCAAGGAAAAAAGGAAAGAGAATCAAGCATAGTGCCTGCATGGCCTGTTCTGCTCAAGCAACTTTCATGATTCTAGAATTTAAATATTGCATATGCATAACAATTTTCAAATAAGATCCCCTTTTAGGCCTCTCGAGCTTTTGCTCGAACACTCCTTATATAGGGTAGATCTGCATGATGGTCCTTTGGGGCTTCTTGAAAGTCACCAAACCTTGCATGTGCTTGCTGATTCATACCAGATTTCTATTGTAATTGCATGATTATGGGCATACCTGCCCTCCCATCTATCCCTCACGCTTGCATTTCAGGCATTTCCATGTGAACTGCATGCATGCCCATATGATATTCCCAATTCAATTCATGTAGGCACATTGCTATCTGAATTTAGGATAAATCATTATGAGCTCATCTTGCGTCATTGATGAATAAGCATCATATCATCCATACATTTCAATTGCACTCTATGTGATACCCCACACCAAAAAAAGAGAAAGGAAGGAGGGGAGGGTCCCTGTTTAAGCCGGGACAACCTGCCCAGCTAATTCTAGAGCGGCTGGGAGATTCGGTCGACCGACCGAGCCGATTCGGTCGACCTAGGTCTCCTGTCAGTAAAAAAAAAATGCACACAGTTCTTGAAGACGAGATCCCACAGACACATTTGCATGGTTCAAAAGTATTATGTCTTTGCATTTCATACCTACATATTGTATGCATAAATCAAAGAAACTTCATCAGCATTTGCAAAGTTCGGAAATGATGCATTTTGGCATCCCCCATTTACATCCTGCATGCATGTGCATATGTACAAAAGAATGTGACAAGCAAAGAGGTTAACAAACGATCACATACAGAAGCATAGGTGGAAGACTACTATTGGATGGCCCAGCAAACTCCCTGGGCCTACTGATTTTTTTTCCTGGCAATTGGGCAATCCCTGCCCTTTCCTCATGGACATTTCCACAAATGCATGCTACCCATGTAAAAAAAATAAAAGAAAGGAAAAAATGAAAAATGAACCCAATGAAAATCAGATATAAAGATCAAATAAAAAAAGGAAATAAGTAAAGCGAAGAAAAGAACAAACATGACTGAACTAAAAAGACCACTGGGAATTGGTGTTCAGGAAAATGCAATGACCTAGTAATAACTATAAAAACTGTTGCAAACTGAATAAGCAAACAAAAATTGAATGCTGAACCTTGGTCCTTTTTTTTTGAGCAAACTGAACAAGAAAGGGGACATTGATCAACTCAATCTCCAAATTTCTGAAATCAGAGCAAACAGATTTGATAAAATATGAGCCATAAAAATATATTGCTAACTCTCAGGTCAAACCAAACTGAACTTCTTGCATCTTGGCATTCTGCATTTGCATACCCACATATGGTTGGCATGGCTAAACATGGGGCTGAGGATATGAATGAATCATAGATGAATACTTGTTACTCAGTTTGCCCGAATTCTCGTAGCAAGCAAACATTCATGTGCGTTCACATATGCCCAGTCTTTATAGTTGAATTCTAAAAGAGTGCACAATGTTCTGAAAGCTGCTAACTCTGAATGCACAGAATGTAAGTGAAAGAATAAACATGAAGCTAAGTTTCTTAAAACTGGAATTGAAATTCCTGCTGGCTAAGAAGCTTTGCTGGATTCTTCAATAATCATATCTTAAGCAACCTAAAATTCATAATGTATGGCTTTATGATATGATTATGATGATGATGACAGCTGCATGGAATCCAAAATTGGTCATCCCAATCTACCCCGACTGATTTGTATTAGAATTGTGCCTAACCAGTCCAAAAGAGGAAGTGAATCATTGGAATGATAGATTAGCCAAAACAAGCAAGTTTTTTCCCATCAGGTTATTCCCCCAACCAACCTCAGATCAATAGAATCCGGGTGGTTGAATCAAAAATAAATGTAGATTGTCACAAGTTGATAAAGCCTGTTGCTAACTTACCCAATTGGCAGGCGATAAAAGTAGTCAATTTCTAGAGAAAATAAAGCATTCTTAATACCCACATGTGAATACATCTTCACTAAATTAAAAGCATATATACTATGCAAATAAACCAAAACTTAGCACAAACTTGCGCCCTCAACCACCTCCCTCTCCAATACATATCCATGGTACATCAAATAGCATATTAAACAAATGAAACGGAGGACAAATGTCATACCTCTTGGGTGCAATTTACCACACCTACATAACCAAGTCTAAGAGGAATGACATTTCCCAGCAGAAAATTGCGGGCATCAGTACCCCTATCCATAATATCAAACTGAAAGTGGACAGGATAACATGTTAATGGTAGCACTCAACAGATATAAACAGGATACAAGAACAAAATAAAAATTATCTGCGAATGGGGCCTTTGTGATAACATCAATTGTTCGAGAACCTGTCCATGGATAGCATGAGAAAGTGTTAGATCACTCAAACACAAAATTTTCCCTTAGTCAAAGAAAACTCATTCTTAGACTAGATTTGATATAAAACGTCCAAGATTTTACCATTTGGATCAGCGATCCTTGCCATCTGCAAAGCATCTAAATTTGCCAAATCTGAATTTGCTGGCGTAACAACTAAAATTATACATGTTTCATGTTTGATATAAGAGAAGATCATTGTTCTGATTCGTGCCTCAATATCACTTGGTTGGTCACCAACTGGCACTTTTGTTATTCCAGGCAGATCCACCAACGTGAGATTAAGTACATTTGGTGAGAAAATCTTTAAGCGAATTTGTTTATCAGAGACTCCCTTGTTTCCTCCTGCTTCCCTATCTATTTCAGCCTGACAATAAAATAAAAGTAAGCTTGAAGCACCATAAAGAGAGAGAGTGTTAGGCCCGTGCCTTAGCGGATCTTTAGTGGTTCGGACCTAGAATCCATTCTAGAATTTTTGGCTATTTTCCTGGATTTTTAGGAATTTTTTTGGTATTTTCAGGATTTAATGGGAATTGTAAATAGAGAAAATAAGGTTTTTATATATTATATATATATATATATATATATATATATATATATATATATATATATTAACCCTTTTTTTCTTTTCCCATTTCCCCACTTCCTCTCTCTCCCCCCTCGTCGATCTCACCCTCACGCTCTCTCTCTCCTTTCGATCGCCCCTCCCTCCTTCCTAGGGAAATCGGGCGAAACGACGGCAGTTCGAGGCGTGAAGCACGCCGTTGGAATCCTCGCGTCGAGTGGAGCGCGTTGACGCCCTCCACGACGTGATTCGCAGCCTGTGGGTGCGAGACGAGGTGTGGAGGCTCGGTGAACCCTCTTTGGTGCATGCGACTTAATCGGCCGTTTCGGCTCGAACGAGGTAGGGGGATGGAATCCTGAGCTCGCTAGGAGCCTTCCCTATAACATGTTTTCGTGGCTAAACCCCTATGGCATGCATAATGGCTATTTTTCATTTTTGGGGTTTAAGCTTCGTTCTTCACGTTTAATCCATTGTGAGTGTTGCATGTGGATGTTTTAGTAGTATATTGTTGTTGTGGGCGTGTGGTTTGGCAGGAAAACAGGTTTTTATCGTCTACCCGACGATTTCGGTCGCCCGGGAGGGAAGCCGATTTCAAACGTAACCCGTCCGTAACCCAGACGGTGTGACGGTCCTATCAGGAACCGTCACACCCGTAACGGTCCATAGGGGACGCGTTACAGTCTTGTGATGGACCCAAGGGGGTGTGTCACAGGGAGTGTAATGGCCAAGCCCTAGGCCGTTACATTTCGTTTGCCTACCATTGACCTGGTTTGGCGGTTGGCCTGACGTTCTGTTGGGCGACCGTCAAGGTGCCGTAACGCGCCTCCAGGTGCGCGTTACGTCCTGCTAGGGTGTTAAAATCTATGGGTTTTATTTTGGCGTCGGGTGGCTCTAACGGCTAGGGGCGGGCGCGTCACAGTCGATGTAACGCACCGACCCCCGACTGTCACACTCTGTGACGCGGTGGCAGTGGACTGTCACACTCCTGCTAGTTTCTAAAGGCCGCCTATTCATTCTTTAATGCTTTCCACAATGATTATACGCCATGTTTAAGTTATTTTATGAACTAATGGCATGTTTTTAGACCCCAATAGAGTAGCTTTTCTTTCCTTGCGATGGAGCCACTGTGGTAGCCCTAAGGCCTTTGAGTTGCCGACCCGCCTGGGGATGGTGGAGGGGTGTTCCCGTCACCGGTTTGTAAGCTAGTTCCGTGGGCTCCCGGCCAGCGGTAGCGTCCTGCCGAGGGAGAAAACTAGCTAGAGGGTCTGGCTCAGGCGAGAGTCGGTGTGTGCACACGTGGTCGGAGGCTTTGGGCTGACATTGACGAGTGTCACTCTGACTAGTCACTTGGTTTGGTACTGTTTACGCGCTCAGCTTGTCGTGTTACAGACTGCGAGTGCTTGAGACGCAGTGCAAGTCGTCAGTGGACGCATCTGGTTTCTACTCCCTGTGGTTGTCCTATTCCCTGTGGCTTGGTTAGTTGTGGCATGTTCTATTGGTAGATTTAGTTTTTGTCGTTTAGACTTATATGTTATTGGCATGTATTAGCTGTTATACCTGTTCAGTAGATTTACAGCTTTCAGTTTTATCATGCCATTACCTGTTCATTTATTTAAATGCATGCCCTAATTGCTTTAATTTCGCATGATTACGTGTTTAGCACGAGGTAGGGATCCACGTGACCCCTACTGAGTCTGGCTGTGACTCACCCTTCTCCTTTCAGGTGAGCCACGCCAGTCGTCTCCCGGTGTTTCCCGTGTGCTCGGAGACCGTTCTTAGCTTCCAGGAGTAGACGGGGTGCCTTTTTGGCCTTTTGGTGTACTTTTACCGGGGTATGCCCTGTGTAGTTGTACTTTTGTACTAGCACTCTTGTGCCTCTAGACTAGTTTATATATTTAGCACTCTGTTTATTTTGAAATTGCTTCCGCTCTTTTGTTAAATCTTATTACCTAAATCTAATAGGCGTGCTTGTGATTGCGATTCATTATACATCCCCTCGACAAACTTCACTAACCCTCCAGGGGCCTCATCAGCCTCTTGGGTGGCTTCCCCAGTTCCTGGTATCGGTGTATCGATGTTATCGGTATATCGGTATCCGGAGCTCTGGGTCATCACAGAGAGTGCTTCCCTATCTATTTCAGTCTGACAATCAAATAAAAGTAAGCTTGAAGCAGCATAAAGAGAGAGAGTCTCATTAATGATAATGGTAATAAATCCATGGGTTAAATCCATCCACGTGTACAATTGCGGGAGGTGCCTATATGAGTGATTATTCAAGATCTGGAGGTCCTACCAGGGGGAATAAATTTCCAATTATATCCCTGCCACCTGTGGGAAGCACTCGAGCATAGCCTTGCATAAATCCATGGGTTAAATCCCTCCACTTGCACAAAGGTGGAATTTGAACCCATGACTTCCTTCATGGTTGAGAGGTCCAAATGCCACTGAGCCATATGCTCTTTGGTGTAGAAGCCAGCATTCATATTAACCAATATACAAGATGGAAGATAATGGTAAAACATGGCAATGTTGTTCTTGAATGAGCTCATCCTCTTTCCTATGGCTGATTCTTATCTCAATCGACCCATTACAAAAAATGTCTCATATGCATCTATAAGCAAACAAGCAAACAGACAGTCTAATGCTTTGACAAGATAAAAACATGCTATATGTCCCAACCCAAACACATAACTACACATATTTTCCCATCAACTTGAGGTGAGCTTCCTTCATTACATAATTTCCTCGTTGCTATGCAAGGCCACATTTTCTCATGATATAGCTTATTACATCAACAACAAAAGGAAAATGTTAATCCTTCTTTATAAATTCAATTCTCTCTCTACTATATTCTTTTCGAATTGATATGCAATAAACACATTTTAGCTACAAGTAGAAGGCCAATAAACGAAACCATATTTTTATTATTTAACGTCAAATGAGTTGCTTGTTGCCGTACAAGTTCTACTTCATATCTCGACCCCCTCCCTCCCAGAGTAACGAGAGGATAAAAAGCATTGGTTATTGGTGACAGTTATTTGTAGTCTGCCACACATAAGTGTCGATTCCATTCATGCCCATGCTGTTCTAGATTCAGATAGCCATTTCTCCTTCAAAAATTCCTGCATTTCAGTTGTTCCACAAGGGTTCAAGTGCTTCACCAAATAAATAATTATTTATTCTTTGTATTTCAAGGTTACAAATGTTTCACCATATCCTACGTAGTTCAGTTAGTCCAAATGTGCATGAACTTTTCACCATACTGTTTTAGTCTTTGGACAACAAATTATATGCCATCAACTTTAATTCCAAAATTTACAAATAAAATTACTCTTTTGTTAATGGCTTAAGTAGAGAAGAATTGTATGAGACAGAACAAGATCACAACCAATGTTTATTGTTTCAGCATTGCATGGCACAATTTTTCCTCTCATTTTCCTTTTTTGTTTTTCCTTTTTTGGGGGGGTGTGGGGGTGTTCTCATATCCGAAACAAAAACTCAGGATGGGAAATTGCATGCATATGCATATGCATACCACACATAATGAGTTTGAACTCCCTTTAAGTCGGGCTGTTCTCCAAATGGACTGTCCTGATAAAAAGGATTGAGAAGAGTTACATCCACATGTGAATCCCAAATTGGAACCAACAGCTTCTGAAAAAGCTCCTAAAAACCCACTTTTTAAGTGTGTGAAGTTAAAACAAGGCAGCTGAATGATAATACTACCGTTAGAAGAAGCTACATAGAGCATATTGTTGGAAACCAATCACCTGAACACATGGAATTATCTGAGAATTCCATAAGACATCCCCAAGTAAAGATGAAAATAGTTGATTCAACTAAATTGGCTCCTGATGTGCGTGAGGTTATCATGGATACTTCAATTGACAGACCATTTGTTTAGAGACAGAAAATGTACAAAGCGTTACAATAAAGAGGAATTGAGCCGCACTCAGAAGGATGAGATGCTACTTGATATAAGGGATAGCCAGAATGAGAAGAAAGGCTTGTCGGTGAAGTAAAAAAAAAACTGCCTCCAAACTTTGACAAGGCAGATCATGAGGTGTTTTTTTGATGCCGACCACAAAAGAGAAGGTAATGGTGATGTTGAGATAAGGACAAATGGCAGTCTTGATAGCTATAGATCTGATGATGCTGCTAGTGAGCTGGACAGTTATTTGGATGCTCTAACTACAATGGATTCAAATAAATTAAAGCTAAACCAACTTCAAGTTTCGTCATCAAGAAATACAGTAAGACGGATTTTTAGTGTAAATGATGGAATGGCTAGAATGGACTCAGAAATTGAAACAGACAATGAGACCAAAGATAAACCAAATTTCAAGTTTTTCTATCAAGGAATATAATAAGTGGGTTTTAATTCAAATGAAGGGATTTTCTTGACGAGCATCAATTATGAAAAACTAGAGAGTATATGTCCAGCAGAACCACCAATTACTAGCCAAAAGGTAAGCCGGAGAATTAGTGTAGTTTATATGAAACATAGAAAATTATGGATACCTTTGGAACCAGCAATCATCAAAGTTGGTTGAACAAAAAATATGATGTATCTAGGAGGAGGAGA
Organism: Amorphophallus konjac; assembly: GCA_022559845.1. Taxonomy (NCBI): domain Eukaryota; kingdom Viridiplantae; phylum Streptophyta; class Magnoliopsida; order Alismatales; family Araceae; genus Amorphophallus; species Amorphophallus konjac. The sequence continues at coordinate 143,802,196 of CM040117.1, read as the reverse complement.
GTTCCAGAATTTGCCTCAGGGATACCTCATACATACCACCAGATACATAATAAAAGAAAATGCTACAATTCATATTCTAATAATTTAAGGAAAATGTAGTAATCTATGTTTGGGATACTATACATATGTCACAGTCCTCATGGCTTGACTAAGATTGTGAGGCTTCATCATTTTTTACAGCAAAGAACTCTTTAGGAACCTCATAGGATTCAAGTGCACTTCCCTTACCATTTCTCTCTTCTCCTATTTCTACAATAAGTACTAGCTGGAATTTTGCATCCACCTACATAGAAATGTAATAAATAGTTGTCAAAGGAGATGCACCTCCCCATGTTATTGAAAAACATCACAAATCTCCAATCTATCTATAATGAAAGTACCTGGCAAGTGGCCAACATTAAGAAAAATCCCAGAGACAACCATAAGTTGAAACATCTAAAACATTAACAATTTTTTGTAAGAAACTATATGTTGATACCAAATTCACCAAAAATAGAACAATTATAATTCAAAAAAGTATTCAAACAATTATTCATGCAAGAGAATTCCTGGATATTCTCTTTGGAATGAGGATAGACATAGTACACGAGCTTCATGACCTTCAAAGGTATATTGTTGGGATAACAAAAGGCTATGTCATTGACAATACTAGCATGAGCATCAATCTATCCACAATGCAACAAGTCAGACAAAAGCACGTAGCGCTTTGAATAAAGGTAATGTAACACTAAAGCTCACCTCTAACTGTGGTCCTAGGTCACCATTATTTAAAAAAACATATGTCTGTATAATATGTCACCTCTAACTGTGGTCCTAGAATTTTCCCTTGCACACCTATGTCTCCAAATGTCCTTGGAACTAGAATACCATCTGCACCCTGTGGTGAAAAGCTATTTAGACCAATGCGGAAGAGACAACGCACCACACATAACATGGTAATAGGAATAAAAGATTCAGTAGCCAATTGCATGGATGAAAACATCTCACACTCAAGAGGTTCCATGCAACTTCAGAGGCTTCTGGCGACTGAAAAAGACCAATGTTTGAATAGCTTAGCATTAAATGTACAGTTGCATGGAGTACTAAACTACCAACTCAAAAACAAGAACCAAATGTACAGTTGCATGGAGTACTAAAGTACTAAACTACCAACTCAAAAAATGAGTTAGGAGGTAGAGAGGCCCAGAGATAATATTTGCATGGAGTAGCTTGTGAATACTCAAAACATGATTAAATGGCTTTCGTCTATACTACTAGTTCATAGTTTAAAAATGTCCACCTGAGGCAAAACAACATAGCCTGTTATTGGCCAGGGGGTCTACTCGAGTAGCAAGGCCGGTGCTTCATTATTGAGGAGATTATTATTTGCCAATTTTATGATATTTACAAATTGTATGCATTTTCTTTTATCATATATATATATATATATATTAAATCTAATGTGCATGCATTGCAAAGCGAGAAAAGGTAAGATCTATCTCCACTTTCTGAATATAGTAAAGGAGAACATAAGGAAACAAGAAATACATCAATATAAGGAACCATAGTTGTCGACAAATCATGGAATCATGTTATTGCTAGATATTAAAATTAAGAGACTATATAATGGAGACATAGACGGCAATATATATGTACAGTTGCACTGCATACATCTCCTTCCCTTTCCTTCTATTAGAGAGCAAATAAATCAAATTCATCTCTACAAAGTGACTTTAATTTAATAAACAACTTGCTCTAGTCTTTTTCCCACAGAAATTACAAACATAGAAGAGAAGATTGAAGATCAGGTAAAATATGCATGCTTGCCATCCATCCAAATAAACTTTGAAGTCTTACACTGACAACTTACAATTATATATAAAAATGAGAGGACATCAAGTATTCCACCCCTAGCTAAAGACCAGAAACATAATTGTCATCTCTACCTAGGTGAAAAACAATTTGTAGGTTTGTGTAAGTGCAGTATACCTGTTCAGGACACCCAAGTACACAGGCTGGAAGAACTAATTACAGTATGCTATGCCATGTCTAAAATGGCATCACACCTATATCCTATTGGTCCCTTGTAATCTCAAGATAATTTCATATCCAAACATAAAGAATCACCATATACATCACCTTATACACTATATATAAAAGGTTAGTCAACATTTCTTTTGAGCATTTTCATTTTCGTGCATGGCCTCGCAAGACCAAAGCCCCACCCCCCATGAAGAGGAACATATCAACCCAATGCAAGAATCCCCAAGGTTGATATGCAAATGGCTTTTCTTGAGGTCTAGATTGCTTACTAAAGGAAAATTGTTTCAAAGCAATCAAAAGAAATAAAGTTCTCAGTAAAAACCAAAAAAAAGGAAAAGCAAACTAGTCTAACCAAACTAACAAAGGTCTACATGCCTGGGAGAATTACTAAGGTCAAAAGGAACATTGTTTAGATACAACTTCTAATTTACCAAAAATCTATTGCCTGGTAAAACTGTAAAAAAGGAGAAAATGAAGCATTCAATTACAAGTCAGAAGTCTACATATGCTCAGCGAATTCCCCAAAATGATGATTGTTAATGGGTCATTGGTTAAGCCCTTATTGGGCCTTAGAAAAAAGAGGCAATGAAGCATTCAATTACAACTCAGAAGTCTAACATATGCTCAGCGCAGTCCAGGAGGTATGATGCCAAAAAGTACAGAATGACAAAGGAACAAACAAACTCATGAACCATTGCTGAAGGAATCAACAAGAGCAACCAAAAAAATGTCATCATCAAATAAACACAATAAACACTATCAATCTCCAATAGAGAGCATCAAAAGGAGGACCAAGCAGCCCACAAAGAGGAGAGGATGCCAACCACCAAAACCATAATGATTAGGCAATGATGAGATCATCATCTATTAAAAGATAGAAAACTTTGCATATAAAGAAAATCTATAAGAAAAGACATCAGCAAAGAAAACCAATGAACACTTAAATAAGCACCAACAGAGAGCACTGAATGGAGACCAATCAGGTATCAACAACCTATAGAGGAAGAACAACAACTATCGAAAGCAGAACAACAAAGAGAGCCACACTGAAATTGCTTCTAGTCAAAATAGAACATGATGTCCTGTCCCAACACAAAACCACATGCCACAACTTTTACATTAACATGAAAAATTAGGCACTGACAGCAACATGCATACAGATAGCCTGAGCACAAACAAACCAACACAAAAATTTCCACAAAGTCACATACAGAAGAATAAAATAACAATCATACTATTGATTGGATTGTAGAGAATAATCCATACATAAGCCTAATGTCAAGCATCTGAGACTTTTTGAATTTTTTTTTGACTTTTTCATCTCAGCTCTTTCCTGAATATCCAAATAGGAAATCAAACCCTTCAAAATAACTTCTACACTAGGCTGCCTCTCTAGGAAAGAAATGCTCCAACACTCCTAGTGACATTACCAAGCATGAAGGAGATGATACAAAATACTGATGAGTAATATGACCTTATTATCAACCATAACAAGGTTTTAGCCAAGCCTTAAATACCTCCAATAATGCAGGGAAAACGTTGAGCCTTCTAAATAAGGAATCAATGCGCGGGTGTTCCTTCTACAGCACTGGTTGGCGGCGGCCTGCTGTTGTGGGATATCTCAGCGGCTATAGAGATGAGCAGGGCCAGAGAGGTCAGTGCCATCGGCAGACGCAGGCAGCTTTATGCGGAAGAAGACCATCATGGCAATGAGTGTGAGAACTATAAACTAAAACGGGAAAGAAAAGAGGTGGCTTGGGTAAAATAGAACTTCATCTGTTTTGGAACTGAAGGTGCTATCTTTGCAATATGTTCGAAGATACATACACTCACCAAGACAATTTTGAAGATGTAGATGAAAGAGTTCTTCTTCATGAGAAACCACTCCCTTGTGATGTCAGCTTTCAACAATTCCATCTTGCCAATCCCAAACGTGGACTTGCTTAGAGCAGCAGGGTGGTTCCTGCTCCTATCGAATGGAGTGCTCAACAATAAGAGGTCATGGGTCAGGAAGCAATCATAGGTCCGATCGATCACCATGGAACTGATCTGTGACAAGGATTTAGGTGTGGGCTGTGGGGGGAAGGGAAGGGAAAGTGGGGAGTGTGTGTCTAAACTACTCACCGCTCCATCCGGTTGCGGAGCTTGAGGAAGAACTTCTCGTTGTCCTCCTCAACGTTCTTGACCAACTTCTCCAGTAGGTTCTGCCTCTCCTGGAAGCCCAGGCTCTGGATGTCCACCTCTTGGATCTCACCGACGACGCCGGTGAGGATCCCCTTAGCGAGTCGTAGGTGCGCAGTTTCTAGAGGACCTGAAAAAGGCCTTGCGGCTCCTGCGACTACTGAGGAATAGTGAGGGGGGAAAAGTGGGCGGGGGAGAAGGGGGGCAGGGAGGCAATGAGGTAGAGGGGTAGAGGATAATACACCCTGGAGGCCGTGAGTAGGCAGAGAGGTGGAGGGAGAAGATGAGGAAGAGTTCGCGGTGGGAGGGGGCCAGGGAGGTGAGAGGAGGTGAAGGGGTGGAGGAGAAGATGGATTGAGGAGTCCGCGTCTGGGAAGGATGGAGGAGTGGTTACGTTCGCACGGGAGATCGAGTGTGGCGCGCATCAAAATTCTTTTGGGGAATTTTTAATGGAGTAGTATATTTTTATAATCATTTTGAGGCAATTTCAAAATGCCTCTATATAGGATTCTAAGTAAAGAATAAAATTAAAATATTTTAGAGGTAGTATTAAAAATAAAATATCATTATTTATGATAATTTAGAGATAGTTTTAATAAATGTCTCCAAATGAACTGTCTCTATATCTATAATTTTTTGTAGTAAGAGAGAGAGAGGGGGGTCGGGGAGGTGAGGAGGCAGAGGGAAAGAAATTGGGAAGAGAGAATGATTTCTAAAATTGAATAAAAGGTAAATTTTTATTAGTGTCTTTTATTTAATATATTATATAAGGCATAACTTAATATTCTACCTTCTATAAAAATTTATTTAATATATATAGAAGGCTGATTTTATTTTTGCCTTATAATCTAACAAATATAAGTCACAATTTATTTCTGCCTTATATATGTAAAGTTTTAGTAGTGAGAGAGGGGGGAGAAGGGGGCCTGACAGGCCAGGAGGCGAGGAGATGAAGGGGGCAGAGGGGGCGTTGGGAGTTCACAGGCGCCAAGAAAGTATTAGGAGGGAAACGAGAAGAGTGCGCGGGGGAATAGTTATGGAAAGTCTAGAAAATGAAAAAAAAAGAAAATAAAATTGATCCATGGGAGTTTGAAGGGAATGTTATAGGGGCATTTTTAATTAATATTTGTTAATGTGATGTAAGCGTTCAAAATATTTTAGAGGTAATATAAAAAGAAATACCATTTTGGGGCAATTTTAACAAATGCCTCAACTGTCCCTATATCTCATTTTTCTTATAGTGACGGGGTGGCGGAGGGGACTTGAGGAAGAGGTGAAGGCGGGATTGAGAGGGAAATGGAAAGAGTTTATGAGGGAAAGTTAATTTTAAGGGGGAATAAGTTTTTTGGTTAATTAAGGGAAACAAATATGTACTCTCCAAAATGAAACAAAAATAGAAAGGATTCCCATGTGTGAAGAGGGCCTTCTTTGGGGGCATTTTAAATAAGCTTCTCATGGGTTCAGAATATTTTAGGAGTAATATTAAATGAAGTGCCTCTATTTATAATATTTTTGAGGTAATTTTAACAAATGCCTCTAAGTAAATTACCTATGCATCTCATTTTTTATAGTGACATTAAATAAACAAAATAATAAAATAAATAAATAAATAAATAGTGAGTGTTATGTTAGATGGACGCAGTCTATCTCCACGAAGTGTGGATCTAGAGGGGGGTGAATAGATCTACTGTCTAATTTTAAAACACAGTTGAGCTCTAATGCGGAATTTAAACAGACAACTGTTGAACGACAGAAAGAACACTATGATGAGTGTCGACACATGCAGCCACACAGCAAATCACAAGCAATCTCACAAACACAAGACACCCAAGATTTTAAGGTGGTTCGGTCAGAGACCTACGTCCACCCCACACTCCAACTAGGGTGTGGATTCTGCTGACTCACAGCTTGAATAGCTGGGCTTCACAGCTTGCCAACAACCACTGATACACAGCTTTGCTGGGCTTTACAGCTTGCCGACCAGAGGAACAGATCCTCTGCAATCGCTGGGCAATATAGCTTAGCCGTCCGAGACCAAGTCTCGCCTGCTGAGGATTACAACTTCACCTGTCCAGTTGAAACCTCGACTGCAATTGCTGCCTCACAGCTTGAAGAAACAAAAGAGTTCGAAAGCAAAAACAGAAGCAAAAAAAACTAAGAAACCCAACTGGGAATGTAGCTCGAATGAGCAAAGCTCAGCTCTGGTATCTGAACCAAGAGTCTGAGATACAACCTCTCAATCAAACTCTCTCAATCTCACTCTCTCAACACATCTCTCTCAATCTTCTCTTCTCCCTTTTTCTTCTTCTCTGCTTTTCTTCTCTATGGATCTCGGTGGCTCTCTGCTACTTCAGACTTTCAGACTCACTGTATATACTTTGCCACTTGATCGATCAACCTCCTTCTGAAGAAGAAAGCTCATATATATACCAGCAGCAGATTGGATAAGGGCGCGTGGCTTCCACATTTCCCGCCCAGAGAATTCGCTAGATCTGAGGAAATTTCATCCACATGGCAGCATCCTGGATGGGCTGCCTCCACGTGTCACCATCATAGCACCTCGTCCTTCTCGGATCACGAGCCAAGTCATGAATCTCAATAAAGAATCCCTGTCAGACAGTCGAATTAGAATTATCAGTTTAAGTATAAACCCTGTACATACTTTGTAGGATGTAATACATTGTATAGACTTTGCACTGTATAGACTCTGTGAATGCGAATGCAATGCAATGTTCAGACTTTATGAATGCGTGGCTATGGCATTGTATAGACTTGGTGAATGCAGAACAATGCCATGTACAGACTACATATATGCAGTGCTTTGGCCTTGTACATACTTTACGCATATAGGACTGTGGCATTATAAGGAGTGTACATACTTCATGTATGCGAGACTGAAGCGTGTACAGACTTAGTGAATGAACCCAACCGATGTCTAGACTTTGTTAAGATGCTGAATGAGACGCTAACCTAATGCATGCAATCAGTGATGTACAGACTTGGAGATGCAATGTGTAATGCAGTGAAGTGTGTACATTGAATACGAATGCATAGACATGCTGACAACAGATGTGTGGACTTTGAAGAACATTCAGCAGCCAATGCATAGACTTAGGCAATGGAAAGGCTTGCTAGTGTATGGACTTGATGAGCGTGCAACAATGTGCAGACTTCAATGCATGAAGAAGCAATGTGTAGACTTTGACAGACACAACGTGCAACAATGTATAGACTTGAAACACTAGATGCACGATTTACAGACTTCAACTCAAATGATGCACAATGTACAGACTTGAATGCTGTGCGATGTACAGACTTCATGTTATGCATGAGACTCTAAGAAGACAGACGATGTATAGACTTAGCCAGCCTTCAGCTCGATGTACATACTTCATGAATGATGCATGCAATGCACTGGACGATGTATGGACTTAGCCGATGCAGACTAGTCCGATGTACATACTTACTCGTTGTTCAGACATCATGAGCGATGTACAGACTTGCCAAGAGAAAGACTATATAGACTTCAGCAAAGCAAAGCAGTTGAATGTATAGACTTCACGATGTGTAGACTTGCCAAAGACAACTGGACGATGTACAGACTTGAGCGAAGCAAAGTCTGTACAGACTTGAAAGATCACAATGTATAGACTTTGGTAAGGGAATGGTTGTACAGACTTCAACTCTGCTGCGATGTACAGACTTGGACAAAGCAGCGATGTACAGACTTGCACAGTTCTAGGATGTATAGACTTTATGTTAAAGCCCAATGTACATACTTGCAGAACTAAACGTAGGTAAAGATCCCAATGTATAGACTTCGAAGTTCACTAATCGATGTACAAACTTCACCTCGAGCAAGCTACAGTGCAGTGTATGGACTTTGAATGAATGATGCATGACGCTGTACAGACTTTACTAATGTATGGACTTAGCTTATGCATGCTACAGTCCAATGTATGGACTTTGAATGACAGTGCAAGCACTGTATAGACTTGCTAGTTATGTGAGCTGCAGTGTATGGACTTTGCCCAATGCATAAGACGCTATGTGAGACGGACAGTGTATAGACTTATGTTCTGGGTGAGTCGACGCATCTAAGAAGGGGGTCGACCCACTTCTGTCCAGATTATGTTGAGAGTGATGATGCATGGATGTATAGACTTACGTTCTCAACAATGCACAAACACAACACAAACACAACACGATGTATAGAATATGGTAAGTGTGAAGACTTGTGTGTGTGTGCAGTGTGTAGACTTGTGAAAATGCATAGAACACACAGATAATCTGATAAAATAATTTCATCAAAACATAAACAGTTGCCAATCAATCAAAAAAAGGTGTTGTCAATGAAATAAAGTAATTGTCAACATCATCAACACAAAGGAGTCACAACAATCTCCCCCTTTTTGATGATGGCAACCCCCTATCATGTAAAAGAGCAACAACCTGTCATTCAGATGAATTTTTGATGAAAGACATGATTTGTTATTCAGATTGTCATGCAGATGCTATGAATGCATGCCACGAAATAAAGACTAACTCCCTGCTCACAAGATCTCCCCCTTTGCCATAACATGATTCATACACTCCCCCTGGAATGAATTCAGAATTCATCAAACAGACAATATTCTCCCCCTTTGCAATCAACAAAGAGGAGAGAAAGTGATTACAAGGGAAGGAACAAGAGAGATCATCTGACTGGCATTCTGAACAAGTAGTTCAGGAATAAGCATTCTAAAGCACAGAGACTTCAGTCATATGAATTTAGAAACTACTTTCAGATAGAATTCTGGTTTAAAGACTATATAATTTTGAGTTCATGCACTATAATCAATGGATAAGTTTTTTGTGCATGATAAAACAATAAAGCAGAATCACATTTGCATGAGAGATTCAGTTTCAAAATATCTTACTTTCATAGACTCAAAAAAAATGTTAAGAGTTACCAGGTCATGTATTGAAATTAAACAAGTTGACATTCATGAAATTTCTTTTGAAGGAACAACATTTTCAATATTAGTTCATTAAGGGCATTCAGGTGCCATTTGTCTTTTTGCGTAAGGGTATACGTTTATCAGATGCCAATACCCCTGGATACTCAACATGATGGACCATTCTGCCATGATCAAATTCAATAGAACTGATTTACACCTTTTTGTGTGAGGGTACACGTTTATCAGACGCCAGTTACCCCCATGTACTCAGTGAAACCACCTTACTGTTTTGATCATTTTATGCAGAGATAACTGATACACCTCATGACTTAAGTATTGTCCATTTCTTTGATGGATCACTTAGTTTCTCAGTGATTTCCCAATCATTGCTCTGCCAACATTAATTTTCAAGGATTTTTAATGTTTTTCAATATCTTTCCTAGCTGTCCTTTATATGTTTCAGAATGATTTGATTAAGGACAATACACAGACTTAGCTTCTCTAACATGATTTCAGATGAGTTTTTCAGATTTCAGATATGATTAGCTTTGTCTGACATGAAATAAGATAAGGGTTGAGAGCTTTATCAATTTTCAGCTTTCTTATGTACTGATTGTAATCTTTAAACTCTAAAAATTATAATATTCAAACCATTAAGTCAGTCTATAAGGAATTAAAATTCTTATAAGGGAAGAAGTCTGTTTTCTATTGCTTAGGAATCAGAACTGACTAACAGATTGCCATATTGTCAGACTCAATCAATCAGAGTCAAAGGATGAATGAACAGGGTTGACGCTAGGAGTTCAAGGCGACAACGCATCAGTTGAAGAGGCAACAATATAAAACACTGAGATAATATCAGTGCGTCGACTCCACGCTATTACAGCGTCAACTCATCAGAATAAGGAGCAGAGGCATTCACAGATCTAGTTCATTGCGTCAACGCCATAGTAGAGCAGCGTCGACGCAGCAATTAAAAAAGGTAGCGTTAATGGTTCACTGGAATACCCCAGTGCGTCAACGCTACAGCGTGATAGTGTCGACGTAGCAGTTCACCCTGAATTTCTGACAAGACTCTCCCTGTCTATATGCATGCAGCTTTGTAAATGAATGGCAAGAATTAAATGAGAGAGAGCTTCAACATAGGTCATGGATGAATGATATGCAATGAAAACTATGTCATAAAAAATTATGAATGATATGCATGTGGTTTTAGACACATTCATGACTAAATGATATGCAGTGATGATCATGAGTGTAAAAAAAATATGAGTGACATGCATGATCATGAGTTTGTTGCTACATTCAATATTTACATATTTTTTTCAAGTCATCAGAGCATTTATTCATTATGCTGAAATTTACACAAGCCAAGTTCTCTTCTAAGAAATTTAAACCTTTCATTCCCAAGAGGCTTAGTAAAGATATCAGCAATTTGTTTTTCAGTTTCAATGAAGCTCATTTCAATTTCCTTTTTATTTACAACATCTCTAAAAAAATGGTGTTTTATCTCTATATGCTTAGTCCTAGAATGATGAACATGATTTTTAGCAAGGCATATACCACTAGTATTATCACATAACATTGGAATACATCCCAATTTTATCTGATAAACATCCAGTTGGTGCTTGATCCATAGTACTTGGGCAGCACAATTACCAGCTGCAACATATTCAGCTTCAGCTGCAGACGAAGCTACAGTGTGTTGCTTCTTAGATGCCCAAGATACTAGACAGCCACCTAGGAATTGACAATATCCACTAGTGCTTTTTCTATCTACTCGACACCCAGCATAATCTGCATCAGTGTAAGCTAGAAGTTCTAACTCACACTTGGCAAGATACCAAAGACCTAGCTCTTAGGTGACTAGTAAATATCTAAAAATTCTTTTCACTGATTTAAGATGTGTTTCTTTAGGACTAGCCTGAAATCTAGAGCATAAACACACTGTAAATTGAATATCAGGCCTAGATGCTGTAAGATATAGAAGAGATCCGATCATACCTCTATATAGCCTTTGGTCCACTGGTTTACCTTGAGGATCTTCATCCAAACTGGTTGAGGTACCCATTAGAGCAGTTATTTCCTTGCGGTTTTCCATTTTGTACTTCTTCAATAAATTCTTTATGTACTTGGACTGAGAGATGAAAGTACCATCCTTTGATTGTGTAACCTGCAGTCCAAGAAATAGTTTGAGCTTACCCATTGAGCTCATTTCAAACTCATTAGTCACAATTTGAGAGAATTCCTCACACAATTTGGGGTTAGTTGACCCAAAGATAATGCCATCCACATAAATTTGAATGGTAAGAATATCTGAATGACTCACCTTGGTGAATAATGTTTGATCAACTACACCTCTTGTGAAGTTCTTTTCAGTGAGGAATTTGCTCAACCTGACATACCAAGCTCTGGGAGCTTGCTTTAAACTATAGAGAGCCTTTTTGAGTTTATAGACATGATTAGGGAAATCTAAACATTCAAATCCAGGAGATTGTCTCACATAGACATCCTCACTAATTTCCCCATTCAAAAATGTAGATTTTACATCCATCTGCTGAAGATTTATTCCTAGGGAACATGCATAAGCCAATACTATTCTGATTACTTCTAACCTGGCTACAGGGGCAAAAGACTCTTCAAAGTCTATTCCAAATTCCTGATTATACCCCTGAGCTACAAGTCTGGCCTTATTTTTAATGACATTCCCTGATTCATCAGTTTTATTTCTGAACACCCATTTAGTCCCTATGACTATTTCATGATCAGGAGGTGGAACCAAATGCCACACCTTATTCCTGTCAAATTGATTGAGTTCCTCATGCATGGCATTAATCTAATGCACATCTTTGAGAGCACAGTCAATAGACTTGGGTTCTACATTTGAAACAAATGCATATGCATTTAATTCATTTTGAATTCTTAAGTGACCTCTAGTCCTAGGGGGGTCATGCAGATTGCCAATTACATTATCTATAGGATGATCTTTTAGATATCTAATGTTGACAATTTCATCACCATGAGTTTCATTTACCTCCCCCTGAACTGTAGGCTCTTCTTCATTAAGCTCTTCATTTTCTTCCTCATCCTCGGATTTGTCTGCAGGATTTCCTTCCTTCAAAATATCACCATTGTCTTCATTCCTGCATTGACCAACATTAGTCTTTAGTAAGGATTCATCAAACTTATGTGTGGAGATTCTTCAACAGTTTTAGAATTCAGATTGTACACTCTATATGCTCGGGTGTTTTCAGAATAACCAAGAAAAATTCCTGGTTCACCTTTAGGTTAAAATTTATCAAGGTCTCTTTTATCATTTATATGAATGAAATATTTATAACCAAAAATCTTGAAATGAGCAATAGAAGGTTTCTTACCCTTTAAGATCTCATAGGGTGTTTTCTGGGTAGAAGGTCTTACCATGGCTCTGTTAATTACATAACATGCAGTAATTACTACTTCAGCCCAGAACTTCCTTGGTAGACCACCTTCAACAAAGAGTGTACGACCCATCTCCACTAGGGTTCTGTTCCTTCTCTCCACAACTCCATTCTGCTCAGGTGTCCTTGGTGAGGAGAACCTATGGTTAATTCCATTTGACCTGCAGAATTCATCAAATTGTGAGTTTTCAAACTCACCTCCATGATCAGTCAAAATATTTTCAATTTTTTGGTTTTTCTTAAGACAGAACTCCTGAAATTCTGAGAATGCATCACTTTTATGTGATAAGAAATATACCCAAGTATACCTAGAGAAGTCATCTACCATGACAAACACATACTTCCTCCCTGATAAGCTGACAGACCTGGTTGGCCCAAAAAGGTCCATGTGTATCAGCTCATAGGGTTTAGAAGACAGATTTTCTATTCTAGATTTAAATAACTTTCTAGTTAACTTTGATTGGGTGCATGCATCACAGATTTTATTTTCTTTCTTAAAGGAAACTTCAAGAAGTCCTCTAACCATGCTATGCTTATTTAGTTTATGCAAAATAGTGTAACTAGCATGACCTAACCTACGATGCCATAAAAATGCTAAGTCTTCTCTACTAGCAGTAAGGCATAGGTTAGAATGTTGAATATCATCTAGATCTATCATGTAAGTGTTATTTATCCTCTTACCAGAAAATTTAACAGTTTCGAAATCAGGTTCAAAAACTTTGCAACATTGAGAGTCAAAAAGCACTTTGCATCCTTTATCACATAGCTGGCTGATGCTAAGTAAGTTATAAGCTAATCCTTCAACCAGCATGACATCCTTAATGCAACAAGTAGTACACTTACCTACCTTACATGTTCCAACAATCTTACCATTTGTGTTGCTACGAAAGGTGACAAGGCCTCCTTGTTTCTCTGTCAGCATGCAGAACTTGGCCTTATCCCCTGTCATATGCCTGGAGCAGCCACTATCCAAGTACCACAAATTATTCTTGGCTGCCAGGCATACCTGCACACACAATCTGGTAGAGAGGTTTGGAACCCAAGACTGATTGGGCTCCAGAGCAGATGAAATAGAAGCAAAGCAAGAAAGTAGACTTTTCAGAATCCACATTTGTTTAAAACAGTTCTGTTCAGTGGATTTTCCAGATTTCTTTTTGTTTTACTTTTTCTTGTTGATAGTAGCATGATTGTTTACAGATTGATTATTTCTTTGCCAGTGCCTTGGCGGGGGTGTATTCATGAAATATTAGCCATAGTGATCATTGGGCTGGCTGTGGAAATATTGGTTCCTAGGTGTCCAAGAGCCATACCCATTAACCCAATTCCTAGTGTAAGGTTTATAGGACTGTGTAGCCTGATGTCCATAACCTGTAAACCATCCTTGAGTCCTAGTCCATCCTGACCTATTTGGATAGGTTGACTGTGCAAAGAAGTGGGACTGGGCTCTAGGTTGGTAGAAATATTTGGGTTGAGCTCTAAAAGCATTCTGCCTCCCCTGCACCTTAGACCCTGCTGACCTATTCATAGGTGTGTATTGGGTCTTTTTCAGAGGTGGTGGTGATGGTGGAGACTTGGTGACCTTAACATGGGGTTTATAAGACTGTGTAGGTTGACCCCTAACCTGAGACTGAGCTTTGGGATTTTATTTGGATGTGTTAGCTCTACTAGTCTCATTCAGCTGTTGTTTGCCTTTCTCCTCAGCATTGGGCTTTTTCAGATTAGCAATTTTTTTCATTGAAATGTTTGAATTCATGCTAATTAGAGGTCCTTTCTCTTTTTGTGCAACAAATGAGATAGTTTTCATTCCAAAGGTTTTTATTGCACTTGAATTAAATCCAAGACCCTCTTTTCTGAAGTTGACCTTTGACCCTAACAAAGCATTTAGGTTATCTGTACCTTGGGTCATTTTCTCAATAGTCTTAAGCTTGTCCTCATTATCCTTTTGAATATCTTCAATGGACTTCTTAAGTTCTGAATTCACACTTAGGACAACTTGATATTTTTCATTCACTATTTTTATCTCACTCTCACATTTCTGAATTTTCAATTTCAGTTCATCAGTTTCTTTTTCTAACCTCTCATTTTCTTCTTTAGAGGCTTTTGACTCATTCTTGATTTCTTCTAACTCAGAACATGTGAGTTTCAATTTTTCATTCTCAGATTCTAGACATGCAATTTTATCAGTTAGAGTTGTATCATTTTGCATGGAGTTAATCTTTCTTCTTAGATGCCTGTTTTCCTTTCTAATATCATCAGCTCTATCAGCTATGTCATGGTAGGCATCTACCCAATCAGCAATAGTGAAATTTTCGAATCTAGTGATTACCTCATCTGAGTCCTCCTCTCTATCTTTAGAGCTTGTTACCATAAGATAAATGGGCTTCTCAGATTCAGCTTCACTGTCAGAAGTATTGCTCAGGGAGCCTTCATCTTCATCACTCCAGGTGCTAACCATAGCTCTCCCTTTCGTGTTCTTCTTCTTTGACTTGTCCTTGTATTTCTGATTCTCTGGACAGTCAGCTTTCATATGGCCTGCCTTCCTGCATTGATAACAAGTATTAGATTCAATTTTCTTTGCAGGGTTATGTTTATACCTTTTATCCCTTCGGCTGTCACTGTACTTCTTTTGGCTGAATCATCTTGCTCCTTTCCATAGGAACCGCCTGAACTCTCTGGTCATCATTGCCATCTCAGTACGAGTTATATCTTCTTCATTCAGGCTCTCCTCGGATGACGAACTGCTAGAGCTTGATCTGCTAGACTTGCTGGATTTGCTGGCAGCAGCTTTCAGAGCGATTGGCTTCTTCTTCCTCTCAGCTTCTTCTATCTGTGGCATATTAATCTCATATGCCATCAGCGAGCCAATTAGCTCATCAGCCCTCGTATTTCGCAAATCCCTTGACTCCTACATCACTGTAGCTTTAGTATGCCAAGCATGAGTCAGGGAGCGCAATATCTTCCTCACTACATCATATTCTGTCTGAGCCTTCCCGAGACCTCTAAGACCATTTGTAATGGTTGTCAATCGAGCATACATCTCCTTGATGGTCTCGTTGGGCTTCATCTTGAAGGCTTCATATTCGGACACAAGGAAATTAGCCTTCGTCTCACTAACTTGAGAAGTCCCTTCATGAATGACTTCCAGTGCATCCCACATCTCCTTAGCTGAACTGCAGGCTGATACGCGGGAGAATTCTGTAGGGTGCAGAGAGAATTGAATGTCGTTTATTGCACTCCAATTTAGTGTAGACCTCCTGATCTCCTCCTTGGTCCAGACTTCCTCATTAGGGGACAGCTCATAAGGTCCCTTGCTGACTACGTTCCAGATCTCGTAATCCTTCGCCCTCAGAAATACTTGCATACGGTTCTTCCAGTATGTATAGTTAGATCCATCAAAGAATGGGGGCTTTGTAGTTGAGTGTCCTTCAGCTATCATCCCTCGAGCATCCATCTTTGCCTTTCCTCTTCGGGCGATGAGTCCCTGTAGAAGAGTTTGGCTCTGATACCAACTGCTATGTTAGATGGACACAGTCTATCTCCACGAAGTGTGGATCTATAGGGGGGTGAATAGATCTACTGTCTAATTTTAAAACACAGTTGAGCTCTAATGCGGAATTTAAACAGACAACTGTTGAACGAAAGAAAGAACACTATGAAGAGTGTTGACACATGCAGTCACACAGCAAATCACAAGCAATCTCACAAACACAAGACACCCAAGATTTTTAGGGGGTTCGGTCAGAGACCTACGTCCACCCCACACTCCAACTAGAGTGTTGATTCTGCTGACTCACAGCTTGAACAGCTGGGCTTCACAGCTTGCCAACAACCGCTGATACACAGCTTCGCTGGACTTTACAACTTGCCGACCAGAGGAACAGATCCTCTGCAACCACTGGGCAATACAGCTTAGCCATCCAAGACCAAGTCTTGCCTGCTGAGGATTACATCCTCACCTGTCCAGTGGAAACCTCCACTGCAATTGCTGCCTCACAGCTTGAAGAAACAATAGAGTTCGAAAGCAAAAACAGAAGCAAACGAAACTAAGAAAACCCAACTAGGAATGTAGCTTGAATGAGCAAAGCTCAGCTCTGGTATCTGAACCAAGAGTCTGAGATACAACCTCTCAATCAAACTCTCTCAATCTCACTCTCTCAACACATCTCTCTCAATCTTCTCTTCTCTCTTTTTCTCCTTCTCTGCTTTTCTTCTTTGTGGATCTCGGTGGCTCTCTGTTGCTTCAGACTTTCAGACTCATTGTATAGACTTTGCCACTTGATCGATCAGCCTCCTTCTGAAGAAGAAAGCTCATATATATACTAGCAACAGATTGGATAAGGGCGCGTGGCTTCCACATTTCCCACCCAGAGAATTTGCCAGATCTGAGGAAATTTCATCCACATGGCAGCATCCTGGATGGGCTGCCTCCACGTGTCACCATCATAGCACCTCGTCCTTCTCGGATCACGAGCCAAGTCATCAATCTCAGTAAAGAATCCCTGTCATACAATCGAATTAGAATTATCAGTTTAAGTATAAACCCTGCACAGACTTTGTAGGATGTAATACATTGTATAGACTCTACACTGTATAGACTCTGTGAATGCGAATGCAATGCAATGTTCAGACTTTATGAATGCGTGGCCATGGCATTGTATAGACTTGGTGAATGCAGAACAATGCCATGTACAGACTACATATATGCAGTGCTTTGGCCTTGTACATACTTCACGCATGTAGGACTGTGGCATTGTAAGGCGTGTACAGACTTTGTGTATGCGAGACTGAAGCGTGTACAGACTTAGTGAATGAACCCAACCGATGTCTAGACTTTGTTAAGATGCTGAATGAGACGCTAACCCAATGCATGCAATCAGTGATGTACAGACTTGGAGATGCAATGTGCAATGCAGTGAAGTGTGTACATTGAATACGAATGCATAGACATACTAACAACAGATGTGTGGACTTTGAAGAACATTCAGCAGCCAATGTATAGACTTAGGCAATGGAAAGACTTGCCAGTGTATGGACTTGATGAGCGTGCAGCAATGTGCATACTTCAATGCATGAAGAAGCAATGTGTAGACTTTGACAGACACAACGTGCAACAATGTATAGACTTGAAACACTAGATGCACGATGTACAGACTTCAACTCAAATGATGCACAATGTACAGACTTGAATGTTGTGCGATGTACAGACTTCAAGTTATGCATGAGACTCTAAGAAGACATATGATGTATACACTACCAGAAAAAGCGGGATTTCAGATGGAATTTTCAGATGGAAATTTCAGACGGAAATTTCCGTCTGAAATTTGTGACGGATTTTTTTCTGTCGGAAATCCCGTCTGAAATATGCAATTACACACCGAATTTCAGACGGAAATTTGTGACGGAAAATATTCCGTCACAAATTTCAGACGGAATTTGGGACGAAAAATTTAATCTGTCAGAAATTTATGACCAAGAATTTGTGACGGCCACATTTGTGACGGATCCGTCTGACAATCCGTCACAAATGTATCTTCTCACAGATTTTCAGACGGAAATTAATCCGTCACAAAATTTTTGCGCCCCCAATCCGTCGCAAAGGCACATTTATAGACTTCACGATGTGTAGACTTGCTAAAGACAACTGGACGATGTACAGACTTGAGCGAAGCAAAGTCTGTACAGACTTGAAAGATCACAATGTATAGACTTTGGCAACGGAATGGCTGTACAGACTTCAACTCAGCTGTGATGTACAGACTTTGACAAACCAGTGATGTACAGACTTGCACAGTTCTAGGATGTATAGACTTTATGTTAAAGCCCAATGTACAGACTTGCAGAACTAAACGTAGGTAAAGATCCCAATGTTTAGACTTCGAAGTTCACTAATCGATGTACAGACTTCACCTCGAGCAAGCTACAGTGCAGTGTATGGACTTTGAATGAATGATGCATGACGTTGTACAGACTTTACTAATGTATGGACTTAGCGTATGCATGCTACAGTCCAATGTATGGACTTTGAATGACAGTGCAAGCACTGTATAGACTTTGAGCACAGACACCACAATGCAATGTATAGACTTGCTAGTTATGTGAGCTGCAGTGTATGGACTTTGACCAATGCATAAGATGCTATGTGAGACGGACAGTGTATAGACTTGTGTTCTGGGTGAGTCGACGCATCTAAGAAGGGGATCGACCCACTTCCGTCCAGACTATGCTGAGAGTGATGATGCATGGATGTATAGACTTACGTTCTCAACAATGCACAAACACAACACAAACACAACACGATGTATAGAATATGCTGAGTGTGAAGACTTGTGTGTGTGTGCAGTGTGTAGACTTGTGAAAATGCATAGAACACATAGACAATCTGATAAAACAATTTCATCAAAACATAAACAGTTACCAATCAATCAAAACAAGTTGTTTCCAATGAAATAAAGCAATTGTCAACATCATCAACACAAAGGAGTCACAACAGTGAGAAATTTTAGAGTGCGCCCACAGTCCTTCGGACAAACTACATACTCAAACATTCATTTTTATAAAATGAAGTAGTAAAGTATAAAGTCAGAATAATCAAACACAATATAATTTCTATCTTATTGTTTTTGAAAATAAGAGAATTACTTTTCAAAGTCTTGAAGCAAGTGCTAGGATGCCAATGTAGAGAGAGGGTCGACCAGCATTAAAATCACAAGGACCAATGTTCTTGAAGTTAAAATTGACTAATCTATTTTGAACTTTTTTGTTCTCTTTCAAGGCTATCAAGAGAAGTTCTTCAAGGGAGAACTTTTTTGCTCTCCCACTACTCTACTCTTCCTCCTCGAACTCTCTTCTCTTATATAATTGGTAGGAAGATAAATCTTCCACTATGGAAGAAACAACCCAGACAGTAAGCTTTCATAACTCTACTAACACGAACTCTCTTCTCTTATAAAATTGGTAGGAAAATAAATCTTCCACGATAGAAGAAACAACCACACGCACGATTGGTTGGCATCCCACCTAACTCTACCTCCCCTCTCTCTCCCTTCTCTCTCAAATAGAGCACCCACACACCTCCCCACCTCCATCAGACCCCCTGCTCCCTCATCAGACCCCTACCCTTCCCCACCGGACCCCCTCTCACTCCTTCCTTGCCATGCAACCCACAAAAAAGGGAAAAAAACTAGAACCTTTTCTTTCCTCCTCTTGACCCTTTGCTCCCCCACCAGACTCCCTCCCCGGTAAAAGGGGGAAAGGATTTATTGTGCTAACCATCACCCTTACACAACATTAACCCTCGTTAAATCCCTACAGAAATGACAGAGCAACGAAGGGGGGTAGCAAACCTGGTAGAAGAGATAGATTATTGAGACATCTATTTTGACGGAACACCTGGCCGACATTGACAACAATGGCTTCGATGCCCTCACCGGCGGATGGCGGTATCCCCCAAGCATGCTGCCCCTGCACAACCCTAACCCTCGTTAAATCCCTATAGAAACCATTGAGTAACCAAAGGGGATAGTAAACCTAGTAGAAGGGATAGCTTCAGTACCCACTCATCCGAGTACTGTGACGACGATGTACCATGGGATGGGGGCTTGTGATAATGAGGAAGATGAGATAAAGAAGGAGAGCTGGGGAGGGGGTGTGGTGGATGGCGCGGCTGGCCAGTGAGGAAGAGAGGAAGGGAAAATGTTCCGAAGGTGTGGCTGGGGGGAGTGAGGAAGAGATGGAGGGTGGAGGGCTAGGGGTTTGGAAGGCATGGCCGGGGAATGAGGAAGAGAGGGAGGGTGGCAGGCTGGGGGTTTCAAAGGCGCGACTAGGGAGAGGAGAAGAGAGGGAGGCTGGCGGGCTGGGGGTTCTGAAGGTGGGCTGGGGAGTGAGGAAGAGAGGGAGGGTGGCGCGCTAGGGTAGGTTTTTGCTTTTAAGAAGGCCGTGGCGGGCTGGGTTCATTTCCAAAGGCGGGAGTCTTTTGCACCAAACGCCTTTACATTATGGGTTCATTTCTGATAATAAATTTTTGTTGTGGTCTCTTAGGCGTATGTAAATTTTTTATTATGTATTATTTATTATATTTAATTAGGAATTTAATTTTTAATTTTAATTTATTATTTTTTAATTATGTGTTTTTTGAATTTTTGTTGTTGTCAGATGAGTGTTTGAAAAACACTATTCATTGGCGCCTGCTCTTTCGTCGATATCCGATTATCCAATAGTCCGGAGGACCTCCCTTTTGAACAGAATGTAGGAGATCACCGGCTCTATCTCATGGGATGAACATGGCAACAATACGAGAACAAACAGGCACCCGGTGAAGCAAACAGTGGAAAAGATGAATAGTGTTTTGAATAATAAAAATATGCATTAAATGTGTTAATAGTGATTGTGTTAGTTCATGCCCAATGCCTGATGCCGGATAACACATCTAGTGTCATGCCAGTTAATATGCACAGTGCCTTGCCGGATATGTATGTGCATTACTTTTGTTTTGTTTTGCTTTCTTTTTTTTCTTTTAGAGGGGAGGGGTGCCAATTATAGTTGCTTAGTTTTTCTTGTATTGTTTTTTTTTGAAGAAGGGAGATGGGGTGCCGGTTATGGTTTTTTTTTGACTTTAGAGGTAATGATTGTACTCAATCACAATCTTATGTAAGGTTTTTTTTAGATGTAATTTTATTGCATTAACAAAAGAATACTAGTTCAGAGGAGGCCAAGCCTCTGTAATACAATGAACGAATGAAAGAAAAACACTATACATGCCGCATTCGAATATTTGGTATGCAGCAAGCATCTGCTATAGCATATCCTTTAGCTAAAAGAGGCAGCTCTCTAATTGAGGAGAATTCAAAGTTATGCCCCATGGAAACAGCGTGATTAGCCAGGGCATCAGCAAGCTGATTTGCTTCTCTATATAAATGAATAATAACGCAGTGAAAAGATTAGAAAAGCTGTAGTAAAGAACTCCATTAAGGAAGGAGTGACCACGGAGGGCCTCTTTTATTATTCAGCAAATCAACTAATGCCAAAGAATCAGTAAAGATTACCGATATCGGGATAACATGCAGCTGGGCCAAGTGAAAACCATCTAGGAGTGCCCGTCCTTCAGCCACCATATTAGAGCCATGACCATAATAATAGGATAAACCCAGCAATAGTTGCCCATGAGAATCTCTGAAGCAGCCACCACCCCCGGAGGGACCGGGATTTCCTTTACTAGCACCATTCACATTAAGAGAGAAATTAACTACAGGGGCTGTCCAGCGAACAGTGATACATGCTAAACGGCTACTATTAATTGTAATGCAAAAATCCTGAGTAGTATTAATATACTTAGAACTAACCCCTTGTTTAAATCTGATCTGTTTCACAATCTGACTAATCTCTGCTTGAATCAGATCCGAGATCCTTAAAAAACTGGATCAAAAACCTTCACACCTTACAAGACATCTGTGTTTCCAGATCTCCCAAACAATCATAATAGTCACCAACAATGAAATAAAACCTTTAGGTTTATGAATGGCTGCCCCATTAATAGATGACCTCAGCCGGCTGATAATAGTAGTAGATTCCAAGCTTTATTGATAAGCAAAGGAGTAAATCTGTTCCATAAAAACTTAGCCAATTCACTATTGACAAAGAGTTGGTCTTCATCTTCAATATCATGAGAAGAAGGGCAACAAACACAACAAGAAGCCAAATATACACCACTAATTTGGATACGGCTGTCAACTAGAACTGCATGTTTTAGAATTTTCCAACAAAATAAAGAGGCCCGCAGAGGGAATCTCTGATCCCATAATTTGCTAACCATTGAGCCAGCCACCTTCCCTTTAATGAAACTATAGGTAGATTTAATACTGAAATTACCTGAGTTAGTAAAGGACTAAATGGAAATATCATTCCCATTATGGGTGACAAAACACTGAATATCAGCCCGCAGCTGCGGGTCATCCAATCTCTGCCAGATCGGGTGCTGATGATCAGCCAAAGCAGCATAAACCGAACAGTCTTCGATCAAAGAATAATTCTGGAGAGAAAGATTATAACACCCTCAAATATTGATAAGTTGTACTCTATATCATCGAGGCACCTTTTGAAGTATCAGCTCAGTTCTTGAAAGAATTCCAAAGTTAAGCATGCTTAATGGGGAGTAGTACTGGGATGGGTGACCTCCCGGGAAGTCCCCCATTATGGAGCCGATCACTATTAGAATGGGACATAACCGTGAGGCCAATAGGTCAAAGCAAACAATACCTCGATGGTATAGAGTATGGGGCGTGACAGAATGGTATCAGAGCTAGACCCCAGCCGGAAGTGTGGGAACTAAGTGCCATGCAGGGTAAAGTGCTACGCTATGGGAGCCACCTCTTGAACCCGCATTGGGACAAAGTGCTACATAGTGGGAGCCACCTCTTGAACCTGTAGGGGCCACCTCTAGAGTCCTACCTGCCTGGGGGTTGATTGCGTGATTGTGTGCTATATGTGCCAAGCGACGAGGACGTCACCTATATAAGAGGGGTAGATTGTAACACTCTTAAATATAGATAAGTTGTACTCTATATCATCGAGGCGCCTTTTGAAGTATCGGCTCAGTTCTTGAAAGAACTCTGAGGTTAAGCGTGCTTAATGGGGAGTAGTACTGGGATGGGTGACCTCCCGGGAAGTCCCCCATTCTAGAGCCGATCACTGTTAGAAAGGGACAAAACTGTGAGGCCGATAGGTCAAAGCGAACAATACCTCGACGGTATAGAGTATGGGGCGTGACAAAGATAATCAACCAAAGCCTTATCCTTGTACCAAGTATCTTTAAGAAAATTAGTGTTAGCACCATCTTGAATAATCATACGGAGACCTGCGATGAGGATAGACCGAGCTTTATCGAAGTCACGGACTTTGATGCCAGTTGGAAATGGAGTTTTACAATCTAAAATATGATGCCCATGGTAATATTTGCTTCTGACAAAATTAGCCCAAAGGGAATTACTGTGCAAAGAAATCCATAACTGTTTGACATATAAGCAAAGCTGAGTGTCTAAAAGGCCGCGAATGCCCAATCCACCTTCAGAAATAGGGTGACAAATTTTATCCCAGGAAACCCAGTACTTTCTATGGGCTGTTTCTAGTCCCTACCAGAAGAAATTAGCACAATTATTCCCAATCTGCTTGAGGATGGTATAAGGAATGGAGGCAACACTAGCAGTATATAAAGGGATGGAAGCTAAAACTGACCGGATTAAAACAACTCTTCCTGCCTGAGAGAGTAACTTGCTTTGCCAGCCAGCTAGCTTAGCATTAACTTTATCCAAAAGATACTTAAAATGAGGAGTTTTGATTCTTCCTTTAAAAAGGGGGATGCCCAAATACTTGATGCTACCTGTTTTGTGCTGATAACTAGTCAATTGACAGATGCGATCAATAGAGCAATGAGGCATCCATTTAGCCACCACGAAGCAACTTTTATGAGCATTTATCCGCTGGCCAGAGGATAATTCAGATCTTCCTAGGAAAAGGAGCAGTTGTTTAATAGAAGATATACTGCCATTCATGAAAATTATAGAGTCATCCGCATAGAGTATGTGTGAAATGGTCAGAACACCACGAGGAAGATGATAATGTTTACACAGTCCAGAGGAGAAACGATGACTAAGACCCCTGCTCAAAACTTCCTCGTCAAGAATGAACAGAGCAGGGGCTAAGGGATCCCCCTGTCGAACACCTCTCAAGGACTTGAAAAAGACATGAATATGGCCATTTAAAGATATAGAAAACCAGCAGTTAACGAACATTTAAGCAATAAGTGAAACAAACCTATTAGAGAAACCAAATCTTTTTAGAACCAGAAAAGTAAAGTCCCACTCCATATGATCGTATGCATTAGCCATGTCAAGCTTGATTAGCATATTGTACCCCCTTACAGGTCTGTCAATTTCCATAAACAGTTCCTTGGCCAGCAAAAAAATATCTGTGATTTGTCAGCCACTAATAAATCCACTTTGCTCATTAGAAATAATCAAAGGCAGAATAGGATGCAGCCGATCACAGATAACTTTGGAAACAATCTTATAAGTGAAATTGCATAAACTAATGGGCCTGAAATCTGCATAAGAAACTGAGTTCTTTACCTTCGGAATCAGACAAAGAATAGTGGAGGTGACACCCTGAGGTAAACCCCATCCTTGAAAAAATCTCTGAACAACATTAATAACTTCAACACCGATAATATCCCAGCAATGAGTGAAGAAACCCCCAGTAAAACCATCTATCCTAGGTGAGCTATTACCAGATAGAGAGAAAACCGACCTTTTGATTTCATCTGCCGAAGGAATGGAACACAACCGTCCTTTTAATATAAACGGTCATGGGGTGACAGCTTAATGACTGGGGGTGACCGGAGAGCTTTTGGCACAAAAATAGATAATCGGTCTTCCAAAGACCATTTTTTGACATAAACGGTCTCAAGAAGACCGTTCTTAAACATTTTAAAAATAAAAAAAATAAACTAAAAAATAAAAAAAATTAAAAAAGTTAATGTTCATGGACGGTCAACTGTTGACCGTTTATAGGTGTTGGGCGGTCCACATGGGACCATGTGAACAGTACCAGTCAACAGTTGACCGTTTATCAAGGGTAGGCTGCCAAGCTCGTACGACTTTAGAAATTATATCGTTTCTCTCAAACGGTGCAGAACTAGAGAAAGTGGTAGAAGAAGAAATTGTAGCTAACGGAGAGAGGAACAACTTTCATGAATGGAACAAGATGAAAAAACGATCAGAGGAGTGAGAAAATAGGGTGAGAATAGAGAAAAATATTGAGGCCTGAAAATGGTGGAGAACCGGATAATGGCTTAGAAGAAGAAAATGTAGGGCTTTAAAATTGGAACAACTTTGGTGAATGACACTTAATGAATAGAAGAAAGGAAGAGGATGAAAAAGGATCACTTTTTAAGACTGCACAGCGAAAGGGGCCGAACGCTTGAGGGAAGTCGACCTAAATGGGCCGTAAGTCAACTCAGAAGGCCGGAAGTTGATAAGATAAGCTCCAAGGCTCTAAGAAATAATGATCTCCAAGGCTCAATGGGAATGGAATATTGAAATGAGCTCAAAATCCATCCAAGGAATGCTCCAAAATAATGGGAAATTTGGGACATCCAAAATTGATGAATAAGAGAAATAACGCAACTTGCAGGCTAAAAACGGGTGTCAACAACTAGGCGTTAGAAATCCTTCTAAGATTCTCAATGAAAAAACTCAAATTGACTTCGAGAAAGCAACAAATATCTGGACGGAAAACTAAGCTATCAAAAGGATGTGCGCACGGGCACGAAAAGGAGACACCATTGGAGAGCGGTTACCAGTCAGTGGACGTGCTACAACCAAGGTGGATTTGCAAAGGGTAAAGTGAAATGAGGTAGGAATCCAGATAAAGATACTTTCAAGGAATCAGCCTTAGTGGCTCCAAGGAGAACACAATAGTCAATTTGGAATGGAATATTTCATGTTAACTTAATTCGGAGCAAGTGAACTTCATCACCGATTTAATAAAGAGATTTTCGCGTTGAAGCTCAAAATCCTACATGATGCATGCTGGGCTAGAAGAAAAATTAAAACAAACTAAAAATAGAAAATAATCTAGGATAATATTGCTAAGCTATCCAGACTTAGTCAAGAACCCATATTTATAAGTTGACACTAAGCTGAAGCCCGTTTATCCATGCATCAACTTAAAAATAGGAACCATCGTCCTAAGCCTTGGATGACTCAACGGCCTATCCCTGTGATCAAGACTCCCCTGGAATTATCATTATTTTTGATGAAGGGGAACTCAAACTCCAGGTTGATCAGAACCACAAGGTCCTTGATATGCTATAATAGCGTAGATATCCTATAGTAGTAATGCTTACAGAAAGGATACAGGGTGAAGCGTCACTTCGTGGGTGTATACTGGTGGCCTGTATTGCCTGTGCTCAAAGATCATTAGCATCATGATGCACAATAAATGTAATAAGTCAAAGCCTTTAGATTAATGAATGAGAAATCGCTCTCCTGAAAATAGTGACCAGTACGCGGGCGCTTCTTCGTAAGTCGCGACCTGGGATAGGGCGCTCTTTGTAAGCCGAATCCATACCAAACTCAAATTGTTTATTGAAACAACGCCTGACCAAAGGGCGCTTCGTCATAAGTCGTGACACAGGATTGGGCGCATCCTACCAACCGGATCCGTTTCGAATTCAAACTAATCATTTAAATGACGCCCGAGAATGGGGCGTCTCTTTATGAACAGCAGCAAGGAAGCGGGCGCTGTTTAAAGAACAGCGGCCGACTGATGGGCGCTATTTAACTGTGCCACCAGAAGCTCCAAGTTCTGCTCAGAAAGTGTTCTCCAAGGGCTTATTAGCTGCTTTAAAACTTGCATTTTGAGATCAGCGAGTATTTGGAGGCTATTGCGACTATAAAAAGGGAACCATGGCTCTCAAATTTCCACAACAGAAAGTGTTCGACAGTGAGACCTTGCTTTCAATAGAGAGCTTCAAGGCAATTGGAGAGTCTTTAAACAAGGAATTTGAAGGAGTTTGATTGATAGCCATGGAGACGATGATTCAAAGGCCATTGAAGAGAACCAAGAGGAGCTTCCCAAGGATTGATGATATCAATGGGCACATTAGTGGAAGAATCACATTAAATCAAGTAAGTGTGGAATCGTTGTTTGTTCTCAATTTCCTCTTTCTTCTCTCTAACTTCTCCTTCTCCTTCTCTTCTAATTTTAATTCTCTTCTCTTTTCTTTCTTTTTTTTCTAGGATTTTCCAATCATTCCGGGTCCTAGGAGATTTTTGAAGATCAAGTGGCTTCTTCTACTTCTTTCAAGATTGTCATTGGACATGAGATCCTTCCTTTCTTGATGGCACCTTCTTGGCCTAGTAACCCATGCCACCCATTATAATGACATCCACCTTGATTGGGCCTCCATTGGAGCCTTAGTGGAATTATGGCATCCCAACACCCATACCTTTTTATTTCCCACATTTGAGGCCACCATACTCCTAGAAGAGGTTGAGATGCTCCTCGGTTTGAAAATGATGAAGCAAGGGGAAGAGACCAAGATGGCTAGCTTAGCAAAGAGAGTAAGTGCCCATGTGATGTTGTCTAGCCTTATACCAAATTCCAACCTAGTGAACCAAATCAAGGCCAATAAGAGGATTAATCTCTTAAAGCTAGCATCATAGGTTTACAAAAGTATGGATCAAGCCCAAGAGAATGAGGAGTTGTTGGAGAGAGTGATGACGGGCTTTGTCATATGCTTAGGAGGAGCTCTTCTCTTCCCCTCAACGGAGGATTTCTTGGAAGAGTGCCACTTGAGCGCAATTGCTAGTATATGGGAGGGCAAAAGGATTAGGCCGGCGGTGCTAGCCGATCTCTACAATGGTCTTACCTCCGTTTCTTTGGGACGTCCTCTCTACGGGTCAATGCTCCTTCTCTCTTGTTGGGTGGACCTCCACCTAAAATTTGACCCATACAAAGAAACCCAAATGGCCTCAAAGATCTTCTGTAAAAGCCCCCTCCGGTATATGACGGATTCTTAGGCTTATGTGATAGGGTGACAAATCGTGTGCCACAGCTAAAGAAGAGGTTTGATTGGAGGAACTACTTCAAGACCATGCCCAAGGATGGCTTCACTTGCACCCCGGGCTTTCTTAAGACCCAAGAGCTCCATTCAAGACTCTCCTCCAACATAGAGCTACGTCTAATTGGTGGGACCGACTTCGTGCTATACAACGCTCACCGGTGCCTCCCACAACTCGGTCTTCCTCAGCATATATTTGAAGAAGCTTCTCACCTTCCACCACTCAAAATGAGAGAACTAGGCTCAAGTGGTGACCAATAAGAGATCAAGACAATTATGGCACAATGGAGGGTTGGACTTCTTTATCGTTCCAAGCAACATGTTGAAGAAGAAGAAGAGAAATGCAAATCATATGTACTAGCTCTTAAGAGATTGAGGCCCATGGTGGCCCATTAGCCATGTAATGAAATTGTTTCATGAATAAAAGTTATTCTTTGTTGTCAAAACTTTGTGCTTATGTAATGAGAATGTGGAATCAATGTTAGTCATGGTGTTAATTCAGCAAGGTAAGAAGGTTCTGTTAAATCTTACTGATACCGCGCCCAAGAGCTAGGCGCTATTTAATGAACAACGACTGAGGCAACGACGCCTACAGGAATTATCAAAATTTTCAATTTTTGAAACATTTTTAAGAACATGCTTTAGATAAGGGCGTGGGTCATAAATAGCGCCCATACCCCCGTCGCCTACCAGAAAACCCCTTTTCTTTTAAAGATTATTTTATCAATCAAAATTATTAAGAAACGCCCACGATATAGTCGCCTACTGCTAGCCAACGCCCACCATAGGGTTGCCTATCACAAATGTGACATGACAGCTGCAATGATGATTTTCTACCATTTCTCATGCAAATAAAAACACGCCCATGGCCCTACCGTGTTAAATATTAAAGGAGCCCAGATTATGGGCGCGAATTCAGTTTAAAACTGAAAACGAAAAATCACCCGTTAACCTAGTATCCCTCTGTCTCCATCTCATTCTCTCCAACTCTCTCGATCTCTCTCTCACATTCTCTCTTTCTCTCTCTCTCCCTGTCTCACCTCGCCGGTGACCGTCGACCACCGCCCTCCGTTCGATGGACCCCGCCGCCGGCCCCAGCTCGTTGAAAAGGCGACGTACGACCGCCCCCGCCATGGTCCTCTTGGAAGACAAAGAAGGTGCGGCCGTGGAGGAATCCCCTCCCATGGCAGCAATGGAGGAAGTCCCTCTGACGATGGAACACACCGGAGGGCACGAGGACGAAGGCCAAGAAGAAGGAAGAGATGGCGGTGTGGAAGATGAAGATGCTGGAGAAGACGGCGATGGTGAAGGAGAAGACGGCGGCGAAGGTGCCGACGTCAGAGAAGGCGACGGCAGTGTGGCACCACCTCCACTGCCTCCACCAGCCGCCCTTGTGAAGAAGAAGGTACGTAAAGATTTTTTATTACTTTTATTTTATTTTATTTCTTATCTTTGGGAAGGGTCGAAAAAGGCAATTGAGGGAAATAGTGACCCCCATCGGGGCGCCATTCCCGGATACACGTCCACAACAGTCCCGCGTCCTCAGAAAATGCGACCCAGCCCCGGTCGCACCAAAAACATAGCAATGTAGTTTGACAAAAGTAGCCCTAGGAATAGACACCCCTGGACTGGTCACGCCTTATCAGGAAGCGACCCAGCCAAGGTCGCCCTCAAACAAAAACCCTGAGTGGACAATTAAGCCCCTAGAAATGGCGCCCTGACCCCGCTCGCCCCTCACCAGAAAATGCCCAGACCCCCGATACACATTAAAAATTAGAGTCCAAAGCCCAATCGTCTTTTAATTAATTGTAATAATTTTTTTTGTTATAAATTGATATTCTAATCATTCCTTTTGTGTTGCAGGGACTGATACGGACCCGCATTTCGTGGCTACAAGTGATGGCGGCTCATGACGCATTGCCCGGCTTCTAGAGGGTGAGGTTAGAGGTGATGGGCTTCGGTCCCCTTCTTAGTATTGAGCCGGTACGCCCCGACTTATCTTGATTTAGGTTTTGAGGGAGTGATGGGACAGGGTTAGTCGGGCATTTCTGACGCCCTGGGGGCACATGGTGCCATCCTTGGATGACGTTACTAGGCTTACCAGGCTGAGGGTGGATGGAGAGGCTGTGAGTGGGATGACCCTGCTTGATTATGGTGAGCTAGCTGTGAGACTCCTAGGGATAGACACCGTTTATGAGCCCCCCTGTAGGACGATAGCCCGCACCGACCTGACTAGGGCCATGGGGTTAGGGGATGCTAGACAAAGGTCTGGGGAGTCCTTGACAGCCTAGGTAGCCCGTCTGACCACCAGTGCCCGAGCCGCCTATTGCCAGGATCCAGCTGATAGGGTGAGGGCAGGCATAGATCTGAGGAGGTTTTTGTTTCTGATGCTCGGGAGGTTGCTTCTGGGGATGAAGGGAGATGATATAAACTGCAAGTTCGTGGGAGTATTGGAGGATCTGGAGGGAGTAGGGAGGTATGCTTGGGGGGTCGCCCTGCTGGCGCACCTGATAGAAGATCAATCTACGGGGACCGGTCGAGAGATGACCGTCAGTGGCTTCTCACCTTTTCTACAGGTATGCATTTCCTTTTAATTCCATGTTTACTTCATTTTGCAATTTATGTTTATTATTATAAATGTCATTGATGAATGCTGATGACTGCAGGTGTGGAGTCACATTTACTTCCCGATGGACTGGGCCGAGGTTCGATCAGGAGAAGAGGCTGCCTACCCCTTAGCCTGACGGTGGGTCCCGTACCTGTCCGGAGTGCCTCATGACTATGAGTTGTTGGTTACGAGGCGAGAGCTGTGAGACTTCCCTCCTTCACAGGTATGTAAATGAGTTTGATGCATCGCTTTAATTTCATGCCCTTTAGTTTCCTGCTACACATGATGCTTATGATTTGTGACATGCAGGTTATCTGGAGACCCTACGAGGGGATGCTCGATGAGGGCCAGCCGTCGGTCGTAGCAGGCCGACCTTATTTTGGGCGTGACATCTGGGTTCACTACCTAAATGAGATCGAGCCGATACGGCTTTAGTTGGTCATGAGGGCTCTTAGTTTCCACCAGGAGTGGGTTGACGTGGAGGAGCCTCACGGGATTGGGCGGACGACCCGTGGGCGGACCAAGGTGATCGACTGGAGGCTACGGTTTTGAGAGCAGTACGCAGACTGGCAGCGGCACGGTGTTCCAGTTATCTCCTACGCCCCGAACAGTTCAGCCTACCTCCGGCGCTACTGGGAGACTTACGGGAGGGGAGACCAGATGAGACCGATCGGGGTACGTATGAATGCTCTTCTAGTTATTCTTATATGCATCTGAGATATGTTCCTAATGAATGTGTTATGCAGGATGCACGAGATAGAGCAGTAGTGGACTTGCATGCTCACCTCCACAGCTTGGAGGCCCAATCGGTGACCACCCGTGCCGATCTGGAGGTCCTGGTAAGTATGCCCTATCTTCAAGTTCTTTCCTTTTATTTGATTAATGTGATGTTCAGCCACTGACACTCTCAATGAATGCAGCGTGCCCAGCAAGGAGCGGAAGCAGGGGGTGCCGGAGGTGCATCCAGCTCGCGGGGACCGACGGCCGATGTAGCCGCACTAGAGAAGAGGCTTGCGGGAGCCATAGCGCGAGCTGAGGCGGCGGAGCGCGACCTCGTCGAGCAAGTGAGTTTTAAAAAAGTTTTCAGGTTTAGCTTAAATTGAGAATTTAAGTTTAATTTATGCATCTGATGGAATTGAATGCTGCAGGTGACTGAGTTACAGGCACCTCTTACCCAGATCACGGACTGCGACCGTCGAATTGCGGAGTTGGAGGAGGAGGGGAGACATCACCAGATAGATGTGATTAATGTTAGTGTGTTTTTTACTTTTCATATTTGGTTCTTACGCTTGCTTTATGATGCTATTGGATGCTGCAGGGTGCCCAGCTACATGACGCTTTGGAGCGAGCTGCACTAGCTTGTGCCGAAGTTGCTTTTCGTGACCAGCAAGTGGCCGAGCTAGAGGAGGCGTTGAGGCGACGAGGGGCGTTGCCTAGCGACATTGTGGAGCTAAGAGTCCTTCTGAACATGGAGCTGAGGGAGCGCGCCCGCGAGAGGGAGGAGCGGACAGCGGAGCGGGCTCGTGAGAGAGAGGAGCAGACGACATGCGAGCGTGAGCTTGCTGACCTGAGGACGCAGCTAGGCATCGTACAGGAGCGGCTCCAGGTGACAGAGGAGCGCCTCTAGAGGGGAAGAGAGTGGGCGCGAGCTGCGGGACACTCGAGCGCTTTTGCCAGTACTACTTACTTGGCCAGTTCCTCTACATGACTGAGGAATGAGGCAGAGGAGCAGGCTCAAGCTCCAACGGCTTCCCGGGGGTCCATGCCCCCTCCACTGACTCGTCCCCAAGACGAGGGTGAGGTAGAGAGTAGGAGAGAGGAGGGTAGAGGGGAGAGCTAGAGAGAGACTTGTTGTACTCCTCCACCTGCATATCCTGTACTCAGATATTTATATATATATATGAGATTTTGACGTTACTTGAGTCTGTCGATTTGAGCACTTGCGTTGTCTCTTCCTTTTATTCTTTTCTTCGTTGCCATGTGTCTGCAATTCACACTTAAACAAACAGATTAACTCATTTGTTTAGCTTGGCCCCTTGCTCAATAAGCAAGGGGTTGTCATTATTTTGACCTCAATGACGGGTCAAGGGGCCAAGTCTCTAATTAATTAAGGCAAATCACAAAATAAAGAAAATGCGACATGCAAGCAAGTAAACGTAAACTTGAAATAAAGAATGCCCATACAAGAATGCAAGCAAGCCCATGGGATGGGAAAGCAGTGGGCTTAAAATTTTTTCATCATCAATTTTTTTTATTTTTTATTTTTTCATATATATATTTTTTCTTTTCTTATTTTTTTAATTTTTTAATTTTTTTAATTTTTTTCTTTTTCTTTAATTGAAAATCATGACATAAATATTGAAAAAAACTTTCTTTTCTATTTCTCTTTTTTTATTTTTATGAAATGCGGCTGAACATAGTACAAGGGTCCTGAACCTTACTCAATCACCATCTTAAATTCATTAATCTTTCTTAAATAATTTAACAACTGGTCAACGTGCTTAATGACTTGTGCATTTTCTCAGATCCTCTTGCGGCCCATTCTTCTTAGTCGGTCTTTACCATCCCTTAAGCTTACAACCTACCATAGAGGGAGAAGTGAAGAATAAGTTGAGGAAGCTCAGAGAGGTTTCGAAGAACCGAGAAACCTTCCTCCCCTGCCCTAATGCCTGTTGGGGTTCGGTCTTTGGCTTAGGAAATTTTGTTACTCTTTTGCCCTTATTTACGCATGCTTACGCCAGGGTTTTCCTTGCAGGGACTTTGCCCTCATGACATACTTTTCTTTTGTTTGTAACTTTCTCTTTTCTTTCTTTTCAAAAATAAAGACCTAATTGTACTTGAGCTTTATAGCATTTTGTTCCTTTTTGGGCCTTGACTTCCACCTACTAGGGCAGCGGGTAGATTTGGTTAGCGTTCCTTGACTCGTACTCCCTCTCGTGAGCCGAAGAGAAGAGAATATGTAAAGTTTTTACACTCTTAGTTTGGTTCTGACTTCCCTCGAATTTTCGACCGCTTGAATTTACGAGTAAAGCGTGTAGTGTGTGCGGGAATTGACCCCAAGTTAAACCATCAAGACTTAAGAATGAATTACATATTTTGATTTTTCGGGCTTGGGCCTATGTACCACGCCAGCTCGTAATTTTTCATCATTTTTTCTTTCTTTTCCTCTTTCTCTTTTTTTTTAAAATTTTTTTCTTTCTTCTCTTTTCTTTTTTTTTTAATTTTTAATTTTTCTTCATTTTTCTCTTTTCTTTTTCATTTTTTCCTTTTTTATTCTCTTTTTTTAAGACTTAAGGGTAATACTTCTTCAGATACAAAACAATCCAAGGGTGAGCCAGTTCCTCCCCTTCAGCATTAACCAGTTTATAGGCGTTGCCAGGATATGCTTCTTTTATTACATAGGGCCCTTCCCAGTTTGGTTGGAGTTTTGAACGGGGTCCACCGGGTTTTACAAAAATTCGTTTAATTACCATCTCACCGACTTTAAATTTTCTCTCAATTAATTTCTTTTGATAGAAACGTGAAAGCTTGTTTTGGTATGCTTTTGCATGTTCGGCGGCGGCCAAACGCTTTTCGTCAAAGAGTTTCAATTGTGCAAGGAGAGACTTGCGACGCTCATCAATAGGGAGCTCCTTGTCCAATTGTACTCATAGAGAAGGAATTAGAATCTCATAGGGGACCACCGCCTCCATTCCATAAGTAAGAGCGAATGGAGTTTGCCCAGTAGGAGTCTGAATGGATGTTCGGTAGGCCCATAGAGCTTCTACAAAGTATTCTGGC
The DNA here is from genome assembly GCA_022559845.1 of Amorphophallus konjac. NCBI lineage: Eukaryota > Viridiplantae > Streptophyta > Magnoliopsida > Alismatales > Araceae > Amorphophallus > Amorphophallus konjac. The sequence goes on along the minus strand of CM040117.1, from coordinate 143,767,609 downwards.
CAATCCGCAAATTTGTTGGCTTCACAAGTCTTCTTGATGATTTTAATTAACGTTTTATTAGTTGCTTCTGCCTGACCATTGCCTTGCGGATAATAAGGAGATGAATGATGCAATGCAATGTTATACATGTTACAGAGATCTTGGAGCTCTTGAGAGATGAATTGAGGACCGTTGTCGGTGATGATGGTACTTGGAATGCCGAATCTTGCAATGATGTTCTTTATGATGAACTTGCAGACCGTTGACGCTTTGAACTCCACATAAGCTTCTGCTTCCGCCCACTTGGTGAAGTACTCCGTGGCCGTGAGTATAAACGACTTTTGTTTTATGAGGAGGTTTGAATCACCAAGAGGTCCAATAACATCGAAAGCCCACATGGAGAAAGGCCATGGGGATGATATAGGATGGAGTGAAGAAGCAAGAGAATTGATTTTGTCGGCGTGCAGTTGACACTTAACACACCTTCGAACGTAGATAGAACAATCCTCTTCTAGAGTGGGCCAATAGAAATCTAGCCTAAGGATTTTCTTTGCTAACATCTGGCTATTCACATGGCCACCACACACTCCTGAATGTGCCTCTTCCACGATCTTCCAAGATTCATCATCATCCAGGCACATTAATAAAACACTGGTGTGCCCCCTTCTGTAGAGCATGTTGTGCCCCTGCGGTTTTGATGTCAGCAAGCACTATGAGTATGAATGATTTATCACCGTGTGTCTGCACTTGTTGGTTCTTCTGCACATTGCATCAGCGCATTATCTGCCATATGCATACACTGCATCAGTGCATTCATTAGTCGATTCAATTCAATATTGATGTGTGTTCATTATGCATACAACGTCTTTGGAGGGTCAACAGTCTTGGCCTGTGCATTTCATAACTATGTTTCATGTGGCCATAAGTTAGTACATGCCAGTTCAAGGGTTAAAGTATGTACATTCTTTGGTGACTGTCTGTACAACCTCCGGTTGATTCATTCGAGCAAGTCTATACATGATGCATTGATTCCTAAATGCTAGGTAGCAAGTCTATACATTGTATTGTTTCAGGCACGTAAAGTCTGTACATTCTTTGACAGCATGCCTGAGCATCCATTTTCGTTGTACATACCTTGATAGATGCAAACTGTAGTTCAAACATCCAAGTCTATACACTCGTTGTCTACATCACATGCATTCAAGTCTATACACTCATTGTCTGCATGTCCGAGCATCCATTTTAAATTTGCAGACTTCCCTATCTGCATTTATGCATCTTTCTCATCAAAGTGTGTACAACCTGTGTTGATACTAGCAATCAAGTTCGCGCATTAATTCATAAGTATGTACAACCGTTGCTGGTACGAGTGTTTAAGTTCATGCATCATCACTCCAGCAAGTCTGTACATCGTCTTGCTGCAAGCACAGAAAGTCTATACATCCATTCGCTGATAACCAGTAAGTCTGTACATTGTTGTCGCATGCACACTAAGTCTATACACTCGTTGTTAGCATGTCTGTGCATTCACTTTAAATGTGCATACTTCTCCATATGCACATTGCATTTTGTGCATCAAGTCTGTACAGGCTTAGATCAAATCTCGAACCAACTATGTGCTTTAACCTTTGCAAGATATCTGCTAGTCGAGGAACTTAAGAAGGGCACGTACTTCAAGAAGCCAGAATCGTGACACGTGTAGTGCAGCTGGCTGAAATGCTGCCACGTGGTCAAGGCTCTTGGGCGGGAATAGTAGAGAGCACACGCCCACCTATCTGCTGCTGCTATAAAGAGAGGACTTCTCCATCTGGAGAAGATGATCGTGAAGTGTGAGGAGCCTGCACGATCCAGAGAGAAGTGATAGAAGCGGAGAGAGAGAGAGAGCCTGCACGATCCAGAAGAAGAGAAAGAAAGAAGAAGAAAAATAGAAAGAAAGAGAAGATGCAGAAGAAAAGGAGAGAGAGAGAGAGAGAGATCTCGTGAGGATCGAGAGAGCCTGTACATTGTATTGTTTTAGGATATCTGCTGGTCGAAGAACTTAAGAAGGGCACGTAATCCAACAAGCCAGAATCGTGACACATGTAGTGCAGCAAGCTGAAATGCTGTCACGTGGTCAAGGCTCTTGGGCGGGAATAGTAGAGAGCACACGCCCACCTATCTGCTGCTGCTATAAAGAGAGGACTTCTCCATCTGGAGAAGATGATCGTGAAGTGTGAGGAGCCTGCACGATCCAGAGAGAAGTGATAGAAGCGGAGAGAGAGAGAGAGCCTGCATGATCCAGAAGAAGAGAAAGAAAGAAGAAGAAAAAGAGAAAGAATGAGAAGAAAAGAGAAGTTGCAAAAGAAAAGGAGAGAGAGAGAGAACTCGTGAGGATCGAGAGAAAAAGAGAGAGAAGGAAAGAGAAAGAGAGATAGAGAGATCATGAAGAAGAAGATGAGAAGCTCCATCAGAAGATCTATCTTCACTAGAATCTGGATCAAATCCAATCCAGTCAGCTCCATGGGAGCCACATTTGCATTTCATTGATTACAGCTTTCAGTCGCTGTTATTTCTTGTTTCATGCTTTTATTTTTAACCTTTCTTCAAGCTGTTTGTCAGCGGGCGAGGTGGATACCTCGGACAGCAAGCTGTGTTGCTCAGCGGGCAGAGGAGGATTCCTCTAGACGGGTTAAGCTGTAGTCCCCAGCGGTTGGTAAAGCTGTAATGCCCAGCGGTCAAGCTGTTAGTCAGCGGTTTGTAGGCAAGCTGTGTCGCCCAACGATTTTCAAGCTGTTTGACAGCAGAATCAACACTCAGGTTTGAGTGTGGGGTGGACGTAGGTCTGGAGGACTGAACCACCTTAAAAATCATCTGTGCAGTGGTTTGATTGTCTATTGTGGTTCGCTAGATGCATGCTTAGGCTCGATGTTGTCTTTCATCTAGTGAGTGGTTTATTTGCATACCGTACGTTTGATTTAGGTCTCGTGTGAGTCAGGTGAAGTCTAGTTTTATTATCAGTGTTTTCTGCTGAGTTCTGAATGGGTGTTTGTCTATCATTTTCCTATCCTTCGTAGAGAACACCAAGTTCGTTCTAATTACCTGCCCATATTGCTTTCGTGTCTTTGCCTTTCCACAGATTTTAACTGGGCGTAATTACTAGTGTTTAAATTGAGAGTAATGTTTTAAGGGGAGATTCATTCACCCCCCTCTGAATCCATCGCACCGATCCTAACAATTGGTATCTGAGCGGGTCTCTGACTTTCCAGATCCAACGATCTGCAGAGGATCTTGCTGTCGTCGGTGCTATCTCGCTTTTGGTGCATTTCTTGTCGATTGTTTTGTGCGTTGAATCTGTTTGCCATCTGTCCTAATGGCTCGTCCTCTGATTTATGATGGTTCTAACTTCAGTAGTTGGCTAGGAGGCCTATGTGTTTACGTGAACTCCATTGATCCCAAGTTATGGAGTCTTTTATCTAAAGGCCCACACCAATTACCTCATGATGAGACCAAATGGTCTAGAGAGGACAGATTAAAGAACCGTGATAATGTCACAATTCTTAATATTTTGAAAGCTGCAGTTAATACTGACATATTTCCTTTTGTTCCCAGGTGCGCTTCTGGAAAAGAAATTCTTGATAGAATCACGGCTGCAAATGGGGAACAAGAAGAGAATCAATGCTTGATGGCCAACCGGGGTGATCACCACTCTGATCAACAGGAGGAATCGTCATACATAGTAAGCTCTGGATCTGAAGAAATTTTGCCTGATGATTTATGGAATATAAATGAAGAACTTACTGATAGATGTATGAAATTAAAATCTAAAAATAAAAGATTGAGGAAAACGATTGAACAGTATAAATCTGAACTCTCTTGTGAAAACTATCCAAATCTGAAATAATCTTATGATGCATGTATGCTAGATATTCATAATTGTAAGGAACAGATTGTGTCTTTGAAAAATGAGAATCAAACATGTTTAAACAAGATATCTGAACTGGAAAACAAGCTGAATGAGAATAATGATGAACATCTAATGAGCTTGCAAGAGTTTAGTAAGGTTAATTCTGAATTGAATAAACTGAAACTCGAAAATAAAGAACTAAAGGAACAAAATAAGAAACTCATGGTCTTGAACACTGTAGCATCTGAAGGATGGTTAACCCATGAGAAAGAGAAAGCTGTAAATAAAGAAACTCAGTCTGAGAAGGGACAGAAATTGAAACAAGAATTAGAAATGGTCAAAAATCTAAATGATGCTATGCAGAGACAGATTCTTGTATGTGAAGAAGATTTGATAAATTCTGAACTCAAAATCTCCTCTTTGCAATCTGAAGTAAATGAACTTGTTCGTTCCATGCCTAAATCTGTCAAGGGAAAAGAGAAAACGAATTATCCTTTGTGTAATAATGCCACTGAATCAAGAGGAGAGGAAGGATGCAACTCTCAAATTGAAAAATCTGCTAAGAAAAAGTTGTACACTACCTTTGTTCGTAGCTCTGATATTGCAAGCTGCTCTGGGCCTCTTAAAACATCTACATCATCTATATTCCAATTCAAGGCCTAGAAAAATGAAAAACAAATAAGAGTTGTGAACAATGGTAAACAATTGAACAAGAATGGTAAGAAAAATAAGGTCAAAAGTGTCCCTACTTGTGTTTTGGAAACTGCTAGCTCTGCTGCATCTGATGGGTCAATGCATACTGCTCATAACTCATTTACTTATTCATATGCATCTGATAAGAATGGCTCATGTCATTATTGTGGCAAGATAGGGCATGTAATGGATGATTGTAGATTGTTGCTTGAAGATGAGCATGCTGGTGAAGCAATGCATTCTAGGAATTCATTTGGTAGAAATCATGCTACTAGGAAGTCTGGTACATCTTGTCATTACTATGGCAGGCATGGTCATCTCATGAATGCATGTTTTATCATAAAACAAGATGATAAAATGCATGCTAGGTCTTCTGCTAATCATCATGGCCCCAGAAGAAACATGTTTGCTTTAGACCAGCACATTATTTGTTTTAACTGTAACAAACATGGTCACAAAGCCATTGAGTGTTGGTTTGGATCTACTAGGGGTAAAAATGGTTTTAAAGGTAAGCATATCCGATGCTTCAAGTGTGTGAAGAATGGCCATACAGTCAAGGACTGTTGGCATGATCAGAAGAATTCTGCTAACCCCTATCTTGTCAAATTCCCTACAAAACGATCTGTGAAATTTTCATGCTATAACTGTGGCAAGCGAGGCCATAGAGCTATTGATTGTTGGCTAGCTGATTTTAGTAAACAGAATTTTCTCTCTGCTAATAAATTTCATGACAACAGTAATTTACATAAAAAGAATTTGAAATCTACTGCATCATGCCATTACTATGGTCAAATAGGTCATTCAATGAATAATTGATACTTGATGAGATTTGATGACCTTCATGCACAAAAATTGTTGAGAAAATATGCTAGGAATGTCACTGTTAATTCAGGACCCAAGACCTCTTGGGTATCTGTTTGTGCAAAATAAACTTTGTTTCGCAGGTGTGCCTTGGATTGGAAAATGAGTTGGGGAAATAAACCAAGGCACTCAAAGGAAAACCCCTTTCTGAGCTTTTCAGGTAAATTCTCTACACTTCCTGTTCTTAGATTTATTGCATATCTTATTAAAATAAATGTTCATCTTTCATTGCAAACATTGCATAATGTCAGGGGGAGTCTGTCTAGCTCTTGCATGCCTTCATGCCACAAGAGGCTTGTGTAGTCACTGAAAATCTGATAGGACTACATATGCTCCCGATGCATCTATAAGCATAGTTCATGACTTCCCATACATAAGGTCTCATGCACCATCTTCATGACATGTATGATGATTCAATGCATTTAGTTAGGGGGAGCTGATCGTTCTTGAATAAATCTGCCTGATGATCTTCTGGGTATTTCTGACTTACCTTAACACATACTTTGCTGCACTTCTTGATAGTTTTCTTTTGGAAGTGTCGACACAGTGAGTCGACATCATCTTGGATTTACTCTGTCAAATGTCGACACCTTCACTATTGTGCTCATCTTTGTTATATGCTTGAAGCTCTGGTATAGTTCACAACTTGTATGCTGTTGAATCTCATTAAAAATTTCAGAGATTTGAGAAGAGTTCAATTCGTATACCTTGATCATAAATCTGAAAATCAACTCATTAAAGAATCTTCCATTATAAAGATTTATGAATGGCTAAAAGATCAGATTGGTTTAAGTCTAATGTATTCATTGAGCTTGGATATGAAAATCTTGGAAATATCTGAGTCATTTTTAATAAACTTTAATCACCTATTTCATGTTGAATCTTGTAAAATCTTCCGAAATCTGAAAATGTTGATATCATGGCTTTATTTGGTTGATTTATATGAAATCAGTATTGTTTTTAAGCATCTGATGAATCTGAAATGTTCCTAAGGGTAAATTCTGTCAGAGCATGATTTTGGTCACTGAGAAACCATGTCCATTGACCATGAAGTTAGATGATTGTGTCATGAAGTGCCATAATTAACTCTGCTAAATAAAATTCATGAAAAATGCAGGCAGAGCAATGGCTTGAATATTGAGAAATATACCTCACTTATCAATGAAATAAGGTGAAGTATGTCATGAGGTGACAATGCTATCTCAGAAGCATGACAGTCAGTCATACTAAGTGCTTAGGGATACTGGCGTCCAAACAACGTGTATCCTCTAGTTACAAGGTGTGCACTGAACTTAATTGCACCTGGTAAACTTGCTAGAAAACGCGTGCTAAAAGAAAAATCTGAGATAATTTGAAGAAGCATGGCTGATCCTCAGGAACCAAATTTGAATTCCTTCATGATGTTTAACCTCAATACTAATGATTGTAATTCCTGAAGAAGTCATTGAAATTGACTCAGTAAGATAAAGGAAGGTTAATCAAGATATAAATATGATGGCTTGGTTCACTTTTATTAAACATTGATGTTCAGATATGAGTACAGAAGTTTATTGACAAACTGTGTATACATCATATTTAAACCATGATGTTCAAATAAAAATTTATAAGCCCCTATAATGGAAGAGTCTGAACCATTCGTTTATTCAGATTTATGAAATAAGTATCTTATTGAAAATCTTTTATTTCCTTGAAAGATCCTGTAGTCTGCATGCTGCCATGTCATCCTTCCTGAATGTCTTCTTGACATATCCCTCTCCTTACACCCTTGAATGTCTTGCTTCATATCAGGGGCATTGGATTGTTAAGGTCTTGTCTAGACTGCACTTATTGCTTGGTTCTTGTCTTGTTTGCATCATGTAAGCATCAGGTTCTCCTTGAATTCCATTCATTTCTTAAGGAGAGAATCCATCTCCTCTGTCGCTACAAAGAAGCATCTATTCAGGGGGAGTTTACTTGTCTATGAATCATGCTGCATATTAAAGGGGGAGATCTTCTCAGCATCCTTCATGTCCCTTTTTCTTTGCCTACCGCTGGGGAGATTTTATTCAATCATATCATGCACACTTTTATTTCTCTCTCAAACTTTTCTCTTTTTGATGAAGTCAAAGGGGGAGAATAGTTTGAGTCTGTGTGACTCATAGTGTTGCCATCATCAAAAAGGGGGCCCCTGCGGTTTTGATGTCAGCAAGCACTATGAGTATGAATGTTTTATCACCATGTGTCTGCACTTGTTGGTTCTGTTGGAGTTAGATGGAAGGCTCTTTCACCACATAATGTGGATCTAGAGGGGGGGTGAATAGATCAATAGGCTAATTAAAAATTTATGCCTAGATTCAAATGCGGAATTAAAAGGACACCAGAAAACCACAGTCAAAGCACCGAATGATGGAAACAACATTTGCTAAACAGACAAGCAAACACACGAGAGGCACAAAGACTTTTAGGTGGTTCGGTCAATCTGACCTACGTCCACCCCACATTCAACTCGAATGTGGATTACTGCTGATACACAGCTTCAATCTGCTGGGCACTACAGCTTGCCAACAACGGCTGGGGCTTACAGCTTATCCCGAACAGAGGAACACCCTCTGCAACAGCTGAGCTTCACAACTTGCTCTGCTAGGCACTATAGCTTAGCCTACCAGAGGTATCACCTCTGCACACCGCTGCCTCACAGCTTGACACCGCTGACTAACAGCTTGATCGAACAAGAGTTTTCAAAGGAAAAATAACAAGACTGAAAAGCAAGAAAAACACAATCGAATGGAAGAAAATCAAAATGACTGTAGCTCAAAGTGAGCAATATCAGCTCTGGTATCTGGACCAAGACGCTGATTCACAAGCTCTCATATCACTCTCTTAACTCATTTCTTCTCACTTTCTTCTTCTCTCCTTTTCTTCACTCTGGATCTCGATGGCTCTCTGCTGTCTCAGATTTGTCTCACTGTATAGACTTGCCACACTTCGATCACCTTCAACAAAAGATGAAGACTTCTATATATACTATCAGCAGGTGGATGAGGGCGCGTGTCTTCCACATTTCCCGCCTAGAGAATTTGCCAGAACCGAGGCAATTCCATCCACGTGACAGCACCTGATCACCTCGTCCTCCTGGGATCACGAGCCATGTCAGCAATCTCAGTAGCAGATCCCTATCAGACAGATTTTAGGATTATCAGATTAAGTGAAGAACTCTGTACAGACTTATAAGATGAACTGCATTGTATAGACTGCATTGTATGGACTTGTGAATTCGAATGCAGTGTACAGACTCTGCTCAATGTATGGACTTCATCTATATGAAGCATCCGCTGTACAGACTTCATATGTGAAGCAGCCGTTGTACAGACTTAGGCAATATGAAAATATGACAGTCAACTAACGATGTAAGGACTTCAAGTCTGAAGACGTTGTGAGTCCAAATGCAATGTACATACTTCAGATATGCATGAGACTCTAAGAGAAATGGGCGCTGTATAGACTTCACTCAATGTATAGACTTCACGAACGATGCATGCAATGCAATGAAGGATGTACAGACTTCCTGAAATGTGAAGGAGTTGAGTGTATAGACTTCACCATGTGAAGACTTGAACAAGGCATGTATAGACTTCACGTCATGAAGCAATGTGTATACTTAGCTGAAGAAACTCTGTACAGACTTGACCAAGGCAAGGCAATCGAGTGTATAGACATTCAATGTATGGACTTGCCAAAACAAATGAACGATGTACAGACCTAAACAAGGCAAAGTCTGTACATGCTATGACGTTCACAATGTATGGACTTTAGCAACCCAACGGCTTTATAGACTTCCACTAAACAACATTATATAGACTTGGAAATCTGAACGGGAGGAAGTATAGACTTTACGAGCACAGTCCAATGTATGGACTTTGCGAAGCACATTCCAATGTATGGACTTCAAAGGCTTGAAGGCCCAATGTGCAGACTTGGAAGCTTGAACCAATGTATACACTTCATTCAAAGGCCAGTGTGAAGACTTCACGATGTATAGACTTTCCAAGTGAAAGGCTGTACAGACTTGAGCACAGAAGCTCTGTATAGACTTGATCAAGACAAGGCAGTCGAGAGTATAGACTTCAAGTGAAACGACGGTAAAGCCATCAGTGTATAGACTTCAATGGAAACGATGGTAAAACTATCGATGTTTAGACTTGAAGGGAAACGTAGGTGAAACTTCCAATGTACAGACTTGGAAGAACACTGATGAGTGTACAGACTTCGAAGCTGAACAGTTGGATGTACAGACTTCACCCCGATGTATATAACGCTAACTGAGATGGACAATGTACAGACTTGCTGTAACAGTCTGATGTATGGACTTTGCCCAATGCCTGCTAACAGAGACAGATGATATTCAGACTTGCTGAATACCGTTGTACAGACTTCATCAATGAGACGCTCGCTGTACAGACTTGGCATCTACCAATGTGTAGACTTGACAATGCTGAATGAACGAATGAGCAATGTATAGACATTGGGTGCCACACTATGCAGACTTCACAATGTATGGACTTGAGTGTTCGTGTGAGTTGCACTGTATAGACTTTACCAAAACGCCTAAGACACTGCATGAGACACACGATAGACAGACAGTGTATAGACTTCAGTACTCTGGGGCCGTCGACCCATCAGAGAGGAGGGTCGACCCACTGCTGTCCAGACTACACAAGGAAAGGTATAAATTCTATGTTTATGCTGCAATGCACTGTGTAGATCTGTGAGTATGTGCATACCAATATATATACATAGACAACCTGATAAAAATAGTTTCATCAAAATAATAACAGTTGCCAATCAATCAAAATAAGCTGTTGCCAATGAATTAAAGCATATTGTCAACATCATCAACACAGAGGGGTCACAACAATCTCCTCCTTTTTGATGATGGCAGCACTCTATAATATAGAATAGCAACATCCTGTTGTGTAGATGCATTTTTGATGAAAGACATGTTTTGTTTTTCAGATTTGTCATGCAAATGCTATGTATTTGTCATGCAGATGCTATGTATGACATGCTGAGACATGAACACAACTCTCTGCTTACAAGATCTCCTCCTTTGCCATAGACATGATGCATACACTTCCCTGGAATGAATTCATCAAATAGACAATATATTCTCCCCCTTTGCCATCAACAAAGAGGAGGGAAATAAGATGCAAGGGAAGGAACAAGAAGAATCAGCTGACTGGCATTCTTAGGAGGTAGTTCAGAAATTAAGCAGCTAAAGCACAGAACCTTAAATCATATGAATTTAGAAACTGCTTAGAAAGTGAGGTTCTGGTTTAAAGGTTATAAAAATGAGAGTACATGCACTACATTCATTGGATAAGGTAGCTGTGCATGATAAAACAATAAACTAGAATTATATTTACATGAGAGATTCAGTTTCAGAATATCTTACTTTCATAGACTCAGTAAAATGTGTTAAGAGAAACCAGGTCATGTATTGAAATTAAACAATTGACATCCATGTAAATTCTTTGAAGGAACAGCATTTTCACTATGAGTTCATTTTGGGCAGTCAAGTACCATTTGTCTTTTTGCTTAAGGGTATATGTTTATCAGACGCCAATACCCCTAGATACTCAACATGATGGACCATTCCGCTATGATCAAACTCAATATAAGTGATTTACATCTTTTTGTGTGAGGGTACACGTTTATCAGACGCCAGTTACCCCCAGGTACTCAATGAAACCACCCTACTGTTTTGATCATTATATACAAAGATAGTTGATACACCTCATGACATGAGTGTTTTCCACTTCTTTGATGGATCACTCAGTTTCTCAGTGATTTACCAGTCATTTCTCTGCCAATGCTATTTTGCAATTTATTTTCAATGTTTTGCAATATCTTTCTTAGCTGTCCTTTATTTGTTTCAGAATGACTTGTTTAAGGACAATACAAATACTTAGCTTCTCTAACATGATTTCAGATGAGTTTTCAGATTTCCGATATAATTGGCTTTGTCTGACATGAAATAAGATAAGGGTTGAGAGCTTTATCAATTTTCAGCATCCTTATTTACTGATTGTAGTCTTTCAACTCTAAAGATTATAAAATTTAAACCATTAAATCAGTCTTTAAGCAATTACAGTTCTTATGGGGGAAGAGGTTTGTTTTCTATTGCTTAATATTAGAACTGATTAAATGATTGCCATACTATCAGACTTAATCATTCAGAGTCAAGGATTGAATAGACAGCGTCGACGCTGGGAGTTCATGGCGTCTATGCATCTTTTGAAGAGGCAACAGTATAAGACTCTAAGATAGTGTCAGTGTGTCAACTCCATGCTCTTGCAGCGTCAACTCATCAGAATGATGAAGCAGAGACATTCACAGATCTAGTTCACTACGTCAACGCCACAGTATAGCAGCGTCGACGTAGCAGTTCACCTTGAAATTCTGACAAGACTCCCCCTGTCTATATGCATGCAATTTTTGCAAAAGATGACTGATCAAATGATTTTTGAAGTTCATGCTGATTCAGACTGCACTATCCTGCAATATGACCACCAGGGTAATGTAGAGAAATGTAGTGCAAAACAGTTCTATATGCATGTGATTTTAGACACATTCATGACTAAATGATATGCGGTGATGATCATGAGAAAATAATATGAGTGTCATGCATGATCATGAGTCTGTTGCACCAATCAACCTTCACAGATTTTTATACAATCTATTAGATGCAAGTCCAAATCAGAAATTTTATTCATCATGCTGAAACTTACACAAGCCAAGTTCTCTTCTAAGAAATTTAAACTTTTCATTTCCAAGTGGCTTAGTAAAGATATCAACAATTTGTTTGTCTGTTTCAATGAAATTAAGTTCGATTTCCTTCTTATTCACAGCATCTCTAAGAAAATGGTGTTTTATCTCTATGTGTTTAATCCTAGAATGATGAACAGAATTTTTAGCAAGGCATATGGCACTAGTATTATCACATAAAATTGGAATACATTCCAGTTTTATCTGATAATCATCTAGTTGGTGCTTGATCCATAGTACTTGGGCAGCATAATTACCAGCTGTAACATATCCAGCCTCAGCTGTAGACAAGGCTACAGTGTGTTGCTTCTTAGATGCCCAAGATATTAGACAGCCACCAAGGAATTGACAATAGCCACTAGTGCTTTTCTATCTACTCGACACCCAGCATAATCAGCATCAGTGTAAGCTAGAAGCTCTAACTCACACCTAGCAGGATACCATAATCCTAGCTCTTGGGTGCCTAGCAGATATCTAAAAATCCTTTCTACTGCTTTAAGATGAGTTTCTTTAGGACTGGCCTGAAACCTAGCACATAATCCTACAGTAAATTGAATATCAGGCCTAGATGCTGTCAAGTAGAGAAGGGATCCGATCATACCTCTGTATAGCTTTTGATCAACAGGTTTACCTTTAGCGTCTTCATCCAAGCTTGTAGAGGTACCCATTGGAGCAGCTATCTCATTGAGGTTGTCCATCTTGTATTTCTTGAGTAGATCCCCTGTGTACTTGGACTGAGTGATAAACATTCCATCCTTTGTTTGTGTAACCTGTAGTCCAAGAAACAATTTGAGCTCACCCATTGAGCTCATTTCAAACTCATTAGTCATTGTTTTAGAAATTTCCTCACACAATTTGGGGTTAGTTGACCCAAAAATAATGTCATCCACATAAATTTGTACAATAAGAATGTCAGAATGACTCACCTTTGAAAACAAGGTCTGATCAACTACTCCTCTAGTGAAATTTTGATCAGTAAGGAACTTGCTCAACCTATCATACCAAGCTCTGGGAACTTGCTTAAGACCATAGAGAGCTTTATTTAATTTGTAAACATGATTAGGGAAATCTAAACATTCAAACCCAGGGGGGCTGTCTTACATAGACCTCCTCACTAATTTCCCCATTCAAGAATGCATATTTTACATCCATCTGCTGGAGGATTATTCCTAGGGAGCATGCATAAACCAATAAAATCCTAACAGCTTCTAATCTAGCTACAGGGGCAAATGACTCTTCAAAATCAATACCAAACTCTTGGTTATACCCCTGAGCAACAAGTTTGGCTTTATTTTTAACAATATTCCCTAATTCATCAGATTTATTCCTGAATACCCACTTAGTCCATATGACTGTTCCATGATCAGGAGGTGGGACCAAGTGCCACACCTTGTTCCTGTCGAACTGATTAAGTGATGCGGGACGAGACCACAGACACGACAAGCTCGTGACTGCCCCTTAACGAGGGAAGCGTCGGATGTGCGCAGTTGAGAAATCGGCTGTGAGCTAGGGTGGTCGGCTCTCACTTGTGCCCGGATCGGGTCACGGGACGATAACACTCTCTCTCGCAGCAGCGGTGATATACATAGAAAGTGAACTAATTACCCTATCATGCTCTCTAGCAGTGGCATAAGCAAGCATATATGAAAATTAAGCAAAATACCAAGTAAGGGAGCGAATGCGATACCTCCACGCGCTCGGCGTGGGGACGATGGGCCCGGCCGAACTCGTGCTCCCGGGACAGTTAATACATGAATATTACAGTAATGGAAATATGCCCACTCCACGCAGGGAGGTAAAGGGCGACACAATGGCCCCGGGAGGACCGAATTCGGGATGACGGGCAGCTTCGTGTATTGATTCGGCTACACGCGTGATCACGACCGTGGGGCCCACGTGCTGTCTGGAGGGGCCGTGTGGGACCCGGTGGCATCGCTGTAGTGTGGACACTTAGGGAAGTGTTCCCGAGGCTGGCGGCACACCGGAACGTCACCCTGGGGGTCGGGCGGTTCCGATCGGCACCGTCAGGTTTGCTGTCCACGGACTGGTGGTTGCTGTTTTGCAGCGCGCGCTCTAGCGAGAATGGACGCTGCGATCAGCCCCGACGTTGGATCGACACGAGACTGGCGCCGTTGGAAAGCTAACTTGAAGTTCTTCAACCTAGGCCTAAATATCTGGCCTGGATCTACTCGGATGTTGACGTATGAATTTTCAATCTTCTGTTGTACAGTTCCTAAAATCACAGGTCAGCAGAGAACTTCCCTGTGGATTGCCTTTGACCGCGAGGGAGACTTTCTAATCTGGGGTTGTGTGCTTCACCAAAGTTGTTGGAAATTGAGCTGGGAAGACGGAAAAATTGGTTTGGACAAGTTTGGATGTGTGTATAAGTTTCTGTGATTTGTTTAATGGATGAAGGTCGGATCTGGAAATGGGCTAATAACACTGTAGCTTCGGTAGAACATGAATTTCTAAAAATAGGTAGAAGGATGATAAAAATTTAAGCAAAATTGTAGTGGTAGGGGACGATGGACAAAACGCCCAGTTAAATTGGAAGGTCTAAAAAAATCAAAATGGTGGTCGAGGGTGGAGAACTCAGGGTTATTGTCACTGTAGACAGTGACAGAACAGATCTGAGATTGAGAGTTGAACGAAATGGTAAGGGTATGAAACGGTGGATTTTGAATCTCAATTTGTTTGTGGAGAAGGGGCTAGAAGATAGAACCAACCCTCAAAATTTCAAATCGATCAGAACTCGTGGCTGGCTTCAGGAATTCTCGAACTACACCTCTGTCCAGCAGGACAGAAACTTGAAGACGATTCCACGGCGGCTCGAAGGCGGCACGAACGGCGGCGGCACAGACGATCACCGGAGGTTGAGAGGGGATGATAGAAGAGGGATACACTCTAGATCTGGGGTTGGGGAAGGAAGAATAGCAAGGGATGAGAGAGGGGCGCACCAAGCTCCTTGAACACTCACAAAAATTCTGATTTTTCCATTAAATTTCTCATGAAAAATACAACATTATATAGGCTAGGTCTCTAACTAATTATAGACCCTTGGATCAAGGGTTGATGATTGAAGGGCTGGGATGTGGTTTGAACAACCACAATAAAATACAATAAACTACATGGTTCCCCCCCCCCCCCCCTTAAAGAAGGCTATTTGGATTTGTCTTCTTTATTTAAATCTAGGTCCAAGTCCAAGGTTGGACCATGGATCAGCCACCTTGGGCCCGGGAGTCCAAGTGGACCAATAAGGAGGAGAGAGGGGGGCCCTGCAGGGCCTACATGCACTTTTTCAAAGAAACCCAATGGCCTTTTGCAAATAAACCCACTAAGACCTACAATTGTGTACCCATATATCACGAGGGTATTCATACAAATACAAAAGGACGTAAATGTAAACACAATGTGAGCGGGCTGTCGTTGATGTCCCCATCATTAAGCTCCTCATGCATGGCATTAGTCCAATGCACATCGTTGAGGGCACAGTCAATGGACTTGGGTTCAATTTGAGAGACAAGAGCATATGTATTTAATTCATCCTGAATTCTAAAGTGACCTCTAGTCCTAGGGGGATCATTCAGATTGCCAATGACATTATTCACAGGGTGATCCTTAAGATATTTGATATTAACAATTTGAGTTTCAGGAATTTCACTTACCTCCCCCTGAACTTCAGATTCTTCTTCATTCTGCTCTTATTTTTCTTCCTCACCATCAGACTGGTCTGCAGAGTTATCATCTTTTAAAATGTTCCCATCTTCATTCCTGCAATGACCATGGTTAGTTTCCATCAAGGATTCATCAAAGATAATGTGTGGAGATTCTTTAATAATTTTTGAGTTTAAATTGAACACTCTATAAGCCCAAGTGTTTTTAGAATAACCGAGGAAGATTCCTGGTTCACCTTTTGGCTCAAATTTATCAAGGTCCCTCTTGTCATTTATATGTATAAAACATTTACAACCAAAGACCTTGAAGTGGGCGATTGAAGGTTTCTTACCTCTCAAAATATCATAAGGGATTTTCTGGGTGGAAGGTCTTACCATTGCCCTGTTAATTACATAATAGGCTGTGTTGACTGCTTCAGCCCAGAATTTTCTTTGCAGTTGACCTTCAACTAAGAGAGTTCGGCCCATCTCCACTAGAGTTCTGTTTCTCCTCTCAACAACATCATTCTGCTCAGGTGTCCTGGGTGATGAGAACTTATGATGAATCCCATTTGACCTGCAAAATTCTTCAAAGTGTGAGTTTTCAAACTCACCTCCATGATCAGTCAAAATATTTTCAATTTTCTGATTTATTCTTATACAGAACTCCTGAAATTCTGAGAATGCATCATTCTTATGTGACAGAAAAAATACCCAAGTATACCTAGAAAAACCATCTACTAAGACAAACACATACCTCTTCTCTGATAAACTGACAGACCTGGTTGGCCCAAATAGGTCCATGTGTATCAGTTCATAAGGTTTAGTAGATAAGTTTTATGTCCTAGATTTGAATGATTTTCTAGTCAACTTGGACTGAATGCATGCATTACAAAATTTATTTTCCTTTTTAAAAGAGACTTCAGGGAATCTTCTAACCATGCTATGCTTGTTTAGTTTATGCAAAACAGTATAACTTGCATGGCCTAACCTACGATGCCATAAAAATGCTAAATCTTCTCTACTGGCAGTTAGACATAGGTTAGAATGCTTAATATCATCTAAATCTATCATGTATGTGTTTTTTATTCTTTTTCCAGAAAATTTGACAATATCAGAATCAAGTTCAAAAACCTTACAGCATTGAGAATCAAATAAAACTTTATGTTCCTTATCACACAACTGGCTAATACTGAGTAAATTATAAGCTAACCCTTCAACCAGCATAACATCATCAATGCAGCAGGTGGAACACTTACCTACCTTACCTGATCCAATGATCCTACCCTTTGTGTTGCTTCCAAAGGTGACAAGGCCTCCTAGCTTTTCAGTCAGCATGCAGAACTTGGCCTTATCTCCTGTCATATGCCTGGAGCAGCCACTGTCCAAATACCACAAGTTGCTATTGGCTGCCAGGCATACCTGCACACACTATTAGGGCAAAGAGTTTGGAACCCAAGACTGATTGGGCTCCAATGCAGATGAAGTGCAAGTAAAGAAAGAAAGCATGGCATTGGGAATCCACATTTGTTTAAAAGAACTTTGCTCAATGGATTTTGCAGATTTCTTTTTGTCATTTCTTCTCTTATTTTGTTGTTCTTCCTTTTAGTTGCACCAACAGAGTTATTCACAGAATTGTTGTTATTGTGCCAATGCTTCAGCCAAGTAGCATTCATAAAGTTTTGATCAGGGTAATATTTGGGTTGGTTGTAAGATTGGAAGTTCCTAATTGTTCGACTACCATACCCATTACCCCAATTTCTGACATAGGGTCTGTAAAATTGTGTAGGTTGTTGAACATACCCTGTATGCATCCCTTGAGTTCTAGTCCACCCAAACCCATTAGGATAGATTGACTGTGTGGGGTAGTAGGACTGGACTCTAGGTGGATTGAATTTGTTGGGCTGACTCCTGAAAGCATTTTATCTTCCCTGCACTCTTGAACCTGCTGACCAGTTCATAGGTTTTTGTTGGGTTTTTTTCTGTGATGGTGGTGGTGAAGACTTTTTGGCATTGACATGGGGCTTATTTACATGAGCAGGCTGACCCCTAGCCTTGGGTTGAGCACTAGAGCTAGGTTTGGAAGTGTCAATTCTACTAGGCTCACCAACTTCCTGTTTACCCTTCTCCTCTGCATTGGGCTTTTTCAGATTCACATTAGTGTTCACAGCATTATTAGAATTCATGTTAATCAGAGGTCCTCTCTCCTTTTGTCACGCCCCGAGCGCGGAAGATACCCGGAGACGCGTGACGAGTTTATATCAATCATGTCAATCAGAGTGGTCGTGTATTCGACACAAAGATAGAGATGCGCAAAATAGCAAGATAACCTAATCCTTTATTTTATAATAGACTCTTACAAATCCAATACTCTGTTTAATAAAATGAAAAGTACATAGTTGACTCAAAAAAAAATAGGAAAAAGACTAGATGACACTTGGACAAGCTCTAGCTCTTTCACTCGGGACTTTCCCCATCCGATTGACTTCCATCGTCGTCGGACTTACCTGAAAAGTAAAAAGGGACAAACGGAATGAGCGAACGCTCAGTAGGAAATTATATCTCAAGTACTAGCAAGGGGTTTAAGTAATTACATCTTTCATGAATGCAATGAAGCTATGCATGCTCGCATAAAACGACAAGATAGGGAGAATGTAATATCAAGGAATAAGATGAACTAATCATGAACTTTCAACAAGATACTCAAGATATTCAAGCAAGTACATTTAACAAGTCACGTCAAGAATTTTGGCTATCATGTATCAAGCAAGTAAATTACCCTTTCTCGGGCCACGCATTTCATGTCAAGTCAAGTAGATTCAAGTACAAGATATGTGTGGAATGTCCAATCTAGAAAGTAAAGTACTCGGTATAATGCCAGATACCTTATCATTTTAACTCCCATGGGCACAAGTACTTTCGGGTGCTCCTCCCAGGACCAGATCGGGCCCTATATGCGCAGGCATTTATCATGTATTTTGACATCCACTCTTATATATATAGCCAATTTTTGAATTTTAATAATCAAGCTTGTAGACATGTATGACAACTTTGACAGAATGGAGTCCAAAAATATGACAAAGGACATAGAATGGCGATAATAACGGTATAATCACGATATCGATAAAACTAGGTAGAATATGGTTCCCTTAACTTAGGTACCATGACAAATCAATATGGACATTCTTTATATAGAATTTGAGGTCCACATGAACAGTATATCAAAGATAAGATACCCCCATTCTTATCATAGAATTGAGGTTGACAAGAATGACATGATATGGCATGATATCATCATCCCATTAAGAATTTCTTATGATATACTCTTTGTATAATCATAAGGGCCGGTATACCATGTTTCTTTAGATTGACATGGCAAGGATCGTGTAATGGGTTTTTAGGGTACAACCAGCTCAGTCGGCCTTGAGGGAATCCAAAGCTACGAGGAGTCTTACGGAGGTCTCTATGACTAACTCGCTAGTCCAAAGGAACGGAATGTCCAATGGAGAGCTTTTATGTCAATGAGAGTTGAGTGTGATCGATAAAACAATCGTGAAACGTGGGACTATACTCACGGAGTGGAGAATAGTGCCGATATACATATTATATAACATATGAAACCATCGGTTAACAGAAACAGTGGAAAATCAGTTTTACAGTAAAATAACGACTTAAGCAGAGTCGTTTATCAAGTAATTAACGCCTAGCAGAAGGGCGTTTACACATGTTTTCATTTTTTTTCAGAATTTCAATATTTCATTAATTTATCTAAAACGCGCCCTGGACAGGGGCGTTTCTTTGCAATGAGATGACTACAGTAGCAGGCGTCTTTTTATTTACAATATTTTACAGAACATATTTAATTTTAGAAATTATCAAAAACGCGCCCTTGGCAGGGGCATTAATCATTAAATTCTTATTCTTACAGAATATATTGTTCGGGATTTTTAACAGAAACGCGCCCTATGAAGGGGCGTTACTTTTCAATTCACGCCCTGTGATGGGGCGTTAACACATGGAAAACGACCTAGGCACGGTCGTGAATTTAAGAAATACCATGAATTTTCATGGGCAGTAATAATTTCAGGATAATAGAATTCATGGAGAACGAATGTATTGTCATGATAATAAAATTAATAGGTTTGAAGACATATGATCATGCATTATTGTAGAATCATGATTTCATAGATAATCAATTCTTAACATGGGTGATTAATGATTAAATGAAATTAACGCCTGTGTACAGGGCGTCAAATCTAAAATTGACGACCTGATCAAGGTCGTTTCTTGTGAATTAGCGCCCTTGACAGGGGCGTCTCTTTCAAAATTTTGCAGAAACGTATTAAAACTATAATAAATCATATGCATGTCATGCTTATATATATATGTATATCTTGCATTTATTTTTGTTTGGGCTACCATAACTTGAGAAAACCTACCTTGATAGTTTGATCGAGGAGAAGCCTAAAACTCTGAAGCTTCAACTGCAACTCAAGAACAGTAGCAGCAACAGCAAGAAGAAGAACAATCGTTCTTCAGAAATCTTCACTCTACCGTCAACCTGTAGAGGGAAAGAAAGGAAGGAAGATGAAGATACTAATAATCTTCACAGATATAACCGAAGTTAGGAAAACGATGAAGAACATCACCTTGTTCTTTACGTACGCACTGGATCCCTTCACCTGTATTAGAGGAAAGAAGAGGAAGGACCTATTAGTTCTTCATGAACTACGTTCATAAGAAAAAGAAACAGAAGAAGAAGAACTTGATGTTCTTCACGTACCTTGCAGATTCCGAACGCCAAATAGCGTTGAAGGGTTCGAGCAGTAGATTATTTATAGGGATTTAGGGGGTCCTATTAGGGTTAGAGTTCTAGTGGAAGTAATGTTTCCAATATAGAGTCCTTGCCCTATTAAATACTTACTAGATTAACATAATCCTTCCCTGGATAAGCTCTGGGTTGAACGGTTCACGAATGGAATTAACGACTTTGGTCAAGTCGTCGATTCTTGAATTGACGACCTTCTTCAGGTCGTTTCTTAAGAAGCGCCTGGTATGAAGGCGTTCTTTGTTTTTAAAACACGCCCAAGATAGGGGCGTTTATTTTGCCTTATCTTTTTTTTTTGACGTTGGAATTTGACGCCGTGTAGTGAGGGCGTCACTTCTTGAATAACGCCTTTGATAGAGGCGTTTATTATTAAATTAACGCCTTAATGGGAGGCGTTATTTGCATCTTGGGTTTTATTCACCCCTTTAACCCTCTTCTTATTATCTGTATTACTTCTGTAATATATATATTTTAATTCATTTCAAATATTCATTTGTCAGGGTTGCTACACCTTTTGTGCAACGAAGGAAATAGTTTTCATTCCAAAGCTCTTAGTTGCACTAGAGTTAAATCCTACGCCCTCTCTCCTGAAATTAACCTTCAACCCCAATAGAGCATTTAAATTTTCATATCCTTGGGTCATTTTCTCAATGGTTTTCAGCTTATCTTCATTGTCTTTCTGAATTTCATCAATAGACTTTTTCAATTCATTATTTACATTGGGGACAACTTCATATTTTTCAGAGGTGATTTTTATCTCACTTTCATAATTATGAATTTTCAATTTCCATGCATCAATTTCATTGTCTAATATCACATTTTCTTCCTTAGAGATTTTCAGTTCTTTCTTGATTTCTTCAAATTCAGAACATGTGAGTTTCAGCTTACTGTTCTCATTCTCTAAGCATGCAATTTTATCAGACAATGAAGTATCATTTTGCATGATGTTAATTTTTCTTCGTAGATGCCTATTTTCTTTTCTGACATCATCTACTCTATCAGCAAGTTCATTATAAGCATCCATCCAATCAGTAATAGTAAAGTTTTCAAAACGAGAAGATACCTCATCAGATTCTTCCTCTCTATCTTCTGAGCTGGTTGCCATGAGATAGATTGGCTTCTCAGCTTCAACTTCACTGTCCGAAGTGTTGCTCAAGGATCCCTTGTCCTCATCACTCCAGGTACTCACCATAGCTTTCCCTCTTGTGTTCTTTTTCTTGGGCTTGTCCTTGAGGTTCTGATTTGTCAGACATTCAGCTTTAAAGTGACCAGCCTTCCTGCATTGATAGCAAACATTAGTCTCAGCTTTCTTTACAGGGTTTGATTTGTACCTTGTGTCTCGGCGGCCACCACTGGGATTTCTTCGGCTGAATCTTCTTCCTTCTTTCTTGAGAAAACGCTAGAATTCCCTAGTAATCATAGCCATATCATCATTTGCCATTTCTTCTTCAGACAAGCTCTCTTCAGTTGATGATCCGTTGGGGCTGGATCGACTGGATTTGCTAGCACCAGCCTTCAGAGCTATTGGCTTCCTCTTTCTATCAACCTCCTCTATCTTCGGCATATTCATCTCATATGCCATTAGAGATCCGATAAGCTCATCTGCCCTTGTATTGTGCAGATCTCTTGACTCTTCCATAACGGTGGCCTTTGTGTGCCAAATTGGAGTCAAGGATCGTAAAATCTTCCTCACTATATCATACTCAGAATACTTCTTCCCGAAACCTTTGAGACCATTTGTGATAATAGTCAACCGAGCATACATTTCTTTGATTGTCTCATTAGGCTTCATCTTGAAAGCCTCGTATTCTGAAACTAGTAGATTAGTCTTGGTCTCTCTGACTTGTGAAGTCCCCTCGTAGATGACTTCAAGTGCATCCCACATTTCCTTCGCTGAGGAGCAGGCAGATATTCGTGAGAACTCGGTGGGATGCAGGGAACACTGGATTGCATTGATTGCACTCCAATTGAGCGTGGACCTTCTAATTTCCTCCTTGGTCCATACATTTTCATTAGGGGACAGCTTGAAAGTTCCCTTGCTAACCACCTTCCAGATTTCATAGCCTTTAGCTCTTAAGAATACCTGCATACGGTGCTTCCAGTATGCGTAGTTGGTTCCATCGAAGTACGGGGGCTTGGATGTGGAGTGTCCTTCAGCTATCAGCCCTCTTCCATCCATCTGTGCTTATCCTCTTCGGGCGGTAAGTCCCTGTAGAAGAGTCTAGCTCTGATACCAAGTGTTGGAGTTAGATGGAAGGCTCTTTCACCACAGAATGTGGATCTAGAGGGGGGGTGAATAGATCAATAGGCTAATTAAAAATTTATGCCTAGATTCAAATGCGGAATTAAAAGGACACTGGACAACCACAGTCAAAGCACCGAATGATGCAAACAATATCTGCTAAACAGACAAGCAAACACACAAGAGGCACAAAGACTTTTAGGTGGTTCGGTCAATCCGACCTACGTCCACCCCACATTCAACTCGAATGTGGATTACTGCTGATACACAGCTTCAATCTGCTGGGCACTACAGCTTGCGAACAACGGCTGGGGCTTACAGCTTATCCCGACCAGAGGAACACCCTCTGCAACAGTTGAGCTTCACAGCTTGCTCTGCTGGGCACTACAGCTTAGCCGACCAGAGGTATCACCTCTGCACACCGCTGCCTCACAGCCTGACACCGCTGACTAACAGCTTGATCGAACAAGAGTTTTCAAAGGAAAAATAACAAGACTGAAAAGCAAGAAAAATACAATCGAATGGAAGAAAATCAAAACGACTGTAGCTCAAAGTGAGCAATATCAGCTCTGGTATCTGGACCAAGACGCTGATTTACAAGCACTCATATCACTCTCTCAACTCATTTCTTCTCACTTTCTTCTTCTCTCCTTTTCTTCACTCTGGATCTCGATGGCTCTCTGCTGTCTCAGATTTGTCTCACTGTATAGACTTCCCACACTTCGATCACCTTCAACAGAAGATGAAGACTTCTATATATACTATCAGCAGGTGGATGAGGGCGCGTGTCTTCCACATTTCCCACCCAGAGAATTCTCCAGAACCGAGGCAATTCTATCCACGTGGCAGCACCTGATCACCTTATCCTCCTGGGATCACGAGCCATGTCAGCAATCTCAGTAGCAGATCCATGTCAGACAGATTATAGGATTATCAGATTAAGTGAAGAACTCTGTACAGACTTATAAGATGAACTGCATTGTATAGACTGCATTGTATGTACTTGTGAATTCGAATGCAGTGTATAGACTCTGCTCAATGTATATACTTCATCTATGTGAAGCATCTGCTGTACAGACTTCATATGTGAAGCAGCTGTTGTACAGACTTAGGCAATATGAAAATATGACAGTCAACTGATGATGTAAGGACTTCAAGTGTGAAGACGTTGTGAGTCCAAATGCAATGTACATACTTCAGATATGCATGAGACTCTAAGAGAAATGGGCGCTGTATAGACTTCACTCAATGTACAGACTTCACGAACGATGCATGCAATGTATTGAAGGATGTACAGACTTCCTGAAATGTGAAGGAGTTGAGTGTATAGACTTCACCATGTGAAGACTTGAACAAGACATGTATAGACTTCACGTCGTGAAGCAATGTATATACTTAGCTGAAGAAACTATGTACAGGCTTGACCAAGGCAAGGCAATCGAGTGTATAGACATTCAATGTATGGACTTGCCAAAAAAAATGAACGATGTACAGACCTAAACAAGGCAAAGTCTGTACATGCTATGACGTTCACAATGTATGGACTTAAGCAACCCAACAGATGTACAGACTTCCACTAAACAACATTGTATAGACTTGGAAATCTGAACAGGAGGAAGTATAGACTTTACGAGCACAGTCCAATGTATGGACTTTACGAAGCACATTCCAATGTATGGACTTCAAAGGCTTGAAGGCCCAATGTGCAGACTTTGATGCTTGAACCAATGTATAGACTTCATTCAAAGGCCAGTGTGAAGACTTCACGATGTATAGACTTTCCAATTGAAAGGCTGTACAGACTTGAGCATAGAAGCTCTGTATAGACTTGATCAAGACAACGCAGTCGAGAGTATAGACTTCAAGTGAAACGACGGTAAAGCCATCAGTGTATAGACTTCAATGGAAACGATGGTAAAACTACCTATGTATAGACTTGAAGGGAAACGTAGGTGAAACTTCCAATGTACAGACTTGGAAGAACACTGATGAGTGTACAGACTTTGAAGCTGAACAGTTGGATGTACAGACTTCACCACGATGTATAGAACGCTAACTGAGACGGACAATGTACAGACTTGCTGTAACAGTCCGATGTAGGGACTTTGCCCAATGCCTGCTAACAGAGACAGACAATGTTCAGACTTGCTGAAGACTGTTGTACAGACTTCATCAATGAGACGCTCGCTGTACAGACTTGGCATCGACCAATGTGTAGACTTGACAATGCTGAATGAACGAATGAGCAATGTATAGACATTGGGTACCACACTATGCAGACTTTACGATGTATGGACTTGAGTGTTCGTGTGAGCTGCACTGTATAGACTTTACCAAAATGCCTAAGACACTGCATGAGACACACGACTGACAGACAGTGTATAGACTTCACTCTGGGGGCGTCGACCCATCAGAGAGGAGGGTCGACCCACTACTGCCCAAACTACACAAGGAAAGGTATAAATTCTATGTTTATGTTGTAATGCACTGTGTAGACCTGTGAGTATGTGCATAACAATATATATACACAGACAACCTGATAAAAATAGTTTCATCAAAATAATAACAGTTGTCAATCAATCAAAACAAGCCGTTGCCAATGAATTAAAACATATTGTCAACATCATCAATACAGAGGGGTCACAACAGGTTCTTCTGCACATTGCATCAGTGCTTTATCTGCCATATGGATACACTGCATCAGTGCATTCATCAGTCGATTCAATTCAATATCGATGTTTGTTCATTATGCATACAACGTCTATGCAGGGTCAACAGTCTAGGCATGTGCATTTCATAACTGTGTTTCATGTGGCCATAAGTTAGTACATGCCAGTTGAAGTGTTAAAGTCTGTACATTCTTTGGTGACTGCCTGTACAACCTCCGGTTGATTCATTCGAGCAAGTCTATACATGATGCATTGATTCCTAAATGCTAGGTAGCAAGTCTGTACATTGTATTGTTTCAGGCACATAAAGTCTGTACATTCTTTGACAGCATGCATGAGCATCCATTTTCGTTGTACATACCTTGATAGATGCAAACTACAGTTCAAACATCCAAGTCTATACACTTGTTGTCTGCATCACATGCATTCAAGTCTATACACTCGTTGTCTGCATCACATGCATTCAAGTCTATACACTCATTGTCGACATGTCCGAGCATCCATTTTTAATGTGCAGACTTCCATATCTGCATTTGTGCATCTTTCTCATCAAAGTGTGTACAACCTGTGTTGATACTAGTAATCAAGTTCACGCATTTATTCATAAGTATGTACAGCCGTTGCTGGTACGAGTGTTTAAGTTCATGCATCATCACTCCAGCAAGTCTGTACATCATCTTGCTGCAGGCACAGAAAGTCTATACATCCATTCGCTGATAACCAGCAAGTATGTACATCGTTGTCGCATGCACACTAAGTCTATACACTCGTTGCTGGCATGTCTGTGCATTCACTTTAAATGTGCATACTTCTCCATATGCACACTACATTTTGTGCATCAAGTATGCACATGCTTAGATCAAATCTCGAACCAACTATGTGCTTTAACCTTTGCAGGATATCTGCTGGTCCAGGAACTTAAGAAGGACACATAATCCAAGAAGCCAGAATTGTGACACATGTAGTGCAGCATGCTGAAATGCTGCCACGTGGTCAAGGCTCTTGGGCGGGAATAGTAGAGAGCACACACCCACCTATCTACTACTGCTATAAAGAGAGGACTTCTCCATCTGGAGAAGATGATCGTGAAGTGTGAGGAGCCTGCACGATCTAGAGAGAAGTGATAGAAGCGGAGAGAGAGAGAGAGCCTGCACGATCCAGAAGAAGAGAAAGAAAGAAGAAGAAAAAGAGAAAGAAAGAGGAGAAAAGAGAAGTTGCAGAAGAAAAGGAGAGAGAGAGAGCTCGTGAGGATTGAGAGAGCATGTACATTGTATTGTTTCAGGATATCGTCGAAGAACTTAAGAAGGGCACGTCATCCAACAAGCTAGAATCGTGACACGTGTAGTGCAGTAGACTGAAATGTTGCCATGTGGTCAAGGCTCTTGGGTGGGAATAGTAGAGAGCACATGCCCACCTATCTGCTGTTGCTATAAAGAGAGGACTTCTCTATCTAGAGAAGATGATCGTGATGTGTGAGGAGCCTGCACGATCCAGAGAGAAGTGGTAGAAGCGGAGAGAGAGAGAGAGCCTACACGATCCGGAAGAAGAGAAAGAAAGAAGAAGAAAAAGAGAAAGAAAGAGAAGTTGCAGAAGAAAAGGAGAGAGAGAGAGAGCTCGTGAGGATCGAGAGAAAAAGAGAGAGAAGGAAAGAAAGAGAGATAGAGAGTTCGTGAAGAAGAAGAAGAGAAGCTCCATCAGAAGATCTATCTTCACTAGAATCTGGATCAAATCCAATCCAGTCAGCTTCATGGGAGGCACATTTGCATTTCATTGATTACAGCTTTCAGTCGCTGTTATTTCTTGTTTCATGCTTTTATTTTTAACCTTTCTTCAAGCTGTTTGTCAGCGGGCGAGGTGGATACCTTGGACAGTAAGTTGTGTTGCTCAGCGGGCAGAGGAGGATTCCTCTGGTCGGGTTAAGCTGTAGTCCCCAGCGGTTGGCAAAGCTGTAATGCCCAGCGGTCAAGCTGTTAGTCATTGGTTTGTGGGCAAGCTGTGTCGCCCTGTGGTTTTCAAGCTGTTTGGCAGCGGAATCCACACTCAGGTTTGAGTGTGGGGGGGACGTAGGTCTGGAGGACCGAAGCACCTTAAAAATCATCTATGTAGTGGTTTGATTGTTTATTGTGGTTCGCTAGATGCATGCTTAGGCTCGATGTGGCCTTTCATCTAGTGAGTGGTTTATTTGCATATCGCACGTTTGATTTAGGTCTCGTGTGAGTCAGGCGAAGTCTAGTTTTATTATCAGTCTTTTCTACTGAGTTCTGAATGGGTGTTTGTCTGTCATCTTCCTGTCCTTCGTAGAGAACACCCAGTTCGTGCTAATTACCTACCCATATTGCTTCTGCGTCTTTTCCTTTCCACAGATTTTAACTGGGCGTAATTAGTAGTGTTTAAATTGGGAGTAATTTTTTAAGGGGAGATTCATTCACCCCCCTCTAAATCCATCGCACCGATCCCAACAGAGCACACCCCCAACTAAAGTGTATCGTTGGGCTACTCTTCAAATGGCCTTCTTCTCTTCCACAGTAGCTTCTTCTAGATAAGACTGATCATAACAGTATTTAGCAATCTCGTAATACCATGGCTTTTCCACGTCAGCCAGTTCTTCTTCTAAATCCAACAACATGACCTCCTTATTCTGAATAATTTCACCTTATTTAATCTTCTTAAGTACCTCCTCCTTAATGCTAAGAAAAGCGGGATCCTTAATGGCTGGAGTGTGGCATTTATGGACAATGACAGAGTGGAAGTCCCGTTCGGGAAGAAAAGTTAACGAGGAGGCAAGTGATGCAAGAGCGTCGGCTAAGATATTCTGATTGCGAGGAATATGGACAAAGATCAGTTTGGTGAAAAGCTTGGCATAAGCGGAAGCAAGTTCCTGATAAGGTTTAAGCTTAGGATTGAGCGTGCGACATTTGACAAGCACTTGGCGCAAGATGAGATGACTATCACCAACGATGTGAAGCTGGGTAACACCGAATTGATGCGCGGCCTACAGTCCGGCCAGAAGAGCCTCATATTCAGCTATGTTATTTGTAACAGGGAAGGCAAGCTGAGAGGCGAGTGAAATAGTGATACCTTCTGGTGTTAAAAGAACCATGCCGATCCCTCTTCCAAGAGAATTCATAGCCCCATCAAAATGTAATGTCCACATGGGATCTGTAGGTTGGTTAATGGGCATTAATTCCCCATCTGGAAATTATGAACATACTGGATCAAATCGGGGTAGAGGGTGGTGACCAAGGTGTTCGACAATGGCATAGCCCTTAAGTACTTTTTGCTGAATGTAGGTGATATCAAACTGAGAGAGGAAGCTTTGCCATCGTGCTAATTGATCGGTAAGGACAGATTTTTCAAGAAGGAATTTAATGGGATTCATTCGAGCAATGAGATAAACCTCGTGAGCTAAGAAGTAATGTTTAAGTTTCTGAACTACCCAGACTAAGGCTGCACATGTCTTCTCCATAGTCGTGTACTTCTGCTCACAGGGGTTGAGAAGCTTTGACAAGTAGTAGGCTGCCCTCTCCTTACCTTCTTCATCAACTTGCGTGAGGACAACGCCTACTGAGTCATCCAGGACAGAGATATAAAGAACGAGTGGTTTGCTTGGAACTGGTGGCCTCAGAACAGGAGGATTTGAGAGATAATCCTTCAATCCGTCAAAGGCTGCCTGACACTTGTCATCCTAAATAAACTTGACTCCCGGCTTAGTAAGCTCGTAGAACGGCTTACACCTTTGTGAATGCTGGGAGATAAATCGGCGAATAAATTGTAACCTCCCGATCAATCCTCGAACTTCTTTCAGATTCTTGGGAGGAGGCATTTCTCTTATGGCCTTCGTCTTGTTGGGATCAATCTCGATACCCCTCTTACTTACGATGAATCCAAGCAACTTCCCTGATGAAACTCCAAATACGCACTTCTTGAGATTCAGCTTGACCTTATATTCCTATGATCTCTGCAAGACCTTGGGTAGAACCCCCGGATGCTCAATCCTTGTTCTTGATTTTACCACCAGGTCGTCGACAAACACCTCAATATAAATGTGGATCATATCATGAGAAATTACCATCATGGCCCTTTGATAGGTTGCTCCGGCATTCTTGAGTCCGAAGGGCATGACCACATAGCAGTAGGTACCCCATGGTGTCGTGAACGATGTCTTTTCTTGATCTTCTTCTGCCAAACGAATTTGATTGTATCCTAAAAAGCCATCCATAAAAGAAAGGGTCTCATATCCTGCTGTATTATCGATTAGCGCATCAATATGAGGGAGGGGGAAATCATCTTTAGGACACGCACGGTTGAGGTCCCAGAAGTCTATGCAAATCCTGACCTTTCCATCTTTCTTCATTATCGGGACAATGTTAGCCACCCAGTTAGGATAGAGGATGACTCTAACGAATCTAGCTTTATGGAGCTTATCGACCTCTCCTTTCATTTTTAATGCCATGTTAGGGTGGAAACGTCTCAACCGTTGTTTGACTGGAATGGACCCTGGCTTATGTGTAAGCCGATGTTCAACGAGCGCAGGGTCTAGTCCTGGCATATCTTCTTAACTCCACGCGAACGTGTCCTTATATTCTTGAAGAACCAAAATAAGCGCCTCTTCTTCGGAGGGCGACAAGTTCTTGCTAATGAGGACAATCCTAGGGTCTTCCTCGGTACCCAGATTTATTTCTTTGGTAGGCTCTTCTACTAAGGTTGACGGCTCATCGAATCTTCTCATGCCACTAGCAAAGGCGTCAGCCTCGTCCTCATATTCTTCGTACTCTTCATCCCCCTCTTCAATAGGGTCTTCATCATTCATTATCTCGTAAACACCAAAACCCTCATTAAAAGCACATGTATCTTCGTATTCTATTTCTGGCAGGATAATTGGATTCTCTACAAATTCGGGAATGGCTAGACAAGCATGGCATCTGATAGCTAACTCTCTGAGAAATCTACGGGGCATCTACTTACCCTTAGATTTTCCAATAGCTACCCCTGGACTCTTAGAACTAGGAGAATAAGAACAACTAGCCTGATCACTAGAACCTGACGAAGAGGAAGGAGGAGGGGAAAAAGTGGGTACAGAAGGGGATACAAATGAGGACCCCTCACTGGAGGGGTAGAGAAGGTCCACTATCGAATCCTGGAGGAGTGGCCCCTGGGTTGGGACACACTCAGAAAGAAGATAGGAGGTCTCTTCAACAGAGATGGAGGATTGGAAAATTGGAAATTTGGCATTTTTTTCTCATTTTCATTTTCAAGAAGAAGACAATGAGAAGGAGGAGCAGGAGAAGGTGTTGAAATCGAGAGTTTAGAAAAAGAATCAATGAGGGGATGCTTGCCCAGGGGCATGGTAGAAAGCTGAGAAAATTGCCCGAGGAGCGAAGGAAGAATTACTGAATTTGGAAGAAATCTGGAGAAAAAGAGATTAAGACTGCAGGTGGTCTAGGAATGCATGGATTGAACAATTTATCAAATAGATGAGCAACAACTGATGGGTGGATGGATTTAAGGGAAATTAAATAGACCGGCCCACAGTCTGTTAGTCGTAAAGCCTTCTTCGAACGGCACATCTAGCTCGCCTGTATCAGTGAAGTCGCTGAGGAGTTGTCTCTTATCTGTAATTATTGCCGGCTTCTCGATCAAATAATGAATTAGTGGCGGCCATTCAGGAGCAGTGGGCATAAACAACCGAGACAAGGATATAGCAATATCGTCCATGTCAAACCACCGGTACCACTCACATTCTAGATCATCTATCTTTCTTCTTTTGAGTGGCCTTAGCGACTCCAAAGCCTTATAAGTGACAAGTGGGGCCAAGTGGCTAGCAAATTGTCGAGCATGTACATCTTGATGATCTAACAAAGAAGTAATTATTGTAGTTTGCTCGTCATTATTCTATTGGACAAGCCCTTTTACAAAGCGAGAATATAGAGACCATGTGAGCGGCCTCCTGTTGGTTTTGAGAGTGGAGGTCATGATGGGAATCGACGCCGAGCATGTACATTTTATTTTGCATTTATGTCCTTTAGTTTATTTGTATATCCACGGGAAAGTATATGCGCAATTGTACGACTTTATAAGCCAATGCGTCATTCCCACGGATTGTTTGGGTTTCTTTGTAATTTGTCAGTAGGACCAGCAAGGGGGCCCTCAGCCCTTTCCCATTGGTCCATGTCACTCATGTGGGGCTGGTCAACCATCCTAGGTGGCCATCTAGAAGGGTTGAATGTCATTTGACCACATGGGAGACAAGTGGCTTACTTAGTCCAAGGTGGGTTACCTACCTCACCTACCCATTCAACCCCATTAACCATGGTCAAGGGGGCGCCCCTCTCCCCTTAATATTTTATGGTTTTTTGTGTGTTATTCACACTTCATCCCAGCCATCCAATCCCCTCCCCTAGATCTAATGGTGTAGATTAGGTTTGATGTAAGACATATAAAAGGTTGTATTTTCCATTTGTTGGCATTAATGAAGAAATGAAAGTGAAAAAATCATTGTGCAAGAACCCCTCTCTTGGAGAATTTCGACCTCTCCTCTCTCTCCCCCTGGTTTCTTCATCTCCAACCCCCATTCTAGAGTGATATCTCCTTCCCCCCACCTCCGGTGATCATCGGTGCCGCCGCCGTTCATGCCGCCATCACGCCGCCGCGGAGCCGCCTTCGGTGTTCTGTCCATCCTGGATAGAGGCTTCTTGTCTGATATCTGCTCTCCAACACGTGAAGATCTCAAGCTGCAATTTTTATGGTGTGTTCTACCCTTGCATCCCAAGTGCCACCTAAATTTTCACGCCCAAACTCTACCGTTTAGTATTTTTACATTTTCGTCCAACCTGTCATCCTAGATCTGCCAGGTTTCTATCTACACTGACAGAACCTCTAAGATCTCCCCCTCCGACCATCTTTTTGATTGTCCAACCCCTCCCAATTTTAATGGGAGTTTTGTCCATCACCCCCAACCTCTAAAAAGTTTCTTAATTTTTTATCAGCCTTCTATATATTTTTAAAAATTCGTGTTCTTCATCAGCTAGAATGTTGTCAGCCAGATTCCAGATCTGACCCACTTCTAGTGCCAAAATCATAGAAATTCGTAGCCTTCCCAAACGCTAGATCCAAAAATAGTCCTGGTTTCGTAGCTTGATTTCCCACAACTTTTATGAAGAACACAACCCCAGATTCGGACGTCTACCTTGCGGTCAAAGGCAATCCACAGGAAAGTTCTCTGCTAGTCTGAGAGTTCAGACACTGTACAACAGCAACCTTCAAAATTCGCCAATTAGATATACCGGCTTGATTATTTTTCGGTAATCCCCTTCAGTTGAAGCCCTTCGAAGCATCTTTCCAACGGTGCCAGTCTTGTGTCGATCCGACATCGGGGCTGATTGCAGCGCTCGTTCTCGCCGGGACGCGCGCTGAAAACCAGAAGCTGCAGATCCGTGGCCGGTTCTTCCGACCGGTGCCGAACGGAGCCGCCCGGCCTCCGGCCGGTGAACCAGCGTGCTGCCAGCCCGGGGAGCGCTTCCCTAAGTGTCCCCACTACAGCGGTGCCATCGGGTCCCACACGGCCCCTCCGGACAGCACGTGGGCCCCACCGTCACAAGTTCGGGTGCTGCCGAATCAACGCGAGAAGCCACCCGTCAACCCAAATTCGGTCCTCCCGGGCCCCATTGTGTAGCCCTTTACCTCCCTGCGTGGAGTGGGCGATATTTCATTGCTGTCATCATTGTGTAATATTTATCCCGGGAGTACGAGTTTCGGCCGGGTCCATCTTCCCCACGCCGAGCGCGTGGAGGTATCATTTTCACTCCCTTCTCGGCATTTTACTTACTTCATATATATTTGTTTATGCCGCTACTAGAGAGCATGTGTAGGGATATCTTGCTCGCTTTATCTATTCATTACCGCTGTTGCGAGGGAGTGAGCGAGACCATCCCGTGACCCAATCCGGGCACACGAGAGAGCCGATCACCCTAGCTCATTACCGGTTTCTCAACCGCGCACGTCCAACGCTTCCCTCGTTAAGGGACAGTCACGAGCTTGTCATGCCCGTGGTCTCGTCCCGCATCAGGTCATAGCCACCCACGGCTTGTCACCAGCTTCATCAAGCTCTTCTTTACTCGGCCCATTATATCCCAAGCCGCCTCGTGGGATCATCTTGCATCTTTTAATGGGCTTTACCCCGCCCTGAAGATTGACACCTAGTCCCTTGCCGGATTGATACCCCATCTTCATCAAAATGTTCCATCCAGGTGTGTTTATCAAACTCTTTCTTTTTGCCTTTGGATGGCTGTGGTGAAACTTGAACAGTATGAGGGGTTGAAGGAGACGGCCTCGCCAAGTCTTGCCGCGGATTGGCAACATCTAAAATTGACAATGAAGGCCTATTAGCTGGCCACATTGAAGGAACTGAAGTGGAAGAATGTATATCGTCCATCGGTGAAATGGGCATGCTGGTAACTTTGATAATGCGCCCTTTGTGTGAAAATTTTATACATTGATGGTTCGTGGAGGGCACAACATCAAGCTCCTGAATGTAAGGACGGCCCAAAATGCGGTTGAATGTCGGGTCCATGTCCAGAATGTTAAAATCTATGGTAGTCGTGACAGGGTCCAGCCAACTTTAAGATTGATCATGCCCTGAGGCGGCTTCTTTGTATTGTCATAGGCTATAACAATGATTGTAGATGGCCGAATTTGACTCTCCGGAATGCCACACATTTTCAAAGTACTTGGTGGCAAAACATTAATTGATGCCCCGGTATAAACCAAACATTATTTTACTACCACTTTGTTAATATCAACAGTAATGCATAGTGCATATTTCCTGGCCAGCTGCGGAGCCAATTCATGCTCATAAAAAGTAATGGCTGGTTGATTGCTGGCTTGACTTAGAACTATAGCGACCTGTTCGACTGGAATATCTTCATTCACCATTACTTTCTGCATATATTAATTTATGGCCAACTGATGTGTAGTAGATCTTCTAATTAATTCCAGAATGGAGATCCGGGCCAGTGTTCTATCTAGATGCTTTAATAGATCATATTCTGTGCCCGGTACAGACTCCTGTTCCTGTTCTCCCTACTCTTGTACCGGCTCCTACTCCCGTTGGGGAAGCACTCGGTGGAACATCGATCCACTACGGAGCACCATTGTTTTCGATGCCTCTGTCGGGCCTGGAGTAGGTGAGGGGTTAGAGGTGGTAGAGGGAACATTGGAAGGTGTGTTGGATGCTGGGGTAGGATTGGTAGAAGGAGGGTTTCTTATAAGGGGCCTCGCTAGCTGAGGGTTATCGGGAGGTGGAGGTGGAGGCCGGGTGACTAGTGTGACGGCTGGACGGACAAGGAGGGGCCTTGGAAGCATGGTGGTGGTAGACAGGGTAGGTTGTGGTGGAACCGAGGGGAAGCGGTCGCCAGCGGGGGGCGGATAAGGAGGAGTCTATTTGATGGGGGGGTTTGAGGTGAAGGAGAATTTGTGGGTTGGCGTATAAGAAGAGGCCGTGAAGGAGTAAGGTTAGGGTTGAGTGGCCCTGGAGTGGTGGAATGTATGAGGGGACGTGGCAGTTGGGAAGAGGGTACAGGTTATAGACTTCTTAACAATTGTGGTGGTTGACTAGAGGTTTGGTTAACAGCCCCGACAGAGGCGCGCTCTTCATGCCAGCCCTGCCCTCTCTCCACTTCATGGATTGAGGTGACAGGGTTCACTTGTTGATTTTGAATCGGGTGCTCCGGTAGCGGATTATTAACGATCCCCATATTTGGCTAGGGTGCAGGAGCCTGCTATTGCTACTACCTTGCTGTTGCTGCTGTTGCGGACCTTGTTGCTGACGGGGAGGCCTTCTCGCCTTCATGGAGGCCACGACCTTTCTCATCTCATCCCAGTCTATACCTACTTGATCGTTCAAATCATATATGTAATCTTTAAAATGAAAGCAATGGGTTATGTTGTAACCCGACTACCTATGGAAAACACAATATCGGGAGGTATCGACATTTTGCGGCCAGGCCGTTCTTTCTCTTGGCAGGACGAGCAGATTGGCGGCCATTAAGGCATTAAAAATATCTGGAAGGCTTTCTGGAAATGGTGGGTATTCGGCTCTCTTAGGGCCCATGGGCCTTCTAGGTTCTTGGGGATCATAGTTGGCAGGTGGAGGTACGTTGTGGTAATGCTGGGGAGTAGGGGGGTTATGAGGCATATTCTGGTTTGGTGGAGGAGGTGGATGTCGAAAGGGTTGCATGGGATTGTTTTGTTGAGGTGGGGCTTGATGGAGAAAAGAAGGTTGTGGTTGCAATGGTTGCAAAGGTCTGGGGTTGGATGGATTACGGAAGGATGCGGGGTGACCAACTGCTCCCACCTGCTCATTGGTGACTGTACCCTCAGTTGTCGTACCATTAGGATTGACATTATTGCTTTTTCTTATGATCCTTGGCCTGGGTTCAAACATGCCTATAATAGGTGAATCTTTCATTTGAGTCTGAATGTACCTGGCTCTTTCATATAATTCTTCCATTGTGCTGAGCTTATTCCTAGCCAAAATGTGTCGGAACTGTGGGGTTGAGTTAGAGATTATCATCTTCACCTGTTCTGGCTCTGACAATGTATCTTTTAATTTCTCTGCCATAACCCTCCATCTATCAGCAAACTGTATGAAATCCTCGTCGGACCTCATTTTCTCAACAACAAGATCGGTGACCGACAAAGATTGGCCAACACGGTCCCTGTACTTTTGCAAAAACTTTCTTTTCACCACATCGAAGTCTCCGACCTCAGTCGGTTCCAATGAGTAAAATCACTCTAGAGCTAGACCATCCAAGGACCTTCTGAACAAATAAGCCAACAAAGCTTTATTATTTTGCCAAAAGGATGTTTCATACAAAAAGTTCTTCAAATGAATGAATGGGTTGCCCGTTCCATTATAACGGCAGAAGGTTGGCATTTCTGAGGGTGGCAAATGAAAGGGTGACATGACGGGTATGGCGACTTCTGGCGGATCCTTAGAAACTGACATCTTACTGATTTGTTCTTCCATACTGGCAATCCTTTGGAGCAGCATCGTGCTTGTATTTGACTCGACCGGGGCCGATCATTCGGAGAGAGGATCCGGCATAGGCCGTTTTAAAGGCTGGGGAGGTGGGGTTGATTGTGGCCTAGCCACGGAATGACTTGCCAAGTGAGCTGGCGTAGTCATGACGGGGGTCCTTGGATGGGATGGGACCCTTTGGGAGATCGCCTGGTCGTTGGTGGTATGAATATGAAGGCCATCTATGGCATGATGGGGCTTAGATGAAGAGGAAGGGACTGACTTCCCTTTAAGGGCGGCTTGCACCGCTTGGCGTTGAGTCTCATCTAATTGTGATAGAGCCCTGATGAGGTCATTGACGTTAATAGATGGGGAAGTGTTCCCGGAAGTGGTTTGCGTGATGGATTGGGTTTGAGAAAGGGGATCAGTTCCCTGATTGGTGGTGTACACCATGTAAATTTGAGGATGAGAAATGGGGTAGTTCCCCTCGGATTGAGTGAAGCCTTACGGGAAGGCCTCATACTGGACAAATTCATTAGGTGGGACCTCTTGGACTTGGTCATACTGACTATCCTCATAATCGTAAGAGTACTCTTGATCGATCATTCGAATAATTTTACCTGAACGAAGTCTCATGATTACGATGAGAAATCAATGTAGTAAGCAGGATATAATGGAAGAATAAACACTTCAAGTAAATGATCCAAATGAATCATCAAACAAGTTGTGATGATTAGGGAAATTTTTAAGCTTCTCTTGAGCTTAAGAAGGATGGATTTTATTGATGTGCTTCAACCCTCAATTCGGAGGAGATCCTAGTTTCAATTTGGTATTCTCTGGGTCAACTAGGTTCTTTCCCCTTTCTTACCAACGCAAGGGTTATCTAATCTTCGGGGTACTTCAAAGGGTACAACCAGCCTAGCGTCCGTGAGGGAATCCACGGGTGCGAGGACTTACGGAGGCCTTGGTTAAGGAATTCCCGATCCAAAGAGACGGAATGCTCAATGGAGGGTCGTTCCTTTCCGAAGAAAGTGTGAGAATATCCTATGGGTGTAAAGAGAGGAGGTCTCTGAACCGTATGCTCAAATGCAAATGAGCAGGCAATCAATAATGAGAATATAATGACAGTAAATCAGTAAACTCAATCAGGACATGTTGACACTCAAAATATCACTCGCGGCAATCAAGCCTCAAAGATGAATGACACGGACCACTGAAGCACAGAAGCTGATAAATATCAACATATTGAAGACTTCTCAAGCTGCCAGAGCCTCGCGTCACCCGGGATGAATGCCAGGGACTTCACCTAAGGAAAAGTCGAGATGAATCCACAACCAACCGGTAGTGCGACCAAGCCTGCCCAATGAACTAGCATCGACTCCGTCGTGCCGCATACACTACACCTGTAGTCCGACCAAGGACGACGGCCTACCCGGTGGCCTACCACCTCATGAAAGACTCTCCTGAGATGGAAGAACTCCCTTCGCTCTTCATAATAGAGGACCGAGGGCTCTGTCGGCGGAAGATCCTGGCTACCCGGCATAGGTACGGCTTCTCGCCAAGTTGGGTCCATTAGTGGCCGAATGATCACCCGGCCTTGGCGGAACTATCCCAGGTGTCACCCCACCCTCCAAGAAGGTTCGAGCACAAAACATGCAGAGCCAACAACACGAATCATAGTGCCGAGGGCCGTGTCAACAGAAAACCCGCGTGTTCAAGCAAAAGACGTTCGAGGCTCCGAGAAGGGCCATATGTCATCCTGAGAGCTTTGACGAGGCATCCCGTCGAGGTTTCAAAGAATTGTGGCAAGATGAATGTTCACGGTGATTCCCGGAGTCATCTCTGAACTCACCGGCTAGCCCGTGATGAGCGAGGATGCTAATACGGCGCTCCCTAAACCGGCGCGCCCCCTTTATCCGATGCCCTCTTATTCCGGCGCACAAACAGCTTCATAGGCCCCTCTCCTCGACGCGCCATTCTCTACGCCGGATTAACCCCCGAATGTGCCTGCATAAAAGGCCATTCGAAACAGAATGAAAAAGAGGGGGAGGTTTTTGAAAGAAGAAGAATTAGAAGAAAAGAAAGAGAGTCGGGGAGCCAATCACCTTCGAGGGAGAAAGGGTTTCCTTGCGAGAGAAGCAGGGTTCTCACTGGGCGTTCCCCCCTCGCCGCTGTCTTCCTCTCCGCATGGAGCCCTCCGGAGTGGGAGAAGTAGAAGAAGAGCCCGATACTCTGGTTTTGCCGATGAAGTCTAGGTGGGTTCCGCGGATTGCTTCTCGGAGACCCCTCCTATGTTTCCCCTTTCTGCTGTCGTGTAAGTGAGGGGGAGGGAGGGGCGATGATACGAGCCCATCCTCCTTCCCCCCTCATCATCTGTTCATCTGTACGTTCTTTCCCTGTACGTCCCCTGTAACCCTTCTTTATTTCTTCTTTGAAATCAATGAAGTGGCCGTCGAGCGACAACGCCGGCACGCCGAATGTTTATAACATGCCTAATCCTTTTGTCTCCTGTCAATGAGATGAATGATGCTATGTCTTGTATGCTTCTTCTGCTCCGTGCTTAGTCAGCATGCCCGATTACTCTGTGTGTGCGATTACCGAGTTCTGCTTCGCGGAGTCGAACATGCCCGATGCCATGCGGGCTATATTGATATCATTTTCCCCCTCCCCGGGGCTCATCCTTTCTAATGCAAGGGCCGTGCCTTGCCGTGTATATATATTTTGGGTTTCGTGGTTAGAGACATGCTCATGGGTGTATCTCTGTCGGTTTCTATTCTGAGGTCGACCCCATCAACATCCCTCTACACTTCTTCATAGTCCAGAGCGAACAGGGTCATCTTTACAATCCCCGCATCCATTATATGCTAATGATTCTGATGTTTCTATACCTCAATTGGTGCAATGCGCAATGCTAACCCACTAATCCTATGAGCATTAATCTGCTAACTCTCTTATCCTACGCATGATTCATGATCGCTGGGTTTCCCCGTTTCCGAGAACAGTAGTTTCAGTATTCCGGGGAGGAGGGGGAAACATACCCCATTGGCATCTCAGAATGACCATTCGGTCAAAGGGCCGCCATCTGCGAGTGATGAGGGTCCCTAGGGGCCATAAGGTGAATATCAATAGGGCCCAGCCCGATATCAAACCCACTGTCCCCAGGGACATTGTGGTGGTCATGGATTGCATGCCCCTCGTAGGCTAGTCCTCAAGGCCTCTCATCACTGTTGGCCGTCCCTTTGTTGAATTGGGAGTTTACCATGGGCCGTGTACCCCCTTGTAGGCCAGTCCTCGGGGACCTCACCCCCTGTTAGTCACCTTATTCGCTTACTCTAACCCACGGAGCTATGGTGCCCATTTTCAGGCTCATCCTTGGGGAATCCTATCCGATCGGGATTCGCTGGCTGCCTCCATGCAGACCGGTGGTTTAGGGGCTTACTCTACAAGGCGGTATGACCCTGTTACTCCCCTGTAACTCTTCAGGGACGGGGGAGATGTTGCCCAATTTTCGTAGAGCTTTAAACAGAATAAGATCACACTTCTGTGAATTGACTTCAATAAAACACTTGTTCTGAGATAAAGAACCCTAGTGCTCGAGTATGAACCTCGCACTAGTTCACGACTTTGCTCCTGAGAGCTCTGACTCTAATTCAATAGGCAATCAACCCAATTAAACCTCAAGACCCTCAACAACATCTTAATAAACTAAAATAGTTTCAAAATTCCTCAAAAATCAACTAAAATGGCGCGGTCCTAATCCGACGCGCCCTAATATGACGCCACCCCCCCCCCCCCCGCGCCGGATTAACGATAGACTAATAATTTCACAATTTCAATTGGTTTGCTCCCGGCGCGCCCTAATGCCACCGCGCCGTTTTAATGCTTGCCATGGCCGCGCCGGATTAAGACCCTTTTCCTACGTTTGGCCGCACCGGGGAAACTTATCCCTACGCGCAGTCGCGCCTGTTTTGAATCGTTGTGCCGTTCTAGTTACTCACTCACCTCCGGAGCGATCTTTGCCTCCTATGGTCGAGATTAATAAACCCTAATCAGTAATAAACTGAATAAGGGAAGGGCTATTCAACTCCGAATCACCTTATTATCATGCTTCTACTATCATGTCTGTTGTCATGATGCTTCCGTTATCATGCCCATGTTATCACTTTCGTCTCCCTCGACAGAGATTAATAAACTTGATTGATCATTGTTCATCTTTACAACCCTGTGACCATGCTTAACGTTGTCAAGAGCATCATGCATGCATGTCTGCATGGACTCCCTCCGGTATATCAAATGGCACTGACGGAAGTCTGGGTTACCCCCAATTGGAAGTCTTTGCCATGCGCGATGGTGGTCTTCGGACCTATGTCCTCCGCCACGTATCGAGAGTATCCAACATAATGAACCATGCCTCTTTCGCATGACGTATAGAAGCATCTCATGTGACCTTGTCACGTTTATACCTTTGCGTCTTTATTCCGGCCTCGACAGCCCGCTATCTCGATAATTAATCAAAGGTTTTCCCTCCTCGTGGGGGATGTAATTAACGCCATAGCCTTTATGGTGTGGCGGACTGCTGGTCCCGACCGAATCTCACTCTCGCCCGTGTACGGGTCAGAATGAGCGCATAATAAACTCGTCACGTATGTGACTGGCACGCCCGCGCAATCAATCAGTCAGTTAATTACCAGTTAGTTAATTGGTTGATCGACGCGTAAATAAACCAAATAAGCCCAAAAAATAAAAACTATAATTTTTAATAAAAAGAAAACAAAATCAATAAATCCCATCAAAACAGTCTGGCACGCCCGTGGGACCAGTGTCACCTTTCATCTCTTTGCCGAGATATTCGGGCTTCAAGGCCCTCTCAAAGGCTACTGATCGTCAGTTTGTTGGTCTTTTCAGGCAAACAATGATGACAACAACTGGACTAACTGGCGTCGGTTTTGGCCCATCGATTGTTACAGGTCATGCGCAAGGGTACCTGGCGGTGCCCATGTTGTTCGGCAGCTTCCCTGCTGCTGTCGGCTTCCCCAACTTCTTGGGGCTGGCCTTCGTAGATATGCTGGTGGTAGAACCCTCGGAGCCCGTCGAGGGAGCTACAAAGAATGTGGTGCCTCTGAAGGCTATATGCTGCAACGACTCGCCCCAGAGTCTGACTCTACTCGCCAGCTGCCTGGTGCACCATGCCATCAGTGGGGTCCGCCCCGATGCTGTCAGTAAGAACTCTGGAGGACGTCAGCGCAAACAACTCCGGAGAGGTACTGCCATGGTTATCGGATCTCTGTCACAATCTGGTAAATTCATGATGGTAGGTGGCGTACGTGTCTTCCTCGACGGGTGCGACGCACGGATAGTCCCGGACCAGGTCATCCCTGTCGTCCCCATCTACAACTCATACCAAGCCCTCGTTGGAAGGAGGGCGGAAAGAGAAGAAGTCGGCCGCTACAGCCAAGAGGAGTTGGCCCCCAGGCTGAAGAAATTTAAACAGGTGTCGGTCCCCAAAAGGGTCCAACCAGTCCATCAAGCTGCACCTGTCCGCTGTCGCCATGCTCGCAGCGGAATGGAAGGAAGGCAGGAAAGGGGCCTGGCCCCGAGAGAAGGAGAAGTGGTCGCGGACCCTCTGCACCGTGAAAGTTTTTGGGCCTGTGCCCGCCAAGCCAATGTCCCTGCTGTGGGATGAAGATTTCGACAACCTGCCGACAGAGCTCGGCTGGCTTACCTCCCTCCTGCGGGAGGTCAACGATTGTCCCCCGCGCTGCATCAAGAACGGGGTCAAGAAGAGATGACCAATTTGGTCAAGAACTATTTCCGAGGGCTAGGCAACCCCTCGCTTGGACAACAGCGGTTAATGCAGGCAGCCGCAGCCAGTGATGTCACGCCCCGAGCCTTTATTACAGCGGAAGACTCGCTCGGGGAGCGCGAACAGCCGGCATGGTAAGCCTCTTGCAAGCAAGAATCAGTCAGAGCGCAAGACAATCACATAAATAAATGCAATTGTACAATAATATTCAAACTCCAATTTTAATTCATAAATGATCAATATTCAAGATACAATCACTAATTTGATTTCCATTCTACTAGACTCAAGAAATAGGAAAATTACATTGACTCAATCTAGACATTATAGACTTCCTAAGTCTTCACTCTCATCTTTATAAAACTTTCACTCGCTTCCGGATCCACTACTAGTATGGCCCGAATTCGAATCCGAACTATTTCCATCTCCTGAAAATTATTGAAAAATAGGTCATGAGCACACTTGCCCAGTAGGTATCTTCGCATCAACATGAAGGCACTATTTAAGTAATATTCATTTTAGCTCTCAAGAAATAAGGTAAAATCATGCAATGCGAATCAATCATGCGATCAAATCAATAGAAACAAGATAACCATGTAAGATAGAATGGTCAAGAATGGGCTAGTAAGAATATAACAAGAACATGATATTGGCCTTCCATGAACAAGAATGTAACGAGATTGTACTAGCAAGCCACATATTCATCACACTAGTCTCTTTTGAGTACTTAGTTCGTGAATTCCTGTGGAATATCAAGCAAGAAAGTCATGTTGTGCCGTGGATCTTCACTTATTTATAGAAATAGTACTCCAAGCGCAATGCGACGCCAGTAGCATCATACCCCATGGTTTATAAAATAGTATGTTTCCGATAATCAGCCGAGGGGACTAGCATAGAGCCCTTGAACACAATCAGTGCTCGATCGCATCTTCAGTTATAAATTAAGCTACTTCCACGCAATATAACAATAAAGTATGGCCAAGAATATAGCACTTCCAATAATTCCATGATAACAATAATTAATTAAAGAATGCTTAAATTTTGAATATATGAGATCAAGAATGATATTTTAACTAAGTTATGCTTATAGAATAAATCGACAGCATAACGGTATTTTCCTTAACTTCCATTTCTTTTAGATCAATTTAAGCAATATGACAAGCTCTAGATCATCAAGGTTTGTCTAGAATCATAGGAATATCAACCCTTGGTCAAACCTTGGGTTAACATAAATAAGCTATGTAACGGTCATATGCTGGGCCGTTACATTATGTAACGCGCCAGTAATGGGCCGTTAAAATGATCCGTGTCCAGAAAGATAAAAATAGACTCATAGGAATGTGACGGTCTGGCCCTGGGCCGTTACGTGAGCCTGACGGTCCAGTTCAATCCCGTTACATTTCAAGAATCAAAACCACGATAGTGTGTTCTAATTAATGGGCTTTCATTGGTACAACCAACTCAGCATCCTAGTGGGAATCCCAGGCTCGCAAAGAATTATGGATGCCTTGAAATAATGATTTCCTAGTCCATTGGAAGGATTATCCAATAGAGAGGTCCTCATGTCCAAGATTATGTTCCTATAGTGCAAAGTGTGAACTAATGACA
Organism: Amorphophallus konjac; assembly: GCA_022559845.1. Taxonomy (NCBI): domain Eukaryota; kingdom Viridiplantae; phylum Streptophyta; class Magnoliopsida; order Alismatales; family Araceae; genus Amorphophallus; species Amorphophallus konjac. The sequence continues at coordinate 143,723,572 of CM040117.1, read as the reverse complement.
ACATACCGGAATATGTGCCATGTACTTATAGAATTGACTCTATTGACAGAGAGAGATATGTATAATCAATGTGAAAATCATGATAAAAACTCCGTCAATACAATGTTAAAAAGTCATGCTTTATAGTACAAGACTATAGAATTTGGTTTAACATAACTTAAGTAGAAGTGATGACAAAACATGCAATACCTATCATGAATAATCAAATATCATTAAAATCACATGATTAGGTTTAAAACTTAAGTAACTAGGCTTTAACCATAATAAGATTGGCAGGTTGTATTCAGTCATAGGGTTGACAGAACACATGATATAACGGTCTGGAAATGGGGCGTCATAGTGAAAGTGACGGTCAGGACCCAGCCGTTACATGATTGTAATGCGTCTGTCCAAACGCGTTAGAAACAACAGTGCAATTCATATACTACAGAGTTTGTAACGGTCTGTAGTAGGGCCGTTACTTGAAAGTGACGGTCCTATGCTAGTGCGTTACAGTATCTGCTAATAGAAAACAATCATAGAAACTAAGAGATCAAATCACATCATGTCTTTTATCAAAACATGATGAGTTTCTAGTCATGTTAACGAAGTAAGGCCATCTACATGCATAGGTAATCATGAATAGATGAATAGTCATGTTTTAATTTCTTAATTTGGCTAAGAGGTGCATGATGTGCATAGAACAAATAAAACATGAAATCAATGCTCTATAATGCATGGAATTCAATCAAAACAGAGGGCTTTCAGTCCTATCATGTTGTTTTTTTTGCCGTTCATGAGATAACCTATCTCTTACTTAGACTGTAGTTTCTGAATTTGGTTGAGAACCTTGCCCTAGATCCCTTCCTTCTCTTGTGACTTTTTCAACAACTTCTTTAGGCTCTAACTCCACGCCCTCTTGACCTAAAGATGTGAAATTTGGAGGGGAGTTAGTCTAAAGTATTGTAAACAAATTATTCTAAAGAACTTACCTGAGATAATGACTCCTTACCTTGCTTCTTTACGTCCAAAAAGTAAGGGTCGCACAGTTCAGAACTATGCCCTATTTATAGAGTTTAGGCTAAGGTTTGAGGATTAGATCGAGTTTAGAGTCCTTATTTCATCAAATCCTAATCTCTAAGAGTCCTTAGAGTTTTTACAATCCTTCCCAAGTCGATCCATAGTGGATAGGAACATCAAGTTCCAATCTCCTCATGAGTCCCTTTACTTACGGAACTAACAGGATGTAACGGTCGAGTGCCCATGCGTTACATGGCTGTGGCGGTCTTACGATAGACCGTTACAGTCATCGTAGCTTAGAGTTTCAATTTATAAAAACTCTTTTGTTAATTATTCAAATCATTATCTTATATTATTAGTATTTATCCTTAATATTCGTGGATAGGCTTAAATACCTTCTAGAATATGGGCCTAACTTAATGGGCCCGAGTTAAAAACCTTTTAGACTTTAATTAAGTGGGTTGGGTTAATTGATTAACACAATTTTGGCCTTATATTGATTATTTAGCCCAATTAATGCCAGAATATTATTTCAATAACTAGAAATTACTTTTTTTATATAAATTTTGGGGCTCTACAAGTGAAGACTTCCGCCTACCAATGGCAGTTGAAGAAGATGAAAGAGAAAAGATGATGATGTCGTCAGTCAACGACAATGACTATGATGACGGCTTTTAGATCGAAGCCGATAGAGCCACCCCTAGACGGGAGGATATAAGAAGGACTTCTGTGTTCGAGAGGCTGACCTTCCCGGATCGGGCTAAGAGAAGGGTCCATCGACAGAGAAGAAGGATGCAGGTCTTCACCTGTAACATGGCCGGCATACTCGGCTGATACAGGGGACTTCCTGAAGACCCCCACGAATTGGCTTAATTGGCCGTAAGGCCGGTGTTGACACCCATTTTATGACCAAGTTGGGTCATCTCCTTGTTCACTCTATATGATGCTCCGAGTTGTTCACCTTTTCTGAGCCTTCTTGATCAGTTTGAGGTCCATTTCTTGAGTCATGTCTTCTTGGTTGAGTATGGTTCCTTGCCTTTTTTCCGTTGGACGAAGCTTAGCAAGATTTCTTTTTTGGCACTCTATTGTCTCTAACGGTCCTTTGATGGGGCGTTATAGTACTCTTACGCATCTACCCTGGTGCGTTACATCTTCCAGAGTCCTTAAGCTTGAGCCTTCTTTCCAAAGCTTATCTTTTGTCTGCCCGTTGAGTGTGATGGTCTATCGTGTGACCGTTACCTTGTTGTAACGCATCTACACTTGATCGTTACATCTATCTAGAGTTCAATGTTTGAAAACTTCCCTCGTTCATCTTATCTTCTTAAGGGATAAGGTTGTGTGACGGTCTCTTCCTGGAGCGTTATATCCCTGTGGCAGTCTATCGAGCAACCGTTACATCAACAGAGAGTCCTGCCAAGCCTGGTCTTTTCTCTGCTACTCTGTGGCCGACTTGAGAGTTTGTTTCCTTGATTTCTCTTCCAAATCTGATCCTCAGAACCTTCTGTTCGATTCTATGGACTCTTGGGAGTATTATCTTCAATAGTTTACTAAGAAACGTCCTATTTTCTAGCTGGATTATCCTCAACTTGAACCTAGACTTTGAGGGCCTATAAATAGAACCCTTGACTTCATGGCTTGAAGAGGAGAAATCTAGAGTTTACGTCGAAGTGTTGCCATATCCTGGAGCTAGAACCAACCAAGGAGAGCTACTTCCCACGTCCATCTACTTCCAAAGTTCAGGGAGTATCGGTTTCAAGGGTTTAATTTAGTCAAGTCATTGTTCTTAGTGTTTTCCCCTCTTCTAAGCAATCATAGAATTGTCCCTCTCCATCTTTCATGTTCTTTCCTCTGTTGCATTCATTTAAAACATCCTCCCATCTTTTAAAACGCCCAGAGGTGTTTAAAAAACCAATCTCCCTGGTATTTTCCTCTCCTTTTGCATGTCCATAAGTTCTTTGGATTATTGATACTACTTTGTGAAAGGGCTAATCTGGGATATTTTTCTTGTGTCTTCCACTCTTTTGCAGGTTTATAGATTCCTTAGCGCGAGGCCCAAGCTCTCCGGCCGGCTGGAAAGCTTGGAGATCAAAAGATTTCCAATCTTATTCTGTAGAAGCTCTGACGGTCCATCATAGGCGCGTTAGAGTGTTGTAGCGGTCTATCGTGAGATCGTCACGGTTCGGTGACGCACTATACTTTGACCGTTACATCTGACGAAGCTATAGTTTCCTGATTATTTTCTCTCTCCCATGGGTGGGTGCATCATCCTCCTATTCCAAGGTATTTATCAGGTCTTGGGCTTATTTTTACCTTGGTGGCAATCATATCTTTCCTTAGTTTGGGCATTAGCTTTCTCTTTCGTCATATCTCTTCTTTACTTTTGCTTGTTCCACCTCTCCGGTGTGTTTTCCTTCATTCTTTATTCCACGCTCCGGCGTGTGTTTTTTTTTCTTTGCTTAGTTTAGTTTTGATTGAGATATCATGCCCATACTAGAGCTTGTTTTGGATACCTAGGTTCATGATTCGCATGTTCATAGGTTGATTGATTTCATTACTTGGTTCATTATCTACTCATAGTTGGCATCATAGCCGATCTTGCAAAAGAAGGGACACATTAAAACCAATAGTTTTTTGGCAATCACGGTGGGACAGCTAGTGCCAATCATGCTTTGATCTCTGTTAAACATGCTATCATCTCCTTGTCTTTATTGTTCGTGTTTTCCCCGGATATTCCTTTTACCTCCTGTCGTTTCTGGTTCTCTGGCTCCTCTGACGGTCCTACGTCCCCGCGTTACACTATTCTGATGGTCTGGTCTTCGACCGTCACACTTCTCTGACGCAGGGGTTATAGATCGTCACATTCTCCAGATAGGTACGCATCCCGGAGTGCAATTCGCTTCTGTAGTTTTGCTGTGATTTTCATGCTTGGATGCTACTTGGTCTCCCCCTTGGTTGGTTCACATATTTATATCATTGTGTGCATATTTGATTGTTAGATCTTAGGCTAGAATTCGCATGCACCCCGGTGCACATAGGTTCATGCATATTTCCATACACTAGATTGCATTCTACTACCTTGGTACGTGGACGTCTCGTCTCCATATTCCTTGGGGCCGACTAGGAAAACACATCAGGGACCTACATAAGTCCCCGTGAGCCGTGGATTACCACACGGACACCGGGCCAGTTGTACCTTTCCTACCCCGTGTCTAGGATTGCATAAGTGAAGGAGTGATTACATTTAGAGTCAATCAAGCCACATGACCTTTCCTATTAGAAACCTACTGGTGGAGAGCACATCTTAATCAAGTCACTAAGGTTCTAAACGAAGAAGTCGTAAAAACTTTGTTGCATCATCTAAGTAATTTGGTTGAATTTGAGTGTTGTCATCTCGTTTTCGCTTGCATCTTTGTCAAAGTTGTCTAAGTTTGATCACTCATTGTGTGTTTTTTATTTTTGTTTGCTATTTTATTCCAAGGATTTCCGTTGCATGTGGAGTTGTCTTCGTCCATTAGAGTCACCTCCGAAGGCCAATTCCTTCTCCAAGTTCTACTCCAATCCGCTCTTCGAACCTATCATGGCTTCTTTCAATCCTCCCCGTTCCCAAGAGGAGTCTCTCCCTCAGGGGCTTCTTGAAAACCATCCTAGGGTTGTCTCATTCTCGTCTGGAGAGGGCTCCGCCCCTCTTCCGTCCTCCGTTCCCATGGAGAGCGGCCAGACCACTCCTTCCTTTTCTCCTCCTTCTGCTGGCTCCATTCTCCAAATGATGGCCCAGTTGGATCCGGCCCAACTCCAGGCTGTCTATCAGGCCATTAGGGGTCCAATACCCCACCTCCCACGATGTCACAAGGCCAATCCAATCTTTCCATCGACCAATCTAGAGTTGGTGGGCCCTCCATTCGGCCCATTCCATTTGATCTTATTCCAGTCCCACCGCAGACCATTACCTTTTCTGGCAAGGAAATGGGCCAATCTTCCACTTCGACCCAGCAGTTCTCTAATAAGGGAAAGTCCGCTCTCCCATCTTTTGTTCAAGTGGATCATCACATGTCCAGCTCATCGGTGCCACAAGTCCTTGTTGGCCCTTCGGACTTCTTGTGCCATCAGCAAGGGGTTGCCCAAGGCCCTTCTAATCTTGGTCAGTCTCCGGCCCAATACCCTTCTTATGGGCTTCCTACCTTGTCCCTTTATCCTTCCGCTCCTTCTTATGGGCTTCCACCTACTACAACAGTCCATCCTTCTGCTCCTCAAGTCCAACCTTCGTCTCTCACTACCCCTACTCCATCTAGGGAGTAGGAACTCTTTGACAAATGGGCCGCCATGCAACAACAACTTGACTTCCTCCAAAAATAGATTGGCCCACAATCCTTGGCAGATGTTCCAGTTCCCAACTTCCAAAACATCCGATTCCCTCCGCAATCCGAGCTCCCCAATTACCGCAAATATGATGGGAACGGCAATCCCTTTATTCACGTGAGGGACTTCTTATATGAGTCGGCCTAATTTCAATATGATGATCGCCTTATGGCGTATTTGTTCCGTCGATCATTAGATGGTGTTGCACTGGAATGGTTCTACTCTCTGCCATTGGAGGACGCCGAAAGCTTCAAGATACTGAAAGACAAGTTCATCCAGCGGCTCCAAGACAGAGTCGGCCCAGAATATTCTTTCACAAATTTGGTGGCCGAAAAGATGAAGCCAGATGAGGAGTTTGCAACTTACGCTGATAGGTGGAGGCAGATGGCCGCCAGGGTACCAGGACACATTCCAGAGGAAGAGAAGGTCAAGTTACTTTTCTCCAATGCTACTCCGACCTTTCGCAACATTCTGGCCATGAATGATATAGCCAACATGCACCAACTCTATAGCCGGGCGCGGTTCATTTAAACGCAGTTCAAAGACTCCCCCATCCATTCGCTCTTTGAGAATCAAAAGCCAAAATACCACAAGAAACCTCAGGGGCCTGTTACTGAAGGGGTTCAGACCAATGAACAAGTTCAAGCCATTACCTTTCCCTTCCAAGCCGCACCCCTCCGCTTTCCACAAAACCCCCGCACTCCTCAAAACCCCGCACCACAAAACTTTCAACCCAATCCACAAAACTTTCAAAACCCTCCGCCTTCCTTTGCCACTCCATAAAATACCTTTACCGCTCCACAACAACCTCCGCAGCCTTCGCAATACGATAATGTCCCTCCACCCAACGGCTACAACAACAACAACAAGCGCCCGGCTCCTAAAAGAGCACAGTACCCACCCCTTCCAGAAACCCTCACAGATATCTTCTCAGCTCTCATGTCAGTCAATGCTATACAACTCCCTCTGGAACGGCCCAACTGGAACCCGGCCATTGATCAGACAAAGTACTGTATGTTCCACAGGTAGCCAGGACATACTATTGAAGGGTGTTTTCAGTACAGGGATTTGGTCTATGACCTCCATGAAGAACAAAGGATTGATTGGGCCGAAATGCATAGGGCCATCATGGAAATCAAAGAGAAAAGAAGGCAGCCGCCGAGGCAGCAAGTGCAGCAATAACAGGCACCGTAGCCGCAGCAGCACCCGCAACAGCAACAGCAGTCGGTTCAAGACTTGAGGATCCATCAGAACCCAATGCCGAACCATCTTCCCACTCCGCAGCCTCAGCCACCGGCGTCGGCCCAGGTCAATGTAGTTCAACCCCCGGCCCCTAATGTCGGGTGGTCCTTTGACGATGACAGCTCTACGCCGCAAGTTATGGCCCTTCACCACAACTTCCGCATTCCTTCCACTCCTATTATCCGTACGACTACATACCAAAACCCTCCTCCGTCTGCTACACCATTGGTCCTTCCATCTATTCCTACTCCACCGCCCGCCTCTCACACATTACTCACCCCCGCTATCACCACACCTCCATCTAACCTTCCACTCATTGCACCTCCGCCTACTTTTATCTCCCCACTTCCGCTCGCACCCGCTACCACCAACCCCTCACCTATCATCCTTTCCACCACGCCCTCTTCCGCACCACTCATCCACCCCACCGAGCCTACTAAGTCGCTTATCCTGAGCACATCCGAGGCCGCGGCAGCCTATAACTTCGCCCTGTGAAGCAGGCGCATGTTTCACCGCAATTTTCCTTCCACCTCCAATCCCCAGTCTTCCCAACCGGTCACCCAGCAGGAAGAAACCGAGCCACTGCCGGGTACACAATATGATCTACTACATCACCTTGATAGGGTGCCCGCCAAGATATCCGTGTTGGAGCTTATCAAGAGATCTACCCTTCACCAAGATGCACTAAGAGATTTTCTTCAGAAGGTGATGGTTAGTGAAGATATGGCAGTTGACAACTTACCTACCGCACTGGCAACAATCTCCAGGGGGCCGGCTATTACCTTCTCTGAAACCGAGCTAGCACAACCGGAAGCTCGACAAATGCCGCTTTGCATCACTATTATTCTGAACAAAGTCAGTATTGAGGCGGCACTAGTTGATACAGGGGCATCTATCAATGTGTGCCCACTCAGCACCCTCAGGGCCTGCAATATACCAGAAGAACTTCTACGCCCGACCCCTACGACTATAGTTGCATATGACAACTCAAGGAGAGCATGTCATGGGGTGGTCACCATTCAAGCTGAGCTTGGGCCTCTTACTATGCCCATTGAATTTTATGTATTGGACATTGACCGTATGTTCAAGGCTATCCTGGGTCGTCCGTGGATCGATACTCTCAGTGCCGTGCCATCCACCGCGCATCAATGTCTTAAATTCCCTTTTCAAGAGAGGGTGGTCAAGGTCAAAAGCTTATCCACGATCCAGTCTGTAAAAGCCATTTCAGAGAAGATTTTGCCCACATTGTGGCCCAGCAATCGGCCCGTTATTTCTGTGCTAGATCTGGATTTCCCTTGGGCTTATGCACCACGCAAGCCCGTCACTACACCTATCAGTATCAAGGTGAAATCCCAGATCCGAGATTCCAAGGGTTGGGATATCATATTGAAGCTGGGTTATCAACCGGGGAGAGGCCTCGGTGCGCAGTTACAGGGGCGTACTAAGCCAGTACCCAAAGGAAGAAAGATGAGCAGGCGTGGTCTCGGTTATCGAGAGACCGCATTATCAGTTTTGGGCGATTCAGGGCCACTCACATGGACTATCGTCAACACTTTGTCAAAGGTCCTCTCCAGCCGGGCACCCTAAATTCACAGCCGACACAGTCAGAAAAGAAAGATACAGCTTGCATGATTGCCAGTCCACCTCTGCTACCAAAAGGGCCTGTTGATGATATGCCAGATTTCAGTCAGTCAGTTCCCAGGATGTTCAGCGAACCAGATGGCCATGGTCAGAAGAAGAATCAAGAAACCCTGCTTGTTCAGTAGAGGCCAAAGAAACCAATTACCCATCTACAAGAAAAGGGGAGCTCACCCGCTGTCATTTCTTGGTCTCCCTCCCGCCTCTCATCTCTATTTAAACAATTGGAGTCCATACCCCATCCACCCCCGATCATGGTAAATCCGTATTGCACGGAAAGACCACTTGAAATCTTGTTTATCCCATGTGCATGTGGACGCTACCCACCCATTGATTTGTCAACTCTATTCACTCCTCCTTCCTCCACCACCCCACTCCACGAGATGTGGTTTCGATCCTCTGACCCATTCTTCGATTGCATCTTCCCCAAGTTATTTCCCATGCAACTTCCTCCTCCTCCATCCTGCTGTATGATCTCCACTGATCTCAAAAAAAAAACGTCAAATTTGAAACGGAGATTTTAGTGGAAGATTATGCTATCTTGTCTCCATCCTCCTCTCAGGGGCACGAGTCCCCTGCTCCTTCCTTTCCACTAGGTTTCCTTTCTCCTAGGTTAGGCGTAGAGTCCGTCGAGTCTAGGGAAGTAGAGTCAGTTAGAACTAGAGAAGTAGGGTCCTCTTCTAGGTTGCCCAATCCTTCCGAGCTTGAGCCGCGCCCGCTTGCGCGTCCTTCCAAATCTATTCCTGAAAGGTTCTTGCAGGATCTAGCTCAGCGATGTCATGCTCTTTTGAAGTGTCCAGAGTTCATCGCTACGGCAATCATGATAGAAGACGAAGAGGAAATATAAGGGGTATGGAGCGATGACGGACTCGGTGTCTATGAAGTCTTGGATGAGAAAGACTAGATTGATGATGAGGATAGCAACGTAGATGACATGGCCGATCTGTATGCGCAATGATTAAAGAGATTTGACGAGCCATCGTCAGTAGTGGATGAACCTACGAAGGAAATAAACTTGGGAACTGTAGAAGACCCAAGGCCCATCATTATTGCCGCTAATCTCCCTCCGCAAGTGGAAGAAGATCTAGTCAAGGTTCTGAGGGAGTATAGTGATTCTTTTGCCTGGTCCTACGAGGACATGCCGGGTCTTGACCCCTCTTTAGTGGAACACCGACTCGTACTTAAACCAGGGGCAACACCCGTAAAACAAAGGTCGAGAAGATTTCACCCCCACATGGCCTTAAGGATCAAAGAAGAAGTCGATAAGATATACAAGGCCAGGTTCATTAGAGTTGTTCTATATCCCCAGTGGGTGGCAAACATAGTCCTTGTTAACAAGAAAGATGGAAAGGTGTGTATTTGCATCGATTTCAGGGATCTTAATAAAGCATGTCCCAAAGATGACTTCCCGCTACCTCACATAGACGTCCTGGTCGATAACACTGACGGGTACGAAGCTTTGTCATTAATGGAGGGTTACTCAGGTTATAATTAGATTCGTCTCGCTCTGGAGGATCAAGAGAAAACTTCCTTCATGACGCCCTCGGGCACGTACTGCTACGTGGTTATGCCGTTCGGTCGAACGTAGGTGCCACCTATCAGAGGGCAATGATGGCCATTTTCCATGACATGATGCACATTTACATGGAAGCCTATGTGGATGACATCTTGGTGAAATCAAGAACCAAGGAAGAACACCCCTCTATCCTGGCTAAGGTGCTACAAAGAGCTAGGGAGTACAAGCTGAAAATGAATCCGAAGAAGTGTGTTTTTGGAGTATCTTCAGGGAAGTTGCTAGGCTTTATAGTTAGAAAACGGGGAATCCAGATTGATCCTAATAAAGCAAAGGCCGTCATGGACATGCCTCCGCCAAAAAATGTTACGGAACTTCAAGGACTGATTGGTAGACTACAATTTATCAGAAGGTTCATATCCCAACATTCTCAGAGGTGCCGCCCGTTTTATGAATTGCTAAAGGCGGGAGTCAAATTTGAATGGAATCAAGAGTGTCAAAAGGCCTATGAGGACCTAAAGGAATATCTATACAATCCCCCAGTTTTGCAACCTCCTGTCCCTGGGAAACCCCTAATCCTATACATCTCGATTATTGAGGACTCCTTAGGGGCGGTGCTAGCACAAGTGGATGACGAAGGGAAAGAGCGGGCATCTTATTACCTCTCCAAGTTGTTCAACCCAACTGAGGCCAAATACACCGCTATGGAGAAGACTTGTGCCGCCTTAGTGTGGGTAGCTCAGAAGCTTAAACACTACTTCCTTGCCCACCCAGTTAGGTTGATCTCTAGAATGGACCCGATCAGCTATCTCTTAGAAAAGCATGTCCTCTCTAGTAGGTTAGCTCGCTGGCAGAGCTTCCTATCTTAGTTTGATATCACATTCGTCGTTCAGAAGGTGGTCAAAGGATACGCCATCGCTGAGCATCTTGCCCACCTCCCGATTCCCTGTACAGATTCTATTCAGGATGATTTCCCTGATGAGCATCTCTCTGTCCTCACTCATCACCCATTCTGGTCTCTGCACTTTGATGGTGCACTCAATTCTCAGGGCCGAGGGATAGGCATTGTTCTGCTCACTCTAGAAGGAGTAATGATTCCTTTTGCTTATCAACTTCAATTTCTTGCTACCAACAATATCGCCGAGTATGAGGCTCTCCTAGCTGGATTGAAGCACGCTTACCTCCTAGGCGCGCATTTCTTGAATATCATAGGGGACTCTCAGCTCGTCCTGCGGCAAGTTCTGTCCACTTACCGCACTCGTGACGCTAAGCTCAAACCTTATCAAGATTTGGTCACACTCCTTGCTAGGCAATTCCGTAAGTTGATCTACATACACACTCCTAGGTCTCAGAAAATTCTAGCCGACGCTTTAGCTTCGCTTGCTTCCTCTCTATCTTTCCCTCTCAGTTGGAATACTGAGACTATCGTCGTTCAGAGATTGGACGCACCCTCTCTTCAGGATCCTTGGTATTACAACCTTAGGAAGACTGTAGAGGCGAGGGCTGAAAAGGAAGAGCTTAAGGAAGTGTCTTTGATGGAATTAGAAGAGATTCTGGAGGAAGAAGAATTGCCCTGGTATCATGAGATTGAGTTGTTTTTTAAAGATGGATCATTCCCAGAAGGGGCAAATGCTGAGCAGCGCAAGTCAATAAGGAGAGCCGCCTCAAGGTATACTATTGTCACAGGAGAACTATACAGGCGCGCTACTAATGGGATGCTCATGAGATGTTTGGACGATGATGAAGCTTGGAAGGTGGCCGAAGTAGCCCATTTTAGTGAGTGTGGAGATCATGTTAATGGCCAGGCTCTAGCAAAGAAGATCCTTAGGCAGGGTTACTATTCGTCCACTCTAGAAGAAGATTGCTCCCTCTATGTTCGGAGGTGTCTTAAATGCCAACTCCATGCTGATAAAATTCATGCTCCAGCTTCATCTCTTCATCCTCTATCTGCTCCTTGGCAGTTCTCTATGTGGGCTTTCGACATTGTCGGCCCGCTCGGTGATCCCAATTCTTAGATCAAGTAAAAATCATTCATCCTTACCGCCACTGAGTACTTCACCAAGTGGGCTGAAGCTGAAGTGTACGCAGAGATCAAAGCTACCACGGTGTGCCACTTCATCATGAAGAACATTATCTCATGATTCAGAGTGCCAAGAAGCATCGTCACCGATAACGGACCCCAGTTCGTCTCTCAAGAGCTCAAGGACCTATGTAAGAAGTTCAATATTGCATTGCATCACTCATCCCCATATTACCCACAAGGCAACGGTCAGGCCAAAGCTACTAACAAAACACTTCTCAAAATCATAAATAAAACATGCGAATCTCATAAATTTTCTGATTGGCCAGAAAGACTAGTGGAGGCTCTATGGGCTTACCGCACCTCCGTCCGCACTCCCACGGGGCAAACCCCCTATGCTCTCACTTACGGGATAGATGCGGTGCTCCCATATGAGATTTTGATCCCTTCCCTAAGGGTGCAGCTCGACAAGGAACTTAATCTCGATGAACGTCGAGAGGCATTGCTCGTCCAGCTGGAACTCTTAGACGAGAAGAGGATGAATGCGGCCGATCACGTATCTGTTTATCAAAAAAGAGTTTCGTGTTATTTTCAAAAGAAGGTAATTGAGCACAAATTTCAAAAAGGTTATATGGTTTTGAAATGCAAATTCATTCGGTCTGCAGGTCCTAGGTCTAAATTACAACCTAACTGGGAAGGGCTGTTCGTTGTCAAAGAAGCTTATCCAGGGAATGCTTACCACTTGGTGAACGCAGAAGGTGAGGAGCTCTCTCACGCTTGGAATGTGTTGTATCTTAAGCGTTTCTTTCCTTAGAGTCTAACCACGTGCCACCCTAGCAGCGAGGTGTCTTTTCCCTTTCGCCATAAAAGAGGACCCCAAGTGCGGCAATCATACACTACACGACGTCCCTGGTCGAGTTTTCTGCATTGTAGACACTGTTTCTCCTTGGCCATGCTTTGGGGGAAAGTCAAAGTCCCTGTCCGTTTCTTTCTTCGGCTGTATCCAGGGGCAAGAAGTAAATAAAGAGGCGACGACCGATCCAGGCACCCTGACGAGAGGACGTCTCAAATAAGGGCAGTCCGTTATGACCTGACGCCACAAGAAAAAGAAAAAAAGGACCAAAGAAAAGGAGCATTCATCGTGACTAAAAGCAAAAGTCTATCTCAAAGTCTATCAATCATAATCTCAAAGCTCCAAGAAAATAAAAACTAGGCATGGCAATAGTGGCAGTACAGTTTCCCCGCGAGACACTATGAGCCCGGTCGTATGCTTGCCTAGAGTGGACAAAGGTTCGATGACGGACATAAAGCCCCGGCCCAACAGACCGAGTCTCTGAATGGGTTGTCTAGAAAGGAACTCAAGATCTAAAAACTTCTATATCTGGCCAAAGCTTACCCCCATATTCTTTCGTTCCTTTTAGGACTAAGACAAGTACCCTAGGTATAGCCTTGGTAGAGACACCGTCATGCAAGTTGGGTCTTGGCCAAGGGTTGTCATCTCTATTTTGCACGCCAACCTTGGGAACTCTTAATGATATGAGAAGGACCCACATTGCTAGGGGAGGCACTATTTTCAAAATCCAAAAAATCACATATGTCAAAATCCAAAAAAATCACATTTCAAAATCCAAAAAAATCATATATTTCAAAATCCAAAAAATCATATATGTCAAAATCCAAAAAAAATCACATATTTCAAAATCCAAAAAAATCATATATGTCAAAATCCAAAAAAATCACATGTTTTCAAAATCTGAAAAAATTATACATTCCAAAAACACCAGATATTTTCAAAAAACTCACAAAAATCCTAATGTTTTCAAAATCCAAAAATGCCATCATATGCACCGCATACATTGCATTGTTTCCATTTCATATTCACCTATTTAATAAGGCTCCGCCCCTTGACCAAATATCAAGAAGTGGTCAAATTCTAACTTGCTTTAGGCAAGGGGTTGAGTCTAAAAACGGATCTAACTTATTTGTTGTCTAAGTATGTGCAGAACGCAAGTTCAAGTCCAAGATTGTAAAATTCCAGGCTCAAGTCTATAACGCACCAGCGTCAGACCGTCACAGATTTGTAATCGTCACCATGTTGATCGTCACATCCTTCTGAACTTTTAAATCCATGGCTCTTCAGCAAGCTCTCTCTGACGCATCCAAGGTGGATGGTTAAATCACTCTGACGGCCTATTGATAGACCGTTACATACTCCCGAGGATTTCAGCCCTCTCAGCTCATTTACTCTAACGGCTCATTGTGAGACCGTCAGTCTGTTGTGACGGCCCTATGTAGAACTGTTACACCTTCCAGGAATTCTGCTTTCCAGAACATTCAAGCTAAGTCAAGCAACGATCTCGCTTCCATTCAACTAAGGCACTTTCCATATCATTAAATTGAACTCAATGAAACATAATTGATAAAACTTCAAACTGTCAATTACATCATAACAAAACTCAAGCTACATTCAATTTTCTATCCGCAAGGGGGCGGATCTTGCGTAATTTCTCCACATAGCTACGGCGTCCCTCGTCGTCTTCTTTCACTTCTTCTTGCCACATGCGCACTTTGCTGATCTCTCACATGGTCAGTGCATTTCGGATCGCTCTTTCATCCTCCTCGGTCCCCATCTTCCTAGCTAGAAGGGGAGGGTAATGCGATAGTACAGGAACCTCGGTTTGGGGTAGCCCAATTTGAAGATAGCACCGGTGTGAGTTGTAGATCACCAAGGTAGTATTTCCCACTAACTGAAGATCAAGGCCTGGTCACCGTGGTACGCTAAGCAAGGTGCTCTGCAAGACTCTTGGACACATCATGAACTTCTCTATTGGCAAAGTGTTGAGAAAGAGGCGCCATTCATCCAGCATTTTCTTGTCTGTCGTCTTGCATTCAACCTGTGAAGAAAATCCAAAGGCACCTCCAATGAAGAATAGAGGGTGGCTCTCAAAGATCCGGCTGGCTGAAGTTATGTTCTCCTTGGGTTGGAACTTGATTCTCACACCCATCCAACACTCGAGGAGTATCATAGAGCCGAACAAAGGTCCTCCTAAGCAAGCGGAGCTAAGTTCTTCGTAAAGTTATGAAAGGATTGCTTGAGATATGGGTAAACCTCGCCACAACCCGCTAATGATGCTAAGATTTTGGATATCTAAGAGGTGGTCGGTGGTGGTGAAGAGGAAGACTCCGTATAAGCAAATCGACACGGCTTTGGCAATGGCTTCGTATCTCTCCCACTTGTTCTTACAATGAGAGACTATCCATTGAGCCATGGGTATCATGTGAATATGGTTTGGGCTGATCATGGTCCTCACATCCTTTGGGTTGTGTATGAAATCACTTAGGATCAAGGATGGGTCAATAGGTTCGACCATATGGCACACTAGATCTTCATCCCCCACTTCACTCTTAGCAAGGGCTAGGTAGGTCTCTACCTCCTCCAATAGGACTGTAGCTTTTTTTTTTTTGAGGCAAACAAGTCATCTGGAGAGGGAAAAGGGAGAGTGCACCCTCTTCCAGAGGAAGAGAATGTTCCCACTCCACCATTTTCTCCCTAGATGCTAAATTTTATTGCTTTATGAATGGTAAGAACATACACTGATGAGGACTAGCCTCTGCTGTACAGTAAACCAAAAGAGAAAGAAACAAATCAAAGCTTTACACGTATATTGGGCCAGCCCTTTGTATCGGCCAAAGCATAACATCTAGCCTTCAATGGTAACTCCCGAGAATCATAGAAAACACTATTATCCCCTCTTTCTACTGCATAGTTAGCTAAAGCATCGGCCACTTGATTGGCCTCTCTATATGTGTGAATCAAAGGACAATGAGTCTTGGGAAAAAGTTGTTGAAGTTGATTCCACCACGGAAGTAAATGCCATGGTGGATCTTTATTGGCAGCCAGCATATCAATTAGAACCTTTGAATCTGAATAGATAACAGTGATTTCTAGCCCATGATGATGGGCTAATCTCAATCCATCCAGTAGAGCACGTCCTTCTGCAGCAACATTAGTTCCATAACCATAGAAATAAGCAAAGCCCAGAATTAGTTTACCCATTCTGTCCCTAACACAACCACCTCTGCCTGCTAAACCTGGATTTCCTTTGCTAGAACCATCCACATTCAAAGCCAAGCCCTGGGTGGGAGCAATCCAGCGAACTGTGAAGCAGTTAGGCTTAAAAGTGTTAAGGTCAATCCCAACTTCCTGCAGTCTCATCCGATAGGCATTGCTAGTTCCCTGTTTGAATTTTATTTGACTAATTCTGTGGGTGACTTCCTCAGATATTTGATCAGCAATACTCATGAGATTACAACGTCTAGCTTCATATTTTGCAGTGCATCTATACTTCCATATGTTCCATGTAATCAAAATGACTAAAAGAAGACTTATATATATCTTCGGTTTGTTAAAAACCGCTCTGTCAACAGCACATAATATTCTACTGGTGATACTCCTCATCTCCATACAGCTAGCATCAATTATGTTCTGATATCTATTCCATAAAAATTTTGCAATGTCACTGTGTATGAAAAGATGGTCCATATATTCAGCTTCCCGGGTTAAAGTACAGCAAAAACAACAAGATGCCAGGCTAATGCCAGCCTTCTGAATGTGGCTGTCTACAGGGACTGCATTATGTAACACCTTCCAACAAAATAATGAAGCTCTAGGGGGGGTCTTATTATGCCACAGATTTCCAAATTTAATATCAGATCTTTGCCCAATCTCTCTACACACTTTAAAAGCTGACTTGAAAGTAAATTTACATGTACTTGTTGGGGTCCATATAGGAATATCTTCTCCACTTTGCAGTGTAATTGATCTGATCTGATTTCTCAAATGTTCGTCCACAACAAACCCCCAAGCTGGGTGTTCTGGATCAGCAAGAACCTCTTGAACAGAGAAGTTTTCTATCTCTGAAAAGTTCTGCATAGATAAGAGGCTGGTGATAGGTGTATTTTTAAACCACCTGTCTTTGAAAAAATTGGCTTTGACTCCATCTTTTAAAACCATTCTGGACCCAGCAATGTACTTCACCTTAGCTCTTTCAAAATCCTTCTTCTTGATACCAGCTGGAAAAGGAGCAACACAGTCTGCTATATTCTTCTCCTTTATATATATTTTCCTAATAAAATTTGCCCAAGGGGAGGTACCATGAAGTGCCTGCCAAATCAGCTTAACATAAAAGCATTGCTGGACTTCCATTAAGCTTCTAACACCCAGACCACCTTCTTCAACCAGAATACAGATTCTTTCCCAGGATACCCAATGCTTTCTATGAGTGCTTTCCAAACCTTGCCAAAAGAAATTAGAGCAGATTCTCCCAATCTGCTTTATAATAACATATGGTATGGAAATTGCATTAGCGGTGTAGATGGGGATAGCTGAAAGAACAGTTTTAATTAAAACCAGTCTACCACTTGGGATAAAATTTTGCTCTGCCATCCAACCAGGCGATTGCTGATTTTATCAATCAAATATCTGAAATGAGGAACCTTCACCCTGCCTTTAAAGAGAGGAATTCCTAGGTATATAAGACTGCCAGTTTTAAGACTATACCCAGTTTTCTGAACAATCCTGGAAACAGATCTTTGGGGCATCTTTGTGGCAACTAAAAAATGGCTTTTCTGAGGATTAATACATTGACCTGATGCTCTTTGATATTATTCCAGAAATGACAGTAGATGCTTAATTGAGACCATGCCACCATTCATAAAAATCAGAGAATCATCTGCATACAGTAAATGAGATATACCCGCCACACCTCCTGATATATGATAATTTTTACAGAGTCCAGAAGAGAATAAATGAGAGAGTCCTCGACTCAAAACTTCTTCAGCAATGATGAACAGAGATGGAGCTAGTGGATCCCCTTGCCGAACACCACGGGAAGATTTAAAATAGCCAAGACTCTGTCCATTGAAAGATACTGAAAACCAGCAGTTTGTGAGAAGTTGGGATATCAAAGAGACAAACCTGCTGTTAAATCCAAAATGTCTAAGGACAGAATAAAGAAAATCCCATTCCAAACGATCATATGCCTTTGCCATATCTAACTGCAGAATAATATTGTGCCCACGAACTGGTTTGTCAATATCCATCATCATCTCCTTGGACATCAAAATGTTGTCTGCAATATGCCTGCCATGTACAAAACCACACTGTTCCCTTGAGATGATTGTAGGAAGAACAGTTTTCATTCTGTCACTAAAAATCTTTGCAATAATCTTGTAACTGAAATTACACAAACTAATCGGCCTAAAGTCAGCATAAGTAGATGGATTTTTCTTTTTGGGAATGAGGCAAATAATAGTGGAATTACATCCTCGAGGCAGGCCCCACCCTTGGAAAAAGGATTGCACTGCCTTGACAACATCTGCTGCTACTATTTCCCAGCAGTGTGTGTAAAAGCCGCCAGTGAATCCATCTGGACCTGGTGAACTATTACCAGACATTGAGTAAACAGCTTCTTTTATCTCATTTTCTGTTGGAATAGAACATAGAAAAATATTCAGCTCTTCACTTATCAAAGAAGGAATTAATCCTAGTAACCTTTCATCAATACAATGGCTTTCTGTTGATAGCTGGGCTTTGAAGAAGTTCACCGCTCCAGCAGCCAAAACTGACTGATCCTCTACCCATTGTCCTTGAATATTCAATCTATGAATATAATTCCTCTGCCTTTTAATCTGAGTATATTGATGGAAAAATTCAGTGTTTCGGTCTCCACTTAAACTCCATTCCACTCTTGCTTTTTGAAACCAGAACAGCTCTTCTCTAAATAGAATCATTCTAAGCTCTGTATTAGCCTTCTGCAGTATCATTCGATTTTCAACTGTGGGGTCCAAATCAAATTTTTCCTGTGCTTGAGCAACTGTAGCTTCAGCTTCAGCTTTAACTTGGAAAATGTTCCCAAAGACTTCCTTATTCCATTTTTTAAGATCTGCTCTTAGACTTTTCAATTTAGACTGCAATGTGACAAAAGGATGCAAGTCTACCACAGCATATCTACTCCAGCATTCTTTTACAAAATCTAAAAAGCTATCATGCGTATGCCACATTTGTTGATACATAAATCTCCCGTGAGCCTGTTGGGAGGATCCTATTTTCAAAAGCAGTGGTGCATGATCCGAAGGTCCACGAGCTAAATGCTTCACTGACAGGAAATTATGTAAGCTGGCCCAATGAGAATTAAAAAGCATACGATCCAAGCGGGCTTTAATTGAAGTAGTGCCAACTTGGTTGTTTGACCATGTGTATGAGGCCCCTGAAAACCCTGCATCAATCAGACCAGTAGCTGCTAGAAATCCCTGAAAGTCTGTCATACCAATCATTGATGAGAAGGAGCCACCACATTTCTCCTCAGATGATGCAACGCAATTAAAATCACCTCCCACTAACTAGGGGATGTTAACATTACTATTAAATTGAATCAAGGATTCAAACAAGTTCCTTCGTTCAGTGACATTGCAAGAAGCATACACAGTAGTGAAGAATAGAGTAATTTTGTCATTCTCCATGATGCCAACAGTCAAAAACTGAGGATGTGAGTCAACAACAACAAAAGAGATATTAGACTTGCATAAGAACCATATTTTAGATTCCTCCCCATTATT
Organism: Amorphophallus konjac; assembly: GCA_022559845.1. Taxonomy (NCBI): domain Eukaryota; kingdom Viridiplantae; phylum Streptophyta; class Magnoliopsida; order Alismatales; family Araceae; genus Amorphophallus; species Amorphophallus konjac. The sequence continues at coordinate 143,704,187 of CM040117.1, read as the reverse complement.
TCCAGCAAAAGACTACATTTCCATTTTTCTAGCTATAGCATTTATTCTGTTGAACTTAATCCGAGGCTCAAAAACAGCCACCAGATCAACTTTATTTGTGTCTATTATATGAGCCAAACTCCTTTGTGTAGCTTTGTTACCAATACCCCTTATATTCCAAACTAAGGCAGATTCAATCATTTCTTTAGATTACTTGTATGGGTGGCTACATTCTTAGCCTTTGCTCTCGTGAGTCGGGCATCATTAATAAGCACTCCCGACAGTATGGATATGTCTCTGGACTTGAGTGAAAGATTTACCTCATTATTTGGTTTTGTTGATCCACAGAACATGTTGATATTCTCAGATTCTGACAACCTTGAGATTACTTCTAAACTTTGGATAACCATTATTTGTTTATCTGAGCAGTTGCCAACATCAAAACTGACATGTTGTTCAGAAATCCCCTTCATTGACTCACATTCTTCATGAATTGGAGGCAATTGATTAGAAGCCTGGGATTGACTCACATTCTGAGGAGAGATCTCACCAGAAATCTTTAAATCACACTCGTCATATATTGAAGGCAGCTCACTGGGAACCACTTCCTGTCCCTTTAAATTAGGGGATTCCTCTGCTTTCTCCACTTGATCATTAATGCAAGCATCTTGCGAGGAACTCGTGAAAACCTTCTTTTCCGGACATTCTAGGATAGAAGCAGGATTCATATATTCTCTGGTCAAATCTGCTACATCAACCATCTCCGAATCCTGTATTTTATCTAAAATCGAAAACATATTTCCATTTTCTACAGATAAACCAGGATTCGTTACAGCATTCCCTGAAACCTGAACCTTCCGTATAATACGTTTTGTCTCAGGATTAGCCTTATTATCTGTCATCCTTCGTGGTTGCTGCTTGTTTCGGCTCTTCTTACAGTCTTTTTCAAAATGACCTATCTTATGACATTTAGAGCACAAGTGAGGAACTCGGTGATAGTTCACCGACTGCCAAAATCCATTATTCTCAATACCGATCCAGATTCGTTCTTTTCTTTGCATTTCTAAATCCACTTCTACACAAACCAATGCCTCTGTGGTGTTTGTCATTGCAATCGTTGCATCATGAATACGAAGAACAGGGCCGAAGTTACCTGCTATTGATCTAAGCATCTCCTCCTGGTAAAAATTAACTGGAATTGAGGGAAATTCAATCCACACTGGAATGGTAGCGGGATCAGCATCAAAATCAAAATCATGTGACCACCGGAAAAATCTAAACAAAAAACCTTTTATATATAGATTTTTCTGCAGCAACACCCGAATAAAATCCTCTTCCGATCCCAACCTGATAAGAACATGTCTAACATTCAATCTGCTAATTATAAAATCAGAATTCAAGTGTAGACGCTGAGCAAGACATTACTTGATTTCTGGGATCGCTGGCCGACCATAAGCACACTTGGCAATAACAGCAAACTGGATCGAAGAACAGGAGGCTTGGACCTCATCTCTGGAGAAATACACCGCTGGTTCACCTTGATCCGTGAACGCTGGAGGTTTTACCTGCATCGAAGCACTAGGACGACGACGAGCTTCCAAAACTATTTGAGCAAAAGTTTTCCGTGGAGCAGCTGAGATCAGTACAGAAGAGCCTTCAGCCTTCCGAGTAACATTCTCAATGATCTCCCCAGCCGCACCAGCCATCGCCGGCGGGCGGGGGAGCAACCGGAAGAAAATGTGAGGGACGGAGGTCTATGATCGCCGGTGGTCTCTCTCTCTCTCTCGACTGGAGTGAACTAAAATTTAGAAGTTTGTTTCTTCAAAAGAGAATGGTATATTAGGACTGTAGCTTCAAAGGAAGGGAAAACGAAGGTATGTGTTTGAGGATGCCATAATTCTATGAGAGCTAAAATGCTTGACCAATCTAAAGATAATTTCTGGAAGTTCTTGGCCAAAACTAGCAAATGTTGGAGGTGCCATGCCCTAAGGATGGACAATACTTCTAAAGGGAGTTCTTTGACCATGGGAGCCACCCACTTTATGTTGGAGTAACACCTTGGACCAGGCAAAGGCTAGGAAGAAGAAGAGGGAAAAATCATGAGAAGCTTAAAAGTGCAGCAAGTTATGAACTTTTGAAGATAAATTGGAACTTACCACCCTTTCGGCACTTGAGCTCAGATGCTTGGGGATTGATGTCAACTGTTGCAGCTCCCCATGCTCCTTCTTGGCTGCTTTAGGGCCAGTGTAGATCCTAGCTTCCATGCTTATAACTTTGAAGCTTCTCTTCATGGTGTTCCTTGCCCTTTGATGGAGGTTTTTTCCCCTTGTAGCAGAGAATTAGTGAAAGCTGTGATTCTTGGGGCTTGGTTCTATCTTTTAAAGGCTTGATTTTGATCAGAATTGGGTTAGAAGGCCTTATCCTAAGCCTAGGAGAGTTCTAGTATGGATTAAGGTGTCATTGCTTCAAGTTTGGGCTCTTACGGCAGAATCCATCTCGGAGTACACTTTGTTCTCTGGCAGTCTATCGTACGACCGTCACATATCCCTGACGCTCCATGACTGGGCCGTCACATTTCCTGCTACACGAGTTTCAGTCAATCAGGCTCTGTCATGTCTGACGGTCTCATCTATGACCGTTACCTTCTCTGACGCTCCTTCAGTGGACCGTCACATTTCCTACTACATATTTAGCCCAATATCATTCTATCAGATCTGACGGTTTCACCATGGACCGTTACTTCTCTCTGACGCTCCTTCAGTGGACCGTCACATTTCCTGCTGAGCAGTTTTTTAGTCCCCCTCTGTCGTCTCTGACGGCCTGGTCCTAATGCGTTACTTCTTTCTGACGCCTTATCACTAGACCGTCACACATTCTGCTACAGGTTTTTTGTTCTCTCCTTTTTCCTCTGGTCTGACCTGTCGGCCCTACACTTTGCCCTTGTCCATTCATTTACACTCCCGTCCACACATTTACTCTCATCCATTCATTCGCACACATTCGCATCCATTTCACATTCACATTCGTTCATTCATCCACATAACAAAACAAAACATAAAAAAAAAATTCATTTCATTTTCATTCACATGAGTCATGTACAAGTGTGGGTGTCAAAATAAGAAAAGTGGGTACATCATTTAGCTTGTCTATCTCCCAGGCCCTCGCTATCACCAGCACCCTCTTGCCGCTTGGCTGGCGGCTCCATGGTACTGTGATCTCCCTCTCATGGTCGTCTCCTATCCGCCTCCTCGTTCCTCCGTTGATCGGAAGAACTAGCAAGGTAGTTTCCTACCGAGCCGCTCGGCATTCTGCTCCATGTGCTTCCCGCTGCAGCACTCCGAGATCCACTCAGTGCAGACCCTTGGCTGATCGTCCGGACTGTCCGCTCTACGGCCCGTAGCTCGATCTTCAAGTCGTGAATCTGAATCCGTGCCACCCGAGCCTCGGACCGATATCTCTCAAGGTCCGCCATCTAGGTAGCTGTCCGCTCTAGCTCCCCTCTCAGCCGGGCTACCTCCACCCGCAGGTTCTCAGTCTCTCCCCGAGCTCGCTCTGCCTCGGCCACAGCCACGGCCACGGTCAGCTCTCTCACCTGCATTTTTGCATGATTAGCTCATTTAACATTTAGGCATTTAGTGTTAGGCATTTAGTGATTTAAGTCAAGAGTAGGTATTTAAGTTTAGTGTTTTACCCGCTCCACGAGGGTGGCCTCTGCCTCCTTGGCCTGAGCAACCGCTCGAGTAAAATCCGCATCTCGTTCAGCTTTGCCCCCGGCAGGCTGTGATGATGAAGACGGAGCATCCGGTCTCGCTCTTTGGGCTCCCTCAGCCCACTGCATTTAGAAGTCAAAGTTAGTCACATTCGCATCATAAACATAAGCATTTAAGTCTTAAGTGTAGAATCTCACTAGGAGCTCCAAAGCAGTCCGGTACTCATCCCGCTATTGGATGGTGGCATGAAGGAGTCCCTCGAGCTCAGCTATGCGTCTCTGAGGGTCTAGCTGCATTTAGAAAGCATGAGTCAGTACATATAGCATTAATTTAAGAATAGGCAAGGGTTGAGTTTAGAAGTTCATATCGGTCGTTGGGTGCCTCTAAACACCTAGTCCCCGTACCACTGCGAGTAGGCTTTGAGGTAAGCCTCATCACTTTCTGCCGGATCCTTCACCCCCCGGCCTCTCTTGTTCCAGTCATGCACGTACTTGGCCTTTCGGGCACACCAATCCACATTGCCGCTAATACCCTTGGAAGACTTGCCCGGGCGCTCATCATTTCTACGTGGGAACGTCACCTCTGGCTGATGGAGTCCCCGAGTCCACAGGATCAGTCGGTAGTGCAAGGGCTCGATGACGTTGATGCAGTGCAGCCATACATCTTGCCCGCTGTGCGCCACAGATGCCTTGACCCATGGTTGTCCCTCGTGGCCCTCGTCTCGATATGGGGTCCATCTCACCTGAAAGTCATGTCAGTCCATTTAGAAGCATTAAGAGGCATCTAAAAGCATTTTTAAGGCATGTAGAAGCATTTTAAGTTCGGAGCTTACCGCCGTATGTGGGAATGAGTCTAGATCATCCTGGATCGCCCGGGTCAGTCTACTGATCGATCCCGTGTCCCTCACTACTACCCATCGCCTCGTGATCAGGGTTCGCTCAGGATAAAGCTGTGTACCTCGCCCAATCCCCGGGAGATAGACGAAGCTCCAGATCTGCATTTTGAGTCGAGTGTCAACATATTAGTTGCATTCATGAATTTCATTTGCATAATCATGTAAGAAGGCATTTAGAATTCAGCATTTACCTGTAGGAAAGGTGAGAAGCTGCCCAGCATCGTCCGTCGGTCCGTGGTGCTGAGCGACTCGAAGAGGAAGGTGAGCGCTGCCGCTCCCCATGCATACTTCCCCACTCTACCCAGATCCTCCAGCAATGGCAGTAATATGCAACTAATCACATCAGCTCGGGTCGAAAAGAGTAGTTTCCCGAACAACAGCATTAGGAACTGTCTAAGGACTTGGTCTCCTTCCTGTCCAGCCTCCGCCTCCACTCGTGGGCGTACTTGCTCAATCACCCTGTCTAGATGCTGCTCGGGTAGCTCCCCGACTGCTATCGCTGCTACTCTCAATCCCAGGCTGTCCTACAGTCTCGATCTCGAAAGATGGGATGATGTCTACCCCGGCCTGATCAAGTCCAGCCCTAGCAGCTCCTGGGCTAGCTCTCTATAGTCGCCATATGTCCACCCAGTCACCGCTGCTCCGTGCACTCTCAATCTAATTATCCTAGCCATGTCCTCCAGTGTTGGGATCATGTGACCCCAGGGGAAGATAAAAGCTCGGCTGATCGGATCCCATCTCTCATGGAGCGCGTACAGGAGTGGAGTGTCCATTCTGGTCACCTCAATGCTCAGCACTTCGGCGAAGCCCATAGCAGCCAATCTCTCTCTTTGGAACTCGGGCAATGCTTGGTACACTGCCCGGATCTGCAGCCAAGAAATCCTCATCCTTCTTTTCCCCTGCACATGTAGAGCATAAGTCAGTCATTTGCATCATAAATTCATTTCATTGCATTAATATAATGAAAAAAAGAATTGAATAATTGAAAATCCCCTAAAAATTGTTTCTGCCTCTGGTTACTCTGACGGCCCTATGGTGGTGTGTCACAGTACTCTAACGCACCAGGGGTGGTGCGTCAGAGTTGTGACGGTCGCTGTAACGACCGTCACGTTCCTTGCAAAGCGGCGTTCTCCCCTTCGTTTTCCTTGGCTTTCCAAAATGGCCATATGGCCTACAATCATTCCTAAAGTGTCCCCAGACCCGTTTTCTACCCTCCAAACATACATGCATGCAACAAAAAAATTAAAAATTGAAGCTTTGGGGTGGGCAGCCTACCTCGCAGTCTTGGCCTCTCTTCTTCTTTTTCTTGCTCGTCGTGGCTTCCTCCTCACCTATGGCCTCCCCCATAGCTTCCTCGGCCGCCTCTACTATCTTGGGAGGAGCTTCCTCCATTGGTTTGCTCGTCGGAAGGCTTGGAGCATCCTCTTGCTCAATCCGATGCCGGAGGTGCCGGATGGCCATTCGTTTTCTTCCCTTTCTCCCTCGCCTTCGGTGGTTGGGATGGCTCGCCGCCGACCATCGTTCGACGGACGGGGCTGGACGGTGGAGGTTTTTGGCACGGTTGTGGTTTTGGGCGTTTTTGGCGTTTGTGGTTGAATGAACGAATGACCGTTCGGTTTTGTTTTTTTTGAACGATCAGGAAATGTAACGGTCTATCGTAAGACCGTCACATATCTCTGACGCATCCTCTTTGGACCGTTAGGTCATTTGAAACGATGTCTTAAAGAATGTGAACCACCATACTCTAACGGCCCAAGGCTGATCCGTCAAAGTGTTCTAACGCACCCATCTCAGACCGTTACATGGTTCAAAGTATTTGATGAATGATGATGCTATATTTATCAGGATTTTCATGATTGTTTAAGTATCTTGCTTTGATGCTCATTGAATGGCCATGCCTTGTCTTATCAATGGAATTCATGCTTATTGTTGATGGCTAACCTCTTTTGTTGAAGCTCATGCCCTTAAGTCATCATGCTTTGCCGTTCGCCAGGCAAGTAAGTCAGGTATTGTATCTCGATTCCTTATCCCTTAATGCATTACTATATGTTATCTATGATATATTATCTCGAGAACCGGCTGGTCATTCATGTGTTCTGGGATTTGATGTTCCCCTTAAACAAAAATGATGATGATCTAAGTGCACATGTTTAATCGTTGGATAGGCCGTTAGGTTGGAAAAATTTGGGGACGATGGTTCTGTCTTGCATGCTGTGGTTGCAGATAGTGTCCTGACCTTGGTTTCTCTGGTCTAGCAATACTATTCTCGAGTATCTTATTATTTTATCTTTCTTTACATTTGTTTTAATGATTTCTTTATTTTAGCCCGGCATGCATCATACGCATCTTTGAGTGTTCATGAACCTTCATCTGTCCAGGTGTCTCAGTAATAGTGAATAACTATGTGTTCTTAATCCTGAGTGAGGAGAGTCATTCCACTCTGAGTTCGAAGGTTTCCTTCGATCTGCTCGCTTGATTTGGTTAGCTTAAGATTTCTGTCTGGAGTTAGTTGGTTGTTTGTTTCCTTTCCATTGCTCCGGACGTTGGCCGTGTTTTCCTTTCCTTAGTTGTTAATTCCTCCAGACATGCGTCCTTTGGTTGCCTTTCCCTGTGATTAGTTCGAAGCTTTCCAGAAGATTCCTATTGCTTATTGGTTTAGAACGGGTGTCGTTTGCTTTAACGCTCGCTTTTTAGTCCGCTTCGCTTCATCTCCCCTTCATCTCCATGTTCCATTTTGCTTTCGCTTCACCTCCGCTCGCTCCCCTGCAAAGAGGACATTAAGGAGGGGCATCTGTTGACACCCGTTTGATGACCAATAAGTTAGGTCATCTCCTTGTTCACTCTATATGATGCTCCGAGTTGTTCACCTTTGTTGAGCCTTCTTGATCAGTTTGAGGTCCATTTCTTGAGTCATGTCTTCTTGGTTGAGTCTGGTTCCTTGCCTTTTTTCCGTTGGATGAAGCTTAGCAAGCTTTCTTTTTTTGGCACTCTATTGTCTCTAACGGTCCTTTGATGGGGCGTTATATTACTCTAACGCATCTACCCTGGTGCGTTACATCTTCCAGAGTCCTTAAGCTTGAGCCTTATTTCCAAAGCTTATCTTTTGCCTACCCGTTGAGTGTGATGGCCTATCGTGCGACCGTTACCTTGTTGTAACGCATCTACACTTGACCGTTACATCTATCTAGAGTCCAACGTTTGAAAACTTCCCCCATTGATCTTATCTTCTTAAGGGATAAGGTTGTGTGACGGTCTCTTCCTAGAGCATTACATCCCTATGGCGGTCTATCGAGCAGCCGTTACATCAACAGAGAGTCCTGCCAAGCCTGGTCTTTTCTCTGCTACTCCATGGCCGACTTGAGAGTTTGTTTCCTTGATTTCTCTTCCAAATCTGATCCTCAGAACCTTCTGTTCGATTCTATGGACTCTTGGGAGTATTATCTTCAAGAGTTTGCTAAGAAACGTCCTCTTTTCTAGCTGGTATCCTCAACTCGAACGTAGACTTTGAGGGCCTATAAATAGAACCCTTGACTTCATGGCTTGAAGAGGAGAAATCTGGAGTTTACATCGAAGTGATGTCGCATCCTGGAGCTAGAACCAACCAAGGACAGCTGCTTCCCACGTCCATCTACTTCCAAAGTTCAGGGAGTATCGATTTCAAGGGTTTAATTTAGTCAAGTCATTGTTCTTAGTGTTTTCCCCTCTTCTAAGCAATCATAGCATTGCCCCTCTCCATCTTTCACGTTCTTTCTTCTATTGCATTCATTTAAAACATCCTCCCATCTTTTAAAACACCTAGAGGGGTTTAAAAAACCAATCTCCCCGGTATTTCCCTCTCCTTTTGCATGTTCATAAGTTCTTTGGATTATTGATACTACTTTGTGAAAGGGCTAATCTGGGCTATTTTTCTTGTGTCTTCCACTCTTTTGCAGGTTTACAGATTCCTTAGCGCGAGGCCCAAGCTCTCTGGCCGGTTGGAAAGCTTGGAGATCAAAAGATTCCCAACCTTATTTTGCAGAAGCTCTGACGGTCCATCACATGCGCGTTAGAGTGTTGTAGCGGTCTATCGTGAGACCGTCACAGTTCTGTGACGCACCATACTTCGACCATTACATCAGACAGAGCTGCAGTTTCCTGATTATTTTCTCTCTCCCATGGGCGGGAGCATCATCCTCCTATGCCAAGGTATTTATCAGGTCTTGGGCTTATTTTTATCTTGGTGGCGATCACATCTTTCCTTAGTTTGGGCATTAGCTTTCTCTTTTGTCATATCTCTTCTTTACTTTTGCTTGTTCCACCTCTCCGGTGTGCTTTCCTTTATTCTTTATTCCACGCTCCGGCGTGTGTTTTTTTTCTTTGCTTAGTTTAGTTTTGATTGAGATAGCATGCCCATGCTAGAGCTTGTTTTGGTTGCCTAGGTTAATGTTTCGCATGTTCATAGGTTGATTGATTTCATTACTTGGCTCATTATCTGCTCATAGTTGGCATCATAGCCGATCTTGCAAAAGAAGGGGCACATTAAAACCAATAGCCGGGGCCGAATACTCGAAGAACATAAGCCGCAAGGTAGCTCATGGTGACAGCTAGAGGAAAACAGCCCCTGGTCTCCCACCAGTGGGATGAGGAAGCTGATATTCTAACCGCCAATGTGGTGACGGCGGAAGAAGAAGATGACGTCCTCCTCGACATCCTGCCCGAGGGTCCGTCTGGGGAAGCAACAGAAGCCATTCCCAGCACGGCAACTATGGACCCATCGGTCCTGATACTACTTCAAAGATTTGGGGAAGAGATAGACTTGATGAATAAACATCTGATGGAGAAGACTGAACAGTCATCAGCTTCCAAGCCGCCCGAAGTCCGGGGTGAATCATCCCGGGGAGCGATTTGTCATGTCTACCCTTTGCCAATCTACACCTTGCCTCAATCGTCAGAGCCAAGCATGGCGACAACTCAGTAGCGGCCACCACAGTCGCAGCCATTGATGCCGCCGGTGCTCCCTCAACTGCACCAGGCACCCCCACTGCTGCGTCCTCCCCAGGCGACCACTCTGGTCTCCCCATACCTACAGCATGCACACTTCTATCCGGACCCAGTCGACCCCACGGTCATGAATCGGATGATGGTGGAGAGGATGATCGAGCTGATGCTCATAGAAAGAAGTGAAGGCGAGTACGTCGCATTTGATGCCTATCGGGTGCCATACCCGCAACACCATGCTGCCAAGCGGCTTCCCCCAGGAATCAACAAGCCGCCCATGTTCGATAAGTTCAACGGGAAGGGATCCCCGAAGGAACACGTCACATATTATATGAATGTCATGGGTGATCTGGCCACCGATGAATCATACTTGCTAAAGTTTTTCGGGTCCTCACTGACGGGGCTCGCATTTGAATGGTACTCCAGCCTCTCGGTCGGGTCGATCAGCGACTGGTCAGATATGCAGAGGAAGTTCAGGGAAAGATTCCATGTTACGGAGAGGGAGGTTACAGTGGCCGAACTCTACTCGACAAAGGAAATGGCAGATGAGACAGCCCTTGACAATATTAAGAGGTGGAGGAACCTCGGAATGAGGTGCAAGCAGCCCTAGCATCAGGAGGATGCTGTGCAAATATGCAAACAGAACCTCAGGCGGGAGGTTCTAGAAAAGATGATCAGAATGGAAATATGGTCGTTTGACCGACTAAACAATATCATGGCCGAGGTGGAAGCCTTTCTGGCCAGACCTACTCGTACATCAACTGCCGGCACAACCCAGAAGGGCAAGGCAATGGAGCGGCGCCCGGCGCCTAAAGAAGCGAATGCTCTTGACATCAAGGCGTTCGAACAACAGAAAGATAAGGGCGAGAAGGCAGTCACTCCACAGCCTGCAAAAGCCCCTGACGGCAAAGAAGGTCCCTCGCTACGGGACAAGATGAAAAAAGCCTACTCCTTTCCGAAGGACAAAACTAGGATTTTGTTTGATTGGGTAACGGAGTATGGCGTGGTCACCCTGCCAGAGTCAAAGAGGCCGGAGGACCTGAACAGGAAGGACAGTCCAAGATTCTGCCCCTACCACAAGATGCTGGTGCATCCAATCGAAAACTACTATGTTTTCAAGGACATCATCGAAGGGATGGTGAATAAAAATGAAATAGAATTGGGAGAGTACAAAGTGGACCCTCATCAGCCACATGAAGCCCCTCTTAGAAGAGCAGGAGTCAACATGATCTCCCTATATCAGGCATTGCCCGAGGAGATCTCTGAAGCAAGTACGCGGAGCACTTATGGAACTCATTTCTTGGGTCCACAAAGGGACAGTAGGGATGGCAGCAAGCCCCTGCGAAGCACAAAAGGAAGAAAGCACCCCGCCCGAAAGTGGGGGCACATATCTGTGGTGTTACACCATGACTCGCTCCGCCGGTGGCAGCACCTACATGGACCACTCCACCTGCAGCCATCAGGATACCTACACACAATCGGAGGAGACAAACTCCGCTGTCGGTGGTCAAGGAAACCAATCCTGGGGTCCGCCGACTACAAAACCTTATTGAAGGGCTAGACGAGTATGTGCAGCCCGAATTGAAGCCTTTGCTGGTGCAGGACCATGTCCCATGACAAGAACTGGATCAGCTTTCCCTCGAGCAAAGGGAGGAAGCTGAAGCAGCACCCGATAAGGAGGGCAGTCTGTTCTGGGGGCAGGTGCCTGCTGAAGCAAGAAAGAGGAAGAAACAAAAGAAGAAGAAAGGAAAGGCCACTATGATCGATAAAGTGCAGGTTATCTCCTATAATACTCCATCAGCACTCTTCAACCTGCCTAAAGAGGAGGAAGAAAAGGAAATTTGCTTCACACCCCATGCTGGGGAAGGCAAGGCCGAGGCCGCAACCGCTGCACATGCCACCCGGTCAGGTCGAAAATGGGGGCGCCAGCCGCCGCCCAACCACAACATCATACTCAGGGGAGAGTAAACCTACAAGACACCTCCCCGGAGGTCAAAGAGGTACAGATCCCTCCTCCGCCAGGATTATATAACAAGAGTGGGGGCAAGATAGTCCCTTCATTCCTTGAATTTATGAAGATGTCTAAGGGAAGCAGCCATGCCAGGAGGCTAACCCTATGCCCGGGGATGTTCACCCACAGCCAACACAATCTGCCAAAGATCCAAATACAGATGGAGCTTGCCCTGCAGTAGCTAATGCAGAGCGCCAAGGATCTGGTACCAGCCAGAAAGGTGCCGAGTCCGAAGCAGATGAAGTAGGTTTGCCAGGGGCTGCAACTCAGGACTCTCTCAAGCCCAGGTGGGCTGAAGAGATGAAGCTATCCAATGTCCGAGCTAGGAGCCAAATAATGAAGCTACTGAAGAAGCTCCCAGCTCGATCTACAATCTGGGAGATCCTCTCTTTGAGTGAAGAAACTTGACAGGCGATCATCACTGCTCTGCAGACGCCTGCTCATTTTGAGACATGCTTGGCTGAAGTAATGTCGGAAGCTAGCATGACCTTCACTCTAGAGGATATGCTGCTACCTACCATCAGCCACAACAGGACGCTGTATATGAAGGGGCACCTGAATGGAAGGGAGCTGAACAGGATTCTGTTTGATCCCGGTGCAGCGGTCAACATCCTGCCCTATAGAATATACGAGAGGCACCACTTCAACGTGCATCTCGAGAAAGTTAGGGATATGCGCATTGCCGGCTTCAATCAGAAATGTGAAGCGTCAATGGGGGTCGCAGAGTTCACACTCACCTTGGCGGATTTCACTGCGACGGTGCAGTTCCATGTCATCGACTCCCGCACCTCGTACAAAGCACTACTCGGCCGCCCATGGCTGCATGAGAATATGGTGGTGCCCTCTACACTCCACCAATGTACCAAATACAGTCTCTAGGGGAAGGAGGAGAGAATATTTGCTGACCTCCACCCGATCGAGGTATTTGAATGTCACTTGGCGGACGCCAACCTATATGTGGGGGCCTTCTCGGAAGACCTCTAAAGCTAAGACGCCTACGGGGGCATCAAGAGGCGCATCCGATGACGATTGGTATCCACCACCACCGCGCGGATATGTCAAGCCAACGTGGTCTCCCATATCACGGCATCCGGGGACGTGGGCAGAATAGCACCTCCAACATTATACGCCGAAGCAAATGAAGTGTAAGTCGATCGGTAGCACAATTACATTGGAGTCCCGGAAGGCCTCACCAAGCCGATTCCCAGCCTTGATAACCCCACTGTCGAGCCTTTCAAAACTCGGGAGGTGACACAGGAAGATGGACCCAACGGCTTGTTCTATACGGCTGAAGAGCATCCTACTCGGGAAGACACAGATTGCTGCCTCCCCTAAGATATAGACAATCTGTCAGTCCCTGTCAAGGGTCTGGCATTCACAACCAGTCGAATGGCCAGGATGTTTCAGAAGCAGCACGTCCCCTCCGATCAGTCTCAAAAGCACAAGGAAGCTTTCTAGAAAATGTGGTATCCCGCAAGGCTGGATAAGGCAATGAGACGTGTCTCTCAGCACCCGGGGTTGGGCTTCACCTTGGAAGAATATTACTATAGTGGGCGATACAAGGTGGACACTATCTCCACCTTCTACCCTACTGAAGATAGCCCACCGGGGGAAACTTTTGATGAATACCCAGCGGGAGCTGAATATGCTGACCCAGCACAGCCCGAAAATCAAAAAGCGAAGACCATGATTCCATTCCGATGCTGGGAACAGTTCTGTCCAGGAGAGATGGCCCTTCAATCCAAATTTGATATGGCTAGCAGCAGCGAAGCCGAAGATGTTGAAGAAATCGGGACCTCTCCCTCAAGTAGAGTCCTACTGATATTGACCTCGGCACATCTCATGCCAATCGGGGAAGTCTCAGCCGACTCCGACCAAGAGGTATATGCTGCCAAGGAAGGGAGTGCTACTTCTATTGTAGATACAACTGCCTCAGAAGGCGAGATCTCCTTACCCTCTGCTACAAGGCTGGGATTCTGTCCCAGCCCAATGACAAGCAGCCATCAGTCTGTCACGACTGCAACCCCAACTACAAGGGCTGAAGCTGCTCTCTAGCTTTTGGAGACTGCAGCGGCGGTGGATTTGCTGAAAGAGCAATATGTACGGCCGCTATTAAATGAAACAGAGGACTCCCGAGAAGCTCTGATGATGTCAAATGAGGAAGTTGACGTCCTCGACCCTGAAGATGATATTCCAGATTTCGTCGACCTCCAATCGGCACCTCCGGAGATAGAATACGGAGGCCAAGCTACAGTCAACGAGCTGATAGAAGTCAACTTGGGAAGTGAGGAAGACCCTAGGCCTACCTTTCTCAGTGCCCAATTGTCGTCAGAAGAACAGGAGCTGTACATCCAGCTGCTGCAAGAGTACCGGGATTGCTTCGCCTGGACGTACAAAGAAATGCCAGGTCTGAGCCCCGCAGTTTCGCAACATGAGCTGGCAATTAACCCTGAAGTCGAGTCGGTGAAGCAACCGCAGCGGCGCATGAGGCCGGAGCTCATCACTCAAATTTGTACAGAAGTCGACAAGCTTATTGACGTGGGATTTGTCGAAGAAAATCAGTACACCATGTGGTTGGCAAATATCATCCCTGTGAAGAAGAAGAATGGACAGATCCGGATATGTGTTGACTTCCGAGATCTGAATAAAGCCTGCCCCAAGGATGACTTTCTGGTCCCAATAACAGAAGTCATGATTGATGCTACAACAGGCCATGAGGCCTTGCCATTTATGGACGGGTCGTCCGACTACAATCAGATATGGATCGCAGAGCATGACCGGGTCCACACTGCCTTCCAAACCCCTAAAGGCATCTATTACTATAAGAGGATGCCATTCAGACTAAAGAATGCTGGCGCAACTTATCAGCATGCAATGACCAGAATATTTGATGAGTTGCTATACCACAAGGTCGAATGCTACATAGATGATCTGGTGGTCAAGACCAGAAGAAGAGAAGACCATCCGTAGGACCTCCGAATTATTTTTCAGAGGTTGAGGCAGCATGAATTGAAGATGAACCCTTTAAAATGCGCATTCGGAGTGTCGAGCGGGAAGTTCTTGGGTTGCATCGTCAGATTTCGGGGAATTGAGATAGACCCTGCAAAGATCAGAGCAATTCAGGAGCTGCCTGCGCCAAGGAACCTCTCTGAGCTGAGATCACTACAGGGCCACTTGGCTTATATCCGACATTTCATTTCCAATTTGGCACGGCGATGCTAGCCTTTCCACAAATTGAGGAGGAAGGATGTTCCCTTCTACTGGGATGAAGATTGCCAGACAGCCTTTGACAAGCTGAAAGACTATCTGAAGACTCCTCCAGTGCTGGGCGCACTGGTGAAAGGACGGCCATTGATATTATATATAGCCGCCACACACAACTCTCTGGGGGCAATGCTGGCCCAAGATAATCAAGAAGGAAAAGAACAAGCCCTCTACTACCTCAGTCGGAGACTGGTCAGGACTGAGGATAAATATACTTATATTGAGAAGACCTGTCTGGCACTGGTCTTCGCAGTCAAGAAGCTTCGACACTATATATTGTCACATGAAATCATCCTAGTATCCAAGGAGGACCCACTGAAATATATTATGTCCTAGCCAGCACTCAAAGGTCGCTTAGGCAAATGGGCGGTCATCCTTATGGAGTTCAATATCTCCTATGTGCCTCGAAAGGATATTAAAGGTCAAGCTATCGCAGACTTCTTCGCCGAGCACCCGGTACCAGAAAACTGTCCGCTAGAACCGGAACTTCCTAAAGATGAAACCTTGGAAGCCGCTCAAGTGCAGTCCTCTTTGTGGCAGTTATATTTTGATGGCGCCTCCAGAATTGATACCTCTGCCACTGGGTCATCCAGGGTCAGAGCAGGAGCAGGCATAGTCCCGAAATCTCTAGAAGGAGAAGTTATGCACACATCTTGCTCAATAAACAAGCCGTGCACGATTAATGAAGCAGAATATGAAGCCCTAATAGTTGGGTTGCAGATCGCACTGTCCATGGGGATTCAGATGCTGGAAGCATTTGGAGACTCCATGCTAGTTATAAAGCAGCTGGAAGGAGAATTTGAGGTGCGAAAGCAAGAGCTCCTCCCCTACCATCAGCTGGCAATCCATCTGATGTCGAAGTTTTACTTCATCAGCGTCAAGCATGTCAAAGAGGACAGAACGCTCAGGCGGACGCCCTCGCTAAATTGGCCAGTTCTTTGGCAGTCCCGCTAGACACAAGCCTGAACATAACAGTGATCAACCGCCGGCAGGTCCCAAGTGCGACGGAGGTCAGGGCCGACAAACAAGAGATTGAGGTGGCAGCCGTCGAAGAGGTTCAACAGCCCGACTGGCGAGAACATCTCCTGCGGTGGTTTCAGCACCAGTAGCTCCCAAAAGAGAAAGAACAAAGAATGAAGCTCCTAAGGGTCAAAGACTCTTACGAGATGAGAAACGGAACCTTGTTCCGGATAATGGTGGATGCCCGAAGGAAAATTCTACTTCGTTGCTTGTCAGCAGTAGAAGCTAGGCAGGTGATGCAAGAAGTCCACGTGGGTTCAGCTGGAGCACATCAGGTTGGCTCGAAAATGAAAATCAAGATAATGAAATTGGGTTACTATTGGCCCACCATATTCGATGACTACTGCAAGTTCGCTAAGGCTTGTCATAAATGTCAAGAGCACGCCAATGTGTCAAGAAGACCTCCAGTGCCACTACATCCTACCTTACCAAGCTGGCCATTTGCTCAGTTGGGCACGGACGTGGTAGGGCCACTGCCAGCATCTTCATCAGGGTGCAAATACATCTTGGCTGCTACAGACTACTTCTCCAGATGGGCGGAAGCAGTTGCACTAAGAGATGTGACGGGAGAACTAGTTGCAAGATTCTTCCAGCAGAACATAATATTCTGGTTCGGAATTCCCAACTGGATTATCTCTGACAACGGTAGCCATTTCAGAAACCAAATGGTTTACCGGCTAGCTGACAAATATAAGATTGACTGGAGGACGTCGTCCCCTTACAACACTCAAGCCAATAGACTGGCAGAAGCCTTCATTAAGACACTATGCACATTACTGGCAAAGACTGTCAGATCCAATAAAAAAGACTGGGAAGAAAAGATGTACGAGGTGCTCTGGGCCTATCGTACCATCTATAAAACCCCAACCGACTGTTCGCCATTCTCCCTCGTGTATGGGTCCGAGGCTGTGGTGCCGATTGAATTAGAAGTCCCCTCGCTGCGAGTTGTCATCCAACATGGACTAGCCAGCGGTGAGCAAACTAATGCAGAAAGAAGATTGGAAGAGCTCACCGAGCTCGAAGGAAAGCGTCTCCATGCGTAACAGAACATTCAACTCTACCAAGCTCGCATGGCCCGTGCTTTTGATAAGCTGGTCAAAGGTCGAGAATTCAAGAAAGGAGACCTGGTAATGATCAAAAGAAGAGAAGTAATGGCCTCCAACCTAAAGGGAAGTTGGTCGAAAACTGGGTCAGACCATATATTGTCCATCGAGTATATGAAGGGGGTGCCTACATCCTGGTAGACTACAAAGGAGTCTTCCAGTTCTCTCCCCTCAATGGAAAGCATATAAATCTGTATCACACGATGCAACCGACATTCCCTCAGTGATCGGAATACCTCACCTTGGTCTAGTGGCACTCTGCCCTGACTGAGCTACCTTACCTTGGTCTAGTGGCACTCCGCCCTAACGGAGCTACCCTTACCTTGGTCTAGTGGCGCTCCGCCCTGACCGAGCTACCTTACCTTGGTCTAGTGGCACTCCGCCCTGATCGAGATACCTTACCTTGATCTAGTGGCACTCCGCCCTGACCGAGCTACCTTACCTTGGTCTAGAGGCACTCCGCCCTGACCGAGCTACCCTTACCTTGGTCTAGTGGTGCTCCTCCCTGACCGAGCTACCTTACCTTAGTCTAGTGGCACTCTGCCCTGACCGAGCTAACCTTACCTTGGTCTAGTGGCACTCCGCCCTGACCGAGCTACCCCTACCTTGGTCTAGTGGTGCTCCGCCCTGACTGAGCTACCTTACCTTGGTCTAGTGGCACTTCACCCTGATCGAGCTACCCTTACCTTGGTCTAGTGGCGGTCCGCCCTGACCGAGCTACCTTTACCTTGGTCTAGTGGCACTCCGCCCTGACCGAGCTACCTTACCTTGGTCTAGGGGCACTGCACCCTGACCGAGCTACCTTTACCTTGGTCTAGTGGCACTCCGCCCTGACCGAGCTACCTTACCTTGGCCTAGTGGCACTCCGCCCTGACCGAGCTATCTTTACCTTGGTTTAGTGGCACTCCGCCCTAACCGAGCTACCTTACCTTGGCCTACTGGCATTCTTCCCTGACCGAGCTACCTCACCTTGGACTAGTGGCACTCCGCCCTGACCGAGCTACCTCACCTTGGACTAGTGGCACTCCGCCCTGATCGAGCTACCTCACCTTGGTCTAGTGGCACTTCGCACTGACCGAGCTACCTCACCTTGGTCTAGTGGCACTCCGCCCTGACCGAGCTACCTTACCTTGGTTTAGTGGCACTCCGCCCTGACCAAGCTACCTTATCTTTTTCTAGTAGGCACTTCGCCCTGACCAAGATATCTTTACCTTGGTCTAGTGGCACTCCGCCTTGACCGAGCTACCTTACCTTGGTCTAGTGGCACTCCGCCCTGATCGAGCTACCTTTACCTTGGTCTAGTGGCACTCCGACCTGACCGAGCTACCTTTACCTTGGTCTAGTGGCACTCTGCCCTGACCGAGCTACCGTCACCTTGGTCTAGTGGCACTCCACCCTGACCGAGCTACCACACCCCGGTCTAGTGGCATTCCGTCCTGATCGAACTATCCTTACCCCAGTCTAGTGGCACTCTACCACAACCGAGCTCGCATAATATCAACAACATTGCCAACGCAGGCCTTACGCCTGAATCGGCTCAGATCTATCCTTTGCGTCAGCATTATTTCCTTGCTGCCGAATAAACCCTTTTTCACAACGCAAGACTTCGTGTCCTAGCTGACCCTTATACAACATTGCCATTGCGGGCCCTACGCCCGAATCGGCTCAAATCTATCCTTTGCGTCATCATTGTTTCCTTGCTGATGAATAAGCCCTTCTTCTCGGCGCAAGACTTCGTGTCCTAGCTGACCCTCATACAACATTGCCAATGCGGGCCTTACGCTCAAACCGGCTCAAATCTATCCTTTGCGTTAGCATTACCTTCTTGTTAACGAATAAACCCTTTTTCTGGCGCAGGACCTCGTGTCCTAGCCAACTCTCTCAACATCCTCATGTTATATGAGCAAAAAAAAAAAGCACAAAATAGGAGTTAAAAATAGAGATACCCCGCCAGACTTGTTCCTATATTCGGAACAAGGGCAAAAATGGCTATAGCCCGACTGTGGCGAAAACCCGAAAGGGCATCGCAGGTAAAATCGGGTACCCCGCCACGTGAAAACCAGGAAGGGCGCGTGGGCAAAAGTAAGAGGGGGCTGGCCTTGGTGAAAACCCAAAAAGGCGCTTAGGTCAGTAAAGTGGTAATCTAAAAAGTTCCTCTTTATTCTCCTCCTAATGAGACTCCCAAGGGACAACAATCAAAAGTCCCGCCAGAGATCCCCTACAAACCCGTGTTCAACCCTCGTCATCATCGGCGAGATCGGTCGACCTCTACCTTTAACTCGGACCTTTCATCCTGGTTAATGAATATACTCCTTGCTTCGATGTGTAATCCATGTCGATGAACAAACCCGTGTTTGACCCTCGTCATCATCGGTGAGATCGGTCGACCACTACCTTTAACTCGGACCTTTCGTCCCGGTTAATGAATATACTCCTTGCTTCGATGTGTAACCCATGTCGATGAACAAACCCGTGTTCGACCCTCATCATCGTCGGAGAGATCTGTCGGCCTCCACCTTTAACTCAGACCTTCCGTCCCGGTTAATGAACATACTCCTTGCTTCGACATGTAAACCATGTCGATGAACAAACCCACCTTCAACCCTTGTCATCATCGGTGAGATTGGTCGACCTCTATCCCTTAGCTTGGACCTTTCGTCCATGTTAAGAACTGTACAGTCTTTTCTTCGGCATTTAACCAATGTCGACGAACTAAATTAGGGCCCGACCCTTATCATCATCGATAAGGCCGGTCGGCATTTTAGCAGACAAGTTCTCCCATGTTCTGGATTCTCCGTGGAATAAAAAAAAAGAGAAAAGTAAGAAACAAATGGGGTTAAAAATAGAGATACCCCGCCGGTCTTGTTCCTAAACTGGGACAAGGGCAAAAATGGCTATAACCCGGCTGTGGCGAAAACCCGAAAGGGCGTTGCAGGCAAAATCGGGTACCCCGCCACGTGAAAACCCGAAAGGGCTCGTGGGTAAAAGCAAGAGGGGGCTGATTTCGGTGAAAACCCGAAAGGGCGCTTGAGTCAGTAATGTGATAAAAAAAATGATGAAACAAAAAATGATGATGATGATGTAGTAATGAGGCTACCCTCGTTCATCATTCCACTTCCATCTATCTTTCCGACCCTTGTCACCATCGGTAAGATTGGTCACCATCTTTTCGACCCTTGTCACCATCGGCAAGATCGGTCGCTACCCCTTTCGGTCCTTGTCACCATCGACAAGGCCGGCTACCTTTTCGGCCCTTGTCACCATCGTCAAGATCGGTCGCTATCCTTTTCGACCCTTGTCACCATCGACAAGATCGGTCCCTACCCCTTTCGGTCCTTGTCACCATCGGCAAGACCGTCTACCCTTCTCGACCCTTGTCACCATCGGCAAGACCGGCCATCTTTTCGACCCTTGTCACCATCGGAAAGATCGGTCGCTACCTCTTCGGCCCTTGTCACCATCGGCAAGACCGGCTACCTTTTCGGCCCTTGTCACCATCGACAAGACCGGCCATCTTCTCGACCCTTGTCACCATCGGTAAGATCGGTCGCTATCCTTTTCGACCCTTGTCACCATCGGTAAGATCAGTCGCTACCCCTTTCGGTCCTTGTCACCATCGGCAAGACCGTCTACTCTTTTTGACCCTTGTCACCATCGGCAAGATCGGTCGCTACCTTTTCGGCCCTTGTCACCATCGACAAGACTGGCTACCTTTTCGGCCCTTGTCACCATCGACAAGATCGGTCGCTATCCTTTTCGACCCTTATCACCATCGACAAGATTGGTCGCTACCCCTTTCGGTCCTTATCACCATCGATAAGACCATCTACCCTTCTCGGCCCTTGTCACCATCGGCAAGACCAGCCATCTTTTCGACCCTTGTCACCATCGGTAAGATCGGTCGCTACCTTTTCAGCCCTTGTCACCATCGGCAAGACCGGCTACCTTTTTGGCCCTTGTCACCATCGGCAAGACCGGCCATCTTCTCAACCCTTGTCACCATCGACAAGATCGGTCACTATCCTTTTCGACCCTTGTCACCATCGACAAGATCGGTCGCTACCCCTTTCGATCCTTGTCACTATCGGCAAGACCGTCTACTCTTTTCGACCCTTGTCACCATCGGCAAGATCGGTCGCTACCTTTTCAGCCCTTGTCACCATCGGCAAGACCGGTTATCCTTTTCGACCCTTGTAACCATCGACAAGATCGGTCGCTATCCTTTTCGACCCTCGTCACCATCGACAAGATCGGTCGCTACCCCTTTCGGTCCTTGTCACCATCGGCAAGACCATCTACCCTTCTCGGCCCTTGTCACCATCGGCAAGATCGGTCGCCACCCTTCTCGGTCCTTGTCACCATCGGCAAGGCCGGCTACCTTTTCGACCCTTGTCACCATCGGCAAGGCCAGTTACCTTTTCAGCCCTTGTCACCATCGGCAATTGCGCCTACCTTTCGGTCCTTGTCGTCATCGATGGGACCGATCAACATTCCCCTGACCTGGACCCTTCATCACCGTTAAGCAATTAACTTCTTTTGCTTCGACATATAACCTCTATCGATGAATAAACCCTACCCTCAATTTCCGTCAGTGTCAATAAGTCTGGCTGGCAAGCCGTCTGACCTTATTTCCCAGCCCTAAGGGGCCTCTACACTTTTTGGTCCTTTGAACTTTTGGGCCTACGTTAGCCATTGCTTGGTCCCGAGAATGGTCACGGCACGATGGAGCGAACACCTCACCCCTTTGTTGAAGGCGTGAGCGCTCTCCTGCCCTAGTAACTCAGCGCTCTCCTGCCCTAGTAACTCACATACTCGGGCTAGAGTTGACTGGCGAGTAGGAAGAGGAAGGAAAGGAATAATGAAAGAATGTAGTCGTCATTTAACAGCAAATGAAGATTTTTTTATTCCTATGAAATAAAAAGATACATGTTACACGGGGCATACCCCGGAATACATAAAGTCCATTAAACAGGGAGGGGAATAGAGGAGACTATGGCAGCGGGCGTCAAGAAGATGTCCTCCATCTCCGGAATACCCATAGAAGGATGGCGGGTCAGTTCTTGCAGCCGAGACTCGGCGACCTCTAGCTGGGACAGTTTCTCCTCGAGGGAAGCAGCTTGTCCCTCGGCCATTTCTGCTTCCTCTATCTTCTGGACTTCCAGACACTCTATTTCTTGAAGCTCAGCCTCTGCCCTTGAAAGTTCGGCCTGCAGCTCTACTATCCGGGCCGTAAGGAAACTTTGACGCTACAAAGAGGCACTGGCATCATCCCTCATCTGTGCTACAGTCCCTTTCAGAGAGATGAGAGTCACTCGGCATTCAGCTCGCTCTAATGTTATGGCCGTCAGCTGGTCAGCTACCTCTCGGTCTAAGAACTCCCTTCTGTTCACATATTTCAGCAGCATAATTACACGTGGAGTCTAGTCGTCCATGGGGCAGCCGAAAGCCAACAGCGAGCGGGACAAGTGCTCTATCAAGCCGCTTAGCTGAACATAAGTCAAATCTCGGCTGGCCGATATGGTCTACTGAAGGGTCCCGAAGAACTGCCACACGAGGTCACTCGATGACTACAGACCGAGCAGTGACGTCTCGGGTAGTTCGAACTCCACTCTGCTGTCCACGGTGGCCCAGATATCATCGCTCATCCCAGAAGACAACGACGGCATGATCTGCAGCGCACTTGTATGGGGAACCACTATAGTAACCGATATGGTAGATGGAGTCTCGATGACGGCGACTTCCCCACTAACCCCTTGGGATGAAGCTGCAACAGGAACATCAAGAGCCAAGGACATCTGCTCCTCGCCTCCAACTTGACTGACCCCCATATGGCTAGTTTCAGCAATAAGAGCCAGGGCCCCATTAGTCCCGGCTTCCTCTTCAACGATCTCTCCCGCATCTACCTCGGGGGGGGCACCTTTCTCTGAAGCCGATTGTTGTGCGACTTCCAATGGCCGGGAGTCTTCGACTGCCATCGACTCGTCAGCCCTCACAAATACTCCAGGTCTTGCTAGACCCGCAGCCGCTGCATAGTCCTTGGGATATCGCAGTGTGATAGGCCGCAAGATTGGCGGGAAGGTTGCATGACCCACACCTAGAGCCGGGAGGGGTATCTGCACCGTTATGGTTGGCAGCACCACCTCAGTCTGCACTAGAAATATATATATCAGAGAGCTGAAAAAAAAAAGAAAGGAAGGGCAACAAGCACCGATCACGGGGGGTTCCTCATCTCAGCCGGCACTAGGCTCAAATCTACAAGGGCGACCTCTGCAGCCCCAGCCCCTTCACTTACAAGTGATCCTGACGGCCCAGGACCGCTCCATGACAACCGGGGCAGGCTGAAAGTTAGATGATCACTTTCAAAAGCCAAAAATGCCCCAGCATACTCAGTCTCTGTGTCGACCGGTGGGAACTCCTCGTCACTGGAGCCACCACTGTAATCAACCTTCTCAGAGGAAGAAGACTCCTCTGCTCTTTCTAGACGCTCCACCATCGGAGCATGAACCTCACTAGGAGGAGCATCACCCTCAGTAGGGACTTCCTCCATGCACTTCACACTAGGAGCAGTAGTTGATGGGATCTCAGGGGCAAGCTCGCCCTGCTCCCTAGCAATAGCTTCCTTTGCACCCTCCGCTCCCGGAAGTAATGACAGTTGCATGTCAACTAAAATTTATGGCAAGAAATAGTCAAGCCGATGGAAGACATGAAGACTCGCAGTGGTGTCGCGATTAAACTATAAATTACCTTCCATTTCCTATCTGGGCGTTGGAGAAGGCAGATCTCTCTCTACAGGAGTAGTAAGGATTTCCTCTGCCCCTTCCCTAGCCACGGCGCCTACCGTCACCTCCAGCCCGATGACCGCAACGACTGTGTCGGTAGCTGTCAACACGGATTAGCCGAAGCAGCCAAAGTGAGCCAATGAATTCTGAAGAAATGAAGATCTTACCTTCAGCTTCTTGCCCCTGCGTGCGGGAAGCCTCGAACTCCTCAAAAGATACAACCGGAGGAAGAAAGGTTGCTGGTTCCTTTTCTGCGGTCTTCCTCCGTCGTGCCCGTGTCACTCGGGTCACTGCCGCCTTGGACTTCCAAACGGCCTCCCTCAACTGGGATCGGGTCTTCTTTCTCAAATCGCTAGGAGGCAGTGGCGTCGTGGTCGGAGCCGGCTCGGGAGCCTCAAAGTATGCTGGATTCTGAGCTTTTATTATTAGCTCCCTAAAGTGTCGGGTCTCCTCCAAAGTGGGTCGGACTGCATATGCACGAAGGTGAGAATAATACATGACAATGAAGAAAAGAAGCTAGTCGATGGGCCTGAATAAAGAGATGGAACATACTTGCTGGACCCGTGTAAAAGGGGAAGAGAGGCCAATAATACAGCGAGGGCACTTTGTCTCTCGAGGCTGCCTCGCGAATAAGCCAGCATAAATCTCCTATCTTTTCACTCGGCTCGGCCAGCAGCGCCAGGTCCTCGTGGCCACGAGAAGACAGGTGATAATATAAGCTCAGGTGGTCCAGCCCCCATCTGTCAGCATACTTGAATGAGATATGAAGGGGCCGGTCCAGAATGGCTTCGCTAGGACCACCCACTGAAAGACCATGCGATCGGAGGAGCGCAAATAGCCAAGGGGTGTTGTCATATAGAGCATCCCGCCTGTCTTCCCTACGGATGAAAGTCCGATAGGGGTGCAGCCTGTCAACCTCGGGGCGCCAGTCAGCCACCACCGAGATGGGTTCCTCCACTAGCAGAGGGAGTTGCTGAAGAACCACCCTCTCGCTGCTTACCCAGCATAGACCCCGAAGCATTTTCACATAGTCATCCTTGCTGATTGTGGGCAACTTCGGGTCACCTTTGGTCCTGCGGCTTTTCATGGCTTTTCAGGCCTCAAGATAGGCCCTCACTTCCATGTTGGTCCAAGATTTCAGCTTCTTGAAATAGGAGGGCTCAATATCAAGGGTTGGCTCCGGCTGAGAGTCCAGAAATCTATGCTCTGCTACGGCCCAACACTCTCGACGGGAGCTCCTGTAGAACCCCATCCGCGCGTTCCACCACTTGATATACTCAGGAGTAACGCGGCGGAAGCGGGCAGGGGTTGGCACCCTGAAAGAAACATCTTCTCGGCGGTGGAAGAAGTCCCACCATATCCAGGCATCCCCATTTGAAACTTGCCCGGCTCTGTGCCTATTGGGCAACGCAAATTGTGAAGAGGGATGCAAAATGTGCTGGTCATAGCCAAAGTTCCGGCTGAAGCGGAACGGATAATATGGCTCCAGCCATAAAATGCCGCTCTTTCGGAATACAAGGACGCTTGGCTTGATAGCCAACGCCCAGTCAACCAACTCCTGCTCAAGGATGGGGCTTATACACTTGGCCCCATAGATTGGAGGATATACTCCTCTGTCTCGAAGAGCTTGCACTGCCTCGTCCTGTTCACGAGCGGGCTGGAGTGGGCAGCTAAGCTCCAGAAGTGAAGGACCCCGGGTGAATCTGTAGGAATCCGGGCCAACTTGCCCCGAATGGTGAAGAGTTGCTCCGCTAGTGAGGACGGCTCGACACTCGCGAACTCTATCATTCGCGGGATAAGATGAGCTGACTGTAATGCCCGAGGGGCAGCCTCCGGAAAAAGGGTACAAACCCAAGCATTGAAGAAGTGTAACGGACCAACCGTCCATAGATTCCGGGGAAGACGCATCTTGTGCAGGTCTCCCAGCATTTTGTAAGTGAGGCATAAAGCCATTAGGCAAAGGAACAGCTTAGTACCCCAAGCCATGAGACATGCGGGATAGATAGCCTCTGCTCTAATCACGCTCTCGTCACCTTGCGGGAGAGCGAAGGAATAGATCCAATAGACCAGGTATGTGGCATAGTGTGTGACTGCGTCGACACCAATGGGGTTCGGGTCCTCCCTCTCCCCTCTTCTTGAAGATGATGCTGCGCCCTGCCGTCGGACTCTCTTCTTCCTCTTCAGAGCCATCGGCGCTATTGGGGGGAAGTCCTCGTACTTCTTCTTCCCGCCAAAGAAATATTGGAGCCAGGTGCCCATCCGCACCCTTCGCTTCTCGCCTGGCTTTCTAGCTTCCCTCGTGTCATGTGACGAGTGGTAAAGTGTTCGGTACGCCTTCATCAGATAGCGATAAGCGTGGCCCGCCAGATACCGACCCTCACCGTCGGTCTGATCCTTCAGCCAGTCAGGCCAGCAGACTTCCTCGTACGACTCTCCGTTGATGGGTAGACCGCTAAGCTGTGAGTGGCTCCATAAATCCAGAGAAGTTTCTCCTTCTGAGGTATAAAAAGTGTTGTACTCGGGGTAGAATACTTCGATCATGCCACAGCATAAGCTTCGGGAGATGAAGTAGCGGTATCTTGAGGCGTACACGCTGTGATAGACGCCAGCCCTGGTCAGGAGGGGAGCGTAGTGCTGCAGCACATAATCCTGAACTCCACTGCTCCAGGTCTGAATGCGTGGGAGTCGGTGGCTCTCAGCTCGGTAAACCACCCCACGGATATTTGATGCTTAAAACGGACCGCCAGGCAATCCAGCAGAAAAGATTCTTCTCTGTAACCTCATTTCAACGGAGCAAGAAACAAGCCAAAGATCAGCTTCTCCCGGTCCACCCTGCCCGCGGAATCATTCCACCGAGCGGGTACAAATTCAGGGGCCCTGGTCAGTAGCCCATCTTCTAGAGCCAGATCTTGCAGTCCGAGCATGACGCTCCATTTCCTAACTTCTTCGGGAAGATAAATAGGCCTTCCCTGCACTACATAGTCTGTTAGACTATCCCTCTCCACTAGCAAGGCTTGCTCGGCTTTGCGGACGAGGAACAGGTATCTCTTTCCCTGAAGGTTGAAGCGCCGGAGGAAGGACATCAAATGTTTGTCCTTGGGGTGATCCCTCCTGATAGTGCCTTCCCGGTCATAATGAAAAGAATCGCCTCCAAGGATGAGAAGACGGCTAGTGTCCATAATATCGGTCTCCGAATCCGAGGATTCTGCAACTACAGCAAGCTGATTGTGCCCCCGATAAAGGGAATTGACATTCTCCCATGTCACCACCGCACGAGAAGCAGAAGAGGAAGAGCCAGATGCCATTTCTATCTGTGAGAAGGCGCATCAAACAATAAACAAAGTCAGAAAATAGTTGATCAAGACAAATTTCTGATAAAATTTCGGCAGAGTCTCCCCAGCATGGGAGATTGCCAAAGAGAAGTGGGAACACGTTCACTAAGGGAACGGCCGCTAAAAGCAGCCATCGGCATTACACCGAGGCCAAACGGGACACCCTGGGAAATAGCTCCAAGGGCAAGCCCTACTAGAAGCCTCCCGGGGCCCAAAGAATGGGTTTAAAACCCAAATGAACAACACTCCACTCACCCCTGAGAAACTCGCCCACGCCCTCAGCTCACTCGGCACCGCGGGAAGAGAAGAAAGGGAGGAGAGATAAAGAAATCTTACAAATGAACAGTGATGAAGGAAGAATGAGAGGGGAAAGCCTTATATAGGGGGGTTTTCGAATTTTAATCCGGCGCGCTATTTAGTGCGCCGAATTAACACTTCCGCAAACCAAAAGGCGTGCCGATTTAAGGCGCGTCGAATTAACCTCCTCCAAGCATCAGGCCGCGCCGGATTAATGCACAAAGCCAGCAGCGCACCGGATTAGCCTCTAAAAGCCCAGGTGCACGCTGGATTAACCCCGCGCCGTCTTAACATTGAAATGGCGTCGAATTGGCATCCGTGCCAGATTAAGGGTCGTTCCGAGCCTCTATCAATTAAAGATGAGATCATTCCAGGCGAAGCTCATCCGTCGACCTTGCTACACTCGTGCCTTGCTTGTAACACCCACGACTGGGGGCATTTGTTGGCACTCAAAATATCACTCGCGGCAATCAAGCCTCAAAGACGAATGACACGGCCCACTGAAGCACAGAAGCTGATAAATATCAACATATTGAAGACTTCTCAAGCTGTTGTTAGGATGCTAGGCCCGGATACAAAGGGGGGTGAATGTATCCCTCTAAAAATTATGCCCGAATTAAAACACTAAACGCTCAGATATGCGGAATAAAAACTAATGAGCTTTCCAAGAGAAGATGATGATCAAACAATTGATCAAATAGTTGGACTGCAACAATGCAGCCACCTGATCACACCAAACTCGCAAGCAGAGCTAATCAACCCAAGCACACTTAGCAGAAGACAATGCTCAGAGATTACTCCAAATTAACACAACTAACCAAACATGCACAACCTGTAAAGGGGAGGTAGAAGGCAAGGAACAAACGCACAAAGCACAATCACTTGCACAGGAGATTTTTTAGGTGGTTCGGTCACCAAGACCTACATCCACCCCTCACTCCCAACCGGAGTGAGGCTTCACTAGCCAATGCTAGAACCTTGAAGACTCAGTCTGCAACAGGTACTGACACACAGCTTGACCAGGGGAACAAACTCCCCTCTCCCTCCCAACCGGAGGGACACCCCAAGTGACTTCCAGTCACTTGGAAACCAGAGGTCGAAGACCTCTCTTCCTCCAGACCAGGAGGGACCCAACCAGTGACTTCCAGTCACCAGCAAACCAGAGGTCGAATACCTCTCTTCCTCCAACCAGAGGGACCCCTTGACTTGCAAACCACAAGCCCAGAACCGGAGGCAAGTCTCCCTTCTCCTGAATCCACAGGAGGATCCCGATCCCCAGCAGGGCAACCGGAAGAACAAGACTAACAAAAGAAACAAAAGAAAAAATATAGAAACATAAAAAGCACAGCAACAAAAGCTGGAAATAAAACACAATAGTCATTCTGGATTTGATCCACGAACAGACTGAACTGATCTGCAATAGACTCTCTCCTCCTCTCCTTTTCTTCCTCTTCTTTCTGCTTCTCTCTCTTCTCTCTTTCTTCTCACTTCTCACGAACACTATCTCTCTCTCTATATCTCTTTCTTTCTCTTCTGCTCTCAATCTCTAATTTATTCTCTTTCACAGGCTCTCCTTCTCTTCTTTGAAATTTTCTTCTTCTTCCTTCTTCTCTTCTTCTGCTGCTTCTCTTCTCTTCTTTTGCCCACACTCTCAGATTTCTTCGCTGGAGAGCTTCCTCTTCTTCTGTGGAGAGTTAACTCTTTTCGAGAGGATGATGGGGTGCTTTTATATCAGAAACAAAGCCTCCGAAGGTTGAGTAGAAAATGCCCTAGTGACCACTGATTGGTCCACTTGGCAGGGTAGCACCCCTTATCTAACACGTGTCAGCATCCTGCCTCTTTTTCCCATCGGATCACGTGCCCCATGTGTCTGGCTCGTAGGGTTCTATTTTGGAGACTGACCGCGTTGACGCACTGGCATCACTGTGTCTACCCTTGCTTGTACACATTTGAATTTGCCCCACTGCGTCGACCCTGCTGTGGATAGCGTTGACGCGTTCAAGACAGCTAGAGATAAGTCACCCTTTTCTTGCACTGCTGCGTCGATGCTACCAGTTGGTGGCGTTGACGCACGGATGAAAATTAGCAGTGTGTATTGGCCTCTATTCCGCCGCTGCGTCGACGCTTCCAACCCTTGGCGTTGACGCATTGATGATCCAGTGATCAAGTCTTCAGCAGATGGGCGTGCTGCGTCGACGCTTCAACATGCTGCCTTGACGCATTGTGCAACTGCGTCCATCCTTTGGTCACCTTGTCGATCCATCAACCTGCTGCGTCGACGCCACTTGATGAATGCGTTGACACACCAGAGAATCCACAAGCTTCTTTCTTGATTGTTTGAACTACTGCGTCCACGCCACTTGATCAAGGCATTGACGCATGGGTTTGTTCCAGCAGCTGAAATTTAATGTCTTCGGCCCTCTTGCGTTAAGGGGTTCATTAGCCTCTTCAGTCCCTGTCAGACAGATGAAACAAAGTCATTAGTTCTAAGTATATGCATTGCATTGTATAGACTTTCATGTGAAGACGAAAGCAATGTAAAGTATGCACAACGCAATGTATAGACTTAATGAATATAAAGACATCATAAGACACAGATGAACACAGGCGGTGTATGGACTTGATGTGTTCACTGGTGGATGTACACCCTTGCCCACTGTACAGACTTTGTAGCATAAAGGCAATGTACATACTTAGAAGGATTTGAACAGGAGTGTATAAACTTGGTTCCTGTAGCAAAAGATATGGAGTGTACAGACTTGGCCTTAAAACAAATGTATAGTCTTAGAATCATGGAGGCCAATGTATAGACATCAACTCTGCACATCGAATGTATAGACTTCAAGTGTGAAGACCATTGTATAGACTTTGGATTCGAAGACCAATGTGCAGACTTTGGATTTGAAGACCAATGTGCAGAGTTTGGATTTCACTGTAGATGTACAGAGTCTGAGGAAATGAAACGAGTCAGTGTACAGACTTCAAATTCCACTGTGGATGTACATACTTTAAGGACATGAAGCGAGTCAGTGTACAGACTTCAAATTGAAGACAGCCGTTGTACACACTTACGCTGAAGTCTGTATAGACTTTCCAAAGATGTATAGACTTTATGCGTGAAGCAGCACAATGAATAAGTGTGTACATTGGGAACCAGTGTATAGACATGACCTAATAGCCCAGTGTATAGACTTGAATAGCTGAGGCCAATGTACAGACTTGTCGAATGGCTCAGCAAAGTATAGACTTGGCGAACCACTGTAGATGTATAGACTTGACGACCCTGAGCCAATGTGTAGACTTCACGCTGTACAGACTTCAAAACTAATGTATGAAAAAAAGCAAGAGCTCTTTCAAAACAATTCCAATGTGTCAACGCTTTGAGTCCACTGCGTCGACGCACCAATTGACACATTTTATAGACCAACTCTGGGATAGACCAGTGAGTTGACGCAATGATCCCATGCGTTAACGCATTATGCAATACTCATGCAAACTCATGCATTCAATGCTGTATATCAGACACAATCCTATGCAATCATATCAGCAGCCATATTCAAAACACAATATCATCAGGCATATTCAAAACACAATATCATAATGCACTGACTGTGTTGCAATCATCAAAACAAATCAGCATGCTATCATCAAAACACAATGCACATGCTTGTGCCTAAGAGGCACAACATTCTCCCCCTTTTTGATGATGGCAACACAATGTGACAGTGAGTCACACACACAAGATTTTCTCCCCCTTTGACATGATCAAAAAGAGAAAGACAGTAAAAACAAGAGTGAAAAGTGCATTATGCATGCAAATTCCTCTAGAACATTCTCCCCCTGAATGAATTATTTCTCCCCCTAAATAATAGCTCCTCCTTAATAAGTGGAATCTTATGAGATGAATGAGAAGGATACCAGTTTGCAGGATCAAGCATCTACCGTTGCGCTAAAAGCTCGAGCTAGGGACATGAGCAGAAGAGTTTCAATTAACAGATTTTTCAAGGATGCTCCACACCCAAGAGGTTCAGCCAGATTTTCAAAGAGATATCAATCTCATAAATCCAAAACAAGTTTTTCAAAGTCTTCCATTATAAGGGCTTATGAATGAGCTTTATTGGACAACATGGTTTGAGCATGATGTATGCAGAGTTTATCAATAAAATTCTGTATTGATATCTAAAACCATGGTTTAATATAAATGAACCAAGCCCTCATATTTATCTTGATAAGACTCCCTTTCTCTTACACAATCAAATTTATTGACTTCTTTCGGAATTACATGCATCAGTATTGAAATCAAGCAATTATGAAGTCATATGATTTTATCTAGGGTTGTAGCAATTTGATTTTAGCATCAATATTCAGATATTTCAATTCGTTCAACAATTTTTCATGCTATAAATTTTACGAGCACTCTAGTTCAGTGCACACCTTGTAACTAGAGGATATACCTTGATCAGAGGCCAATATCCCTAAGCACTTAGTGTGACTAACTGTCATGCTTTACATGAACAGAGATAGTATTTACACATCATGACACACTGCAAATCATTTCTTGATGAGTGAATTATATTTCTCAGTGTGCATGTCATTGCTCTGCCTGATTTTCAATGAGATTTTATTCTGCAGAGTTAACTAAGACACCTCATGACACAGTCCTTTGGACATGGTTTCTTAGTGACCAAAGTCATTGCTCTGACAACAATTACCCTTTAGACAATTCAGACAACTTCCTTTGCTTCAAGTCAATAATAATTTCATGTACTTAACCAATTAAAGCCATGTATTCAATAATGCAGATTTCAGAAGATTTTACAGGACACAGTATGAAACGGATGGTTAAGGTTTATTAAATATGCTTCAGATATTTTTAAGAGATTTTAAAGTCAAACTCATTGAATACATTAAACTTAAACCACATGAGTTATTTCAGTCATTCATAAAAAACATATAATAGAATATTTCTAGTTCAAGAATTTTTCAGATTTATGATCGAGATATTCCCATTGAAATCTTCATGAAAAACTGATAGAAATCTGAAGCCAAATGATACCAATTGATAAGAAAGATTTTGAAGCCCAGTGATTGTTTTTCAGAGTATGATCGAGGTTTGTCAACCAAATGAATAAGAAATGATATGCAATGAATTTTGACATGAGTATACATTTGACAACCTATATGCAATGCATTGACTCCCCCTCACAATCTGCATTCAGTTCAGATTTTCAGAAATTTCAGAGTGCATGATCAGAAAATAATGCAACTGGCAGATGATGAATGAATATGCAAGAACAGATTTAATATGCATGCACTAGATGAAACTAAGAACAGGATATGCAGGAATACATCAAACCAGACATGCAATGAGTTTCAAAATGGGAAATGCAGGAAGATTACCTGAAAAGTGTGAGAATGGGGTTTTTCATTCTTGAGTGCCTTGGATCATTACCCCTTTATTCCAGTCCCAAGGCACACCTGCATAGCAATGTTATTTTGCACAAACAGGTACCCAAGAAGTCTTGGGTCCTGACATGACAGTATTACTCCTAGCAGCAGTTTTCAGGTCTGATTTATGCACATTCTTGTTAGCATGAATTCTATGTGCATTAGCATGGAAATTTCTGTTATTTGCATGACCAAACTGTTTTCCATAATCAACACATTCAAAGTTTTTCTTTTTGAAAACAACTTTGTTCTTTGTGAGAGCATTTGTACTAGCAGGGAATTTAAACTTTCCAGAAATGAAATTTTTTCCTTGAGCATGCCAACAGTCTTTGACTATGTGGCCATGCTTTCCACAGTGATAGCATGCAGGAGACTTTCTGTTAATGGCAGTGAATTTAACAGTTTTAGAATTGAGTTTTCTACCCTAAGCATGCCAACAATCAATGGCCCTGTGGCCTGTCTTTCCACATTCAAAGCATGAAATAGAATCTCTTCTACAAGAACCTGACCAGCATTCAGAGTCCCTGTGACCCCTTTTGTTGCAATTAAAACAGATGATGTGCTGGTTCATAAAAACAGATTTATTTTTACTAAAAACATGCTGATTTGTAAAGTGTTTTGTATGATATGGACATGATTTTTCCTTAATACTTGCAAACCAGCAATGAGCAATTGAGTGTCCTAATTTTCCACAATTAGAACATGTGACACTCCTTTTCTGAGATGAAGGATTTTTATCATGAGCTCTCCTAGCATTCTTATCATCATTCTCCATCAACTTACACTCATGCATCAGATGTCCAACTTTATGACAATAGTGACAGATAGTCTTCTTTTTGGATGCATGTGAGTGTGTATGAGGACTGTGATCAGTAAACACTGATGGACCCTTTTTATTTATTTTATGTTTTCCAATCATTTTTTGAGCAATGGGCTGTTTGTCTTTAGAGGTGGTGGCTACATCTGAACCATTTACAAAAGATGTCATAACTTTGTTCTGAAGTTCTTTCTTGTTTATTTTATTGTAGCCCAGCCCTTCCTTCCTAGGGTTGATTTTTATACCTAGTAGTTTGTCTAGGTTTTTCTGCCCATCAACAAACTTTGACAAGGAAACTTTCAAATCCTGAATTTCATTTTCTAAAGAGGAAATATGTAGCTCATAACTGGCAACCTCTTGCTCACAGCAACTCATAGCTTCATTCAAAACTTTGTTAGCAGTTTTATATTTTTCAACTTCCTGTTCCAGATTGCTCAGATTATCAGAATCTTCAACACACATAGTTTTTCCTCTTTCTAAGGCTAGCAGTCTCTCAGACATAGTGGAGTTCAGCATTTTTAATTTCTCATTTTCTTCCTTAAGCTTGTCATTCTGAATTAACTCATTTATCAAAATCTGATCTTCTGAGTTAGTTTCAAGTTTTCTTCCAGCCCTGAATTCCTCCAAATCTTTTTCCTTCTTTTCAATGTCTTTATGTAATTCCACATTTACAGATTTGATGGCTTCAAGTTTTTCAGCAAGCAAGTTTTTCTCCTGCTCAAGTTTCTCAAAATTTTTATCATTTTTATTAGCAAATGTTCTCAGGGAATCATTTTCAGATTTCAGCTTGTTTAAATCTGAGTTCACACTTTCAAAGTTTTTCAGCAATTTTTCATACTGGTCATGATAGTTAACAAGAGTCTGATTATCATTATCTGAGTTGAATTTTTCTTTGAGTTCAGATATCACATTTTTATGATCTTGATTTTTAGTTTTCAATAATGAAACTTGTTTCTTCAATATTTGAAAATCAGACATACAGGCATCATGAATATTCTTCAATTCAACACAATTTCTACAAGGAGAACTTGAACTATCTAAACCAGTACCCTTCTTCAATTTTTTATACTGTTTTCTTAACAGTTCATGAGATTCAAATAATTCAGCATATGCATTCTCCCAATCTTCTAGAGAAAAATTCTTGAAGAGATTTACCTCATCATCATCATCTTCATTTTGGCTGCCACTTTAATTGCTTCTGTTAGCCATCATGCAGCTGTCCTCGTTCACCCTGTGAAATTGCTTCAGCCTATCCAGGATGTCCTTTGTTGAGCTGCAATTATGAAGACAAGACCATAAGGCTCTGTCAGTAGCTGCTTTCATCAGGTTAAAGGCTTTCTGATTTTCTCCATCCTTTGATCTGTGTCTGTCGGTCCATTTGGACACTTTCGTTGGTAAGGTGTGAGGACCTTGTGAAATTAATTTCCACAGATCAGGATTAGCAGAATTAACATAAGCATGTAAAGCAGTGTACCCTAAACAATCATATCTGCAAGCATATTCAAAACACAATATCATCAGCCATATTCAAAACACAATATCATAATGCACTGACTGTGTTGCAATCATCAAAACAAATCAGCATGCTATCATCAAAACAAAATGCACATGCTTGTGCCTAAGAGGCACAATAGATGCCAGAGCCTCGAGTCACCCCGGATGAATGCCAAGGACTTCGCCTTAGGAAAAGTCGAGATGAATCCACAACCAACCGACAGTGCGACCAAGCCTGCCCAATGAACCGGCATCGACTCCGTAGTGCCGCATACACTACACCCGTAGTCCGACAACGGACAACGGCCTACCCGGTGGCCTGCCACCTCATGAAAGACTCTCCTGAGATGGAAGAACTCCCTTGGCTCTTCATAACAGAGGAACGAGGGCTCTGTCGGCGGAAGATCCCAGCTACCCTGCACGGGTACAGCTTCTCGCCAAGTTGGATCCATTAGTGGCCGAATCATCGCCCAGCCTGGGCGGAACTATCACGGGTGTCACCCCACTCTCCAAGAAGCTTTGAGCACAAAACAGGCTGAGCCAACAGCACAAATCATAGTGCCGAGGGCCGTGTCAGTGAAAAACCCGCGTGTTCAAGCAAAAGATGTTCGAGGCTCCGAAAAGGGCCATACGTCATCTTGAGTGCTTCGACGAGGCATCCCATCGAGGTTTCAAAGAACTGTGGCAAGATGAATGTTCACGGCGATTCTCGGAATCATCTCCGGACTCACCGGCTAGCCTGACGAGCAGGGATGCTAATACGGCGTTGTTTGCGACCTTTTCTTTTTTTCGCGCGAGGTCGATCGACCAGCTGACTGACTGGTAGTCAAATGATCAATTGACGACGCGGGCGTACCAGTCACATGAGTGACAAATTTGTGATGCGCTCATTCTGACCCATGTCGGGCAAATGTGAGGTTCGGTCGGGACCAGCAGTCCGCCATACCATAAAGGCTATGGTGTTAATTACATCCCCCACGAGGAGGGAACACCTTTGATTAATTGCCGGGATAGCGGGCTGTCAAAGCCGAAAAAAGAGCTACATGATGATCATGACGAAGGCATGCAGGATGCATATATTTATCGTGTAGAAGATGCATAGTTCATAGAATTATGGATCCTCGGTACGTGGCGGAGGACATAGGTCCGAAGACCATCGTTGCGCATAGTGAAGACTTCCGACCAGACGTAATCCGGCTTTCCATCGACGCCATTTAATATACCCGAGGATTTATGCATGCATGCATACATGATGTTCATGACTATATTAAGCATGATAATAGAATCATGGAAGCAAATGATGATCAACCACGTTTATTACCCCCCATCAAGGAACGGGAGAACAACACAAATACAATAGCGAAAGTAAAGTGCTAACGGACATGGTAATAAAGATATGATAACAATACAGTTCAGGCTCGCTTGGCTCCTCCCTTATTCAATTTATTACCCATTGTGATTTATTAACGCCAACCCCGAGGGATGAGATCCGCTCGGGGGCAAATGAGTGATTAAAGCAACAAGAGGTTTCAAAACCGGCGCGACTATGTAAGGAAGGTTTATACGGCGCGATAAAGCGTAGGTATAGCATCTTAATCCGGCGCGGCCATCATGAAATGTTAATATGGCGTGAAGGCCTTGGGGCGCGCCGGTTTAGGGCGCGCCGGAAAGGTGCAAGCAAAATTTTTTGAAATATGAGTCTAAGGCTAATCCGGCGCGGGGGGCTACCGCACCGTATTAGGGCGCGCCGGGTTAAAGTCGTGTCGTTTTAGCTTATTTTTGATGAATTTTGAATCATTTGAGTTTGTTAAGTTTATGTTGAGGGTTTTGAAGCCATTTGAGGCCAACTGTTTATTAAATTGAAGTCCAGAACCCTCCAAGAATGACGTAATAAGCCAGTGCGAGGTTCCTACTCGAGCACCGGGATAATTGGGTCCAGAATGAGTATTTCGTTATGGTTTATTCATTATTAATCTGTCCAAAATTGGACAGCATCTCCCCTGAACCTGAAGAGTTGCAGGGGAGAAGCAGGGTCATGCTCACCTATGGAACAAGCCCCTAAACCGCCAGTCTAGACGAAGGCAGCCAGCAAACCCCATTGGATAGGATACCCCGAGGACTAGCCTGCTAGGGGCACCAAGGTTCCATAGAGGGAAGAAACGGAGAGATGAAGCCATTGACGATGGGAACAGCACCCCGAGGGCTAGCCTGCGAAGGGTGGATGACCCACAGTGTATGACTCATCCCGCAGAGGAACTGACCATTGGGAGAATGGGACTCCGAGGGCTAGCCTACAAGGAGCACACATCCCCCCGGTCTCGATCGGGTCTTAATTTGTTGGGGCTGAGTTCGTTGAACCAGGACCCCTATCATTGTCTGCAATGGCTTCGAGGAAGCGCCTACCATCGAGAGATAGAGCCCCCCCGGTCGCCAAACAACTTCAGGAAGCAGCAGGGGAATGTCCCCCTCCCCGGGTGATCGAAACGGCGAGAAACCTCGGAACAGTTTGGATGATCGTGATGCACAGATGCAGTAAATGCATAAACGAGACGGGCTCGTTGCAGGGGCATATGCTCGAACAATTGGAAAGCAACGTTCAGGGGATGGACCCTATGCATGGCGGAAAGAGGCACGCGCAGAAGCACAGCTCCATCCGAGAAGAGAAAGGGATGCGAAAACCCTTGAATCAGAAATGAGAATGATCGAAAGAAAAGTCCCCGGGGAGGGGGTGTCTCTGTAGCCCACGATTATTCGGGGCACGATATAGACCTCGGAGAGACCGAAATCAGAGAACTACGCAGAGGAGAACTCAGACACACGCATTGGCATAGATAGAAAAGGGGGGCTGAAGATCATTCATTCGACCCGTTGATCTAAGCATTCACACATATATGTATTACCATCCCAGAAATGGGAATGGTTTAGCATTTACATAATAAGAACATGGCACCGGCACCATTGCTCGGTCGTTGTTCGCCAATAGCGGAGACAGAGGATGTGCAGAGCACAACAACAGGGGAAGGGAAAAAAGAGAAAATCGCATAGAAGGGGGAGGAGAATTGACTCATATCATTGTCGCTCCTCCCCCCCTCGCTTACATTCGATGGGTAGGAAATTCAGAAGAAGAAATCTACGGAAAGCAGAAGGGGGAACGGCACCGGCGCCGACCTGTTCCTAAACTAGGGTATCGTAGAGAAAGGAAGACGGTCGGTGGAAGATCCTCCGAAGAAGCCTTCTCCCTCTCTTCTTCAAAGGAAAGCCCTCTCGAAAAACTCTCCTCTCTTTTCCTTTCTGCTCTCTATATCTTCTGATGTCTCGATCTGTCTCTCCCCCTCTTCTCTCTTCCTCTTTTTTCTTCCAATCGAACCTCACCCATATATATAACAGGTTGGAGGCTCTTCATCCGGCGTGGGCTTTGGCGGGCCGGGAGGAA
Organism: Amorphophallus konjac; assembly: GCA_022559845.1. Taxonomy (NCBI): domain Eukaryota; kingdom Viridiplantae; phylum Streptophyta; class Magnoliopsida; order Alismatales; family Araceae; genus Amorphophallus; species Amorphophallus konjac. The sequence continues at coordinate 143,665,628 of CM040117.1, read as the reverse complement.
GCTTCATCAACTTATCGTGCCGGTTTAAGGCGCCATCAGATAGGGTAGCTTGTGCGCCGGGATGAGGGCGGAAGATAGGGGGGGCGCCGGGATAAGGGCGGAAGTAGGGGGGCGCACCGGGATAAGGGCTGAAGGTAGGGGGGTGCGCCGGGATAAGGGCACGCCGGGCTAGTGCTCTTTATGACCTTCGAGCCAGTCGATGAGTCCGGGGATGATTCTGGGAGTCACCATGAACATTATCTCGCCAATGCCCCTCGAAACCTTGGCGGGATGTCTTTTCGAAGCTCCCAGGTCGATGTACGGCCGTTCCTGAGACTCCAGATAGCTTTGATTTGATCGTACAGGCTTTTCGCCGACACGGCCTTCGGCTCTACAATCCATGCTGTTGGTCCGGCCTGGCTCGTACCCAGAGCTCTCTAGGGGGTTGGATAACACCAGAGATAGTTCCGCCTGCGCTGGGCAATCATTTGGCCACTAACAGGCCCATCTTGGCGGGAAGCCATGCCCATGCCGGGCGATCGGGATCCTTCGCCGACAGAGCTTTCGGTCTTCCGTTTTGGAAGGCCAGGGGGGACTCCTTTATCTTCAGGAGAGCCTTTCATGAGGTGGGTAGCCACCGGGTTGACCGCTGTCCTTGATCGGACAACGAGTGTAGTGTATGCGGCATGGCGGAGTCGATGCCGGTTCATTGGGCAGGCTTGGTCGCACTGCCGGTTGGTTGTGAGTTTGTCTCGGCTCTCCTGAGGTGAAGTCCCCGTGTCCATACGGAGTGACTCGAGGCTCTGGCAGCTCGAGAAATCTTTGATATGTTGATCTTTATCGGCTTCCATGCTTCGGCGGGCCGGGTCATTCGTCCTTATGGCTTGGTCGCCGATGATCATATTTTAGGTGCCAACAAATGCCCCCCAGACGTGGGTGTTGTGAGTAAGGCACGAGTGCAGCAAGACCCACGGATGAACTTCATCTGGACGGATCTCTTCTTCGGTTGACAGGAGCTCTGGATGGCCCTTAATTTGGCACGGATGTTAGTCCGACAGCGTTTACATTTTAACCCGACGCGCACATGGCCCTTGGGCTTTTTACTCTGGCACGGTCCCGGGCATTTCTGAGGGTTGATAGTTTGGCAGTAGTTGCGGACTCTCAGCCATTAGAAGTCACACAAACGTAAGCTCCGGAGAAGGGTGGCCCCTCCGAAATTGAAGCCGAAGAGATAGTCGAAGAACAGACGTCCTTGGCTCTTGATATTCCTGTTGCACCTCCATCCCAGGGGGCAGGCAAGGAAATTGTTATCATTGAGGCTCCGGCCACCGTATCGGCTAGCGATGTTGTTCCCCATAGCAGTGGACTGCAGCTCATGCCATCGTCATCTTCCGGGACGGCCGACGATATCTGGGCTACTGTGGATAGCAGAGTGGAGTTTGAGCTACCCGAGACGTCGCCACTGGGTCTTCAATCTTCAAATTTAAGCAGTTTTTGGAGTTTGAGCAGTTTTTGGGGACTCTTAAACAGACCATAACAGCTAGCAGGGATTTAACTTATGTTCAGCTGAGGGGCTTGATAGAGCATCTTTCCCGATCGTTGTTGGCCTTTGGTTGCCCTATGGACGATTGGACTCCGCGGGTGATCCTGCTCCTGAAGTACGTAAATAGGAGGGAATTTCTAGGCCGGGAAGCAGCTGACCAGTTGGCGGCCATCTCATTGGAGTGGGCTGAAAGCCGGACAGCTCTTATTTCTCTGCAAGAGACTGCGGCGAGGATGAGGGATGAAGCCAAGGCCTCTTTACAACGCCGAAGCTTCATGACGGCCCGGATGGCGGCATTACAGGCCGAACTCTCAAGGGTAGAGGCCGAACTTGAAGAAGTAGATCGCCTGGGAGTCTAGAAGGCGGAGGATGCAGAGATGGCCGAGGGACAAGCTGCTTTCCTCGAGGAGAAGCTATCTGAGCTGGGGGCCACCGAGTTCCGATTGCAAGAACTGACCCGCCATCCTTCCCTGGGTATTCCTGTGCTGGAGGACATCTTCCGACGCCCTCTGCCATAGTCTTTTTTTTCTCTTTATGTGCTCCCTTTTTGATGCACTTCATGTACTCCGGGGGATTGCCCGTGTAACATGTACCCTTTACTTCATAGTAATGGAAAATCTCCATCGTGCTTTTTGAATGAAGACTCCATCTTGTCATTATTCTTTTCTCCTCCATTCGCCCATTGTTTCTAATCCGAGTGTATGAGTCACTAGGGCAGGAGAGCGCTCACGCCTTCAGCAAAGGGGTGAGGTGTTCGCTCCACCGCGCCGTGACTTTTCTCCAGACTAACAACGGCCTATGCCAGCCGAGAGTCTAGGGGACTCAAGAGGGTATATCAAAACTGGCAGTTAAGTGGTCCTGTCGAGGATGGCAAGACCTAAGAATGGGTAGCGACCGGTCCTGTCTATGATGACGAAGGTCGAAAAAGGGTAGACGATCTTGACGATGATGACAAGAACTGGACTAGGGTAGCGACCGATCTTATCGATAGTGACAAGGGTCAAAAAATGGTATACGGTCTTGCCGATGGTGACAAAAACTGAGTAGAGTAGCGACCTATCTTGCCGATGGTGACAAGGGTCGAAAAGGGTAGACGGTCTTGCCGATGGTGACAAAAACCGGATAGGGTAGCGACCGATCTTGCCGATGGTGACAAGGGTCGAAAAGGATAGACGGTCTTGCCGATGGTGACAAAAATTGGATAGGGTAGCGACCGATCTTACCGATGGTGACAAGGGTCGAAAAGGGTAGACGGTCTTGGCGATGGTGACAAAAATCGGATAGGGTAGCGACCGATCTTGCCGATGGTGACAAGGGTTGAAAAGGGTAGACGATATTGCCGATGGTGACAAAAACCGGATAGGGTAGCGACCGATCTTGCCGATGGTGACAAGGGTCGAAAAGGGTAGACGGTCTTGCCGATGGTGACAAAAACCGGATAGGGTAGCGACCGATCTTGCCGATGGTGACAAGGGTCGAAAAGGGTAGACAATAGATGTATATAGGCGGGATATCGGATGAAAATTCCCCGTCGACCTCGTAAGGGTTCTTCCGGACAGAGAATGAATCATCGCTATTCATCATTCAATTTTTTTATTCACATTACTGACTTAAGCACCCTTTCGGGTTTTCGCCGAGGCCAGCCCCCTCTTGCTTTTGCCCGCGCACCCTTTCGGGTTTTCACGCGGCGGGGTACCCGATTTTGCCTGCGACGCCATTTCGGGTTTTCGCCACAATTGGGTTATAGCCATTTTTGCACTTGTCCTGATATAGGAACAAGTTTGGCGGGGTATCTCTATTTTTAACCCCATTTTCTTTTCTTTTATTCTTTTTTCTTGAATTCGGGATGCAGAAGAACTGGACCGCGAAAATATTGACTGGCCTTGTCGATGATGACAAGGATTGGACCCTGCTTCGATCTGTCGACACTGGTTAGATATTGAAGCAAAGGATACGGTCTATTAATAAGGATGTAAGATCCAAGTTAGGGGTAAAGATCGACCGATCTCGTCGATGATGACGAGGGTCAAACACATGTTTATTAATCAGCATAGGTTATTGCCAAAACAAAGGTGGGTTTATTAGCAAGGACGGAAGGTCCAAGTTTTAAGGATAGGGATCGACCGATCTCGCCGATGATGATGACGGTCGACCATGGGTTTATTCATCGGCATGGGTCACATGCCGAAGCAAAGATGGGATTATCAACAGGGACGTAAGGTCCAAGTGAAGGGTAGAGATCGACCGATCTCGCCGATGATGACGAGGGTCGAATGTGGGTTTGTTAAAGGATTTTCAGTGGGACTTTGATGGTTGTCCCTTTCAGAGTTTCATTGTGTGGAGAATAGGAGAGGAATTTGGAAATTACCACTTTACTGACTCAAGCGCCCTTTCGGGTTTTCGCCGGAGCCAGCCCCCTCTTGCTTTTGCCCGCGCGCCCTTTCGGGTTTTCACGCAGCGGGGTACCCGATTTTGCCTGTAGCGCCCCTTCGGGTTTTCGCCACAGCTGGGTTATAGCCATTTTTGCACTTGTCCTAATATAGGAACAAGTCCGGCGGGGTATCTCTATTTTTAACCCCATTTTTTATTTTTTTTTATTTTTTTTTGAGGATATAAATGGCGGTAGGTCGAAGTGTGATGTTCGACCCTTGGTCGACAGTGGATGGCCCGTAGTGGCAACAATGTGAGAATGCCAGCTAGAACACAGCCTTTAGCCGACTCGGGTTTATTCGTTAGCGGGGAGATAATGCTAACGCAAGGAAGGGCTTTCGTGCCAATTCGAATGTAAGGCTCGTAATGGCGGTGTGGCGTATTCTTTTGGAAGCTTGATCAGGGCGTAATACCACTAGACCAAGGAGAGGGTAACTTGATCAGGGCGGAATGCCACTGGACCAAAGGGAAGGGTAGCTCGGTCAGGGCGGAATGCCACTGGACCAAGGAAAGGCAGCTCGGCTAGGGTGGAGTGCCACTAAACCAAGGAGAAGGGTAGCTCGGTTAGGGCAGAGTGCCACTAAACCAAGGAGAAGAGTAGCTTGTTTAGGGCGGAGTGCCACTAAACCACGGAAGGCAGCTTGGTTAGGGCGAAGTGCCACTAAACCAAGGAGAGGGTAGCTCGGTTAGGGCGGGGTGCCACTAAACCAAGGAGAAGAGTAGCTCGGTTAGGGCAGAGTGCCACTAAACCCAGGAAAGGGTAGCTTGGTTAGGGCGAAGTGCCACTAAACCAAGAAAAAGGTAGCTCGGTTAGGGCGGAGTGCCACTAAACCAAGGAGAAGAGTAGCTCGATTAGGGCGGAGTGCCACTAAACCAAGGAGGAGGGTAGCTCGGTTAGGGCGGAGTGCCACTAAACAAAGGAAAAGGTAGCTCGGTTAGGGCGGAGTGCCACTAAACCAAGGAGAAGAGTAGCTTGGTTAGGGCGGAGTGCCACTAAACTAAGGAGAAGAGTAGCTCAGCTAGGGTGGAGTGCCACTAAATAACGGAGAAGGGTAGCTCGGTTAGGGCGGAGTGCCACTAAACCAAGGAAATGGTAGCTCAGTTAGGGCGGAGTGCCACTAAACCAAGTAAAAGGTAGCTCGGTTAGGGCAGAGTGCCACTAAACCAAGGAAAAGAGTAGCTCGATCAGGGCGGAGTGCCATTAGACCACGATGAGGGTAGTCTGGCTAGGGCGGAGCGCCACTACACCAAGGAAAGGTAGCTCGATCCGGGCGGAAGGCCACTAGACCAAGATAAGGGTAGCTCTGTTAGGGCGGAGTGCCACTAAACCAAGGAGAAGAGTAGCTCAGTTAGGGCGGAGTGCCACTAAACCAAGGAAAAGGTAGCTCGGTTAGGGCGGAGTGCCACTAAACCAAGGGGACAAGTAGTTCGGTTAGGGCGGAGTGCCACTAAACCAAGGAAAAGGTAGCTCAGTTAGGGCGGAGTGCCACTAAACTAAGGGGAAAAGTAGTTCGATCAGGGCAGAATGCCACTAGACCAAGGGAAGGTAGCTTGATCAGGGCGAGATGCCACTAGACCAAGGGAAGGTAGCTTGATCAGGGCGAGATGCCACTAAACTAAGAAAAGGGTAGCTTGATCAGGGCGAGATGCCACTAAACCAAGAAAAAGGTAGCTCGGTTAGGGCGGAGTGCCACTAAACCAAGGAGGAGGGTAGCTCGGTTAGGGCGGAGTGCCACTAAACCAAGGAGGATGGTAGCTCGGTTAGGGCGGAGTGCCACTAAACCAAGGAAAAGGTAGATCAGTTAGGGCGGAGTGCCACTAACCAAGAAAAGGGTAGCTCGGTTAGGGCGGAGTGCCACTAACCAAGGAAAGTAGCTTGGTTAGGGCAGACTGCCACTAAACCAAAGAAAAGAGTAGCTCCGACCGATCACTCGGGACATGTCGGCTGCACTGCATGATACAGCTTAATATGTTTTCCGTTGAGGGGAGAGAATTGAATGACTCCTTTGTGGTCTACAAGGACGTAGGCACCCCCTTCATATACTCGGCGAACGATATACGGCCCGACCCAATTTCCGACCAGCTTCCCTTTGGGGTTGGAGGCCATCACTTCTTTTTTTTTGACCATTACCAGTTCTCCTTTCTTGAATTCTTGACCCTTGACTAGCTTGTCAAAAGCACGGGCCATGCGAGCTTGGTAGAGTTGGATGTTTTACTGTGCCGGAGGCGTTTTCCTTCGAGCTCAGCGAGCTCCTCCAATCTTCTTTCTGCATTGGTCTGCTCACCACTGACTAGTCCGTGATGGATGGTAACTCGTAATGAAGGAACTTCAAGTTCAATGGGCACTACAGCTTCCGACCCATAGACGAGGGAGAAAGGTGAACAGCCGGTTGGGGTCTTGTAGACAGTACGATATGTCCAAAGTGCTTCGTACATCCTTTCTTCCCAATCTTTTTTATTAGACTTGACAATCTTTGCCAGCAATGTACATAACGTCTTATTAAAGGCTTCTGCGAGTCCATTGGCTTGAGGGTTGTAGGGGGACGATGTCCTCCAGTCGATTTTGTATTTGTCGGCTAGCCGATAAACCTTCGGGTTCCTAAAATGACTGCCATTGTCAGAGATGATTCGGCTGGGGATCCCGAACCGAAATATTACATTCTGCCAGAAGAACCTTGCAACTAGTTCTCCCGTCACATCTCTTAGTGCTATTGCCTCCGCCCATCTGGAGAAGTAGTCTGTAGCTGCTAAGATGTATCTGCACCCTGATAAAGATGCTGGTAGCGGCCCTACTACGTCCGTGCCCCACTGAGCAAACGGCCAGCTTGGTAGGGTCGGATGCAGCGGCACTGGAGGCCTCCTTGCCACAATAGCTTTTTCTTGACATTTCTAACAAGCTTTGGAAAACTTGCAGCAATCATCAAATATAGTGGGCCAATAATAGCCCAAGTTCTTTATCTCTATCTTCATCTTTGGGCCAGCTTGGTGTGCTCCAGCTGATCCTGCATAGACTTCCTGCATCACCTACCCCGCCTCCCCTGAAGACAAGCAACGAAGTAGAACTTTCCTTCGGGCATCTGCCATAATTCGGAACAGGGTCCCGCTTCTCATCTCGTAAGAATCCTTGACCCTTAGGAGCTTCATTCTTTGTTCCTTTTCTTTTGGAAGTTGCTGGTGTTGAAACCAGCGCAGGAGATGCTCTCGCCAGTTGGGCTGCTGAACCTGTTCGACGGCTACCACCTCCATTTCTTGTCCGTCGGCCAGGACCCCTGTTACGCTGGGGACCTGTCGGTGGTTGATCACTGTTATATTCAGGCTTGTGTCTGGCGGGACCGCCAGTGAACTGGCCAGCTTAGCGAGGGCGTCTGCCTGAGCATTCCGGCCTCGATTGATGTGCTTGATGCTGATGAAGTAAAATCTTGACATCAGGCGAGTTGCCAACTGGTGATAGGGGAGGAGATCTTGCTTTCGCACATCGAACTCTCCTTCCAGCTGTTTTATAACTAGCATGGAGACTCCGAATGCTTCCAGCATCTGAATTCCCATGGACAGGGTAATTTGTAACCCGATTATCAGGGCTTCATATTCCGCTTCATTGTTTGTGCATTGTTTGTTTATGGAGCAGGATGTATGTACCACTTCTCCTTCTAGGGATTTCAAGACTATGCGTGCTCCTGCTCTTACCCTGGATGATCCGGTGACAGAGGTGTCAATTCTAGAAGCGCATTCAAAGTATAGCTGCCATAGAGAGGGCTGTACTTGCACGGCTTCTAGGGTTTCATCTTCAGGAAGCTCCGCTCCAACGGGCAATCCCCGGGCACTTGGTGCTCAGCGAAGAAGTCTGCAATAGCTTGGCCCTTGACGGCCTTGCGCGGCACGTAGGAGATATCAAACTCCATAAGGATTACCGCCCATTTGCCCAGGCGGACTTTGAGTGCCGGTTGAGACATGATGTACTTCAGGGGATCCTCTTTGGATACCAAGCTGATTTCATGTGACAACATATAGTGTCGGAGCTTCTTAACTGCGAAGACCAGTGCCAGACAGATCTTCTCAATATAGGTATATTTCTTCTCAGTTCTGACCAGTCTCCGACTGAGGTAATAGAGGGCTTGCTCTTTCCCTTCTTCATTACTCTGGGCCAGCATTGCCCCCAGAGAATTATGTGTAGCTGCTATATACAGTATCAATGGCCGTCCTTTCACCGGTGCGTCCAGCACTGGAGGAGTTTTCAGATAGTCTTTCAGCTTGTCAAAGGCCGTCTGGCAATCTTCATCCCAATAAAAGGGAACCTCTTTCATCATCAACTTGTGAAAAGGCTGACATCGCCCTAACAAATTGGAAATGAACCGCCGGATATAAGCTAAGCGGCCCTGTAGTGATCTCAGCTCGGAGATGTTCCTTGGCAGAGGTAACTCCTGAATTGCTTTGATCTTTGCGGGGTCTATCTCGATTCCCCGATATCGGATGATGAAACCCAAGAATTTTCTGCTCGACACTCCGAACGCACATTTCATGGGGTTCATCTTTAGCTCATGCTGCCTCAGCCTCTGAAAGACAATCCGGAGGCCTTGCAGATGATCTTCTTTTCTTTTGGTCTTGACCACCAGGTCGTCTATGTAGCATTCGACCTTGTAGTAGAGCAGCTCATCAAAGATTTTGGTCATTGCGCGCTGATAGGTTGCGCCAGCATTCTTTAGTCTGAACGACATTCTCTTGTAATGATAAATGCCTTTAGGAGTTCGGAAAGCAGTATGGACTCGGTCATGCTCCGCGATCCAAATCTGATTGTAACCGGAATACCCATCCATGAATGACAGGGATTCATGGCCGGTTGTAGCATCAATCATGACATTGGTTATTGGCACCGGGAAGTCATCTTTCGGGCAGGCTTTATTTAGATCTCGAAAGTTGACACATATCCGGATCGGTCCATTATTCTTCTTCACGGGGATGATATTCACCAGCCATGTAGTGTACTGGTTTTCTTCAACAAATCCCACGTCAATGAGCTTGCCGACTTCAGCACAAATTTGGGTGATGAGCTCTGGCCTCATGCGCCGCGGTGGTTGCTTCACTGGCTCGGCCTCAGGGCTGATTGTTAGCTCATGTTGTGAGACAGCAGGGCTTAGACCTGGCATATCTTTGTAAGTCCAGGCGAAGCAATCCCGGTACTCTAGCAGCAGCTGGATGTACAACTCCCGTTCTTCTGGGGACAGTTGGGCGCTGAGGAAGGTGGGCCTAGGGTCCTCCTCATTTCCCAAGTTGACTTCTATTAGTTCATCGACTGTGGCCTGGTGATGCGGGACGGGACCACGGAGACGACAAGCTCGCGATCGTCCTTTAACGAGGGAAGCGTCGGACGTGCACGGTTGAGAAACCGGCAAGAGCTAGGGTGGTCGGCTCTCTCTTTCGTGCCCGGATCGGGTCACGGGACGGTAACGCTCTCTCTCGCAGCAGCGGTGATATAAATAGAAAGCGAGCTAATTACCCTATCATGCTCTCTAGCAGCGGCATAAACAAGCATATATGAAATTAAGCAAAATGCCAAGTAAGGGAGCGAATGCGATACCTCCACGCGCTCGGCGTGGGGAAGACGGACCCGGCCGAAAACTCGTACTCCCGGGAAACTTAACACACAATAATTACAGCAATGAGAACATGCCCACTCCACGCAGGGAGGTAAAGGGTTATACAAATGGGCCTGGGAGGACTGAATTCGGGTTGACGGGCAGCTTCGTGTGTTGATTCGGCTACACGCGTGTTCTAGACCGTTGGGCCCACGTGCTGTCTGGAGGGGCCGTGTGGGACCCGGTGGTACCGCTGTAGTGGAGACACTTGGAGAAGCGCTCCCCGGGCTGGCGGCACGCTGGTTCATCGGCCGGAGGCCGGGCGGCTCCGTTCGGCACCGGTCGGAAAAACCGATCGAAAATCTGCCGGTTCTGTATTTCAGCGCGCGCTCTAGCAAGAACGGACGCTGCGATCAGCACCGGTGTCGGAATGCGACGAGATCAGAGCCGTTGGAAAGCTGCTTCGAAGTACTGCAATCTAGTGGCCTTCAGAAAAATTCACCAAAGTTGTACTTTATGTTGGCGAATTTTATATGTTGCTGTTGTACAGTAGCCAAAGACTCAGATCTGCAGAGAACGTTCCTGTTGATTGCCTTTGACGGTGAAGTAAATGTCCGAATTTGAAGATGTGTTCTTCAGCAAGGTTGTAGGAAATTGAACAAGAAAACCAGGAATATTTTTGGATCTGGATGTGGAGGTGGTGGTGATTTGTTCTGAGTTTGTAAGTAGAGGGTGGTCGGATCTGGGATCTGACTAAAACACTGTATCAGAGGAAGAACATGAATTTCTAAAAATAGATAGAAGACTGATAAAAAATTAAGAAAATTGGTAGAGGTAGGGGGTGATAGACAGAACTCCCAGTATAATTGGGAGGGTTTGGAAAAATCAAATAGATGGTCGGAGGGGGAGGACTTAGAGGTTCTGTCACTGTAGACAGAAATAGGATAGATCTGGGGATGATTAAATACCGAAAATGTAAAAATAACAAACGATGGATTTTGGACCTGGAATGTTTTTTGGAGGAGGGGCTAGAAGGTAGGAACACACCATAAAAATTTCAATCCACGAAGAGGCCGTGGATGATAGCAGGATTTTCGTGAAGACACCTCTGTCCAGTAGGACAGAAAACTGAAGACGATTCCGTGGCGGCTCGAAGGCGGCACGAACGGCGGCGACGGCGGCACAGATGATCACCGGAGGTGAAGAGGGGATGATAGAAGATGAAATCACTCTAGAACTGGAGATTGGAGGAGAGGAACCAGAGGGAGAGAGGAGGGGCTCAAGAACACTCTTGATTTTTTAATAATTTTCTCTTCATTTCTTCATTAATCTCTAATGACACTATACATAGGCTTATATAGAAAATGGCAAGGGGTGGGGGGCTGGGAATTTCATGGGAAATAAGTCATTTTCTTCCCCCATGTGGTCAAAACTTAAAAAAAATAAATTACATATGAATGGAGCACTCCTTTGACTAGGTAGGTAAGGTAGGTGGCCAACCTTTGAAATTTTAACCCCTTTGTCTGCCATGTGGTCAATTAGCATTCAAACCTTCTAGATGGCCACCTAGGATGGTTGACCAGCCCCACATGGATGAGGTGGACTAATGGGGAAGGGGAGGGGGCCCTCTAACTGGACCTACTATACATTTGCACAAAAACCCACACAATCCTAGGGAATGACACATTGGCTTACAAAGCCTTACAATTGTACATATACTTTCCCAAGGATATAAAAGTAAATAAAAGGACTCAAATGTAAAAATAAAAGTTAATGCTCGGCGTCGATTCCCATCAACTCTCCCCGGGTGGGAGGAACTCGACCCCGTCGAGTAGGGGTAGGGATGCTCGAGTACTCCGGCAGATCCGTCACCGTGTCAAGTAGCGCGGGTATGCTCCGCTCCAAGTGATCGTCACTTGCTCATTCCATATATACTCGATATGTAAACTGCTATGGGCTAAAGGTGGTCACTCCGAAGGGGCACTCTCAAAAGAGAAGAAAATAGCTCGAAGACTCACTAGGAATCACCGCTGAGTCCCTATAGGTGACTGATCTGGGTATAGATGTGGAACTGATCCCATACTCATCAAGTGAGTCCACTCGCCTCTTACTCATAAGAGAACGACAACGAGCTTGCACAAGACGCATGCAGACAAACAAACGACACACAAACAAAACAAACCACACAAATAAGAAACCGACTCATGCATGACTCTAGACACACCTATTGTTAGACCGACCCGTACATAGGTGACGGCGGACCAGGACACCCGAATGTGTGCCATGCATGCATGTTATGTAACCGGAGATGGGTAGTATGGGGAACACCTAAACATCCAAGTATGACCCAGTCATGCATGGACGGCCCTTTAGGTTTAGGAGACTTGAGTGGGCTTGGAAAGTTGGGTGTGGAAGATCTGGGTGTAGGTGTATCGTGGACGGGCTTGGTGGGTATGGAGGACCCGACCCGTAGGAAAGGGGTATGAAGGTGGACTTCCCCGAAGAAGTGAAGGGAATATGAAGGGTCTAGGGATCCACTAGGGAAGGGGTCAAAGGGATCAAAGAAGGTATGACCCCTTATGGTGGGTTCCAACATGACATGGTCCCAATCGTGAAATTCTTGAAGGTGCGGGTGGTCACCTTCCTCCGTCATGGTAGATGGACCGTGTATAGGAAATATGACTCCTCCCTCGGAAGCAAAGTCATGAAGTCGGGCTCATCCGGTAGCGGGAGAAGTAGAAGAACCTCCGTGGTGACACAACCCACGGTACACTCGGAGGTAATGGACCTGAAGGCCGGATGGGTGAAGCTACGACTCGTGGGTTGGTCGAAACCTCGGGCCAACATATGTGTCAACTGCCATTGCCAACCTAAACCAAGGATAAGGTCACTCAATCTGTCAACATGGTGACGAGATCGGAACGTAGTATGGTAGGAGTTAGCAGGCACTAAAGGTAGGGTAGGGTCCATACACGGTTAAGGGAGTGGGACCAAGCCATCCTTGAGCCAACTAAGAAGCGGCTCGGCTATGTATAATGTACCCGTTAGAAATACGGGTGGCTCGGGATGAGGTGGCTCCAAGCGTGAATCCGAAGGTGGAGTGGGCCGCTGGGGCTGGGTGGCTGGACATACGGGGTCCCTAAGGGTGATCTTACCGGGTAGGTAAGGTGGGCATAAGATGCAAGTCCTCTTGTCCCAGTCAAGATTGGCCCTTCTCTCTCCTAACCACTTTTGCCCTAAAATGATGCATGAACCAGCAAGTGTGCTGATCCTGCACCATGCACCATCGGTGTAGAGAACATATCCGATCCTCTTATAGAACTCAACAAAAGCAAAATCACCATCGTGGACAATCTCGCCTGTCTTGGAGAGAGACTCCACGATGTCAAGAGAAACCCAATTACCCGACTCCCTATCGGTGAAATGGAGTTCCGTTGTGGACCCGTTGGGTAGAGTGACTTTCATAGTGAGAGGGGTAAAACCAAGGGCTCGGTCCATGAGGACATTGACTTTGGCCACAAAGGTTGACCACTCGGACGTATGGTCTTGGGGAACAGCCATGGGTAGCGGACATGGACATGCACACACACGGTGACAAGACACTAGACCGACTATGTAAGTTTGGAATGCATGCACACTAAGGACCCTAGACATAAACCAAGACTCGGAACGTGGCGGAGATAAGCGATCCAAAGACCACTCGTGCAAGTGTGTGGCCTTCCCGATAGGCGTAGCCTAGCATTCGGACAACACCTTTTGATATACCGAGTAAAGGGATGCGATGCAAAAAGACACTTTTTTTTGTTTTGAAACAATGATGACCCTAAACACGAATAGACGTAAATGACTAATGACTAGATGTAAATGACACCTTTTTTTTTGGACACCCTAGACTCAAACTCGCTCTGATACCAAATTGATGCGGGATGGGACCACGGACACGACAAGCTCGCGATCGTCCCTTAACGAGGGAAGCGTCGGACGTGCGCGGTTGAGAAACCGGCAAGAGCTAGGGTGGTCGGCTCTCTCTTTCGTGCCCGGATCGGGTCACGAGACGGTAACGCTCTCTCTCGCAGCAGTGGTGATATAAATAGAAAGCGAGCTAATTACCCTATCATGCTCTCTAGCAGCGGCATAAACAAGCATATATGAAATTAAGTAAAATGCCAAGTAAGGGAGCGAATGCGATACCTCCATGCGCTCGGCGTGGGGAAGACGGACCTGGCCGAAAACTCGTACTCCCGGGAAACTTAACACACAATAATTACAGCAATGGGAACATGCCCACTCCACGCAGGGAGGTAAAGGGCTATACAAATGGGCCCGTGTTGATTCGGCTACACGCGTGTTCTCGACCGTGGGGCCCACGTGCTGTCCGGAGGGGCCGTGTGGGACCCGGTGGTACCGCTGTAGTGGAGACACTTGGAGAAGCGCTCCCCGGGCTGGCGGCACGCTGGTTCGCCGGCCGGAGGCCGGGCGGCTCCGTTCGGCACCGGTCGGAAAAACCGATCGGAAATCTGCCGATTCTGTATTTCAGCGCGCTTCGGCGAGAACGGACGCTGCGATCAGCACCAGTGTCGGAATGCGACGAGATTAGAGCCGTTGGAAAGCTGCTTCGAAGTACTGCAATCTAGTGGCCTTCAGAAAAATTCGCCAAAGTTGTACTTTGTGTTGGCAAATTTTATATGCTGCTATTGTATAGTAACCAAAGACTCAGATCTGCAGAGAACTTTCCTGTTGATTGCCTTTGACGGTGAAGTAAATGTCCGAATTTGAAGATGTGTTCTTCAGCAAGGTTGTAGGAAATCGAACAAGGAAACCAGGACTATTTTGGGATATGGATTTGGAGGTGGTGGTGATTTGTTCTGAGTTTGGAAGTAGAGGGTAGTCGGATCTGGGATCTGACTAAAACACTATATCAGAGGAAGAACACGAATTTCTAAAAATAGATAGAAGGCTGATAAAAAATTAAGAAAATTTATGGAGGTAGGGCGTGATAGAAAAAACTCCCAGTAAAATTGGGAGGGTTTGGACAAATCAAAAAGATGGTCGGAGGGGGAGAACTCAGAGGTTTTGTCACTGTAGATAGAAACAGGACAGATCTGGGAATGATTAAATACTGAAAATGTAAAAATAACAAACGATAGATTTTGGACCTGGAATTTTTTGTGGAGGAGGGGCTAGAAGGTAGAAACACACCATAAAAATTTCAATCCACGAAGAGACCGTGGCTGATAGCAAGATTTTCGTGAAGACACCTCTTTCCAACAGGACAGAAAACCGAAGACGATTCCGTGGCGGCTCGAAGGCGGCACGAACGGCGGCGGCCGCGGCACAGATGATCACCGGAGGTGAAGATGGGATGATAGAAGATGAAATCACTCTAGAACTGGAGGTTGGAGGAGAGGAACCAGAGGGAGAGAGGAGGGGCTCAAGAACACTCTTGATTTTCCAACAATTTTCTCTTCATTTCTTCATTAATCTCTAATGACACTATACATAGGCTTATATAGAAAATGGCAAGGGGTGGGGGGCTGGGAATTTCATGGGAAATAAGTCATTTTCTTCCCCCATGTGGTCAAAACTCAAAAAAAATAAATTACATATGAATGGAGCACTCCTTTGACTAGGTAGGTAAGGTAGGTGGCCAACCTTTGAAATTTTAACCCCTTTGTCTCCCATGTGGTCAATTAGCATTCAAACCTTCTAGATGGCCACCTAGGATGGTTGACCAACCCCACATGGATGAGGTGGACCAATGGGGAAGGGGAGGGGGCCCCCTAACTGGACCTACTACACATTTGCACAAAAACCCACACAATCCTAGGGAATGACACATTGGCCTACAAAGCCTTACAATTGTACATATACTTTCCCAAGGATATAAAAGTAAATAAAAGGACTCAAATGTAAAAATTAAAGTTAATGCTCGGCGTCGATTCCCATCACCTGGCCTCCGTCTTCTATCTCCGGAGGTGCCGGTTGGAGGTCAACGAAGTCTGGAATACCATCTTGAGGGTCGAGTACTTCGACTTCCTCGTCAGACACCACCAGAGCTTCTTGAGGTTTCTTGATTTCTTGTGCTAGCGGCTGGGTGTATTGTTCTATTAGCCAATCCATCGTCGTTGCAGCTCCCGAGGGCGAGAGAGCAGCTTCAGTGTTTGTAGATGGGGTTGCAACCATGACAGGCTGGTAGTTGTTTATTGTCGGGCTTGGACAGCATCCCGATTTTGTAGCAGAAGTTGAGGAGGTCTCGCCTTCTGGGGTAGTTGTATCTTCCACAGAAGTGGCTTTTTCTTTCCTGGTAGCTGGCTCCCCTTGATTGGAGTTGACCAAGGCTTCCCTGATTGGCAGAAAGGGTGTTGAAGTTGTCATTAGTAGGACCCCTGTGGAGGGAGAGACTCCTACTTCTTGAATGTCTTCAGCTTCGCTACTGCTAGCCGTATCAAATTCGGCTTAAAAGGCCGCTTCTTTAGGATGAACTTGCTCCCAGCATCGGCAAGGGGCCGAGGTTTCTACTTCTTGATTCCCGGACCGAGCCAGT
This sequence comes from Amorphophallus konjac, assembly GCA_022559845.1. NCBI lineage: Eukaryota > Viridiplantae > Streptophyta > Magnoliopsida > Alismatales > Araceae > Amorphophallus > Amorphophallus konjac. The sequence continues at coordinate 143,649,562 of CM040117.1, read as the reverse complement.
TCAAGACATTCGGCTGCCACCTGATACTCATTAAAGGTTGCCCCCAGAGGGCTATCTTCAGTAGGATAGAAGGCGGAGATAGTATCCACCTCGTACCGCCCACTGCATTAATATTCCTCCACGGTGAAGCCCAACCCTGGAGGCTGAGAGATACGTCTCATTTCCTTATCCAGATTTGCAGGATACCACATCTTCTGGAAAGCTTCTTTGCGCTTTTAAGACTGATCGGGAGGAAGGTGTTGCTTCTGAAACATTCTGGCCATCCGATCGGTCATGAACGCCAGACCTTGGACAGGAACCCGCGGGTTGGCTAGATCTTCAGGGAGGCTGCAGTCTGTGTCTTCCTGAGTGGGATGCTCCTCAGCTGTATAGAACAAGCTGCTGAGCCCATCTTCCTATGTCACCTCCCAAGCTTTGAAAGGTTCGACAGTGGGGTCGTTGAGGTCGAGGACTGGCTTGGTGAGGCCGGTCGGGACTCCGATGCGGTCGCACTATCGATTGACCTGCACTTCCTTAGCTTTGGGATATAATGCTGGGGGTGTTACCCTGCCGACATCTCCAGAAGCTGTGATGTGGGAGACCACCTTCGGCTTGACATATCCGCGTGGCAGTGGTGGATACCAACCGTCACCCGATCTATTCTTCGAGGCCCCTATGGGGGACCTAGCTTCAGAAACCTTTCGGGGAGGCCCCATATATAAGTTGGCATCTGCCAAGTGACATTCAAACACCTCGAATGGGTGGAGATAAGCAAATATCCTCTCCTCCTTCCCCTGGAGGCTGTATTTGATGCATTGGTGGAGCGTGGAGGGCACCACCATATTTTCATGCAGCCATGGGTGGCCGAGCAGCGCTTTGTAGGAGGTGCGAGAGTCAATGACATGGAACTGCACCGTTATAGTGAAATCTGCCAGGGTCAGCGTGAACTCTGCCACTCCCATAGACACCTCACATTTTTGGTTGAAGCCAGCGATACGCATATCCCCGACTTTCTCGAGATGCACATTAAAGTGGTGCCTCTCGTATATTCTGTAAGGTAGAATGTTGACTATTGCACCAGGATCAATCAGGATCCGGTTCAGTTCTATTCCATTCAAGTGCCCTTTCATGTATAGCGGCATGTTGTGGCTGGCAGTAGGTAGTAGCATGTCTTCTGGAGAGAAGGTCATACTGGCTTCCGATATAGCCTCGGCTATGCAGGCTTTAAAGTGAGCAGGCGTCTGTAGAGCAGTGATGATCGCCTGTCGAGTTTCTTCACTCAAAGGGAGAATTTCCCATATCGTAAATCGAGCAGGGAGCTTTTTAAGCAACTTCATTATTCGGCTCCCAGCCCGGACATTGGAGAGCTTCATCTCTTCAGCCCATCTGGGCTTGGGGAGGTTTTGATTTGTGGGTCCAGACGGACCTGCTTCATCTTCCTCGGACTCGGCATCCTCTTGGCTGGCACTGGCTGCCGGGTCTTCTTTATTAGTTGTTGTAGGGCAAGCTCCATCTGCATTTGCATCCTCAGTAGATTGCGCTGGCTGCGGGTGAATGGCCCCGGGTGTAGGGTTAGCCTCTTGACAGGACTGTTTCCCCTTTGACATTTTCATAAATTCAAGGAATGAAGGGACTGCCTTGCCCCCACTTTTTTTGTATAGGCCTGACGGAGGGGGGATTTGAACTCCCTTAACCTCCGGGGGAGGTGTCTTGTAGGGTTGCTCCCCTCTAAACATGATGTTGTGGTTGGGTGGTGGCTGGCGCCCCCATCTTCGCCCCGACCGAGTGGCATGTGCAGCAGTTGCGGCCTCGGCTTTGCCTCCCCCAGCATGGGGTGTGAAGCAAATTTCTTCTTCTTCCTCTTCTCCGGGTAGGTTGAAGAGTGCTGATAGGGTATTGCAGGAGACAACCTGTGCTTTATTGGCCCCAGTGGCCTTTCTTTTCTTCTTCTTTTGCTTTCTCTTCTTTTTGGTTTCTGCGGGTGCCTGCCCCCAGAACAGGCTACCCTCTTCAGGGGGTGCTGCTTCGACTTCCTCCACCTGTTTGAGTGAGAGTTGTTCCAGCTCTTGCCATGGGACGTGGTCCCGTACCAGCAGAGGTTTCAATTCGGGCTGCACATATTCATCTAGCCCTTCAATCAGGTGCTGTAGTCGAAGGACCCCAGGATTGGTTTCCTTGATTACTGGTAGCGGAGTCTGTCTCCTCCTGTTAGGTGTATGTATTCTGATGGCTGTAGGTGGAGTGACCCATACGGGTGCTACCACTGGCGGAGCAGGTCGGGGTGTAACGCCACGGATATGTGCCCCCTCTTTCGGGTGAGGTGCCCTCTTCTTCTTGTGCTTTACAGTGATCTGCTGCCACCCCTGCTATTCTTTCACGGGCTCCAAGAAATGGATTTCGTAGGTGCTCCGTGTGCTTGCTTCAGAGATCTCCTCAGGTAATGCCTGGTAGAGAGAGACCATGTTGACTGCTGCTCTCCTGGGAGGAGCTTCATGTGGCTGAGGAGGGTCTACTTTGTACTCTCCCAGCTCTATTTCATTCTTCTTTACCATTCCTTCGATGATGTCTTTGAAAACATAACAGTCTTCGATTGGAATTCCCAACATCTGGTGGTAGGGGCAGAATCTTGGACTGTCTTTTCTTTTCAGGTCCTCCGGTCTCCTTGGCTCAGGCAGGGTGACCATGCTGTATTCTGTTACCCAGTCGAACAGGACTCGGGTCTTGTCCTTTGGAAAGGAGTAGGCTTTCTTCATCTTGTCCCTCAGCGAAGGACCTTCTTTGTCATCAGGAGCTTTTGCAGGCTGCGGGGGAGCCGCCTTCTTGCCTTTCTCCTTCTGCTGTTCGAACACCTTGATATCAAGCGCATTCGCTTCTTTAGGTGTGGGGCGCCGTTCCGCAGCCTTGCCTTTCTGGGCTGTGCTGGCAGCTGACGCCGGGACAGGCTCGGCTAGGAAAGCCTCCACTTCGGCCACCACATTATTCAGTCGGTCAAACGACCATATTTCTATTCCAATCATCTTCTCCAGGACCTCCCTCCTGAGGTTTTGTTTGCATATTTGTACCGCGTCCTCCTGATGCGAGGGCCGCTTGCATCTCATTCCGAGGTTCCTCCACCTCTTGATGTAATCAAGGGCTATCTCATCTACCCTTTGTTTTGTTGAATAGAGTTCGGCCACTGTGACCTCCATCTCTGTGACATGGAATCTTTCTCTGAACTTTCTCTGCATATCCGACCAATCACTGATTGACCCGGCCGAGAGGCTAGAATACCATTCAAATGCAAGCCATGGCAGCGAGGACCCAAAGAACTTCAGCAAATATGACTCGTCGGTGGCCAGATCACCCATAACGGTCATGTAATATGCAATATGCTCTTTCTGGGATCCCTTCCCGTTGAATTTGTCAAACTTGGGCGGCTTGTTGACCCCCGGAGGAAGTCGTTTAGCCCCATGGTGTTGCGGGTAGGGCACCCGATAGGCATCAAATGCGACATAGTCACCTTCACTTTTCTATGCGAGCTTCAGCTCGATCATCCTCACCACCATCATCCGGTTCATGATCGTGGGGTCAACCGGTTCTGGATAGAAGTGTGCCGTCTGCAAGTATGGGGTGACCAGGGTGGTCGCCTGTGGAGGACGCAGCAGCGGGGGTGTCGGGTGCACCTGAGGGAGCACCGGAGGTAGCAGCAGCTGAGGCTGTGGCGGCCGCTGTTGTGCTATCGCCATGCTTGGCTCTGACGGTTGGGGCAGTGTATAGAGCGGTGGAGGGTCGTCGCGACGAGCCACTCCCCCGAATGACTCACCCTGGACTTCGGGTGGTTTAGAGGCCGATGAGTGTTCAGTTTTTTCCATCAACTGCTTCTTCAGAGAGTCTATCTCTCGTTGGTATTTTTGTAGTAGCATCAGAACTGATGGGTCTATGGTGGTGGGGATACCCTCTGTTGTCTCCCCGGACGTACTCTCAGGCAGGATGTCGAGGTGGACGTCGTCTTCTTCTTCCGCCGTCACCACATTAGCGGTCAAGACGGGGGCCTTGTCATCCCAGTGGGGATAGACCTGGGACTTTTCCTCTTTAACCATCATCAGAAGCTCTCTTGCTACTTCTGTTCTGCGGGTAGTCGGCCCCGGCCGTGCGGCCAATTGAGCCAATTCTTGGGGGTCTTCAGGAAGCTCCCCATGTCGGTTGGATATACCAGCCATGTTGCAGGTGAAGACCTGCATCTTTCTCTTTTGTTGATAGACCCTCCTTCTAGCATGCTGCGGGAAGGTCAGTCTTTCAAACACAGAGATCCGTCTCCTTTCTTCCCGCTCGGGGAAAACTTCATCGGCTTCGATCTCGAAGCCGTCATTATATCCGTTGTCATCGACTGACGACACCATCATTCTATCTCCCATATCTCCTTCATCTACCGCCGACGGGCATTAATCTTCCTCAGTGGCGACTGTCTGCATCAGTCGCTGCTGTCCGAGTGAGGGGTTGCCTAAGCCTCGAAAATAATTTCTGACCAAGCAGGTCATCTCTTCTCGACCCCGCTCTTGATGTAGGATGGGGGGCGATTGTCGACCTCCAGTAGGAGGGATATAGGATAGCCGAGCTTTGTCGGCCGGCTGTTGGAATCTTCATCCCGCAGCGGGGATGTTGGCTTGACGGGCCGCAGCCCAGAAACTTCTGTGGCGCAGAGGATCAACAACCACCTCTTCTTCCTTCTTCGGGGGCAAGCCCCTTTCTCTTCTCACTTCCACCTCATTGTTCACAAGACGACAGCAGATGGGTGTTAGCTGGTGGGCAGGTTGGGTTCGCTTGGGAACCCACACCTGTTTAAACTTCCTCGGCCTGGGTGTCGGGCTTCCTTGGCCATAGTGGCCGGCTTCTTCTATTTCTGCCCCCCTTCTGGCGAGGGCCTGATAGGCATTGTGGATAGGAATGTTGGGGATGACTCGGTCCAGGGTCACCCGTGCAGTGCGTCCATCGAGGAAGACGCGCATACCCCCGACTAGCATAGATTTCCCGGACTGAGAAAGAGTTTCGATTATTATAGCAGCATTCTTGTGGGCCTGGCGATGCTGGCGTCCTCTAGGGTGTTTGTTGATGACATTGGGGTGGGTCCCACGTATGACGTGGTGCACCAGACAGCTAGCGACCGGGGCCGGACTTTCGAACAAGTCTTTGCAGCAGGGATCCTCCAAAGGCTCCATTTTTTCCACAGCTTCCTTGACAGGTTCTGGGGCTTCGACCTCCAGCATATCTACAAAGGCTAACCCCAAAAAGTTGGGGAAGCCCACAGCGGCAGGGAAGCTACCGAATTCCATGGGTACCTCCAGGTACCCTTGCGCGTGTCCAGCGACAATCGAAAGATCGAAGTCAACGCCAGCTATCCCGTTGATTGTCATTGATCTGTCAGCAAAGACAAACGAAGTAATAATCAGTAGCCTTTGAGAGGGCTTCGAAGCCCGAATATCCCAGCAAAGAGATGAAAGGTGACATTGGTCCCACCGGGTGTGCCAGACTTGTTCGTGACCTTTTCTTTCTTTCGCGCGAGTCGATCGACCAGCTGACTGACTGGTAGTCAAATGATCAATTGACGACGCGGGCGTGCCAGTCACATGAGTGACGAATTTGTGATGCGCTCATTCTGACCCATGTCGGGCGAATGTGAGTTTCGGTCGGGACCAGCAGTCCGCCATACCATAAAGGCTATGGCGTTAATTACATCCCCCAAGAGGAGGGAACACCTTTGATTAATTACCGGGGTAGCGGGCTGTCAAAGCCGAAAAAAGAGCTACATGATGATCATGACGAAGGCATGCATGATGCATATATTTATTGTGCAGAAGATGCATAGTTCATAGAATTATGGATCCTCGGTACGTGGCGGAGGACATAGGTCCGAAGACCATCGTCGCGCATAGTGAAGACTTCCGACCAGACGTAACCCGGCTTTCCGTCGACGCCATTTAATATACCCGAAGATTTATGCATGCATGCATACATGACGTTCATGACTATATTAAGCATGATAATAGAATCATGGAAGCAAATGATGATCAACCACGTTTATTACCCCCCATCAAGGAACGGGAGAACAACACAAATATAATAGCGAAAGCAAAGTGCTAACAGACATGGTAATGAAGATATGATAACAATACAGTTCGGGCTCGCTTGGCTCCTCCCTTATTCAATTTATTACCCATTGTGATTTATTAACGCCAACCCCGAGGGACGAGATCCGCTCGGGGGCAAATGAGCGATTAAAGCAACAAGAGGTTTCAAAACCGGTGCAACCATGTAAGGAAGGTTTATACGGCGCGATAAAGCGTAGGTATAGCATCTTAATCCGGCGCGGCCATCATGAAATGTTAATACGACGCGAAGGCCCTGGGGCACGCCGGTTTAGGGCGCGCCGGAAAGGTGCAAGCAAAACTTTTTGAAATATGAGTCTAAGGCTAATCCGGCGCGAGGGGGTACCATGCCGTATTAGGGCGCGCCGGGTTAAGGCCGCACCGTTTTAGCATATTTTTGATGAATTTCGAATCATTTGAGTTTGTTAAGTTTATGTTGAGGGTTTTGAAGCTAATTGAGGCCAACTGTTTATTAAATTGAAGTCCAGAAGCCTCCAAGAATGATGTGATAAGCCAGTGCGAGGTTCCTACTCGAGCACCGGGATAATTGGGTCCAGAATGAGTATTTCGTTATGGTTTATTCATTATTAATCTATCCAAAATTGGACAGTATCTCCCCTGAACCTGAAGAGTTGCAGGAAAGAAGCGGGGTCATGCTCACCTATGGAACAAGCCCCTAAACCGCCAGTCTACACGAAGGCAGCCAGCAAACCCCATTGGATAGGATACCCCGAGGACTAGCCTGCTAGGGGAACCAAGGTTCCATAGAGGGAAGAAACGGAGAGATGAAGCCATTGACGATGGAAACAGCACCCCGAGGGCTAGCTTGCGAAGGGTGGATGACCCACAGTGTATGACTCATCCCGCAGAGGAACTGACCATTGGGAGAATGGGACTCCGAGGGCTAGCCTACAAGGAGCACACATCCCCCCGGTCTCGATCGAGTCTTAATTTGTTTGGGCTGAGTTCGTTGAACCAGGACCTGATGTGTCCCCTGTGGTTCTGGAGTTTTGATGATGACAATATTATGCCTCATTATGTTTACATCCTTGATGATATAATCCTGTTGCATTATGAGAAACTGTCAGAACATTTTTAAGGATGACTCATAGGTCATGAAGTTAACCCAAGTCAAAGTCAAATCATGACAGGTAAGGTGAATGCTCAGATCAGGTAATGCTTTAATTAGTTCTCCAGCATACATTCAGTTCTTGTCTGCTATATGCATTCAATTCATTGGTTCATGTTCATTGTGCATTACTTCACATCAAGTCTAGACATCCTGGTTGCATTCTAAGTCTACACATCCTGCTAGGTCGATCTTCAAAGTATGTACATTGATCTTCAAGGCATCAAGTCTATACACTGGACTGTGCTTCAAGCATTGGCCAAGTCTGTTTAGTTAGTATGGACAGTAGTGGGTCGACCCACCCCTACTGATGCGTCGACCCATCAGAACACTGACTGTCTGGGTATCAAAGTCTATACATCAGCTTGATCGAGTAAGTCTGTACAACATGCCTTATTGTTCATATCATTAAGTCTGTACATTGGCATCTCATCTCCAAGTATGTACATCGCTACTTTATCAAAGCTTCTAGTGTAGCAACCCTGGTAAAATAAAGCTTTAAACAGATCAAATTGAAATAAAAGATTTAAGTAAATAAATGATAAAAACTAAAAGGAGTAAATAATAAACTAAAATGTAAATAACGCCTTGACTCAAGGCGCTAATTCAAAAATAAACGCCTCTAGCTAAGGCGCGAATTGAAAAAGGGACGCCCAAAGAACAAGGCATCAATTCCTAAACGGCCGAAAATAAATAAAGGGCAAGTGAAAGAGACGCCCTTTACTACGACGTGTTTCACTAAGGAAACGATGCTCAACAAGGCGTCAATTTGAATTAACGCCCTATGGCAAGGCGTTAATTCAATTCGAGTTCCGTTCGAACTCAGACCTCATCCAGGGTAAGTTTCTGGATTAGTACGTGCTAGTAGAGTTATAGTAAGGGCTTTATCATGGAAATATAACTTCCAATAGAACTCTAACTCTATTAAGGACCCAAAAACTCTATAAATATCCCACAAATCGACCCTTGATCGCTATTTGGCGATCTGCTGCTGCTGTCACCCGTGAAGAACACAGGTTTGTTCTTCCTTGATTGTGTTTTCATTTTCGGTTATATATATGATGAAGAAAACTAATGTCTTCAGTCTTTCTTCTGTAGGAATTCTGCAGTAAGTAGTAACCTCTAAAGGACGTGAAGTTCTTCTTCTTCTTCTTCTTCCGGTGATCAGAAGACTCTGTTGCAAACAGAGTATCGTTTCTCTTCACATATCTTCACCCAGATAATCATCAGGTAGATTTTCTCAAGAAACATAGCCCAATTTAATTTAAGATCCTTAATAAAATCATATGTTATCCATGCATATAGTTTTATCGTGGTTTCAAATATTTTCTGTAAAATTTTGAAAGAAGCGACCCTGACAAGGGCGCTAATTCTTGTTTTGACGCCCTACACAGGAGTCGTCAATTTCATATAAATTGATAAATGTTTAAAATTTTATATCTGTGAAACCATGAACCTAATCTAATGCATGATCATCCTGATTGAATTCTGCTATTTTTCTGGTCCTGACTATATAAATTGTTCCTGAAATTTTATTATCTGAAATTTGAAAAAAATTGTTGAATTAACGACCTGCACAAGGTCATCTCTTATTGAACTGACGCCCCCGACCAGGGCGCTAATTGAAAAGTAACGCCCCTGTCCAGGGCGGGTTTTTCTTAAAATTCTATAATATTGGAAATTCTACAAAATAGAAATAAAGAATGGACGACTGCTGCATAAGTCTTCAAACTGTAAATAAACGCCTCTGTATAGGGCGTTGATTTCATTAAAAACGACTTTACCTAAGTCGCTATTTTCGTGCATTACTGTTTTCACTGGTTACTGTCAACCGAGGGTTTTATATGTATATACATAGATATTATCTGGCACTATATTTCCACTCCGTGAGTATAGTCCCATGTTTTATGATGTCTTATCGCATTACCCTCAATTCTCGGTGACATACAAGCTCTCCTTTGGATATTCCGTTCCTTTGGACTAGCGAGTTAGTCATGGAGACCTCCATAAGACTCCTCGAGCCTTGGATTCCCTCAAGGCCGACTGAGCGGGTTGTACCATAAAAATCTATCACCCTATTTTTGCCATCTCACTCTATAGAAAATGGTATACCGGCCCTCATATTATGCTATGAGTATGATATGAGAATTTTCTTAATGAACGGGGAAAGCATGCCATCAATGTGACGTTATTGTAGACCCCAATTCTATAACAACTTTGTTATGATGTTCTTGTGGACCTCAATTCTATATTAAAGGAGTGACCATCTACTTGTGGGCATTTACTTGTCATGGTACCCAAGTTAGGGAACCAATTCCACCTAGTTTTATCAATAATCGTGATTGTACCATTATTATCGCCATTCTATGTCAAGTGTCATATTTTTGGACTCTACTCTATCCAAGTCTATCCTACATGTCTACAAGCTTTATTCTTGAAATTCCATGTTGGCTATACACAAAAGTGGATGTTAAAATACATGATTAATGCCTGCGCATATAGGGCCCGATCTGGTCCTGGGAGGAGCACCCGAAAGTACTTGTGCCCATGGGAGTTGATTGATCACGGTATTGGCATTATACCGAAGTGCATGACTAGCTTGATTGAACATTCCACACATCTTGCACTTGACTTGATATTACATGACTTGCGTGGCCTGAAAAAGGGTAATTGCATACTTGCGTGCTTGAACGTGATAGCCAAATTCCAACATGACATGATGAATACACTTGCTCGAATATCTTGATATCTTTTGATATAAGTTCTTGAAAGTTCATGACTAGTTCTCGTTGCTATGTTATTGTTATACACTCTCTCTATCTTGTCATTTTATGCGAGCATGCATAGCTATAGCGCATTCATGAAAGATGTAATTACTTAAACCCATTGCTAGTTCTTGAGATATAATTTCCTACTGAGCGTTCGCTCACTTAGTGTTTCCCTACTTTTCAGGTAAGTCCGACGATGAGAGAACTCAAACGGATGGGGAAAATCAAGAGTGAAAGAGATAGAGCTTCTCCCGTGTTATCTAGTCTTTTTCATATTTTCTTGAGTCAACCTTGTATTTTTCCTTTATTTTAGTTAGTACGTCAAAGGTTTGTAATAGACATATTCTTATGAAGGAATAAAGGATTGGGTTATCTTCACTTTTGTGCATCTCTGATTTTGGTGTCGAATATACTAATACTCTGATTGACATGATTGATATAAACTCGTCACGCGTCTCCGGGTATCTTCCACTCTCGGGGTGTGACAGTTTTTATGGTATCAGAGCCTAGGGTATTCAATTCCTAGGAAAACCCAAGTCCAAGGATAGGTTCAAACCTTTAACCAGTGAGATTGGGTAGAACCAAGGGTTGAGTTAACATAAAAACTTAAAAGCCCTTAACGCGAGTATATACTAATATAGTTATTGTAATTATAGGATAATGGCTGCCGAACGTGCTCAGTGGCGCAACATGCAGCGTACACTCCAAGGCATGACCCAAGTGCTGCAACAAGTAGCACAGGGAGGTGCACAACGAGCCGGAAGTCTCCACCAAGTCTTTAAAAACATGAACCCGCCTAAATTCACGGGTTCTACTGATCCGGACGACGTAGAGCACTGGATCAGGGAGACGGAACGTATATTCCGTGTTATGCAGTGCACGGATCAAGATAAAGTCTTATTAGCTACCTTTCAGTTGGAAAGGGATGCCCGATGCTGGTGGGAATCAATAGAAGCTACTTTAAATCAAGACCAAGTTACTTGGGAAGAATTCGTAGAACATTTCAACGCTAAATTTTTTTCGGACCGAGTACAGGAAAAGAAAGCTGCAGAATTTGCTGCACTGAAGCAACGGTCCTTGACAGTGGCCGAGTACGAGGCCCAATTTTCTAGATTATCTCAGTATGCTAAGCACTTAGTTAGCACCGAGAAGATGAAAGCTAGGAGATTCCTAAATGGGCTCAGGCCCCAATATATCACACAGCTGGTGCCAATGGATATCCAGGTCTACTCAGAAATTGTGCGCCGAGCTCAGCTATTAGAGGACGCCACGGAACTATCTGATAGAATTCGTGGGAAGGACAAGAAAGAACAAGTTACAAGTTCGGGTTCCTTTAAACCCAACTTCAAGAAGCGGCCTAGCAATGGAGGTACTTCCTTACAAGATCAGAAGTTTAAGAAGACCAAGCCCTTCTCCATCACCACTACCCCATCAAATATAGTGTGCAAGCATTGTGACAAGGCAGGCCATAGAGCAGAAGAATGTTGGAGGAAACTAGGAGCATGTCTCCGCTGTGGGAGTCGCGATCATCGAATTCCCGATTGCCCATTACTTAATGATCAAACTGGGGACGGGAAGCGCCCAGTAACCAAGAATGCTCGTCTTCACGCAATTAAGGAGACCGAACAAGAAGAAGAAGGCGGACTAGTAGAAGGTACATTGAAAGTTTGTTCCAAGTCTGCATATGTCTTAATTAATACTGGTGCTTCACATTCAATTATTTCCAAGAAGTTCGCTGATCCGTTACCCCTAGAACCGGAATGGATAAAATTAGTCTTGTCTACTCCTTTAGGAAACGAGACTGATATTACACACCATTACCAGAACTGTGAAGTATTGGTTCATGGTAAGAATCTCCCTATTGATCTTGTATGTTTAGATCTAAAGGAGTATGATGTCATACTAGGAGCAGATTGGTTATCTAAATATCAGGCAACGGTCGATTGCCGCAATAGCGAGGTTACTTTCGAGGAATTTCCAGAACTGATCTTTACTAGCCCCAAGAGGCGAAGCAAAACCCCTCTTATTTCGGCTCTCCGAGCTAGCAAGCTCATCGGGAAAGGATGTGTATCCTTCCTTGCATTCGTCACGATTAAGGAGGCTAAGGAAACTAAGATAGAAGACATTCCGGTGGTACAAGAATTTCCGGACGTATTTCCAGAAGATTTGCCTGGATTACCCCCACAAAGAGAAGTGGCCTTCACCATCGATTTAGTTCCTGGTGCGGGTTCAGTTTCTAAGGCACCGTATAGAATGTCACCTGCTGAAATCAAGGAGTTAAAGGAGCAATTGATGGAACTCATTAAGAAAGGATTCATAAGACCAAGTACTTCCCCATGGGGAGCGCCTGTATTATTTGTAAAGAAGAAGGATGGATCCATGAGGTTATGCATCGACTATCGACAGTTGAATCATCTCACTATCAAGAACAAGTATCCACTGCCGAGAATCGATGAGTTGTTTGATCAAATTTCAGGATCCAAGTACTTTTCTAAAATTGATCTTAGGTCGGGATATCATCCGTTAAGAATCAAGGATGAGGACATTCATAAGACTGCATTCAGAAGCAGGTACGGCCATTATGAATTTGTTGTTATGCCTTTCGGACTAACGAATGCCCCTGCTACCTTTATGCAGTTAATGAATAGTATATTCAGGCCTTATTTGGATCAATTCGTGGTGGTCTTTATTGATGATATATTGATTTATTCCGAGACCAAGGAAGAGCATGAGGAGCATTTAAGGATTGCATTACAAATATTGAGGGCAAACCAATTATATGCAAAACTCAGCAAGTGTGAATTCTGGCTTGAGGAAGTGACTTTTCTCAGACATCTTATATCAAAGGATGGCTTATCAGTAGATCCATCAAAAGTTGAAGCTGTAAGAAATTGGGAAAGACCGACCAATGCTAGCGAGATCCGAAGTTTCTTAGGTCTTGCTGGCTATTACAGGCGATTCATCAAAGATTTCTCTAAGATCGCCATACCACTTACGAGGTTAACTCGCAAGGAGATCCGTTACGAATGGAGTGAGGAATGTGAAAGAAGCTTCCAAACTCTCAAGGATCATCTTACTACAGCTCCTGTCTCAGCTTTACCAATGGAAGGAGAGAAATTCAAGGTATACACTGATGCTTCTGGCATTGGCCTCGGATGTGTTCTAATTCAACAAGGAAAGGTTATAACTTATTCTTCTCGTCAATTAAAGAAGCATGAAGAGAACTACCCCATCCATGACTTAGAATTAGCCGCGGTAATATTTGCACTAAAGATCTAGAGGCATTATCTATATGGAGTACAGTTTACTGTATACTCCGATCACAAGAGTCTCAAGTATCTTTTCTCTCAAAAGGAACTAAATATGAGGCAAAGGCGTTGGCTAGAATATCTCAAGGACTTCGACTTCAATACAGAATATCATCCCGGAAAGGGTAATCATGTAGCAGATGCCCTTAGTTGAAAGCCGAGAGCACTGTTAGCCTATTGTATTATTCAAGAATGGAAGTTGCTGGAGCAATTCTCTAAGCTCAATATAAGCATGGACACGAACTTCAAATGTGTCACATTGTCTCATATAAGCATTCATCCAGCCCTATTAACTGAAATACAAGCACTTCAGGATGATGTCCCAATATTAGTGGAAATCAAGGGCAAACTAGAAGGACAGTCTGATTTCCAATTAGCATCAGATAGAAAGGTGTTATTCCAAAAAAGAACTTGTATACCGGATTGTCCCGAGTTAAAGAGGAAGATCTTAGATGAAGCTCATAGATCAAGGTACATGATTCATCCTAGATCTACCAAAATGTACCAAGATGTGAAAAGAAATTTTTGGTGGCCCAACATGAAAAGGGAAATAGCGGACTACGTGTCGCGCTATCTCACATGCCAACAGGTCAAGGCGGAACACCAAAAGCCTGTTGGAAAACTACATCCTCTAGATATCCCTAAATGGAAGTGGGAGGATATTGGTATGGATTTCATCATGGGTTTATCTAAATCAAAAGGAGGACATGATGGAATATGGGTTATTATTGACCGATTGACTAAATCGGCGCATTTCTTGCCAATCAAGAGCCGATGGTCAGTCGATGTGTTGGCTGCATTATACATCAAGGACATAGTCAGATTACACGGTATTCCTATTTCAATCATGTTTGACAGAGATCCTCGTTTTACTTCTCATTTTTGGAAGGGACTACAACATTCGTTGGGAACAAGGCTTAACTTTAGTACAGCTTTTCATCCTCAAACAGATGGTCAGACCAAGAGAACTAATCAGGTCATTGAAGATATGCTTAGGGCATGCATCATTGATTTCGATGGATGCTGGCATGATCACTTGCCTCTGGTTGAATTTGCATACAATAATAGCTACCAGGCAAGTATACAAATGACACCTTTCGAAGCCGTATACGGAAGGAGTTGCCGATCACCCTTATGCTGGGACGAAGTTGGAGAAAAATAACTATTAGGACCAGACATGGTAAGGGATACCACTGAGAAGATACAATTGATTAGAGAAAGACTGCAAGTTGCTCAGTCTAGGCAAAAGGCTTATGCTGATACAAGAAGGAGAGATCTTGAATTCCAAGTTGGAGATCATGTATTTCTCAAGATATTGCATGGACGTGGCATACGTAGATTTGGTGTCAAGGGCAAGCTTACACCAAGATTCATTGGACCTTTTGAGATACTGAAAAGAGTTAGCGAGGTTGATTATCGCATCGCATTGCCTCCTCAATTGTCCGATGTTCATAATGTGTTCCACATATCTATGTTGAAGAAGTTTGTACACGATCCATCACATATTATTGAACATGGAGACTTCGTTATCCAGAAGGATCTCACATATGAACAGAAGCCCATAAAAATACTAGATTGTGAAGTACGTACTCTAAGGAATAAGGTTATTCCCATGCTAAAAGTACAATGGAATAAGAGTTCCGATCATGAAGGCACATGGGAGACCGAGGAATTCATGAGGAAGCAATTTCCAGAATTATTTTAAGGTATATACTCTACACTCTCCACATATATATATATATACTATTGAATTTGGGGACCAAATTCTTTTAAGTGGGGGAGGGTGTAGCAACCCTGGTAAAATAAAGCTTTAAACAGATCAAATTGAAATAAAAGATTTAAGTAAATAAATGATAAAAACTAAAAGGAGTGAATAATAAACTAAAATGTAAATAACGCCTTGACTCAAGGCACTAATTCAAAAATAATCGCCTCTAGCTAAGGCACGAATTGAAAAAGGGACGCCCAAAGAACAAGGCGTCAATTCCCAAACGGCCGAAAATAAATAAAGGGCAAGTGAAAGAGACGCCCTTTACTGCGACGTGTTTCACTAAGGAAACGACGCTCAACAAGGCGTCAATTTAAATTAACGCCCTATGGCAAGGCGTTAATTCAGTTCGAGTTCCGTTCGAACCCAGACCTCATCCAGGGTAAGTTTCTGGATTAGTACGTGCTAGTAGAGTTATAGTAAGGACTCTATCATGGAAATATAACTTCCAATAGAACTCTAACTCTATTAAGGACCCAAAAACCCTATAAATATCCCACAAATCGACCCTTGATCGCTATTTGGCGATCTGCTGCTGCTGTCACCCGTGAAGAACACAGGTTTGTTCTTCCTTGATTGCGTTTTCACCTTCGGTTATATATATGATGAAGAAAACTAATGTCTTCAGTCTTTCTTCTGTAGGAATTCTGCAGTAAGTAGTAACCTCTAAAGGACGTGAAGTTCTTCTTCTTCTACTTCTTCTGGTGATCAGAAGACTCTTTTGCAAACAGAGTATCGTTTCTCTTCACATATCTTCACCCAGATAATCATCAGGTAGGTTTTCTCAAGAAACGTAGCCCAATTTAATTTAAGATCCTTAATAAAATCATATGTTATCCATGCATATAGTTTCATCGTGGTTTCAAATATTTCCTGTAAAATTTTGAAAGAAGCGACCCTGACAAGGGTGCTAATTCTTGTTTTGACGCCCTACACAGGAGTTGTCAATTTCATATAAATTGATAAATGTTTAAAATTTTATATCTGTGAAACCATGAACCTAATCTAATGCATGATCATCCTGATTGAATTCTGCTATTTTTCTAGTCCTGACTATATAAATTGTTCCTGAAATTTTATTATCTGAAATTTGAAAAAAATTGTTGAATTAACGACCTGCACAAGGTCGTCTCTTATTGAACTGACGCCCCCGACCAGGGCGCTAATTGAAAAGTAACGCCCCTGTCCAGGGCGCGTTTTTGTTAAAATTCTATAATAATGGAAATTCTACAAAATAGAAATAAAGAATGGACGACTGCTGCATAAGTCGTCAAACTGTAAATAAACGCCCCTGTATAGGCCGTTAATTTCATTAAAAATGACTTTACCTAAGTCGCTATTTTCCTGCATTACTGTTTTCACTGGTTACTATCAACCGAGGGTTTTATATGTATATACTTAGATATTATCTGGCACTATATTTCCACTCCGTGAGTATAGTCCCATGCTTTATGATGTTTTATCGCATTACCCTCAATTCTCGGTGACATACAAGCTCTCCTTTGGACATTCCGTTCCTTTGGACTAGCGAGTTAGTCGTAGAGACCTCCATAAGACTCCTCGAGCCTTGGATTCCCTCAAGGCCGACTGAGCGGGTTGTACCATAAAAACCTATCACCCTATTTTTGCCATCTCACTCTATAGAAACATGGTATACCGGCCCTCATATTATGCTATGAGTATGATATGAGAATTTTCTTAATGAACGGGGAAAGCATGCCATCAATGTGATGTTATTGTAGACCCCAATTCTATAACAACTTTGTTATGATGTTCTTGTGGACCTCAATTCTATATTAAAGGAGTGACCATCTACTTGTGGGCATTTACTTGTCATGGTACCCAAGTTAGGGAACCAATTCCACCTAGTTTTATCGATAATCGTGATTGTACCGTTATTATCGCCATTCTATGTCAAGTGTCATATTTTTGGACTCTACTCTATCCAAGTCTATCCTACATGTCTACAAGCTTTATTCTTGAAATTCCACATTGGCTATACACAAAAGTGGATGTTAAAATACATGATTAATGCATGCGCATATAGAGCCCGATCTGGTCCTGGGAGGAGCACCCGAAAGTACTTGTGCCCATGGGAGTTGATTGATCACGGTATTGGCATTATACCGAAGTGCATGACTAGCTTGATTGAACATTCCATAAATCTTGTACTTGACTTGATATTACATGACTTGCGTGGCCCGAAAAAGGATAATTGCATACTTGCGTGCTTGAACGTGATAGCCAAATTCCAACATGACATGATGAATACACTTGCTCGAATATCTTGATATCTTTTGATATAATTTCTTGAAAGTTCATGACTAGTTCTCATCGCTATCTTATTGTTATACACTCTCTCTATCTTGTCATTTTATGCGAGCATGCATAGCTATAGCGCATTCATGAAAGATGTAATTACTTAAACCTATTGCTAGTTCTTGAGATATAATTTCCTACTGAGCGTTCGCTCACTTAGTGTTTCCCTACTTTTCAGGTAAGTCCGACGATGAGGGAACTCAAACGGATGGGGAAAATCAAGAGTGAAAGAGATAGAGCTTCTCCCGTGTTATCTAGTCTTTTTCATATTTTCTTGAGTCAACCTTGTATTTTTCCTTTATTTTAGTTAGTACTTCAAAGGTTTGTAATAGACATATTCTTATGAAGGAATAAAGGTGGGGTTATCTTCACTTTTGCGCATCTCTGATTTTGGTGTCGAATACACTAATACTCTGATTGACATGATTGATATAAACTCGTCACGCGTCTCCGGGTATCTTCCGCTCTCGGGGCGTGACATGTACAGTCTATCTTCAAGTGTTTGGCTAACTCTGTACATCCGTTTTGCCTATTCATTGTTGAGGCAGAGTCTGTACATTGGCTCAGACTTTCCAAAGTCTACGCAACGTCCTTCATTGAAAGTCTATACATTTTGGCCTATTCCTATGCTCGAAGCTTTAGCTACACTCTAAGTCTATACACTACTAAAGTCTGAACATCGCAGTGTTCAAGTCTTTCAAAGTCTGTGCATTGGCTTCGCTTTTGCAAGTCTGTACATTGGAGTCTTATCTTCAAGTCTGTACATCGGGCAACTTCTAATTGAAGTCTGTACAGCCAATGCACTTAACTGAAGTCTATACACTGGATTGTCAAGCTTCATGTCTATACACTGGATTGTCTAACTTCAACTCTATACATCCGATTACTGTTGCAGTGTTCACCAAGTCTATACACTGCTTAGATCTAATTCACAATGAGATATGAATGGCGTGTTTGTGATTAAGTCTTGATTCATTAATCTTTTCGTTTGAATTAATTCCTGATGCAAGACAGGAATAGGGTCGACGCTAGAGCTTAAGGTGTCCACGCACCAGTGAAGATGCATCCACGGATACTCTTCATAGCATTAACTCTACGCAAAGGCTGCGTCAACTCAGCCACTCAAGAAGCAGAGGGCCTTGTCAGAAATACTCCAATGCGTCAACGCAGCAGTGGACCAGTGTCGATGCAACTGTTAAAAAAGGCTAGGCTGGTTGCTCACTGGAACGCATCAATGCGCCAAACGCCACGGGTTGGAAGCATCGACGCAGTAGTTAAAAAGGGTTGAAGATCTCTGAAGGCTGCGTCAACTCCTTGGAGCAAGTGGGTTGACGCCATCTAACTCCAGTTGCTGAGCGTATTGATGAATGGGCACGTGACCCGAAGCTAGCACCTGACACGTGACCCGAGGTGGGTGCTGAGCACGTGATCTGAGGAGGAATCTTCTGGATGGAAGGCGTGGGAATCACACGCCCTATCTCCCTACTACTGCTGGTATATATTGGAGCCTTCGTCTTCATATGGAGGTCGATCGTGATCGAAGCCTGGGAGCAGAAGAAGAGAAGAAAAAGTAGAGAGCAGAAGCTGAGAAAAAAAAAGGGAAAAAGAAGAGAGAGCTTCCACGATCCAGACAGAGAGTGAAGAAAAGAAGAGAAGAGTAGAGAGTGAAAGAAGAGCAGCAGAGAAGAAAGAGAAAGAAAGAGAGTGAAGAAAGAGAGTGAGATCGAGTGAGATCTGTTCTTGATGGACCGTGGATCAAATCCAGGCCATCCAGCTCTTTAAGAGCCACATTGTGCTTAATTGTTTACAACTTTCAGATTGCTGTTTATTTCCATTTTCTGTTTTCTATTTTGCATCTTGTTCAAGCTGTTAGTTAGTGGATTGCAGAGGTGTTGCCTCTGGACGGCTAACCTGTATTGCCCAGTGGTTTGCAGTGGAGGATTCCACTGGACAGGAAGCTGTGTTGCTCAGCGGGGCGAGGAGGATTCCTTGGACGGTAAGCTGTGTCGCCCAGCGGATTGTAGGCAAGCTGTGAGGTCCAGCGGTTCAAGCTGTGAGTCAGCAGAAAGCCACACTCGGGTTGAGTGTGGGGTGGATGTAGGTCTGCTGGACCGAACCACCTAAAAACCCCTTGTGCAGTGTGTTTGTTTTGTTCAATTGTGCTTCCGCTAGATGTATGCATAAGGGCGTTCTAACTGTTTGCTTATTGGTCCTGTAGATGAGTGTTCTAATCTGTCTTGTTAGCATTCCAATTTTTAAGTGAGCGAAATCTTATTTTGGGTGAAGATTTTTATGTGGGAAATTTTTTTAAAAGGGCTATATTCATTCACCCCCCCTCTGAATACTGCACCGAACCCAACACGTGGTATCAGAGCGGGTCTCTGATTGAACAGATCTAACAATTTGCAGAGGATCCTGCTAACTGTTGGTGCATTTCGAGTGGGTCTTTTGGAAACATATTGTGATTTAATGTCTTAGTGCTTTACGTTGATCATCTAGTTTAGTGCATTTCTGTTTGGTGCATCTTATAAGTGTGCTTCTTGTGTTCTGTATTAAGTTTCACTGAGTTAGTTCCTTGCCTTACTTATCTGGTTGTGGTGCTTTGTTGTCGATTGCTTCGTGCCTTGAATCTGCTTGTCATCTGTTCTGATGGCTCATCCTCCGATATACAGAGGTGATGACCTTGGCCCATGGCTGGAAAAGTTGCATCGGTATGTAAACACAACCGATCCTGATTTGTGGAAGGTAATAACTCATGGTCCATACAAACTGTTGAAGGATAAATCTAAATGGACAAGAAGGATAAGCTGAAAGACTCTGTCAATAATAGAGCTGTAGTTTTATTAAAAGAATCAATTGACAGATCTCTAAGTGAATGCATTTCTTCTTGCAGGTCTGCCAAAGACATTTTGGATAAATTGAAGCTAATCAGGAATCACAGCAAGTGCTTAATGGCTGATCATAGAAATGCTGATGATGAAACTTCATCCGAGGTAAGTACTGAATCAGAAGGATACTCTTTCGATGAATTGATAGAGATGTATGAAAATCTGTTAGAAGTTTCCATGAAATTGAAATCTGAAAATAAAAAATTGAAAAAGAAATGTGATAGAATAAATCTGAAAGATTCCTGTGAAAACTGTCCAAATATGAAAAGGTCTTATGATGCTTGCATGCTAGATGTTCAGAATCTTAAGAAACAAAATGATTCTCTAAAAATTGAAAAACAAACATGGTTGGATAAAGTGTCAGAAATAGAGAATCAATTGAATGATAAGAAAAAGAGCATCTAAAAGCATGCAGGAACTCACTGAAGTTAATTCGGAATTGGACAAACTGAAATTGGAGAATGAGGATCTTCAAAAGAAGAATAAAACTCTTATGGTCAGAATGAATGAAATCAATGAGGAGATTTCACAGTCCTCTTCTGCTAAATCAAATTGTAAAATATGCTCAGCTTTAAGAGAACGTAATGAAGATCTCTTTAGTGAGAATGAATGGCTAAATAAACAAATTGCCTCACTTAAAGATGATCACAAAAACCTGCTTGCTGAGAAAATTAAAGCAGAAGAAAGGGAAGATGAACTGATTGAAAAATTGGAGCACATGTCTGGAAGAGAGAGATGTGCTAATAATGAAATTCGGGATAAAAATCTTAAGGAAGAAAACACTGAATTAAAAGTTGAAGTTGAAAAACTGAAGTGGTTGAACACTGGCTTGTCTGAAAGACTTCTCACTACAGAAAAAGGAAAAGCTGTCTATGATGAAAATTCAGAAATTTTGAACAATCTAGAACAAGAGATTTAGAAGTATAAAACTGCAAACCAAGTTCTAAGCGAATGTGTTAATTGCAGTGAACAGAAAATAGCCAGTTATGAACATCACATTGCTAGCTTGGAAGTTAAAATTCATAATCTGGAAAATTCAGCTATTGAGTCTGCCAAGATTAAAGGAAAAATGAAAACTGTTGGGAAGAGGAATGATGATAACTCTGAAGGGGGAATAAATTGTTGTTCTGATGTTAAGAAAATCACTAAAAACTAGCTATACACCACTTTTGTCCAAAGCACTGATGTAGCTGGTACTTCAAGGTAATCCCCAAAACAAAATGGAAATTAGAAGTCACCCTCAAAATCTGTATTTCAGTTCAAAGCACAGAAAAATGAAAACCAAACAAAAATTGTCAAGAATAGTCAGAAATTGAAAGTGAAGGGTCAAATAAAGAAGTTAAAGACTATTCTTGTTCATGGACTGAAATCTGCTAGCTCGGTTGAGTCTGATGGTTTACACGCTGCACATGCTTTATTTACTCACTCGCATGTATCTAGTCAGTCTGTTAATAGCCATGCTGCCAAGAAATCACAGGCATCATGTCACTACTGTGGTAGGCATGGTCATTATATGGATAACTGCAGTGTGATGAAAAGTGATGATGACATGCATGACACATATTTCTCAAATAATCATCACCACCCCAAAAGAAACATGTCTGCTTTAAAACAACATATCATTTGTTATAATTGTAGCAAACGTGGTCATAAGGCTGTTGAGTGTTGGTCTAGGCCTTCATGGGGATATAATAACTCAAGAGGTAAGCGCCCAAGGTGCTATAAGTGTGGGAACTACGGCCATACAGTCAAGGACTACTGGCATGCTCAAGAAAGTTATGCTTATCACAAGACCTTTAAATTCTCTAGAAAACGACCTGTGAACTTTTCATGTGTTAACTATGGTAAATCAGGTCACAAATCTGCTGAATGTTGGATGAAGAAGAATGAGAAACAAAATGCTCATGTAAACAACAAAATAACTCATGCTCAATTTCATAGATCCTATGCTCCTGTTGATAAGCATCATAGGACCAGGCAATCTGCTGTTTCATGTAGACATTGTGGTAAATTTGGTCATTCCATGACTAATTATTTTTTGATGGAGGTTGATGATCATGTTGCTGAAAAATTGCTCAGAACACCTGTTAGGGGTAGTGCAGGACCCAAGACTGCTTGGGTCCCTGCAGGATCAAATTAATTGCAAAGTTGCAGGTGTGCCTTGGAAGCTGATGAATAAAGGGGTTAATGATCCAAGGCACTCAACAGAAAACCCCAGGATTCTACTTGTCAGGTCAGTTCTGAACTTTACTTTAAATTCCATCATCTGGAATTGTGAGTATGAAAAATGAGAATTTCATGTTGATGTGTGTGTCTGATGTATGATCTTCTCTTGCCTAGCTGATCAGTCTGTATTCCAGACTAAGCTATTGAGTTTTAATTCTGTATATATGATGTTTTTCTCTTGTCATATGTTGAACTGAATTCGAATGGTCCTTGTGACCAGGTTCTCCACCTAGAACCATGGGTCTAGTCCTTATGAAGAGCTGTGTCCTGCATATCAATAAATTTTGAAAAATCTAAATAGAAATGGCTTGGATGCATACATCTGAATAAGTTTTCAGCTTGATATTCATCTTATTGGCATTCATACTTTCATTCATGCATATTCTAAGGAGGAGTTAGCTTGGGTTGGAGATCTCTGCTTAAATGATGATCGATATACTAAGATGAAGCTGCTGGTTGAATAAATGGGTCAACGCTGTATGAAGATGGGGTCGACGCTTCAGGCTATTTTCCTTGAAAACCCGTTTGTGAAGCAAGTTTAGCTGCATGAGTGGGTTGATGCTGAGGATGGATTGAGTTAACGCAGCCCCAGCTCAAAGTCAACACTTGGTATCAAAAGACAGAATACTACACTGGTTGGTTGAGTGCGTTAACATAGTCATTAGAGTGAGTCAACGCACTGACAGATTTGTCTGAAATACAGTTGCTGAACTTGGTTGAATGTTTAAGAAGGTTCAGCGGCACTAAAGATTGGTCCTCACTCATCTCTCCCTCTTGTTGAAATGCTCTTGTAGCTCATCTCTCTTCACTTCTCACAAACCTTATTGCCTTCACCTCCATAATTTCATCTTGTAGTGAAGATCCATTCAATCTTGAGTATGAAGGAAGTTTCTTGAGTTCTGAAGTGTGACCTGATATCATGGTTTCAGGGGGAGCTAAAATGATAATTCCCTTAAAAGATGTGATGATCATTATTGACTGTCTCTAGGCTGTGTTAATGGTTGGTGTTTTATAAATCTTATGTTCTTTGAATAATGAAAATCCATGAATATAAAGTGCTGTGCTTATGGAATAGGCTTAGAACCAGTTAATAAAACTGAGAACTTCTCTTTTCTTGAACTATTATGAACAAAAGTAAAGAAACATGTGTGCTTAATGAATTTAATACCTGTATTGCTCTCAAACTCAGTTCAGGGTAAATAAAAGCTCAGGAAACATACCCTATATATATATATATATATATATATACAATGATTCATACCATAAACTATAGAGCAATGGCAAGCATTCACTGAGAAACTGTCTCTATGCACCAATGAAGTGCAAATGAGCATGTCATGATGTGGGTTGTTATCTCTATTTTAAAAGAAAAATAATCTAGTGCAGAGCAATGGTAACTTTCCACTGAGAAACTACCTTCGTGCACCAATGAAGTGCTACAAGGTATGTCATGATGTGAGTTGCTAACTCTACTTCTGATTTGCAGAATAGTAAGCTATGCTAAGTAGTCGGGGGCTCTGGTGTCTGGTAAACATGTGCACCTTTGTCAAAAGGCTAGCTATACTTGACTGCAACTGTTGAAAGATAACAATTATCAATATTCATATGGGGTTGACCTGAAGCTTAAAATAAAATCCTTTTCTTCTGAGTTTATCATCAATTCGTGTTAAATTCACAATCACTAGGGTATCTTGAAATTGAACATTCTAGGGATATGAATTGAGAAAGTTCCAAGTGTGAAAATTGGTCATTCCATAATCATGCTCTTCTTCTTCAAGGAATTATGTCAAAGTCTTAAGATTATTTTTCACCACATCATTATATGGTTTTAGGGCTCTCATAATGTCTCATCTTTTATCTCATAGGGGAACTTGAATTTTATCGATTAAAAATCCCTGAATGTCATCTTATCTCTTTGTCTTGAGAATGCCAAATACTATTCTCCTTTGATGGCGTCGACGTAGCGCTTTGCAGCGTCAACGCAGTCAGTCTTTCACTCCACTTACATCTAATCCCGGTTTAGCACGGTGAACCGGTGTACACTTTTCGAGTCAAAAGCGATTGGCCTTCCTATATAAACCCCACAGCGTAAACCCTGCCGTCGTCTCCACTTTTTCAAACCAAGTGAGTTTCGTGAGCCTCCACCTTCTCTCTATCCATCCTCTTCCCATCCATCTCTAGCTGCTTGGCTTTTCGCTGAAATCTGATAAAAAGAGGGAGAAGGAGGCAGAGGAACATCACAGAAGTCAACTATTGGCCGAAGGTATGATGGAGCCACGCTCAAAAGCTGCTCACGGTAAAGGGAAAAGGAAAGAGATGCGTCCACGCGATCCCAGTCCGCCACCCAAAAAGAGAAGGGCTCCTGATGTCAGGACAGAGAAGCATGGTCAATCTTCAGGTGCTCAGAAGGGACAGACAGGTATGGAAAGCTCTCATGTCATCAACATGGAGGAACCGTTGAAAGTCCTTATTTCACGGTATATTGTGGATACCGATCATGAACTGCTTGATGCATTTCCGCAACTATTTCCTACATTGGATTTTCAGGGCTGGTGGTCTTTCTGTACATCTCATAAAGTCTATTACCCCACCCTAGTCAGATAATTCTATCAAAATCTGAAGTATGAACCTGAGATTCCAAAACTGACATCAACTGTCCGAAACATTCGTTTCGAATTAACAAATAAGCTATTAGCAAGAGCCTGGAAAGTTCCCAAGGATGGGGTTCAGCTGCATAGCTTTGAATTTGATGAACATAATGCCTATGCTCTCCTGACCGACAAACCAAGTGACCCTTCCGATGTCAGGGAAACATATCTGGCTAGTCTGAAAGCAAACCAGTTCCCTCCTTTGCATAGACTGCTCCACCATATATGCACGTCTATTATCACACCTCAAAGCAGTGGTAGAGAAAGGGTCACTGAGATGCAGCGATTTTTATTGTACTGTATGCTGAAAAGAATTCACATTTCACTATCCGATGTGGTTATTCAAACTATGGGATCCTATTTAACACAATCCAGAACACTTCCTTATGCTGCTCCATTGACGGCCATTCTTTGAAGAGTTGGAGTAGATTTTGGTTCTGAGAGGAAACTGATCATCCCTAAAGGAAATGTCTACTCTCTCTCTTACCTTCAGAAGTTCATGAAATTTAAGTTTGTAAATGGGCAGCTAGTCAGGACTTTGCCAAGTCAGAAACATGTGCCTGCAACTACAGATGTTGATCAGGGTGTTAGAACAGATGAATTTCCCCCACCTGAAGTCCAAAAAGAAAGACCAGAGGACAGCTCAGCAAGGGATGAGCATGTTCTTGAGGAAACATTTGCTAGATCTTCCAGCCCTCAGCTGGAAACTGGGGAACCCAATGGCTCTGCACCTACAAT
Organism: Amorphophallus konjac; assembly: GCA_022559845.1. Classification (NCBI taxonomy): domain Eukaryota; kingdom Viridiplantae; phylum Streptophyta; class Magnoliopsida; order Alismatales; family Araceae; genus Amorphophallus; species Amorphophallus konjac. Next base: position 143,623,669 of record CM040117.1, on the reverse strand, counting down.
GGAACCACCTATGTCTAGAGCCATTGGTGCTTATAGAAGGACCTTTCCAACTTCTGATACTGCTCCACCTCCAGCGACTGTGGAAGAGATGTTTGCACACATGACAATGATGCTGCAGCGTCAGGATGCTAAGATGGACAAATTAATGGAATTCACAAATTATCATCTCAACAAACTGACCACATGGATTGTACATTTTGAAGTCTCTGTCTTATCCGAGTGGCAGAAATTCCTACTTACCAAGATGGTATCTGACCAAGCTCAACGAAATATTTTGAAAAACATCTCCTCTCTCCTTGACAGGCTAGCCTCACTGGTGACTGAAATGTAGGGCAATCATGCTTCAACTTTTCAATCCATTGCCAAAATTACTTACTTATGTTTTGATGTGAGGATAGCAGTTGAAACTATCAAAGGTCCTGTTAATGCACTTCCCCAATGCATCAAAGCAGTTCTTGAAAAGATAGACGGAGTGACTGCAAAATTAACTTCCCTTGGGGACAAGCTTGACAGCAAGCAATCTGTCAAAGATGATCTTTCTTCTACTATTCATCAGCTGGGTGCACTGTCTTAGGATATCAGACACTTACTAGCAAGAGAACCAATTGCATCAGGACAAACTCAGTCTACTCCAGGGCAGTCCTCTCGTTCACAACAGTAAGATCATTCCGGTAGATCCAGATATAGTCGTTATTTTTAATGATATCAAAGGGGGAGAGAAACTAAAGCTTATTCCATCTGCATCATATCTGTTGGCTGATGACTAAATGTTTTCCTCTTTTTGTATGTGGCTATGATGTAATCTCCTAAACTAAAATGGAAGACTTTGAAAACTTATGTTTTGGATTTATGAGATTGATATCTCTCTGAAAACCTGACTGTTGATCTAAGGGGGGAATTCTTGCATGTCCCTATGGTTCAATGCTCACTCAAGAGAGTATCTTGTCAGGGCGAGTTTTTCCTTTTGATGACTATAACTCACTGCATTGCATAATAGCTCCTTCAACAATCAATGAACATTCCCTTCTTTTTGATGTTGTCAAAGGGGGAGAACTTTTGTGAGTGTGAGTCATTCTTTTTTATTTTTTGCATCAATCAACACTTGCATCACATGGTGTTTATGTTCATGAACTTTGTCATATCTGTGGTGCATGTTATACGGTATTTCATAATCACCATGATGAATCTATTGTAATGACTCATAATATTGCCATCATCAAAAAGGGAGAGATTGATGTGTCCCCTGTGGTTCTGGAGTTTTGATGATGACAATATTATGCCTCATTGGTTTACATCCTTGATGATATAATCCTGTTGCATTATGAGAAACTGTCAAAACAGGTTTAAGGATGACTCACAGGTCATGAAGTTAACCCAAGTCAAAGTCAAATCATGACAAGTAAGGTGAATGCTCAGATCAGGTAATGCTTTAATTAGTTCTCCAGCATACATTCAGTTCTTGTCTGCTATATGCATTCAATTCATTGGTTCATGTTCATTGTGCATTGCCTCACATCAAGTCTAGACATCCTGGTTGCATTCTAAGTCTACACATCCTGCTAGGTCGGTCTTCAAAGTATGTACATTGATCTAGAAGGCATCAAGTCTATACACTTGACTGTGCTTCAAGCATTGGCCAAGTCTGTTTAGTTAGTATGGACAGTAGTGGGTCGACCCACCCCTACTGATGCGTCGACCCATCAGAACACTGACTGTCTGGGTATCAAAGTCTATACATCAGCTTGATCGAGTAAGTCTGTACAGCATGCCTTAATTTTCATATCATTAAGTCTGTACAATGGCATCTCATCTCCAAGTATGTACATCGCTACTTTATCAAAGCATGTACAGTCTATCTTCAAGTGTTTGGCCAACTCTGTACATCCGTTTTGCCTATTCATTGTTGAGGCAGAGTCTGTACATTGGCTCAGAATCTCCAAAGTCTACACAACGCCCTTCATTGAAAGTCTATACATTTTGGCCTATTCCTATGCTCGAAGCTTTAGCTACACTCTAAGTCTAAACACTGCTAAAGTCTGAACATCGCAGTGTTCAAGTCTTTCAAAGTCTGTGCATTGGCTTCGCTTTTGCAAGTCTGTACATTGGAGTCTTATCTTCAAGTCTGTACATCGGGCAACTTCTAATTGAAGTCTGTACAGCCAATGCACTTAACTGAAGTCTATACACTGGATTGTCAAGCTTCATGTCTATACACTGGATTGTCTAACTTCAACTCTATACATCCGATTACTGTTGCAGTGGTCACCAAGTCTATACACTGCTTCAGATCTAATTCACAATGAGATATGAATGGCGTGTTTGTGATTAAGTCTTGATTCATTAATCTTTTCGTTTGAATTAATTCCTGATGCAAGACAGGAACAGGGTCCACGCTAGGGCTTAAGGCGTCCATGCACCAGTGAAGATGCATCCACGGATACTCTTCACAGCATTAACTCTACGCAAAGGCTGCGTCAACTCAACCACTCAAGAAGCAGAGGCCTTGTCAGAAATACTCCAACGCGTCAACACAGCAGTGGAGCAGCGTCGACGTAACAGTTAAAAAAGGCTAGGCTGGTTGCTCACTGGAACGCATCAATGCGTCAAACGCCACGGGTTGGAAGCGTCGACGCAGCAGTTAAAAAGGGTTGAAGATCTCTGAAGGCTGCGTCAACTCCTTGGAGCAAGTGGGTTGACGCCATCTAACTCCAGTTGCTGAGCGTACTGATGAATGGGCACGTGACCCGAAGCTAGCACCTGACACGTGATCCGAGGTGGGTGCTGAGCACATGATCCGAGGAGGAATCTTCAGATGGAGGTCGATCGTGATCGAAGCCTGGGAGCAGAAGAAGTGAAGAAAAAGCAGAGAGCAGAAGCTGAGGAAAAAAAAGGGAAAAAGAAGAGAGAGCTTCCACGATCCAGACAGAGAGAGAAGAAAAGAAGAGAAGAGTAGAGAGTGAAAGAAGAGCAGCAGAGAAGAAAGAGAAAGAGAGAGAGTGAAGAAAGAGAGTGAGATCGAGGGAGATCTGTTCTTGATGGACCGTGGATCAAATCCAGGCCATCCAGCTCTTTAAGAGCCACATTGTGCTTCATTATTTACAGCTTTCAGATTGCTGTTTATTTCCATTTTCTGTTTTCTATTTTACATCTTCTTCAAGCTGTTAGTCAGCGGATTGCAGAGGTGCTGCCTCTTGACGGCTAAGCTGTATTGCCCAGCGGTTTGCAGTGGAGGATTCCACTGGACAGCAAGCTGTGTTGCTCAGCGGGGCGAGGAGGATTCCTCGGACGATAAGCTGTGTCGCCCAGTGGATTGTAGGCAAGCTGTGAGGCCCAGCGGTTCAAGCTGTGAGTCAGCAGGAAGCCACACTCGGTTGAGTGTGGGGTGGATGTAGGTCTGCTGGACCGAACCACCTAAAAACCCCTTGTGCAGTGTGTTTGTTTTGTTCAATTGTGCTTCCGCTAGACGTATGCATAAGGGCGTTCCAGCTGTTTGCTTATAGGTCCTGTAGATGAGTGTTCTAATCTGTCTTGTTAGCATTCTAGTTTTTAAGTGAGCGAAATCTTACTTTGGGTGAAAGTTTTTATGTGGGCAAATTTTTTAAAAGGGCTATATTCATTCACCCCCCCTCTGAATACTGCACCGAACCCAACATGACCCCTATCATTGTCTGCAATGGCTTCGAGGAAGCGCCTACCATCGAGAGATAGAGCCCCCTCGGTCGCCCAACAACTTCAGGAAGCAGCAGGGGAATGTCCCCCTCCCCGGGTGATCGAAACGGCGAGAAACCTCGGAACAGTTTGGATGATCGTGATGCACAGATGTAGTAAATGCATAAACAAGACGGGCTCGTTGCAGGGGCATATGCTCGAACAATTGGAAAGCAACGTTCAGGGGATGGACCCTACGCATGGCGGAAAGAGGCACGCGCAGAAGCACGTCTCCATCCGAGAAGAGAATGGGATGCGAAAACCCTTGAATCAGAAATGAGAATGATCGAAAGAAAGTCCCCGTGGAGGGGGTGTCTCTGTAGCCCATGATGATTCGGGGCACGATATAGACCTCGGAGAGACCGGAATCAGAGAACTACGAAGAGGAGAACTCAGACACACGCATTGGCATAGATAGAAAAGGGGGGCTGAAGATCATTCATTCGACCCGTTGATCTAAGCATTCACACATATATGTATTACCATCCCAGAAACGAGAATGGTTTAGCATTTACATAATAAGAACATGGCACCGGCACCATTGCTCGGTCGTTGTTCGCCAATAGCAGAGGCAGAGGACGTGCAGAGCACAACAACAGGGGAAGGGAAAAAAGAGAAAATCGCATAGAAGGGGGAGGATAATCGACTCATATCATTGTCACTCCTCCCCCCCTCGCTTACATTCGATGGGTAGGAAATTCAAAGAAGAAATCTACGGAAAGCAGAAGGGGGAACGGCACCGGTGCCGACCTGTTCCTGAAACAGGGTATCGTAGAGAAAGGAAGACGGTCGGCGGAAGATCCTCCGAAGAAGCCTTCTCCCTCTCTTCTTCAAAGGAAAGCCCTCTCGAAAAACTCTCCTCTCTTTTCCTTTCTGCTCTCTATATCTTCTGATGTCTCGATCTGTCTCTCCCCCTCTTCTCTCTTCCTCTTTTTTCTTCCAATCGAACCTCACCCATATATATAACAGGTTGGAGGCTCTTCATCCGGCGTGGGCTTTGGCGGGCCGGGAGGAAGCCTCATCAACTTATCGTGCCGGTTTAAGGCGCCATCAGATAGGGTAGCTTGCGCGCCGGGATGAGGGCGGAAGATAGGGGGGCGCCGGATAAGGGCGGAAGGTAGGGGGGGCACCGGGATAAGGGCTGAAGGTAGGGGGCGCGCCGGGATAAGGGCGCACCGGGCTAGTGCTCTTTACGACCTTCGAGCCAGTCGATGAGTCCGGGGATGATTCTGGGAGTCACCATGAACATTATCTCGCCAATGCCCCTCGAAACCTTGGCGGGATGTCTTGTCGAAGCTCCCAGGTCGATGTACGGCCGTTCCTGAGACTCCAGATAGCTTTGATTTGATCGTACGGGCTTTCCGCCGACATGGCCTTCGGCTCTACGATCCATGCTGTTGGTCCGGCCTGGCTCATACCTAGAGCTCTCTAGGGGGTTGGATAACACCAGAGATAGTTCCGCCTGCGCTGGGTGATCATTCGACCACTAACAGGCCCATCTTGGCGGGAAGCCATGCCCATGCCGGGCGATCGGGATCTTCCACCGACAGAGCTTTCGATCTTCCGTTTTGGAAGGCCAGGGGGGACTCCTTTATCTTCAGGAGAGCCTTTCATGAGGTGGGTAGCCACCGGGTTGACCGATGTCCTTGATTTGACAACGGGTGTAGTGTATGCGGCATGACGGAGTTGATGCCGGTTCATTGGGCAGGCTTGGTCGCATTGCCGGTTGGTTGTGAGTTAGTCTCGGCTCTCCTAAGGTGAAGTCCCCGTGTCCATACGGAGTGACTCGAGGCTCTGGCAGCTCGAGAAATCTTTGATATGTTGATCTTTATCGACTTCCATGCTTCAGCGGGCCGGGTCATTCGTCCTTATGGCTTGGTCGCCGACGATCATATTTTAGGTGCCAACAGGCGCGCCCTAAACCGGCGCGCCCCCTTTATCGGGCGCCCTCTTATTCCGGCGCGCAAAAAGCTTCATAGGCCCCTCTCCCCAGCGCGCCATTCTCCACGCCGGATTAACCCCCGAATGTGCCTGCATAAAAGGCCATTCGAAATAGAATGAAAAAGAGGGGGTGGTTTTCGAAAGAAGAAGAATTAGAAGAAAAGAAAGAGAGTCGGGGAGCCAATCACCTTCGAGGGAGAAAGGGTTTCCTTGCCACAGAAGTAGGGTTCTCACCGGGTGTTCCCCCCTCGCCACCGTCTTCCTCTCCTCCTGGAGCCCTCCGGAGCGGGAGAAGTAGAAGAAGAGCCCGATACTCTGGTTTTGCCGATGAAGTCTAGGTGGGTTCAGCGGATTGCTTCTCGAAGACGCCTCCTCTGTTTCCCCTTTCTTCTATCGTGTAAGTGATGGGGAAGGAGGGGCGATGATACGAGCCCATCCTCCTTCCCCCCTCATCATCTGTTCGTCTGTTCGTTCTTTCCCTGTACGTCCCCTGTAACCCTTCTTCATTTCTTCTTTGAAATCAATGAAGTGGCCATCGAGCGACAACACCGGCGCGCCGAATGTTTATAACATGCCTAATCCTGTTGTCTCCCATCAATGAGATGAATGATGTTATGTCTTGTATGCTTTTCTTGCTCCGTGCTTAGTCTGCATGCCCGATTACTCTGTGTGTGCGATTGCCGAGTTCTGCTTCGCGGAGTCAAACATGCCCGAAGCCACGCGGGCTATATTGATATCATTTCCCCCCTCCCCGGGGCTCTTCCTTTCTAAAGCAAGGGCCATGCCTTGCCGTGTATATATATTGTGGGTTTCGTGGTTAGAGACATCCTCCTGTGTGTATCTCTGCCAGTTTCTATTCTGAGGTCGACCCCATCGACATCCCTCTGCACTTCTTCATAGTCCAGAGCAAACAGGGTCATCTCTACAATCCCCGCATCCATTATATGCTAATGATTCTGATGTTTCTATACCTCAATTGGTGCAATGCACAATGCTAACCCACTAATCCTATGAGCATTGATCTGTTGACTTTCTTATCCTACACATGATTCATGATCGCCGGGTTTCCTCGTTTCCGAGAACAGTAGTTTCAGTATTCTGGGGCGGAGGGGGAAACATACCCCATTGGCATCTCAGAATCAGCATTCGATCAAAGGGCCCCCATCTGCGAGTGATGAGGGTCCCTAGGGGCCATAAGGTGAATATCAATAGGGCTCAGCCCGATATCAAACCCACTGTCCCCTCGGACGTTGTGGTGGTCATGGGTTGCATGTCCCTCGTAGGCTAGTCCTCATGGCCTCTCATCACTATTGGCCATCCCTTTGTCGGATTGGGAGTTGACCATGGGCCGTGTACCCCCTTGTAGGATAGTCCTCGGGGACCTCACCCCCTGTTAGTCACCTTATCCGCTTACTCTAACCCACGGAGCTATGGTGCCCCTTGTAGGCTCGTCCTCGAGGTATCCTATCCGATCGGGAATTGTTGGCTGCCTCCATGCAGACCGACGGTTTAGGGGCTTACTCCACAAGTGGGTATGACCCTGTTTCTCCCCTGTAACTCTTCAGGACGGGGGAGATGCTGCCCAATGTTCAGCAGAGCTTTAAACGAATAAGATCATACTTCTGTGAATTGACTTCAATAAAACACTTATTCTAAGGTAAAGAACTATAGTGCTCGAGTATGAACCTCGCACTAGTTCATGACTTTGCTCCTGGAGAGCCCTGGACTCTAATTCAACAGGCAATCAACCCAATTAAACCTCAAGACCCTCAACAACATCTTAATAAACCAAAATAGTTTCAAAATTCCTCAAAAATCAACTAAAATGGCGTGGTCCTAATCCGGCGTGCCCTAATACGGCGTGGCCCACCCCGCACCGGATTAACGATAGACTCATAATTTCACAAATTCAATTGGTTTGCTCCCGGCGCGCCCTAACCCGGCGCGCCCTAATGCCACCACGCCGTTTTAATGCTTGCCATGGCCGCGCCGGATTAAGACCATTTTCCTACGTTTGGCCGCACCGGGGAAACTTATCCCTATGCGTAGTCACGCCGGTTTTGAATCGTTGTGCCGTTCTAGTTACTCACTCACCTCCGGAGCGATCTCCGCCTCCTATGGTCAAGATTAATAAACCCTAATCAGTAATAAACTAAATAAGGGAAGGGCTGTTCATGTCTGAATCACCTTATTATCATGCTTCTACTATCATGTCTGTTGTCATCATGCTTCCGTTATCATGCCCATGTTATCACTTTTGTCTCCCTCGGCGGAGATTAATAAACTTTATTGATCATTGTTCATCTTTACAACCCTGTGACCATGCTTAACATTGTCAAGAGCATCATGCATGCATGGACTCCCTCCGGTATATCAAATGGCACTAACGGAAGTCTGGGTTACCCCCGATTGGAAGTCTTTGCCATGCGCGATGGTGGTCTTCGGACCTATGTCCTCCGCCACGTATCGAGGGTATCCAACTTAATGAACCATGCCTCTTTCGCATGACATATAGAAGAATCTCATGTGACCTTGTCACATTTATACCTTTGCGTCTTTATTCCGGCCTCGACAGTCCGCTATCTTGGTAATTAATCAAAGGTTTTCCCTCCTCGTGGGGGATGTAATTAACGCCATAGCCTTTATGGTGTGGCGGACTACTGGTCCCGACCGAATCTCACTCTCGCCCGTGTACGGGTCAGAATGAGTGCATAATAAACGCGTCACGTACGTGATTGGCATGCCTGCGCAGTCAATCAGTCAGTTATTTACCGGTTAGTTAATTAGTTGATCTACGCGCAAATAAACCAAATAAGCCCAAAAAATAAAAAATATAATTTTTAATAAAAAGAAAATAAAATCAATAAATCCCATCGAAACAAGAAATCAATTCAGTTAACACACAGAGAAATGGCGCCCTTGGCAGGTCGCTATATCCAAAATAGCGATTGTATAGCAACCGCGTGATACCGAACAGCGCCTGGGCGCAGGGCGCGACCAGTAGAGAATAGTGTGTTCCCTGAGCAGAGACGGTGGAAACGGCGCCTGTGAATGAGGCGCTATAAATGTGAACAGTGCCCCTGACAGAGGCGTGGCTAACAACAATAGTGTACCCCGAGGGGAAGGAAATAGGTGAAAGGCGGCCCGGAGCTGGGCACGTATCAAGAAATGGCGCCTCTGTCTTAGGCGTTGTTTAGAGCAAACAAAAGACCCACTGGGGGTAAAAAAGGATGAAACACGCCCTGGGAGTGGGCGCTTATCAGGAAATGGCGGCTGGGTGGCAGTCGCGATATCAGTAAAATTAATAGAAACTTGATTTTTCCCTCAAAATGTGCTATAGATAGTCCCAAAGCTGGCTAATCCGGTGGTGAGTTGCACGTGGTGCACTGGAGGAGGGTGCTACATGGAGCATGAAGGGGAGGGGTACGCGTAGGTACCAAAAGGAGGGGGCACACGAGGGCGCCAAGAGGAGGGGCACGCGAGGGTACCAAAGGGAGTGGTAATCAAAATAAAAACATAAAGTGTCCCACCGTGATCGTCAATTTGTGGAACGTGTCAAATAGACATGTTTTGAGGTTAATTCCACAAAAGCATTAAAAGATATACCAACTATAGGAAAAGAAGCATGAGATGCTTCAACGGAGTGTGATCGCCAGAGGGTATAATGTCCCCTCAAAATAAAAGGATGATAGCGAAGAATACCTTATGAGCGGGTGAGATTTGGGTCCTTCCTTCCTCCTTCAATCGGTCGGTCGATGAAGTGGATTTTTACCTTGATTACCTTGGAAAGAAATCACAAGTAAGAGGAATAAACCGGATTAGCCAATGTGTAGTATCAAGTTCTTAGTGTGCAAAATGATATGAAATTGTGTATGAACACACCTTTTGATAGGTTTTTAAACCCCTAAGAGGAGCGTAGGATGGAGAATATGTGAATGCAATAACTAGTTACTAAAATTATAATGCAAAGGATATCTAATGGAACTAGTATGAAAATAACATGATAAATCAGTGTAATGAAGGTGACGAGAGTATGTGATTGAGGGAATAAAGGAAAAAAAAAAAGCAAGAATCTCCCTTCTGCTCCTGTGAGCAGGACCGAGAGAAGAGCCCTTTAGACACTTGTAATCTAATAGCCAAAAGGGAGCAGCAAGAACAGGGATGCGATGAGCTTCCAAGAGGTATACTCTCAGGGTGTCTTCTCAGGTTGCATGCATGTGTAGTCTCTCAATTTTCTTTTCAGGCTCTTCTCTTTCTCTCTCGCGCGAAGGAACATATGAGGGGTATTTACAGGTTTGAAGGGAAGATCATTGTAAGGAAGGGCCTGGGAGCCCCTTCCAAAGGGGAATAGGATGTTAAATAATAGCAATACTCAATCTGGGAAGGTACAATGCAATTCGGACATGAAATAAAAATCACGACCGGGTCACGGCTGCTATTCTCAAACAGCGCCCAAGGGTCAGCCGCCTATTAGGTTTAAAAAATCAGACTTTCCATATTAAAAAAAATGACACGCGTCCAAGAGACGAGCGCGTTTCTCAATTAGCATCCTAAGAAAGGGCGTCACTTTCATAAATTTGATTTCAATCGAATTCATAAGGCTTGAGGAACACGTCTGAGATGCAGGCGCCATTCACTAATAGGCGACAGGGCCAGGGGCGTGTTTTAGGAAACGACCATCAGTCAGTCGCGGATTCCTGAAAAATCTTGAAAAATGAGAAAAACCTATTTATTAAACCAGTGATGAAGTGCACTTGGGGCATTATATGGTAACATGAAATTTACTCAACATAGTGTCAAATCTGGCGTGTCTACACAGAGCAGCCAAATTAAAGAGTTGTACTTGGAAGAATTTTTCAGAAGAAGAGTTTCAGTAGTGGGGAAAAGTCCATTGTAGCATGCCAGACAAGGAGATTAGTAACCAAGAATTTGCAATGACAATTACATCAACTGTGACAGTCCAAAGCAGCATTAGTAGGGTGCCAAAAAAATGAATGATTTGGAAGAATTATTTCATGAATTTCAAGAAAGCTTGTATGAGAAGAATTACAATCTGAAACACAATTCACTAGACAAGCTTGAAATTTTCATATTATTATATTATAAGATTTTCTATGACACAGCCCTTATATTCTTTTTTTTTTTTACAAAAAACTGGCCTATCTGGAGTTTAAACATGATCGAGTGCACCCCCCCTCAGAAAGGGAGAGTGTTCCCACTCCCCCAGGTAGCTCCAGGGCCCTAGCTTTTATTATTATTTGTTGCAAGGGTTACATGGTCCTTGGGGCTATTCACCCCTAAAAATATCAAAAGGAAGCCATAACATAGGCCCTTATGTATCAAAAGGCAAAGCACAAAAACAGCTGAACAAAATATAGCCAAGAGAACCTAGAAGCGAAAGGCTGGCAATCTTGCCTTATCAACCCTGAAGGTACCCCTAACCAGCCATGGAAGATCTTTATCATGAATAAAAACCGAATTGTTGGAGGCATTACAAGCATATGATGCTAATGAATCGGCCATTTGATTCCCCTCCCTGTAAATATGCTAGATCGGGCAACCAATCTCCTGCAACAGCAACATAATCCTCTTCCACCAAGGATGTGTCATCCAGCTAGGGAGAATACCCTTCCTAGTTGCCTCCACAAGAACCGCACAGTCAGAAAAAATAGCTGCTAGTTTAATTCCACATTGCTTTGCGGCTGCTAGACCATCATGTAGTGCTCTAGTCTCAGCCACAAGGCTATACCCAATACCATAGTTGAAGGTAAAGGCAAGAAATAAGCTTCCTGTTGAGTCTCTTATGCAGCCACCTCCCCCACTCCTGCCGGGGTTGCCTTTCGAGGCTCCATCGAAATGTAAAGTATAACCTTGCACACCAAATTTGCATGGAACAGAAACTGGCTTTTGGGTAACTATCCGAGGAGTTAGATTAAAAGCAGCTATAGTTCTGGCATGATATGAAGACATAGGCCTATGAAAAGTTATCCTGTCAAGAGCCAAAGAGATTGAACATAAAATTTTTTTTTAATAGCAGCACAGTGGACAAGCACACCTTCATATCTAGCAGCACATCTAGATTTCCATAATTCCCATATCATGATAATAATTGCAAGGAACCCAATAAGGCTAAAAGCCGATTGCATATTTGTACCAGAGATAAGATTCCATAGCCGGATAGTAATTTGATCACTAACCCATAATCTGTTGTTAATCAGTGGATACAGCCATCTCCATAAGTCCGTAGCAGGTTCTCCAGTGATAAAGACATGATTAAGATCCTCTTGGCTAGGAGAAGAACAACAGTTACACATGGATACCACATTAAATCCACAATCCATAACCCTGATGTCAACCGGGACTGCTCGATGGAGAAGCTTCCAGATAAATAGAGCAGCTCTCGGGGGAATGGCAGAGTGCCATAACTTGGTCCAGGCAGGCCTCCTTACTCCTTTAGGCCTAATCATATTGTATACTGATTTAACAGTGAAGTTACCTTTAACAGATCCAGTTCATACACATGTATCACATTCATTAGTCAACTGAACTTGGGGGAGTTGAGAAAACCCATTGAAATTCCTGGCTTCATGTTATGGGTTCAACAAGACCTCTCTTACAGAAACAAAAGGGTGACCTGTACCCTCATTTGTATTGTTGTCCGGGATAACACAATACAAAGGCCCATTCCCAGTCCAATTATCCCTAAGAAAGTCAATACCATCCCCACTACCAATGAAACATATGCTGTGTTGTAGAATGATATCCCTGGCTTGCCTGATAATTGCCATAGGCATGCCAACAAGAAAAGGCTTCAAACAGCTAGCAAAATGCATTTTAATAAACCTACATCTGGCATAAACAGACCAAAGAGAAGACCCATGTATAATGTTCCACAGCATCTTAACAGCCAAGGCAATTTGAACTGCTATCAGGTCCTTGATGCCCAAACCACCCTCTAGCCTAGGCTTCTGTATAATAGACCAGGCTACCCAATGTCTCCGAATTGTGTTTTGATTACCTTGCCAGAAAAATTAGCACTCATGCTTTCAATAATATGTATTACCTTCCTGGGTATAAAACAAGCTGAAGCTAAGTATACAGAATACTATGTAGAACAGAATCAATAAGCACAGCCCTTCCTGCTGCAGATAACAACTTAGACTGCCATCCTTCTAGCCTGAGTTGTACCTTGTCAATTAGAAATTGAAAATCAGAGCATCGATACCTGCCTTTCTTGACAGGAATACCCAAGTAATTCAATCCATCAGACTGCCATTTAAATCCAGTAAGAGACCGAATGGACTGTCTGAGTGAATCCGGAGCCTTTGAAGATAAGATAAAACTACTTTTTGTGGGGTTGACTTTTTACCCTAAACTATTTTCATAGCAGGTAATAAAATGGTTAAAAGCTTCAATATTACGCCTGCTAGCATTTAGGAAAACCAAGGTATCATCAGCATAGAGTAAGTGGGTAATCTGCTTACAGTGCCTCGGCCCTTTATAACCTTTAAGCTGGCCTGATTGAAATAAGGCAGAGAGACCTCTACTAAAAACTTCTGAGGCTATAATGAATAGAAAAGGGGCAAGTGGATCTCCTTGTCTTATGCCTCTGCTAGACTTAAAATACCCAGTTACCATGCCATTGAAATTAACAGAGAACCAACTATTGTAAAGGATCATGCCAATGTAAGAAGTGAATCTGGAGTTAAAGCCCATTCTTTTTAGAACTGCTAAAATGAAGTCCCACTCCATTCTATCATAGGCCTTAGCCATATCCAATTTAAAAATAACATTATGGCCTCTCACTTTCCTGTTAAGATCCACCATAAGTTGTCGGGCTAAAGCTATGTTGTCCAGAATGTATCTTCCTTTCACAAAAGCTCCTTGCTCCAAGGAAATAAGATTTGGCAATAAAGGAGCCATCCTTTCAGAAATAATCCGAGTAATAATTTTGTATACAAAATTACATAAACTGATAGGTCTGAAATCATTAAAAGATTTGGGTTCATGGACCTTGGGGATTAAGGTAATAATAGAGGAGGAAATCCCTCTAGGAAGGGGGTATCCTTGAAAGAATGCACATACCACTGCTGACACATCCTTCCCCACAATATCCCAAGCAGAGGTGAAGAAATCGCAAGTAAAACCATCTGGGCCAAGAGAGCTAGAGCCTTTAAGTGTCCAGACTGCATTGCGGATTTCACCAAAATCTGGCAGAGCACAAAGACATTTGTTTTGATCCTCAGTTATAATCTGAGGAATGTAGTTCAATAAGGAATGATCTATCATATGCTCTTCTGATGAGAGAATTTGTTGAAAATATGCTACTGCATGAGTTTGCAAAACAGCTTGCTCACTGCACCAATTAGCAGGGTTCCCGACCTTAAGTCTTGATATAAAATTCCTCCTTCTATTACACTAAGCAATAGCATGGTAGAATGAAGTATTCCTGTCACCACTTTCTATCCAGTCCATCCTTGATTTTTGATTCCAGAAAAGTTCCTCTCTGTACAAAGCTTGTAACAGTCTGGCATTAGCAGCAGAAAGACCCTCTTTATTAATGAGGGAAGGATCTGTGTCATATAGATTTTGTTTATAAGCAACCTCAGCTTCAGCTTGGCTTTTGTTCAGGGAGACATCCCCAAAAGCTTCTTTATTCCATTTTCTAAGGGCTTCCTTGACTGCCTTCAGCTTATAGAATAACCTATCCATAGCATTTGGATGGTTGACCTGGGTCAGCTGCCATACAGTAGAAACCAACTGCTTAAAAGAGTCATGAGAGCTCCACATTTTTTGGAAAACAAACCGTCCAGGGCAAGTTGGCAAGATGTCCAGAGAAACCAGAAGAGGGGCATGATCAGAATGACCTCTAGATAGATGCTTGACAATTAAATGAGAAGCCATAGCAAGGTAGTTACTATTTACAAAAAATCTATCAAGCCTGGCCCGGATATTAGCAGCACCAGATCTCTTATTAGTCCAAGTCATACATGGACCTTGGAAACCAGCATCAATCAACCCAGTAGAACAGAAAAAGGAGTTAAAATCCAGCATAGATGCAGGGGCTGGGGAGTCTCCACCCACCTTTTCAGATGATTTTGCTATATAGTTAAAGTCTCCTCCCACCAGCCATGGAACCGACACCGAGGCACTAAAACTAGCAAGCTCCGTGAAGAGTTCCTATGTTATTCTAGGATTGCAGAAAGCATATACAAAAGTATAATATGTACAGAAAGAATTATCAATTTTATGCCCCAGTGTAATATACTGAGAGGAGGAAACAATTACTTCCAAGTTAATGCTATCATGCCAGAAGACCCAAATCTTGGAGTCATCTGAATTATTGCCGGCACAGCCCCTAAGATTGAGATATCTTCCCAATTGAGAGGCTCTACTAAAAGAAATCATAGGTTCAGAGATGGCCACCAGACTGGCTTTATTAGTCATCACAATCTGTTTTAAGCTTCTACGGGAACCAGAGTTCCCAACCCCCCGAATGTTCCAAAAAAATATAGGTTGAATCATTGGGGATCCAAAATGATTTCCTCCATAGATCTAGCTCTAGATCTAGTTATGACCCCAGCATCAGGTGGCTTGTTGAAACACTCATTCCCCTTTTTAACCAATTTGATTCGCAGAATCGCATTATCAAGCCGTGCTCTGTCAGCTACTAGATGTAATACAGTCTCAACAATAGTACTGAGATCCTCCATTTCACCAACATCATTAGATGCCTTTGAGTCAAAAAGTGCCATCCCCTGTTCAGCATAATGTTGTTGATGTTCCACATTTATATCTTCTCCAACTGAACTATTCAAGGAAGAGTGAGCAACATCCCCTTCACTAACAGATAATACATTGGTCTCCATTGCCTGATGGTCATTAGATCCTTGTTCCAACTTAAACAGAGAGGCTGACTCCTTAATTGAAGATTTAAATATATTTGAATCTAAGATCTCCCCAATCTCCTGCACCTGATCATGTGGTGAGCCAATATCAACATTATTACCAGAAGATAATGGTTGCAGTTCAGAGGACTCCTCAACTAGATGAAAATTTTCAAATTTATTCTCCGTAGTAACATTTTGTCGAACAGTCGGAGGATCAACTTGTCGAGGCCGAAAGGCCTGTTTAGAATTAAAAGGTGGATTCAGGAGACCTCCGGAGGCGGTGTGGCCCAAACGTTGTTTCTGAGATTCAGTTTTCCTCTGTTTCTTCTTGCAGTCCCCTTCTTGATGTCCAGTTTTATGACAGAATGAGCACAATGTCGGCACTCTATGATAATTGATAGGTTGCCAAAAACCACCATTCCCTTTCCCAATCCATATACAAGTTTGTCTCTTTGCCTCAAGATTAATTTCAGCACAAACAAGAGCCTCAGAGGTATTAGACATAGCAACTGTAGCATCATGAATTCGTAATACCGGGCCAAGGTTACCTGCTATCGATCGAAGCATTTCCTCATGATAGAAATTGACAGGGAGAGAGGGGAACCCGATCCAAACTGGGGCAGTAGGAGGATCTGCTTCAAAATCGAAGTCATGTGTCCACCTAAAAAATCTGAATAAGAAGCCCTTGATATAGAGATTTTTTTGAAGAAGCACCCTAAGGAAATCTGCTTCACAACCCAACCGAATCAAGATGTGCCTTGCATTAAATCTGCTAATGATGAATTCAGTTTTCAACTAGAGCCGTAGCGAGAGACAGGTCTTAATTTCAGGAATAGATGGCCGACCATATGAGCATTTAGCAATGATCGAATTTGAAAATGGCTTATAGGAAACCTGGATATCTTCTTGGGAGAAAAATACGGCAGGCTCACCCTGATCCGTGAACACTGGAGACTTCACCTGAACTGGAAGACGCGGCCGGATGCTATCTTCCATGAGCATTTGAGCAAAAGTCTTCCGTGTAGCAGCAGATGTATTTCCAGCTACTGCAAGTCCCGAGCCACTGCTATCATTCTTTTCCGGAGGAATCCTGACCTCCCCAACCAAGCCTGCCATGGCTGGCAAGGAGGGGAGCTCACCAGGAAGAAAGGGAAGAACAGGCGGGAAGAAATCGGATGGGAGCTTCTCTCACTAGAAAAAACGTAGAGAGAGGTTGAAAGTACACAGCCCTTATATTCAGCTTAGTTTAAGTGTAATAAATTTGTAGTTTACCAATTAAACTCTTGGAAGTATTTTGCACTCATACTTAATAGAAATAAACCAAGGCCACATGTTTAAATCATGTTTAACCTCCCTTAACCCTACTGATTCAAAATCAAGGACTCACTTAGGAATAGCTCAAGACTAGTATTGAGATTAAACATATTAGACATTTCTGATTTAGTCCTTTGGGTTACAGCACTTTTCTGACCTTTTGGTCATAATTTCAGATTTTCCCTTTCTAGCTCATAATTTTTAAGAACATTCAAGTGTCGTCCACACCTTTTGACAGAAGGATGCACGTTGTTTAGACGCCAACACCCCTAGTTACTCAGTGAGACTAACTATCCTACTTCATTTTGAGTAGAGATAGCAGAGGTATCTCATGACATAGTTCACTTCATTTCTTTGATGAAGGACCTAGTTTCTCATATGCTGCCATTGCTCTACCTTGAGAATTAAATCACAATTTTACTCATATGCTGCCCTTTAAGATTTTTCAGATTCTTTTATGTTTAAGAACAATACTTAATCCAAGCTACTCAACCAAGGTTGCCATAAACCTTAAATCATCATATTTTAGGAGATTGCATGGGACACAACATGTGGGAATTGGTTGAGACCTATTAAGTTTTGAATACAATCTTTTTTAGTGAGTTCAATTTATATAAACTCTTGAATTCATTAGGCTTAAACCAATGAGTTTATTCATGGGTGATCATACAACCTTATAAAATATGATTCCTATATATGATATGCTCAGATTAATGAATTGATGGACAGATTGGAATCATTCTAAGCATAATGTGGTTCAAAGTATTTCAGCAGGGGTTCATGGCCACCAGTTTCAAGATATTGCAGAGATGACATGGATGCCAACTATTAAGTATGTCTGGTATCAATAGGAAGAGACTTCTTATTAGAGAGTGTGAGCTTAGATCTTAGAGAGGCCCCCCCTCAAAGAAAGCTGGATTTTGACGACAGATTTCCAGAGTTAAAGTTGAGGGAAAACTATGATCAAGGATTTTTCAAAGGGAACCTCTTTTCAGAAAACGCAGATAGTCTGAAATCCGAAGAACAGAAGCCAGTCACTTAATCTCAGATCCATGAGAGCAAGGAGTGAGGAATGATGAGAGTGTGCTAGAAAGACAAGGTTGTTCAAAAATTTTAAGGCAGATAGAGCAAGTCCACTTATGAAGTCCTCAGGTCGACCTGAGCTCTTCCAAAAATACTTCTCAACTCAGATAGACTCTAAATGGATGCATGGACTTTTGAATTGTTCTATCAACAATGAAATGCATTCGAATGATGCGAGATTGCCACTAGCTCCCCCTGACTAACTACAAATAGTGCATGTGTGAAATGCAAATCAAAGCATGAGACACTTATTCCTCTTAACTAGATGCATTGAGATATTAGCTAGACAAGAAAATCATGCAAGGAAGTGTGTTGAACAAGATATCATAAAGGATATGAATGCTTTAAATGCAGGAATGACCCATGGTACCAGGCGGAGAACTTAGGTTTAACAATCACCTCACGCGTAGTGCGGGTTTCCAGACAGACATGATCTACCCTTCCTCCAACACCACTTAATAAACCATAAGGTCATAAAAAAGCATCATGAGTTCAATGCAAATGAATATGAGCATGCATGTAAACATATTCAGCATAAAACATGCATAGAACTTCCTGCAGCAGATCTGATGTGAGTTCTATTGTTCAGCATGATAAATGTAGACAAGAAGACATATGTAGCCAACTTCCAAATCCCACATCCAAACAGTTAAGCAGAGTAAACATGAATTCTTATTAATCAAAACATGAAGTGCAACTTTAACAAGGAAAAAATTAGAAAAGACCGACAAGCAAGGATCATGAACATAGAGATTGGGGTTATACCAAACTAGGGTGCCTTGCTTATTTAATGAACCCCCTTTATTTCCTTGCTCCAAGACACACCTGCAAGAACAAGTTCTCATTTTTTGTTTAAAGATAGCCAAGATCTCTTGGGTCCCGTAAAGTTAGTAGCACCTTTCACATGTGCTATCCGTGAATTCAAGGCATGCTGATCATCAGATTTCAAAATAAAGCAATCATTCATAACATGCCCTACCTTTCCACAGTAATGACAATGAATAGAGACATGCAATTTTTTCATGAGAGAGTATGCATGAGGTATCTCTGGGAAGGCAAAATTTCTACCATTTCTATCATGGACATGGTGAATTCCTCTCAAGTGCCAATAGTCCTTGACTGTATGGCTAGTGTAAAACCCCGATTTTTTTTCAAGAAATTAATTAGAAATTCCTTAATAAATAGAATAAGCTAGATTTAGACCATTTTATAAAAATCCAAAAAAATATATTCTTGTAGAGGATAACACGTTTAACAAACTTGTCTTCTGTGACCAACCCAAATAAAATCTGTAAGTAGGTCGAATTGGTGGGTTAAGCCAAAATTAAACACTTAGGTGCTATTTGGTATTAGAATAATTTTTGAGGAGAATAGGTGTAAGTCATTCTAGGATAATTTATGTCTAGTCTTATTCTCATATATGTTTGGTACACAAGGGGTGAAATGGGGTTAGAAAAATGGGGATAAGTCATTCCAACAAAAGGTTGGAATGACTTATCCCCGTTTCTAACCCCAAAATTGGGGTTAACCTTATTTTTCTTAACCCCGGTTATCCCCGTCCATTTTAGCCATACCAAACGTAGAATGGGGTTAGAGCGGAGATATCCCCACTCTAACCCCGTACCAAACGGCCCCTTAGTTAACCATACCTTGAAACGCGAAATTCGAGCCCAATACTCCATCAAATGAGCCCAAACGGTGGCAAATGAAAGGCCAGGATGAGAGGATCATTTTCCCTCTCTTAATCTCCTGAAACCCTAACCCTAGGAGATGCAATCGGCGGAGATTGGATTGCGTCAACAATTGCAGCGGCGTTCACATTAACCCAACTTGCGTGGACGAATACTCCGCGCATATAACCCTCTAGAAGGCGTGTGACCTATAAAAATGAAGCTCTCTAACCCTAGAATCGTTTAGAACTAGTGGCGGCTGCAGAGGAGCTGGATCGAGGGAGATCTCCAGCGATTAAGGGCTGCGTGTACCAACGACTCGGGTTTTCTTTCTGCTTCCTTCTTCTTCTGATTTAGGTAGGTGATAGCAAGCCAAACCCTACAAATAATATATGGTTGGAAGCATCATCGTGTCAGCTTTTCATTGATGTAGAAAGCCCTAAATTTTATTAAGTGTTCTGCGAGAATTTTTGGTTTTAGTAGAAGCATGTCAGAACTAGGAGTATAATTGTTCCCTTTCGATTAAGTAGTAATTTCAGGCTGTAAACATAAAATTGATTCATGCATCTTGTAGCGTTTTTCATGCACTCTTTGTTGGTAGTAAAAGCCTCAAATTTAATACTTTAGATCGTGCGAATTCCATGTTTTAGTCTAACCCTAGAAACCTCGTCAGAGTCGAGCAAGGCGAAAGGGGCAGCGACCTGTCTGGACTTGTGCGGCCACACGATAGACCGCACCTCCAAGACAGGCAGCCTATTGTTGACTGTATAAGGTTTCTATCTCTGATCGTTTCCCTGCAACGTGCGACCGAATCCTAACCGCATGTCTGTCCTGCGGCCAGTTCCAGACCGCACATCCTGCCTAGCGGCACCATACCGACCGTCCATCTCCAGCCGGCCTTCGGACCTGAGGGGGCATGAGCGGCCTGTCTGTGACCGTATATGGAGATGTAAGGCACAGAACCGACCGCACATCTATAACAGAACATATTAAATTGCCATTTTAGCATGTTATGTTAGTAGATTAGTGGGAAATGGCATGTTCGCAACACACCTAATAAACTGTAATTCATGACAGTAAATAATTCTTATTGATTTATTTAATTAGAGCATGATCTTGATTCATCTTTCCAATGAATGTCAATCTAAATTATGAATCATTTATAATTGAAATGGCTATTAGGTTTACACTTGTTATAACCTCAGACCTAAACCGTTAATCTTGAACCATTATTATCCCCTAGATTTTGAACTTGGACTCAATCAAATTGCTGTGAGTTGAGTTAGTCTGAATTGGACAAACAGGGACATGCACGACCGTTAGTGGACCGCATATCACCCTAAACGGCCCTCTGGCGACCGTTCATCCCTGGCTAATGCCAGTTAATTTTGGCCGATTATCCTTGATCCATCTTCAGCCAATTCCTGATTTGATCAGCCCAGTAGACCCTAAGCCAACCAGCAGACAGTGGGCTGGACTCTGGTTCAGTTCCACCCTTCCTATGGCAGCCCGGGAGCCCACTTGGGGGAATTTCTAGATTATTGTTAGGCCCTGTGTTCACTACCAAAAAAAGCGGGATTTCAGACGGCCAGTATCCGTCTGAAATCCGTCTGAAAATCCGTCACAAACCACGTTTGTAACGAATTTGCGACAGATTTCAGACGGAAATCGACCGTCTGAAATTCTTAGTCACAATTTTGTGACAGTTTATTTTTCCGTCGGAAATTACGTCTGAAAATAAGACAGAATTTAATCAGTCATAAATTCCGTCTGAATTTCATACGAGACATTTCCATCTGAAATTTGAAACTTTCCGTCTTAAATTTACGACTGATATATTTGCCGTTTGAAATTCTGTCTGAAATTTCAGACGGATATTACGACGGAATATAGTTACCGTTTGAAATTAAGCCCAACTCTTAGTCTCAAATCATGTTACCGTCTGAAAAAGTCGTCCGAAATCCGTCGGTATTTCAAACGGATTTAGTTTTCGTTTGAAATTCCATCTGAAATTTCCGACCGCTTTTACGACGACGATCCAATTACCGTCTGAAATTAATCTGAACTCTTAGACCCAAATGATGTTGCCGTATGAAAACTCGTCCGAAATCCGTCGCTATTTCAAACGGAAATTACGACGGCTGTAAATACCGTCTCAAATTCAACTCAACTCCTACGAGGTGCCATCCGAAATGTGGTTTGAAATCTGTCTATATTCCAAACGGATTTTACGATGGCTAATAGACGGACTTTATTCGTCGCAAATACCGTCTGAAAATCCGTCTAAATCTACATTTTTTTTGTAAATCTTAAATTATTTTAAAAAACCTGTTTAATCATACATAAACATCAAGAAATTCTACATGTTGAAAAAAAAATATTGGGAACCTGCTAATCAAATAAACACCACCGAAAAAAAAAATTCAACACCATGCTGATCAAATAAATACCACAAAAAAAGACATTAACCCTGCTGATCCGTCTGAATATCATCAAATATCAAGAAATATCCGGTACATCGTCCATATCCTCATCGTCCGTATCCTCATCGCCCTGCTCATCTCCTCTGTCGCCGCCCGCAGAAGGATCCCCCTACATTAAAAGAATAATAACATTCATTCATAGATAAAAAAATTAGTGCAAAGAAATTAGCATAAATTGAAAGCAAACATATCAAATTGATAACTGCAGATTTTATAAATCAACTACTAGCCTGAAACAGTATTTAAACTAAGTGTATTTTAGAAAAGAACTTTGACTCCGTCAGTTCTGACAAGTCACTTTCATATCCCCAGTCGTGTTGGAACGATCGGCATGGCCATCCGACCGGTATTTCAAGTTTTAGACCCCCGGACCCGACCTGGCAGTTCACTTAAACTATGTTTATTTTAAAAATGAACTTTGAGCGCCGAGCTCAAACCGGACATCCGATTTAGATTCCATCAGTTCTGACAAGTCACTTTCATCTCCCCGGTCATGTTGGAACGATCGGCACGGGCATCCGACCGATATTTCAAGTTTTAGACCCCCGGCCCCGACCTAGCAATTCATTTAAACTAAGTGTATTTTAGAAATCAACTTTGAGCGCCGATGATTCCGTCAGTTCTGACAAGTCACTTTCATCTCCCCGGTCATGTTGGAATGATCGGCACGGCCATCCGGCCGGAGTTTCAAGTTTTAGACCCCCGGCCGCGACCTGGCAGTTCATTTGAACTAAGTGTATTTTAGAAATGAACTTTGAGCGCCGAGCTCAAACCGGGCATCCGATTTGGATTCCGTCAGTTCTGACAAGTCACTTTCATCTCCCCGGTCGTGTTGGAAAGATCGGCACGGGCATCCGACCGGTGTTTCAAGTTTTAGACCCCCGGCCGCGACCTGGTAGTTCATTTAAACTAAGTGTATTTTAAAAATGAACTTTGAGCGCCGAGCTCAAACCCGGCATCCGATTTGAATTCCGTCAGTTCTGACATGTCACTTTCATCTCCCCGGTCGTGTTGGAATGATCGGCATGGCAATCCAGCCAGTATTTCAAGTTTTAGACCCCCGGCCCCGACCTGGCAGTTCATTTGAACTAAGTGTATTTTAGAAATGAACTTTGAGCGCCGAGCTCAAACCGGGCATCCGATTTGGATTCCGTCAGTTCTGACAAGTCACTTTCATCTCTCCGGTCGTGTTGGAACAATCGGCACGGGCATCCGACCGGTGTTTAAAGTTTTAGACCCCCGGCCGCGACCTGGTAGTTCATTTAAACTAAGTGTATTTTAAAAATGAACTTTGAGCGCCGAGCTCAAACCGGGCATCCGATTTGAATTTCGTCAGTTCTGAAAAGTCACTTTCATCTCCCCGGTCATGTTGGAATGATCGACACGGAAATCCAGTCGGTATTTCAAGTTTTAGACCCCCGACCCCGACCTGGCAGTTCATTTGAACTAAGTGTATTTTAGAAATGAACTTTGAGCGCCGAGCTCAAACCGGGCATCCGATTTGGATTCGTCAGTTCTGACAAGTCACTTTCATCTCCTCGGTCGTGTTGGAACGATTGGCATGGCCATCCGGTCGGTATTATAAGTTTTAGAATCCCGGCCCCGACCTGGCAGTTCATTTGAACTAAGTGTATTTTAGAAATGAACTTTGAGCGCCGAGCCCAAACCGGGCATCCGATTTGGATTCCGTCAGTTCTGACAAGTCACTTTCATCTCCCTGGTCGTGTTGGAATGATCAGCATGGCCATCCGTCTGATATTCAAGTTTTAGACCCCCGGCCCCGACCTGGCAGTTCATTTGAACTAAGTGTATTTTAGAAATGAACTTTGAGCGCCGAGCTCAAACCGAGCATCCGATTTGGATTCCGTCAGTTCTGACAAGTCACTTTCATCTCCCCGGTCGTGTTGGAATGATCAGCATGGGCATCTGGCCGGTATCTCAAGTTTTAGACCCCCGGCCCCGACCTGGCAGTTCATTTGAACTAAGTGTATTTTAGAAATGAACTTTGAGCGCCGAGCTCAAACCGGGCATCCGATTTGGATTCCGTCAGTTTTGACAAGTCACTTTCATCTCTCCGGTCGTGTTGGAATGATTGACAGGGGCATCCGGCTGGTGTTTCAAGTTTTAGACCCCCGGCCCTGACCCGGCAGTTCAGTTAAACTAAAGTGTATTTTAGAAATGAACTTTGAGCGCCAAGCTCAAACCGGGCATCCGATTTGGATTCTGTCATTTCTGAAGAGTCACTTTCATCTCCCCGGTCATGTTGGAATGATCATCATGGGCATCCGGTTGGTATTTCAATTTTTAGACCCCCGGCCCCGACCTGGCAGTTCATTTGAACTAAGTGTATTTTAGAAATGAACTTTGAGCGCCGAGCTCAAACCGGGCATCCGATTTGGATTCCGTCAGTTCTGACAAGTCACTTTCATGTCCCCGGTCGTGTTGGAATGATCGGCATGGGCATCCGGCTGGTGTTTCAAGTTTTAGACCCCCGGCCCCGACCTGGCAGTTCAGTTAAACTAAAGTGTATTTTAGAAATGAACTTTGAGCGCCGAGCTCAAACCGGACATCCAATTTGGATTCCGTCAGTTCTGACAAGTCACTTTCATCACCCTAGTCGTGTTGGAACGATCGGCATGGGCATCCGGCAGGTATTTCAAGTTTTAGACCCCCGGCCCCGACCTGGCAGTTCATTTAAACTAAGTGTATTTTAGAAATGAACTTTGAGCGCCGATGATTCCGTTAGTTCTGACAAGTCACTTTCATCTCCCCGGTCGTGTTGGAACGATCGGCACGGCCATCCGGTCGGAGTTTCAAGTTTTAGACCCCCGGCCGCGACCTGGCAGTTCATTTGAACTAAGTGTATTTTAGAAATGAACTTTGAGCACCGAGCTCAAACCGGGCATCCGATTTGGATTCCGTCAGTTCTGACAAGTCACTTTCATCTCCCCGGTCGTGTTGGAACGATCGGCACGGGCATCTGACCGGTGTTTCAAGTTTTAGACCCCCGGCCGCGACCTGGTAGTTCATTTAAACTAAGTGTATTTTAGAAATGAACTTTGAGCGCCGAGCTCAAACCGGGCATCCGATTTGGATTCCGTCAGTTCTGACAAGTCACTTTCATCTCCCCGATCGTGTTGGAACGATCGGCATGGCAATCCAACCAGTATTTCAAGTTTTAGACCCCCGGCCCCGACTTGGCAGTTCATTTGAACTAATTGTATTTCAGAAATAAAGTTTGAGCCCCGAGCTCAAACTGGGCATCCAATTTGGATTCCATCAGTTCTAACATGTCACTTTCCTCTCCCCGGTCGTGTTGGAATGATCGGCACAGCCATCCAGCTGGTATTTCAAGTTTTAGACCCCCGGCCCCGACCTGGAAGTTCATTTGAACTAAGTGTATTTTAGAAATGAACTTTGAGCGTCGAGCTCAAACCGGGCATCCGATTTGGATTCCGTCAGTTTTGACAAGTCACTTTCATCTCCCCGGTCATGTTGGAATGATTGGCATGGGCATCCGGCTGGTATTTCAAGTTTTAGACCCCCGGCCCCGACCTGGCAGTTCATTTGATCTAAGTCTATTTTAGAAATGAACTTTGAGCGCCGAGCTCAAACCGGGCATCCGATTTGGATTCCGTCAGTTCTGACAAGTCACTTTCATCTCCCCTGTCGTGTTGGAATGATCAGCACGGGCATCCAGCTGGTAATTCATGTTTTAGACCCCCGGCCCCGACCTGGCAGTTCATTTGAACTAAGTGTATTTTAGAAATGAACTTTGAGCGCCGAGCTCAAACCGGGCATCCGATTTGGATTCCGTCAGTTCTGACAAGTCACTTTCATTTCCTCGGTCGTGTTGGAATGATCAGTAGGGGCATCCGGCTGGTTTTTCAAGTTTTATACCCCCGGCCCCGACCTAGCAGTTCAGTTAAACTAACGTGTATTTTAGAAATGATGTTTGTGCGCCGAGCTCAAATCGGGCATCCGATTAGGATTCCGTCAGTTCTGATAAGTCACTTTCATCTCCCCGGTCATGTTGGAACGATCAGAATGGGCATCCGGCTGGTATTTCAAGTTTAAACCCCCGGCCCAGACCTAGCAGTCCATTTGAACTAAGTGTATTTTAGAAATGAACTTTGACCGCCGAGCTCAAACCGGGCATCCGATTTAGATTCCATCAGTTCTGACAAGTCACTTTCATCTCTCCGGTCGTGTTGGAATGATTGGCATGGGCATCCGGCCGGTGTTTCATGTTTTAGACCCCCGGCCCCGACCCGGCAGTTCAGTTAAACTAAAGTGTATTTTAGAAATGAACTTTGAGCGCCGAGCTCAAACCGGGCATCCGATTTGGATTCCGTAAGTTCTGACAAGTCACTTTCATCTCCCCGGTTGTGTTGGAACGATCAGCACGGGCATCCGGTCGGTATTTCATGTTTTAGACCCCCGGCCCCGACTTGGCAGTTCATTTAAACTAAGTGTATTTTAGAAATGAACTTTGAGCGCCGAGCTCAAACCGGGCATCCTATTTGGATTCCGTCAGTTCTGACAAGTCACTTTCATCTCCCCAGTCGTGTTCGAATGATCGGCATGGGCATCTGGCCGGTGTTTCAAGTTTTAGACCCCCGGCCCCGACCCGGCAGTTCAGTTAAACTAAAGTGTATTTTAGAAATGAACTTTGGGCGTCGACCTCAAACCGGGCATCCGATTTGGATTCCGTCAGTTCTGACAAGTCACTTTCATCTACCCGATTGTGTTGGAATGATCAGCACGGGCATCCGATCTGTATCTCAAGGTTTAGACCCCCAGCCCCTACCTGGCAGTTCATTTGAACTAAGTGTATTTTAGAAATGAACTTTGAGCGCCGAGCTCAAACCGGGCATCCGATTTGAATTCCGTCAGTTCTGACAAGTCACTTTCATCTCCCCGGTCGTGTTGGAATGATTGGCACGGGCATCCGGTCGGTATTTCAAGTTTTAGACCCCCGGCCCCGACCTGGCAGTTCATTTGAACTAAGTGTATTTTAGAAATGAACTTTGAGCGCCGAGCTCAAACCGGGCATCCGATTTGGATTCCGTCAGTTCTGACAAGTCACTTTCATCTCCCCGGTCCTGTTGGAACAATAGGCACGGCCATCCGGCTGGTGTTTAAAGTTTTAGACCCCCGGCCCCGACCTGGCAGTTCAGTTAAACTAAAGTGTATTTTAGAAATGAACTTTGAGCGTCGAGCTCAAACCGGGCATCCGATTTGGATTCCGTCAGTTCTGACAAGTCACTTTCATCTCCCCGGTCGTGTTGGAACGATCAGCATGGCATCCGGCCGGTATTTCAAGTTTTAGACCCCCGACCCCGACCTGGCAGTTCAGTTAAACTAAAGTGTATTTTAGAATTAAACTTTGAGCGCCGAGCTCAAACCGGGCATCCGATTTGAATTCCGTCAGTTCTGACAAGTCACTTTCATCTCCCTGGTCGTGTTGGAACGATCGACACGGCCATCCGGCCGGTATTTCAAGTTTTAGACCCCCGGACCCCGGATTTTCTCAATTCTTCTAAAGTAAATGAGTTTTAAAATTAATACTGAACATAATTGAGCAATTCCATCAAAATAAAAACATAGTAAACACTCACCTGTGCGGCCTGTGCTGTGGTGGTGGTGTATTACTGAGGGATCATTCCCCTCTGGGAGAGGAGGCCCCTGATTGCCTGTAAAACCACTGACACTTGGCTAAGATCTCTTGTTGGAAATGCTGCTGTTGCCGCTGCATATCAGAAATCTGCGATCGGACCATGTCCATCATGTCGCTGGCAGAAGCGTTGGGGGCAACGGAAGGTATAGTGAAGGCACTACCACTGGTTTGGGCATAGCTAGAACTCGCACACGATGATGTCACCGCGCTTGCGTCTAGGCTCTCCCCAAAACCATATAGTCGGCCTTTCTTCGGTACGACAGCTGCTGCCACCCACTCCACCGGATTGAACTCCAGCTGCTGCGTGTCTCCCTCCCCGTACTTCTCTGTCACTACTTTGCTATATGTTTCCTACAAATTGAATAAAATAACTAGTCAATTTCATATGAATTACATGCCCATTTAAATGAACGGTACAAGTTACATATGTAGATAAACTTACCGATGCTGACTTAGCTGTGTCACTCACAAAATCATTAGTCCTCTTATTTTTGTGTGTTCTGTCGAACACCTCGAGGAACGACGGAGGTCGATTAAGCTCCACAGCCTGTTATACAATTCATAGTAAAAAAAAGTCAAATATTGGGATAAATTGTAAGAAGATAAATTGGTATATTACTTACCAATTTTTGTTTATGAGCCGCATAAGAGATGGACCCACTCATATGCAAATTTGAACCTGGTTTTGACGCCATGTTTGCTTTGGCTTTTTTTGACTTTTCTATCCACTTGGGGTCGGCAAAATGGTCACAAGATATCTCCCAATCCTCCTGCCTCATCCATAGAGGGCGATGCGCCTTCCACAATTGTCGGTCTTCACTCCCCCCACTCAATTTTTTAGCGTGTGCTCGGGCCTCATGTATTTTTCTCTTGTAACTTGAGAGCATAGTAGACTCCCAGGCACGACGACATCTCCCCGCGTCATGTCCACATGTGAATTGAAAAGACCACTGTAAATCAATTACTTTTCACACTTAGTATAAAGTTGTAAATTGACTTTGGGAAATACTTGAATTAAATGACGTAATTACTTACTAAGAATGAATCGCGGACGGACATCGGAAAATCTCTGAAAGTGGAAGCTGCCCCGGGCACATGTGCCAACATGAGTTCGGTGGAATGATGGACAGCGCTGTGGAGTTCAAATTTCATACAGCAATTACAAATATCAAAATATTCATATTAGACAGTTGACGGCTAATTAATGTAATATAACCTTATAGATTTACCCGGATACCCAACACGGGCGACGTCTATCATGGGCCGTGCCTCCCTCATGACAACTGCCGGCATCGTCAAGGGGCTGACTGGTGGGGATGGGCCTTGTACAAGTGGGAGGTGGTGGGAGGGCACTGGGATCTATAAGAATAGATCTTCATGTGGAGTGATACATATACTGCGAACATATAATTAAAATATACATACCTGCAGCGGGAGGTGGTGGGGGTGGCGTCTGCACAAGAGGTGGGAGGCCACTAAGACCTGCAAGAATTTATTGTCATGAGGAGTGATACATATACTGCGAACATATAATTAAAATATACATACCTGAAGCGGGAGGTGGTGGGGGTGGTGTATGCACAACAGGTGGGAGGCCACTGAGACCTGCAAGAAGTAATTTTCATAAGTAGAACAAATATTGAAGAATTTAAATTAATGTATACATACATGATCCTCGAGGTGGGAGGCCATTGAGACCTGCAAGAATTTATTGTCATGTGAAGTTCTAAGACTTCTTCAAGAATACCATAGTAGTCCAATTCCATTTCATTGTATAAACTTCCATTCATACATACGCCGCTGTTCATCATAGACTTATTTCGCCCATAATCCCTTGTATGAAATTTGTATCCATTCACAATATATCCCGGATAGGCACGTGTCTGGTTCGAGGGGCCATAACTTATCTGTTGTACTCTTTGATCAGTAATGAGACCTTGTTCAACATATATTCAAATTAGAGTAGTTAAAATAATAACAATTACCTCAACATACGTAAATACAAACATATATATTCAGAGTTCACACTAACTCGGTTTCTTAGCCATTTGGAAAAAAACTTCTCGCGTTCTTTTTCAATCTCCACATCCTGGATATTTGGACATTTTTCAGCTAATTCTCAATCAAATTATCTGCAATATAAATGTAGCATCCCGTATAAAAAATGATTAAAAATTTTTGATAAAGCCAATGTATAGACTTTGAGGAAGCCAATGTATAGACTTTGAGGATGTATAGACTTTGAGGAAGCCAATGTATAGACTTTGAGGAAGCCAATGTATAGACTTTGTGAAGTCAATGGTGTATAGACTTTGAGGATGTATAGACTTTGAGGAAGCCAATGTATAGACTTGGAGGATGTATAGACTTTGAGGAAGCCAATGTATAGACTTTGTGAAGTCAATGTTGTATAGACTTTGAGGAAGCCAATGTATAGACTTTGAGGATGTATAGACTTTGAGGAAGGCAATGTATAGACTTTGAGGAAGCTAATGTATAGACTTTGTGAAGTCAATATTGTATAGACTTTGAGGATGTATAGACTTATGCAGTTGCTGGAAATGTGAATTAAGAACTTACTCAACATAAGGTTCAATCTCGAGGCAATTCAAAAGAATATATATCTCAGCGGCGTGCGAGTCAAGCAACGTCCGAACACACGTCCAGGATGTTTAAATATGGAGAGCCGATCGGAAGATTCATCCACTCCCCACCATCATCATTACATGGAGGTCGAGTATGACGAGTTTGAATCTCTGGCTCAAAGTACATAGAACAGAAGTTTGAAATTTCTTCAAGAATGTATGCCTCAGCAATCGAACCCTCCACATGTGCCTTGTTGCGAACTTTCATTTTTAATTCATGCATGCACCTACAACAACAAGTCAGATGGCAACGATATGTAGCGGCTATGGACGACTTATAAGTTAACAAAAATTGTCACATACCTCTCAAATGGATACATCCATCGAAATTGTACTGGCCCTCCGACGATAGCCTCATATGGCAAATGAACGACCAGGTGCTCCATCGAATCAAAGAATGCCGGAGGAAATATCTTCTCTAGCTTGCAAATGGTTGTGACAACTTCTTGTTCGATAGTTTGTACATCCCGAAGTCTGAGTTCAGATGCACATAAAATCTTGAAAAATTGACTCATCTCAGCTAGTGCTCCCCATATCTGCTTTGGCAACAAATCACGAAATGCAATGGGCAGTAGCCTCTCCATGAACACATGACAGTCGTGACTTTTCATACCATATATTTTCCCCTCATTAACATTCACACAACGGGCTATGTTGGATGCATATCCATCTGGGAATCTCAGTTGTTTCAACCACTGGCATACTTCCTTGATCTGTGTATCATGAAGCACATAAGTTGCTTTAGGCTGCACAATTTTGCCATTTACGTTTTGTATTTCCAGTTCTGGACGTCTACAAAGCATCTTTAAATCCATACGTGCTTTGGCGTTGTCCTTTGTTTTCCCTTTAACATTCATGATCGTATTGAACACATTATCAAAAAAATTCTTCTCGGTATGCATGACATCCAGATTGTGTCGTACAAGAAGAGTTGACTAATAAGGTAATTCCCAAAAAATGCTTTTCTTGACCCAGTTGTGATCCTTTCCAAAATTAGGGAGTTACCGTGTGCTACCAGATAATTGAACTACATCTCGTAAATTGTGCACCCGTGACGCCATATGTAGACCTGACACTCGTTGCAAGTCAGCTTCATCCATTTCAACAGTATTTTTTTTAAACGAGTCTTTTTGCCTTCAAAAAGGATGGTCACTTGGTAGAAACCGCCGATGGCAATCAAACCAGCAGGTTTTCCCACCATGTTTCAATACAAATGATTTGGTATCTTCCATACAGTAAGGACATGCTAGCCTCCCATGTGTGCTCCAACCAGATAGCATTCCATATGTAGGGAAGTCACTTATTGTCCACATCAGTGCAGCCTTCATAATAAAATTTTGCTTCCTATATGCATCATAAGTAACAACTCCATCAGTCCATAAAAATTTGAGCTCATCAATCAACGGCCTGAGATATATGTCCAAATTTTTTCGGGACTTTTTGGACCAGGAATTACTAGGGACAAAAATAGATTTTCTCGCTTCATGCACATGTGCGGCGGAAGGTTGTACGGTGTCATGAACACTGGCCAACAAGAATAAGCTGCCACTGAACCACCGAATGGATTAAAGCCATCTGTGCATAAACCCAATCGAACATTATGTGACTCCCTTGAAAAGGCAAGATGAGTATGACTAAAGTGAGTCCAAGCTTCACCATCGGCAGGATGACTGATTATATCATCGGCACGACGTACTCTTTCGGTGTGCCATGTCATATGTCGAGCCGTCTTTGAGGACATATACAGTCGCTGCAGCCTAGGCACAAGAGGGAAGTATCGCAACGCCTTGTAAGGTACATCTTTTACCATTCAATTGACCCCCCCCCTTAGGTTTGAATCTGTCATGGCCACAAATGGAACATGATATCTTATCTGCATCATCTTTGTAATATAACATACAATGATTCGGACATGCATCTATTTTCACATATCCAAGTCCTAAGTCATTGACCATCTTTTTTTGCACGGTAAAAAGTTTCTGGCAACTTCTCGTCTCGAGGCAACATACTCTTGATCAAGAGGAGGAGACGGTCAAAACAAGTCTCACTAATGTGAAATTCAGATTTCAAGTTCAACAACTGTGACACTGCAGACAATCGAGTGTGCTTTTCACAACCATCCCACAACGGCTCATCAACATCCCTAAGTAGTTCATAAAATCTTCCGACTATCTTATTCGGCGCTTCATCGTGAATATTAAAACTAGGACCAGCAGCATCTACAACCATATCCACGTACCCACTTGTGCCTGCAATATTTTCGGGCTCATACCTCAAGAATTGCTCACCATGACACGTCCAATTCGTATAACCATCCACGAATCCTTTCGTGTATAAATGATGTTGCACATCCCATGTTGAACACCACCTCAAGTTTCTACAATTTGAACAAGGGCATCGAATGTGACCGTCACGATCTATTGCTGCATTTGGATTCTCCAATGCAAATTGAATGAAACTCTCAACACCAAGCTTAAAGTCATCTGACACCACCCGGTCAACTATTCTACGATACATCCATGAACGATCTGTCGACATTTTGCCTGCACCCAATAAATGACAATACACATCCTAACTTTCAAATCATTACTCATAATATTACACCCGACCCTTTTCCCACATCGTTCATCATAGACCATTTGCAGTTGGAAGAGGAATATTGATTAGATTATCACTTTTTAACCATCCATGAAGGTTTGATCGCACAATCACTTACTATATGTGTTGTACGATTTGCTGAAAATTTCGGCAGCATCTCCCCACACTTCTCCGATATACCAAATATATTTATTGATTTTGAAATTTTCTTAAACACTTACAAGTAAGTGGTTAAGAAAACACTCAAAATCAATAATGGTATATCAGAGAAGACTGAGGAGACGCAACCGAAATTCTCAACAAACCATACAAACACATATAGTAAATGACTGCCTAAGTGCGATCAAACATTCACAGACTGTCCAAACGGGACAATTCAAGACTTTGAGGTAGATATATACATTCTCATAAACAAATGAGAACATACACATCAATCCCAAAGTCTTGAACGGGAAGGCACATTACACGGTTTTAACGCGCTCTCCTGAGGTGCGTGTAATGTTAGGTCGCACCCACGCACCTCAGCTCACAGGGAATACCCTATACATTTATATAACATAAAATTAAATAACAACGCAATTATCATTATGCACATATCAAATTAAATAACACCCAATTTACAAAATTTTTCAAATGAAGAACATCGAAGCTAAACAATCTACATTTTTTAGTGAAATTAACATCAAATTTCTATTAAAATCAGATTTAAAAATATATTTACATGCAATTAAAATCCACAAAGTTTTAAATCACAAAACGAATTTTTTGGGTATTTACCTATTGCTATAGAGAATTCTGATTTCTTTGCATTTATCCACATCTTTGCATATATGTACTACTTCATATATGTGGTCATTCCATTTCTCTATATCTTCTTATCATCATAAGACAAGGTTCAAATGGGATCACTTTCAGCCTCAGTGGAGCATCTACGGCCTCAAGAATGGTAGGACGGCCTTTTTGCATGAGAATTGCTCCCATGCCAGTTCCACTAGCATCACACTCGACTACAAAAGTTTCTGAAAAATCAGGCAAGGTAAGAACTGGGGCAGTTGACATAGCCTCTTTAAGCTGTAAGAAGGCTTGATGAGAAGATGGGCTCCAACTATAACTGTCCTTCTTAAGAAGACTGGTCAGAGGTGCAGCAATAAGACCATAGTTTTTAATAAATTTTCTGTAGTATCCTGTAAGCCCTAAGAATCCTCTCAAAGCCCTCACAGATCGGGGTACAGGCCAAGTAGAAATGGCTTGTAGTTTAGACATGTCCATAGCAACCCCTTTTTCTGAAATAATGTGGCCAAGATACTCAATTTCTCTGACCCCAAACACACATTTAGACATTTTAGCATACAATTGGTTGTCTGCTAGGATCTGCAGAACCTGTCGCAAGTGCACTAAATGGAGGTCCCAGTCAACATTGTAAACTAAGATATCATCAAAGAAAACCAAGACAGACTTCCTCATACAGCCTTTGAATATGTCATTCATCAAGTTCTGAAAGGTAGAGGGTGCATTTGTAAGCCCAAATGGTAGGACTAAAAACTCATAGTGTCCCTCATGTGTTCTAAAGGCAGTTTTGTAAACATCATCAGGATGCATTCTAATTTGATGATAACCCGATCTCAAATCTAGCTTGCAAAAGTACTTGGACCCATGTAATTCATCCAACAAATCATCTACTAAGGGTATGGGATATTTGTCTTTAACAGTGTTTTGATTCAGAGCTCGGTAGTCTACACACATTCTCCATGAGCCATCCCTTTTCTGAACTAATAACACTGGAGCAGAAAAAGGGCATGTGCTTGATTGCACATGAGAGAGGGAGAGTAGGTCCTTGACTTGATGCTCAATAACTGTCTTCTGTAGAGGTGAATGTCTATAAGAAGGTTGACAAACTGGCTTTGTTTCATCTAGTAGTTGAATCCGATGGTCATAAGGTCTGGATGGGGGTAAGCCATGAGGTTCAGAAAAAATTGCTGAATACTGTTCTAGAATGCTGGAAATGTCTAGAGAATAAGAAGTCCCAGTAAACCCACAAGAAGTAGATGAAATATCCGAAGCTTCCAAGGAAAACAAGTGTAAAGAATAGATGCTTCGGGATTTAGGAAGGTCAGCAAATATTGTTTTAGCAGAAACAATACTTGTGGAAGGGTTAGGAAGCCCTTGTAATATGAAATCCTGACCATTCAAGGAAAACTTCATGGACATTTGAGAAACGTTTAGGGTTATAGCTCCAAGTAACTAGAGCCAAGTATTCCCCAAGACCACATCAACACTGCCAAGAGGAAGAATTAAAAAGTCTAAAGTAAATGACATGCCAGGCATCTTAAGGGTAACTCCAGGACACCAACCCTGTGAAGAGATTTGGAGACCCATATAGCTATTTTGACAGGGTGGGAATCAAAGTTTGTCACAGATAATCCCAACTTCTTTACAACATACGGGTCCAAAAAATTATGGGTGCTCCCATTGTCAATCAAAACTAGGACAGACATGGTACCCATTTTCCTACCCATTTTCCCTAATACTTTCAATGTGCCCGGTGATGCTAAGTGAGTAACGTATTGAGCCGACAGAGAGGGTTGTATGTCAGGAGAGAATTCAATGAAGGGTTCCGGATCCACACTGTCTGAAGGAGCAAAATCACTATCATCCGGAATAAGATGCAGTAAAAAAAGTTTATGAGGTTGGCATGTGTGGCCTGGAAGCCATTTATCATGACAATTATAACATAGGCCTTTAGCCTTTCGTTCCTGCAACTGTTGTGTAGATAACTTTTTAACTGGTGGGTTTACTCCTTTAGGGGAGAATGCTGGCTGAGAGTTTGGAGTAAAAGGTTTCAGTGTCTGAGGTGCTGAAAAGATAAAGTGTGGTGAAGCTCGGCGTCTGGCAGTAAACATTTGTTCTTGAATTCTTGCCAACTCCATAGCATGTGATAGAGAATGGGGCATGAAGGAGCGAACTTCACAGGCAAGATCCTCTCGTAAACCACTCAAAAAAACACCCAGCAAATGCTTCTCAGAAAGTCCAGTTATTCTATTGCACATGGTCTCAAATTGCCGTTGATACGCAGCTACTGTACCCACTTGTCTGAGTTTACTCAGTTGCCCATGAAATCCACAGAAGAAACTGCACCAAACCGTGACTCTAACCCAGCTAAAAACTCATGCCAAGAAACAGATTCTTTAGAGCTAGAGAAATGCCAAAACCATTGTAAGGCCTCTCCATCCAAATAATAAGATGCTATAGTAACTCATTGCGCATCCGGAACATTATTACAGTAAAAATAGCGATTAGCTTTGAATTGCCATTCAGCCGGGTCAGAACTCCCATCAAATTTAGGGAACTCGTGCAACTTATGGCGAAAAGAACCAGGAATATCAGCCACAGTAGACAGAGAATTTTGGGATTCAAAATTCTCGAAGTTGGACTCCAAAGATTGCATCCGATTAGACATGAATCTAGCTAATCCATCAACCACTAACTAACAACTAATCCATCAGCCGCTAACTAATAAAATGCAACAGGGATAACTAATTTAACTAACCCCTCTCAGACCTGAGTTATAGCTTCCGAGCTCGTTCAACGGTCTGCGACTCGGCCTGTCGAGCCACTCGAGACATGACACCCCCCTCCCACAAAGCTCCCCCTCCTCCCCCCCCCTCCCACCTGCCCTCCTGCTCCCACTGATCTCTCCTCCCCACTGGAACCCTCTCGGATGCCCCTCCCCCCTCCCACCGAGCTCCCCGTCCCACCAAGCTCCACCCCTCTCCCACAGAGCTCCCCCCCCACTGGAACCCTCTCGGATGCCCCTCCCCCCTCCCACCGAGCTCCCCCCCCCACTGGAACCCTCCCGGATGCCCCTCCCCCCTCCCACCGAGCTCCCCGTCCCACCAAGCTCCACACCCCTCCCACAGAGCTCCCCCCCTCCTGCTCCCACTGAGCTCCCCTCCCCCCACGGGAACCCTCTCGGATGCCCCTCTCCCCTCCCAACGAGCTCCCCATCCCACCGAGCTCCACCCCCCCCCCCCCCTTGCTGCCCCCTCCCCCTCCCAGACCAACCTCCCCCGCCACCCCCTGCCACCAAAACCCCCCTCACCGGAACCCCTCCAGGATGAAAAAAAAAGACAATAGCACCATGACCGATGGCCGGCGACCTCTGGCGAAGAGTGAGAGGGAGAGGGAGAGGGGGAGGGGGAGAGAGAGAGGGAGAGGACTTACTGGACCGACGAGGGCGACGACGAGGACAGCGTGGATCGACGAGGTCGACGGCGAGGATGGTGCGAGACTGGTGGGGAGAGCGAGCTCCAGCGACGAGGGCTACGGCGGGGACAACAAGCTTCGGTGCGCGACGGTGAGGATAGTGCGGGACTGGCAGGGAGAGCGAGCTCCGGCGACGGCGAGGATGGCGCGAGACTGGCAGGGAGAGCGAGCTCCATCGACGGCGAGGATGGCGCGGGAATGGCGGGGACTGCGAGCTCTGGTGACTGGGAAGGGGGGAAAAGAGTGAGAGGGAGAGGGAGGGAAGGGGGGAAGGGTTTCTCGAGGGGGGAAAAGACCGTCTCAGACGGATTTCAAACGAAAAATTTTTCCGTCTGAAATTACAGACTGATTTCAGACGGAATTTATTACCATCTGTAATTTCAGACTTATATTCAGACGATAAACATATCCATCGCATAGTTTTCATCCGTCTGTAATTTCAGACTTATATTCAGACGGATAAATTTCGTCTGAAAAATCCGTCTCTAATCTCGCCTTTTCTAGTAGTGGTTTTGCGGATAGTAATGGACCGTACATCTGACATGCGGCCCTTAATGGACCATTCAATTAATGAGCGGCTCTGTCAGGACCGCATATCCTATTCTCGATTTTATGAACTTCTAGCCTTGTGCGGCCCAAGAATTACCGCTCATATTGAAGAGCGGCCCTTAACTAGCCGTTCAACCTTGACTTCGCGAAGGTTCAGTTCCTGTTCAGTGCGGCCCAGAGTCGACCGCACAAGTGCTTGAGCGGCCCAGTAGTGACCGCATATCATCCAGAGATGAGTTTTCTCCGTGTTTTATGGTTTTGAATCCAAGAACATGATGGTTCTTGATAGCTTGAACTCCTGGACAGAAATTCTGGACAGTATCTCTTCAACTTAGCCTTGGGATGTTCCGAGGTAAGTTTGTACTTGATTGTAATTGGCCATTTTAACTTGATTAAAGTTTAGACAACTTGGGATCTTGGATCCAATAAATCAATGCCAAGGCATCATAGGGGCGAGGTCTTGTCCTGGGGAGAGCGCCTGAAAAGTACTTGTGCCCATGAGAGTTTGTAATGACATGGTGAGGCATTGCACCGAGTGCATGACGAGCGTGATGTTTATGACAATGATATCTTAATCTTTTACTTGAATCGTGCTCGACTTGGTTATATTCTTGCTTGTTGGCCAATTTCCTACAATTTCTTGTTATTTATATTATTCATAAACTTGATATTCTTATATCATTCTACAATATTGTTATTCTATTTCGTTCTTTAGCACTTTCTTCTTATATTGTTTCATCTGATCGTCATTTCTTTTCTTTCCGTTTGATATAAACATGTAATTAATTGGTTAATTACTTACACTTGTCTGTTGTTACCTACTGAGCGTTCGCTCATATAGTTGTTTTCCCCCCTTTCCAGGCAGCTCAGGTGAAGATTCACAGATGGATGGGAATAGGTCAGAGTGATAACTTGAAGTGTATCAGCTAGTAGATATGTTGAGATTGTTATAGTTGTTTTACATCTAGCTATGCCTTAGAGCTTGTGATAGTTATTGTAATGGAGTCAAGTTGAGGTTATGCTTGATTATGTGTAAGTCAGTTTGATGGTTATTGTAATAGATATGGAGTTATTTCTGTTCATGACGTTATATTAATTCTTAGCTTAGCATGTTATCATTCTAGTGTTTTCTACTGCCAGTCCCGATATTCAGCAGCGGGGCATGACAGTTTGGTGGTATCAGAGCCTAGGTTTTCTGATATTCCTAGGTTCTCTAAGTTCTAGGATCCTAAGTGATATCATAAGACCTATAACCTTGTTATAAGTCTAAGGACCCAACCTGGTGAGATTTGGGTAGAAGACTGGGGTTTAGTTAATAATATAATTGCACGATTATCCATTCTTAATTGAACCTAACGTAACCTATTCCACGTGTAGGCTTTTGCAATGGCAGGAGAACACGCAGAATGGAGGAACTTGCAACGTACGGTTCAAGGACGTACTCAGGCTTTGCAATAAGTGGCCCAAGGAGGAGCTGCAAACCATGGCAATGGCGACCTTTATCGAAACTTTCGTGGGATGAATCCCCCGCGATTTGGAGGCTCGACTGACCCTGATGAAGCCGAGCACTGGCTTGAGGAGATAGGGAGGATTTTTGATGTGATGCAATGCAGCGATCAAGAACGTGTCCTCTTGTCGACCTTTCAACTTGAACGTGATGCGAGGACATGGTGGGACGCAATGAAGGCTACCCTTGGTGATAGACAAGTCACATGGGAAGAGTTCGAGGAAATCTTCAATGGTAAATATTTTTCTGATAGAGTACAAGAGAAAAAGGCAGTTGAGTTTGCTACTTTGAAGCAACGAAATCTATCCATAGCTGAATATGAAGCTCAGTTCTCTCAGCTATCTCGTTATGCTACTCACTTGATATCTACCGAGAAGATGAAGGCTAAGCGCTTTCTTAATGGGTTGAAGCTACAGTATATTAACCAGTTGGCACCGATGGAAATTCAAACTTATTCCGAGATGGTGAGAAAGGCTCAAGTATTGGAAGATACTTTAGAAACGACGGAGAGAATCCTTCGGAAGAGTGTTAAGAAAGAACAACACCATACTGGTTCTGGGAGTATCAAGCCCGGTCATGGCGGGAAGAGGCCCATTAGTGGGTATGGTTCATGGAAGGGCAAGATGCCGAAGAAGGAAGACAAGAAGTCTGGCCCTATTGTTCCATTCAAGGGCGTATGCAAGTATTGTGACCGTACAGGTCACAAGATGGAGGAGTGTTGGCGCAAGCTGGGCGCCTATTTACGTTGTGGTAGTAGGGACCACCGTATTCCCGAGTGTCCTCTTTTATCTGAGCAAGCTACCCCGGTGAAACAGCAAGGAATCAAGAAGCAGCAAGGCAAGCTCCAGGCTCTATAAGAAGACGAGGCAGGACCCGCCGCGGAGGGTGGACTTGTCGAAGGTACTCTTATTATACATGATAAATCAGCTTTTGTTCTTTTTGATACTTGTGCCACACATTCTTTTATTTCTTAGAGATTTGTGAAGTCGTTAGCTGTGAATCCAGTTTTGATGAATTCTCCGTTAGAGATTTCGACCCCTATTGGTTCCAGATCAGCAATTAAGTATTTCTATCCTTCCAGTAAGGTCATGATCAATGAACAAAACTTACCAGCTGATTTAGTTTGTATGGACATGAAAGATTATGATATAATCCTAGGAGCAGATTGGTTGGCTAAGTATGAGGCCAATGTTCAATGCAGATCTAGTTCTGTGTCTTTCACTGGACACCCTGGACTTTCTTTTATAGGAATCAGACACCATATGTCTATTCCACTTATTTCGACTCTTCGAGTTGATAAGCTGAAGAGGAGAGGATGTAAGGCTTTTCTAGCCTTTGTTTTTGTGACCCTTGAGCGGAAGATTGAGATTGAGGACTTTTCTATCGTCCGAGTTTTTCCAGATGTCTTTCCTGAGGAACTACCAAGACTTCCTCCTGAAAGGGAAGTTATCTTTTCTGTTGATCTAATTCATGGTGCGACTACTATTTCCAAAGCTCCTTATCGTATGTCTCCTGCGGAGCTAAGGGAACTAAAGCAATAGTTGATGGAATTGCTTGAGAAAGGGTTCATTTGTCCAAGTACTTCCCCGTGGGGAGCGCCTGTATTATTCGTCCGGAAGAAAGATGGTTCAATGAGGTTGTGCATCGATTATCGACAATTGAACTAATTGGCTATCAAGAACATGTATCCATTGCCAAAGATTGATGAGTTATTTGATCAGATAGCATGAGCTCAATATTTTTCTAAGATCGACCTTCGATCTGGATATCATCAATTACGAATTAAGGAAGATGATATCTATAAAACAGCCTTTCGCAGCAGGTATGGGCATTTCAAATTTGTAGTAATGCCTTTTGGGTTAACGAATGCACCTGCCGCTTTCATGCAGCTGATGAATGATGTGTTTCGGCCCTATCTTGATCAATGGGTCGTGGTGTTAATTGATGACATCTTGATTTATTCTAAGAGTGAGGAGGAGCATGCTGAACATTTGAGGATGGCATAGTAACTATTGAGAGATCATCAGTTATTTGCCAAGTTTAGCAAGTGTGATTTCTGGCTGCAAGAGGTGTCCTTTCTAGGGCATATCATCACAAAAGAAGGTATTTCTGTTGATCCTTCGATGGTAGAGGCAGTAAAGAATTGGGCTAAGACTACTAATATAACTGAAGTGAGAAGTTTCCTAGGCCTAGCAAGTTACTACCGAAGGTTTATTTAAGATTTCTCCAAGATTGCGGTACCTCTGACAAGATTAACCCGCAAGGAGATCAAATTTGATTGGTCAGAAGATTGTGAGTGAAGCTTTCAGACCTTGAAGGAATTTTTGACTACTGCACCTATTTTGGCTTTACCTTCTGGTGAAGGAGGTTTTGTGGTATACACTGATGCTTCGGGTATTGGTTTAGGGTGTGTACTCATGCATCACGAGAAAGGGATAGCCTATTCTTCTAGGCAGTTGAGGAAGCATGAAGAGAATTATCATGTTCATGATTTGGAGCTAGCAGCAGTGGTGTTCGCCTTGAAGATATGGAGGCGCTGCTTGTATGGAGGGGCATTTACGGTGTT
The DNA here is from genome assembly GCA_022559845.1 of Amorphophallus konjac. Lineage (NCBI taxonomy): Eukaryota > Viridiplantae > Streptophyta > Magnoliopsida > Alismatales > Araceae > Amorphophallus > Amorphophallus konjac. The sequence goes on along the minus strand of CM040117.1, from coordinate 143,581,772 downwards.
TTCAGATCATAAGAGTTTGAAATACTTGTTTTCTCAGAAGGAACTCAATATGAGGCAGTGAAGATGGCTGGAGTATTTGAAGATTTCGATTTCTCCATTGAGTATCATCTTGGAAAAGGTAATGTTGTGGCTGATGCCTTAAGCCGCAAGCCTATAGCTAAGTTGTCAAGCCTCATGTTACAAGAGTGGAAATTGCTGGAGCTATTAGCTAGTTTGGATCTTAATGTTGACAAGGATCGGATTATGATTGCTCAGATTCAACTTAAGCCCAAATTATTGATGGAAATCAAGTCTCTACAAGATGATGACCTAGAGTTGGTAGAGATCAAGGGAAGTTTGAGTAACAGACCTGACTTCATGATGGCTGATGATGGAAGATTGTTATTTTAGGGAAGAACTTGTGTACCTGATGTAGCTGAGATAAAGAGTAAGATTCTCAAGGAAGCTCATAGATCCAGATACACCGTTCATCCTGGAGGTACTAAGATGTTTAAGGATTTGAAAAGATCTTTTTGGTGGCCGAATATGAAAAGAGAAGTTGCGGACATCATAAGTAGATGCTTGGTTTGTCAGCAAGTCAAGGCTGAACATTTCAGACTAGCAGGGAAATTGAAACCCCTTGATATACCTCAATAGAAGTGCAAGAGCATTGGCATGGATTTTGTAATACCCCGATTTTTTTGAGAAATTAATTAGCAATTAATTAGAATAATTCCTTAATAAATAGAATAAGTTATATTTTGATTATTTTATAAAAATCTAGAAAAATTATATTCTTGTAAAGGATAACACGTTTAACAAACTTATCTTCTGTGGCCAACCCAAATAAAATCTGTACGTAGGCCGAATTAGTGGATTAAGTCCAAATTAAACACTTAGTTAACCATACCTTAAAACGCGAAATTCGAGTCCAATACTCAATCAATTGAGCCCAAACCAGTGGCAAATGAAAGGATAGGATGAGAGGATCATTTTCCCTCTGCTAATCTCTGAAACCCTAACCCTAAGAGATGCAATCGGTGGAGTTTTGGCGCGTCAACAATTACGGCGGCGTTTACATTAACCCAACTTGCGTGGACGAATTCTCCCTACATAGAACACTCCAGAAGGTGTGCGACCTATAAAAATGCTCCTTAGGAACCCTAGTTTCATTTGGAAGATATGGCGGCTGACGAGAACCTTGGAAGAGAGTGAATTCCAATGATCTCTAACGGGGGGTACCTAGCGTGTCTTCTTCCTTTTTCTTCCTTTCTTCCCTGATTGAGGTAGGTTCTCTCGGGCTCAAACATCAAGTGATATATCAAAATGTTCAGCATCAAGTCCTCTTTCTTTTGGTATATAATGCCCCAATTATCATGTAGTATCCTGCGAGTATTTTGAGGTTTAGTAGAAGCATGTTAAATTAGGGTAAACTTTGTTCCTCTTCGATTTAAGTAGAGACTTAATAGAGTAAATATGAAATTGATTCATGCATCTTGTAGAGTTTTTCATGCTCTTTCCATTGATTATAAAATCTCCAAATTCTGTACTTTATATCGTGCGAATTCGATGTTTTAGTTCTGACCCTAAAACCTCGCCGGAGTTGGGCAAGGCAAAAGGGCAGCGACCTGTCTGGACTTGTGCGGCCATACGATACACCGCACATCTAAGACAGGCGGCTTGTCGTAGATAGCTTGTTTCCCTGGTACGTGTGGCTGGATACCAACCGCATGTCTGTCTTGCGGCTAGTTCCAGACCCCACATTCCTTCCAGCGGCACCATACCGACCGTCCATCTTCAGCAGGCCTTCGGACCTGAGGGGGCATGCGCGGCTTGTCTGTGACCGTCCATTGGGATGTAAGGTCTAGAACCGACCGCACATCGTTAACAGAATAGATTCATTGGCATTTCAGCATGTTATGTTAGTAGATTAGTGGCATGTTAGCAACACACCTAATAAACTATAATTCATGACAGTAAATGATTCTTATTGATTTATTTATTTAGAGCTTGATCTTGATTCATCTTTCCAATGAATGTCAATCTTAATTGTGAATCTTTTATAATTGAAATGGCTATTAGGTTTACACTTGTTAACCTTAGACATGAACCGTTAATCTTGAACCTTTATTATCCCTTAGAATTGATTTTTGGAATCAATCAAACTGCTGTGATTTGAGTTAGTCCGAATTGGACTAACAGGGACATGCGCTGCCGATAGTAGACCGCATATCTACTTGAACGGCCCTCTGGCGACCGTTCATCCCTGGCTAATGCCAATTAGTTTGGTTGATTATCCATGATCCATCTTCGGCTAAATCCTGATTTGATCAGCCCAGTAGACCCTAGGCCGACCAGCAGACAGTGGGCTAGACCCTGGTTCAATTGCACCTTGCCTATGGCAGCCCGGGAGCCCACTTGGGGGAATTTCTAGATTATTGTTAGGCTCTGTGTTGTGCGGACAGTAATGGACCGCACATCTGACATGCGGCCCATTCGGGACCGTTCATACCATGAGCGGATCAGTCTGGACCATATATCCTTCTCTTGTACTTCAAGAGCTTCTGGCCCTGTGCGGCCTATTTCTGACCGTTCATCTTTGTGCGGCCCTTTTCAGTCCGTTTATATCCTTCTTGGGCTTTAGTCGTTCTGGCCTTGTGCGGCCGATGCTTGACCATTCTTGTGGTTGAAAGGCCCATCTTGGACCGTTTATCCTTGACTTCGTAGAGGCTGTTCTTCAGCCCAGTTCCTGGTAGTGCGGCCCATATGAGACCGTATAAATGTTGAGCAGCCCATTTCGACCGTGTATATGACAGTTTTTTGAAAAGTGATTATTTCATGATTTCAAATTATGTGAGCTACTCTATCCTATCTAGGCTATGGCATTTCATGATATGACCTATTGTTAGGTCTATTGATTGTCAATTATAGTCATTTGGAATAACTATTCCTCTCGATTAAGAAGCTTATTGTTTGGACTCTTAAGAATCATTATTCTTACGTCCTTTACCTTGACTACATGAACTTGACCTTGGAACTCTTGGCCATTAAATACTGTGGATGTCTAGATTCGTGAGATCTGTGATCCAAACAAATCAATGCCAAGGCAAACAAATGAAGGGCCCAGTCTGGTTCTGGGAGGAGCACCCGAAGAACACTTGATCCCTTAGGAGGTGAATGACTAGGTGTGGCATTGTCATCGGTGCATGACTAGCTTGTTAAGTCTAGGGCATTCCACATTCTCGTGAAACTTATTATTCATGCTTGAGGCATGAAGTACTTGCTTGCTTGCTTGACATGACTCGAATTGACTTGTAAATGGCCATTCACTAGAAAATCTTGTTAATCTTGCTTGATACCTTGACATGCAATTATTTCTTCCATTTAACTATCGTTACTCTTTGAATCTTGATGATTATTTAGTTCTACTTATTTTTCTCATGTTAATCATGCATATTCATTAATCGGGCAATCACTTAAACTATGCCTGACGATAGAGTATAATTCCTACTAAGCTTCTTGCTCATCCCTACTTCCAATCCTTTTCAGGTAACGCGTTAAACGGAACGTTGCAAATGTGGATCGGGTCAGTGTGATCTAGTGAACCTAGAACCTAGAGATCGGAGTCTGTCTTTTATCTTCTTGAGTCTAGCTAGTGTCGTGAGTCTGGTTATTTCTTTTTCTTCTCCCTTTGTTATTTCCTCCTTTAATTTGACTCTAATATTGTAAGAGTGAGTCAAATTATATTTTAAATTTTGAATATTAATAAGAGCTCATATTTTCAATGTGTGTGTGGCCTCCATGTGTTTAATTGTAGTTATTTATTTTCGCTCTTGTTATCATGACTATTAACTACCAGATTCCGAGCATCGCTTCCCGCTTCTATCGGTTCGGGGCGTGATAGATTTCATTATGGGTCTACCTAGGACTCGTAGTGGATTTGATGCAATATGGGTGATTGTCGACAGATTGACAAAGTCGGCTCATTTCTTATCCATTAAGTCTAAATGGAAAATTGATGTTTTGGCTGCTTTGTATATGAAGGAAGTGGTAAGACTACATGGTATACCAGTCAGCATTGTGTCTGATAGAGACCCCAGATTCACTTCTCATTTTTGGAAAGGATTGCAAGAGTCCTTGGGAACTCATCAGAATTTCTGTACTGCTTTCCATCCACAAACAGACGGACAGACTGAAAGGACCAACCAGATAGTGGAAGATATGCTTGGAGTCTGCATGATTGACTTTGGAGGTAGTTGGAGTGATCATTTGGCATTGGTTGAATTCGCCTACAACAACAGTTACCAGTCCAGCATTCAGATGGCTCCATTTGAAGCTTTGTATGGTAGAAGCTGTCGATCCACATTATGTTGGGATGAGGTAGGTGAGAAGCAATGGCTTGGACCAGATCTCATTTCTGAATCGTGCAAGAACATTCGTATTATCAGAGATCGGTTGCAAGTAACACAATCAAGACAGAAGAGTTATGCCGATACCAGGAGGAGAGCATTGGAATTTCGGTTGGTGAGCATGTGTTTTTAAAGGTTTCTTCTATGAGAGGAATTCGAAGGTTTGGTATTCAGGGCAAACTGAGTCCAAGATGCATTGGTCCATTCGAGATTATGGAAAGAGTGGGGGAGGTTGCTTACCGTTTGGCACTACCACCTCAGTTATCTGGAGTACATAATATTTTCCATGTGTCTATATTACAGAAATATGTGTATGATCACACTCACATTATTCAGCATATGGACTTCGAATTGAAGGAAGATCTGACTTATGAAGAAAGACCGATCAAGATTCTGGATCGGAAGTAACATCAACTCAGGAATCGTTCCATACCGATGGTTAAAGTGCAGTGGAGTCGGCGTGGAACTGAAGAAGCTACTTGGGAGTCAGAAGATACTATGCGGAGGTAGTACCCTGACTAATTCTAGGTGAGCTGTCTCACTCCCTCTTTTTATTATTAAGTGCATTGAATTTAGAGGACCAAATTCCTTAAGTGGGGGAGGGTGTAATACCCCAATTTTTTTCAAGAAATTAATTAGAAATTCCTTAATAAATAGAATAAGCTAGATTTCAACCATTTTATAAAAATCTAGAAAAATTATATTCTTATAGAGGATAATACGTTTAACAAACTTATCTTCTGTGACCAACCCAAATAAAATCTGTAAGTAGGTTGAATTGGTGGATTAAGCCCAAATTAAACACTTAGTTAACCATACCTTGAAAACGCAAAATTTGAGCCCAATACTCCATCAAATGAGCCCAAACCGGTGGCAAATGAAAGGCCAGGATGAGAGGATCATTTCTCCTCTCTTAATCTTCTAAAACCCTAACCCTAGGAGATGCAATCGGCGGAGATTGGATCGCGTCAACAATTATGGCGGCGTTCACATTAACCCAACTTGCGTGGATGAATACTCCACGCATAGAACCCTCTAGAAGGCGTGTGATCTATAAAAATGAAGCTCTCTAACCCTAGAATTGTTTAGAACCAGTGGCGGCTGTAGAGGAGCTGGATCGAGGGAGATCTCCAGTGATTAAGGGCTGCGTGTACCAGCGACTCGAGTTTTCTTTCTCCTTCCTTCTTCATCCGATTCAGGTAGGTGATAGCAAGCCAAACCCTACAAATAATATATGGTTGGAAGCATCATCGTGTCAGCTTTTCATTGATGTAAAAAGCCCTAAATTTTATCAAGTGTTCTGCGAGAATTTTTGGGTTTAGTAGAAGCATGTCAGAACTAGGGTTATAATTGTTCCCTTTCGATTAAGTAGTAATTTCATGCTGTAAACATAAAATTGATTCATGCATCTTGTAGCATTTTTCATGCTCTTTCTGTTGGTAGTAAAAGCCCCAAATTTAATGTTTTATATCGTTCGAATTCCATGTTTTAGTCTAACCCTAAAAACCTCGCCGGAGTCGGGCAAGGCGAAAGGGGCAGCGACCGGTCTGGACTTGTACGGCCACACGATAGACCACACATCTAAGACAGGCGGCCTGTTGTTGACCGTATAAGGTTTCTATCTCTGATCGTTTCCCTAGAACGTGCGGTAGAATCCTAACCGCATATCTGTCCTGCGGCCAGTTCCAGACCGCACATCCTGCCCAGTGGCACCCTACCGACCATCAATCTCCAGCAGGCCTTTGGACCGGAGGGGGAATGAGCGGCCCGTCTGTGACCTTATATGGAGATGTAAGGTCCAGAACCGACTGCACATCTGTAACAGAACAGATTAAATTGTCATTTTAGCATGCTATGTTAGTAGATTAGTGGGAAATGGCATGTTAGCAATACACCTAATAAACTGTAATTCATGACAGTAAATAATTCTTGCTGATTTATTTAATTAGAGCTTGATCTTGATTCATCTTTTCAATGAATGTCAAATGTAAATTGTGAATCATTTATAATTGAAATGGCTATTAGGTTTACACTTGTTATAACCTCAGACTTGAACCGTTAATCTTGAACCATTATTATCTCCTAGATTTTGAACTTGGACTCAATCGAATTGCTGTGAGTTGAGTTAGTCAGAATTGGACAAACAGGGACATGCGCGGCCGTTAGTGGACCGCATATCACCCTGAACGGCCCTCTGGTGACCGTTCTTCCTTGGCTAATGCCAATTAGTTTTGGCCGATTATCCTTGATGCATATTCAGCCAATTCCTGATTTGATCAGCCCAGTAGACCCTAGGCTGACCAGCAGATAGTGGGCTGGACTCTATTTCAGTTCCACCCTGCCTTTAGCATCCCGGGAGCCCACTTGGGGGAATTTCTTGATTATTGTTAGGCCCTGTGTTGTGCAGACAGTAATGGACCGTACATCTGATAGGCAGCCCTTAATAGACTGTTCAATTAATGAGCGGCTCTATCAGGACCGCATATCATGTCCTTGATTTTATGAACTTCTAGCCTTGTGCGGCCCAAGAATTACCGTTCATATTGAAGAGCGGCCCTTAACCAGCCGTTCAACCTTGACCTCGCGAAGGTTCAGTTCCTATTCAGTGCGGCCCAGAGTCGACCGCACAAGTGCTTGAGCGGCCCAGTAGTGACCGCATACCATCCAGAGACGAGTTTTCTCCGTGTTTTATGGTTTTGAATCTAAGAACATGATGGTTCTTGATAACTTGAACTCCTGGATAGTATCTCTTCAACTTAGCCTTGGGATGTTCCGAGGTAAGTTTGTACTTTATTGTAATTGGCTATTTTAACTTGATTAAAGTCTAGACAACTTGGGATCTTGGATCCATAAATCAATGTCAACGCATCATAGGGCCCCGGTCTGGTCCTGGGGAGAGCGCCCGAAAAGTGCTTGTGCCCATGGGAGTTTGTAATGACATGGTGAGGCATTACATCGAGTGCATGACTAGCCTGATGTCTATGACAATGATCTCTTAATCTTTTACTTGAATCATGCTTGACTTGGTTATATTCCTGCTCGTTGGCCAATTTCCTACAATTTCCTATTATTTATATTGTTCATAAACTTGATATTCTTGTAGTTATATCATTCTGCCATATTGTTATTCTATTTCATTTTTTAGCACTTTCTTCTTATATTGTTTCATCCGATCATTATTTCTTCTCTTTTCGTTTGATATAAACATGTAATTAATTGGTTAATTACTTACACTTGTCTGTTGTTACCTACTGAGCGTTCGCTCATATAGTTGTTTCCCCCCTTTTTAGGCAGCTCAGGTGAAGATTCACAGATGGATGGGAATGGGTCAGAGTGATGACTTGGAGTGTATCAGCTTGTAGATATGTTGAGATTGTTATAGTTGTTTTACATCTAGCTATGCCTTAGAGCTTGTGATAGTTATTGTAATGGAGTCAAGTTGAGGTTATGCTTGATTATGTTTAAGTCGGTTTGATGGTTATTGTAATAGATTTGGAGTTATTTCTGTTCATGACATTATGTTAATTCTTAGCTTAGCATGTTATCATTCTAGCATTTTTTACTGCCAGTCCCGATATTCCGCGTCGGGGCGTGACAGCTAGTCCCTCTACAATAATGATAGAAGTGAGGCTTTCAATTTGCAACCAGTCCTTGCCTCTTTGGAGCAGTGAATTTTCTGCTATCTCTGAATTCATCATTCTTCAAAACAAGACAATTTTGCATTACATGACCAGATCTACCAATGTAAAAGCATTTAATTGCCCTTTTCTGGATAGCATGATTGTCAACATGAATGTTTCTACCATGCACATGAGGATTTTGAAATGAACTTCTTTTATTTGAAAGCTTTCTTTAATTTTTGGAACCATATGTTCTTTTGCATGCATTCAGATCATCATATTTCTTGATACGACATTCATGCTTCATATGGCCAACTTTACCACAGTAATGACAAGAAATTTTCTTTGATTGTGCATGTGTGTGAATTGGAATTATGTACAACATGCACATGGGTACCAACAACACCAATTTGTGATTTCTTATTCACAGATTTCTATTTATCAGATCTGATTTTAAGAGCTTTCTGCCATGAAAAAGGAGGAATCTTCTTAGATGTGTTAGGAACATCAGAAGCATGAATAAATGAGGTTTGTAATTTATGTTCAAATGATTTCTTAGTCACTAGGCTGTAGCCAATCCCTTCTTTTTGAAAATTAACTTTAACTTCTAACAACCTATCCAAATTTTATTTGCCATCTACAAATCTAGATAGTGAGCTTTTCAAATCTTGGATTTCATTTTCAAGAGATGCAATGTGAAGTTCATAACTAGCAATCTCATGTTCACTACAGACAACACATTCATTCAACACTTTATTTGCAGTTATATAACTCTCAGTTTTCTTTTCCAATTTTTGCACTTTTTCACATTCATCATCAGACAAATATTTTCCCTTTTCAAAAGTGAGCAATTTTTCAGACATGGCAGTATTCAAGTCTTTCAATTTTTATTTCTTTTTTTAAGTTCTCAATCAGTTCTTCTTCTGCTTGTTCCAGTTCTTTTTTCTTTTCTAGCATATCTTTATTTTCTTCTCTTAATGAAGTAATTAGGTCTTTTTGCCATTCAAGGTCTGAGAGGAAACCTTCATTTAGTTCTTTCATATATGAACACTCATTACAAACAGAGTTATCTGAACATGTGTTTTCAGCTTCTTTTCTTAGCTTTATGTTTTTAGTTTCATATTTATCAAGATTTTTCTGAAGTTCTGTGTTTACTACCTCAATGGCTTCAAGTTTTTTAGATTTCAAATTATTTTCATCCTCAAGATTGTTAAGTTTCTTTTCAAAATTTTCAATTTGATTTCTAAGATCTTCATTTTCAGATTTCAAGGCTTTCAAGCCTTCATTGTCAGAATCAGTGGGTGCTGAATTATTTGACTTCTTTTTCAAGGATTTATTCTTTTTTTTGTAATTTTTCATACCTCTCAATCAATTCAGCATAAGCATCTTGCCAATCTTCTATGCAGAAGTTCTCAAACATAGAGCTTACCTCTTCATCATTACTTCCTTCGTGGCTTTGCATGTTGTCACCCATGAGGCACTTGTGTTGCTCCTCCTTCTTAAGAATAGCAACTAGTTTGTCCCAGATTTTCTTCGTAGACCTGGAAGAGGACACAAATGGAAAGATGGTATGATCAATTGCATCTTGCAAGATATTGAGGGCTCAATGATTTTCATTGTTCTTCATCTTGTGAATATCTGTCCATTTGGACATATACTTGGGTAGTTTATGTGGACCTTTAGAGATGAGGTTCCACAGGTTTGGATTAACTGAATCTACAAATATACACATACTGCCTAGCCATGTAGAGAAATCAGAACCGTCAAACATCGGTGGATGAGCCATTGAAAACTCAGACAAATAAAACAATGATAGCGCACAAAAAATAGTAGGACCTTCTCTGCAGAATGTTAAATCTGATCTATTAGAGACCCGCTCTGATACCAAATGTTAGGTCCCTTGGGTGCAACAAGATCTAGAAGGGGGGTTGAATAGATCCGGTACAACCTTTGCCATACTAAAAAACTTAACCAATAAACATACAAACTACTACTACAATGCTAGTGGAACACTTGAACATAATGCACAACGGATCTAATAACAACAATTCAAATCAATGACACATGACACCTTACACAGACAGTAAGTGTGTGTGCAACCATGGAGCTAGCTGGAAGAAACAAGGTGCAAGCTGTGAAGAACTGAAGCATGCAAGCACTTGTGAATGGGGATAGAGGATAAGGAGCAATCACACAAAATACAACCCACTGCACAGGGATTTTTAAGGCAGTTAGGTTGTAAACCCGTAACCTATGTCCACCTCTCACCAAATCGGTGAGGCTTTACCACACAAGGACGAAGTCCTCAACACACATAGGGATGAAACTCCGCACGCACACACATGGGGATGAACCCCCCCCCCCCCCCCCACACACACACGGGGACGAACCCCCCCCCCCCCACACACACACACAAACACGAAAAAAAATGCAAGTGCAGCAAAAGCTCTTCCAGTCTCTAACTAGCGCACTGGACACACACAAGGAAATGAGGATCAGAAATGAGATTGAAAACAAAGCAACGAAGAACTCCGGCTGTAGCTTCAAATAAGAATCTGAAGACTGGTGCCTGCAACTTCAGACATAGATCCAATGGATCTACTCTTCAAGCTTTCTGCAGGGCTGCTCTCTCTAAGGCTTCCTTCCTTTCTTCTTCTCTCCTTTTTCTTTTCTCTTATAGCATTGGACTGGGTCGAACTAGAGCTGGGTTGCACACACTCCCTTTTTCTTTTCCTCACAAATTTCTTCTTGAGTGCTCAAGGGACGTGGCTCTCTTCAAGGGCAGCAGCAACATGTGAAGGAGGGGCATCCAATTTATGGGCTTCAAGAGGTAGAAACTTTCCCTTCATTGCTTTCCAATTTCAATGATTGGAATAAACAAAAGAGGTTAGACCAAGAGAGCCTACGACATCTTAATTTCCATGGGCTGGCTTGCAGAGACGGTGGTCCCTTTATCTAGGAAAATTTTCTTTTCAGACACTATCTTTGGTGGATAACTCCAGGGGTAGGTCTGCAGAGAGGGAGACTTTTCCAAGATGTTGTATTGACAAATAGTTTGAGTAAGAGGTTGCTCTGGAAACTTATGATGACAGGGACATTTGTGTGTCCTAGGAATCTTCTCCACTTCTCAAAAAAATGTGTTTTTTAGAGGATTACGTAAGATTTTTTGCTCTCTGTACTGTTTTCGAAAACACAGAGTTGACTTGATTCTTTAAGATGAGCCTTGAGTGCGTTGACACAGCTTTGCCCATGCGTTGATGCAGCTGTTGAAGGCGGCCTTTAGGATGGGTTCTGGAAGACCCCATACGTCGACGCCCAGAGAGGGAAGGGTTGATGCAGCTGGCTGAGCTGCTCCCAACCAAAATGTGTAAAAAAGAGAGTCGACTCACGGGGCTGACACTTTAGTGAAGCGCTTTGACGATGGGCGTGTTGTGCGTCGACGCAGCAGACGAAGGGCGTTGACGCATCCTTAGCGAAAAATGCCTTACGGGCCATTTGTCACTGGTAACACCTATTTGTCATCCTTAACTGCCTATTTGTTACCCCTAATAGGCATTTGTCTCCTTTAGGAGCCATTTGTCACCCTTATGATCTTCATGAGCCATCGCATTTGTGCCTACATGGGATGACCAACATAACGGGTGCTGGAGACCCCCAGTGCGTTGACGCAGGGGACTGGTGCATGGACTTCATCTACTGTTGCTGTTGAAGGCTAGGCTGGCCGTTGATGTGACTAGTTGGAAGTGGGTGCGTTAACACACTAAGGCTCTTTTCATCCTGGGTGATCTATTTGTTATCGTTAACATTCATTTGTCATCCTTGCTAGGCATTTGTTACTATTGCTGGCCTTTCAAAGCATGACATACTGAAACCTTGAGAGCTATTTGATACCCTTGTGTATGCATGAGCCGCTAGAGCTTATGGCGTCAACGCAAAGAGGATGTGGCGTCATCGTAGCTAAGAGTTTCTTTTCCCGTTGGCTGGCCAAGAGTCATTTGTCTCCCTTGTTGTCTATTTTTCATTCTTACTCACTTATTTGTTACCTGTATTATCCATTTGTCACCCTTAGGATCAGAAGTTGTCGCCTTTGTTTTCGTTAAGTCTTGCACATAGTTGAGCAGTTTCCATTTGACTGCGTTGACGCAAGGAAGTGTTGCGTCGACGCAACTGTGTAGTTTTTGGCTTGTTTTAGCTCCTTCATACCTCTTCATTTCTTAATTGAAAAATTGAACTTCTTCGCTTGCTCAACTGATCAACCCCATCAAGAAGATTCTTAGATCAAGGGGCTTTCGGAACTTTTCATGCAAGATTTGAGCTTCACAAATTCTTCATTAAAAGCTTTCAATCAGCCTGTTCTTCAAGAATTCACACGTAACACTAAAGCACATAAAGCATGATTGCATTAAGGCATATAAAGCATGATATTTTCAGAGCAACAGGCATGACATTATCAAAGCATGAATTGAAGTTCTCAAAGAGTCTACTATTGACTTATTGTGTGTGACATCATTAAAACCATAGCTTAATGAGTCATAGTGTATGACATCATTAAAATCGGAGGAACACAACATCTCCAACTAGGAATGGTACACCTGCTATTTTTGATAAGTTGTTTAGCTCCTCATAGGTGCTCTTATCCTCAAGTGATGTGAAACGACCTAAGACCTAGATTGTAAGCAATGCAATGGACATGGCGATGTCACACAAGCGGACTCACTCACGTTTGGCATACTCGGGTCTGAAAGGTGAATCGGTGATAGTGTTGAGGGTCCGAGGTGGGAAATTGATGCTCCGGGGGATTCGGCTAGCTTTAGGCTGAATCCCTAAGGGTCCGTGATGCCCAACCTCGCAGGCGGCTAGCACGCTAAGGGCGTGGGTTGTAGGGTGTGCTCTCTCACAACTCACTCCGTGGTGGACACTCAATTTGATGGATTTCGGATCAAGCGCTCACTCTCTGCCGACAGATCAACCAGAAGCAATACTAAACTAAGCAAGCCAATTCCAGCAAAGAAATGTGTTCAGGGAGCTCACCTGATAGCATGAAGATGTAGATTCCCACCGGCGACGAGGCGAGTGTGGAAGCGTGGGCAATTCCCGCACGCTACGTCGGTGTAGCTTGGACTACCAACTTGCTAATACAAGTACTACGCGCCTTGCAAGGGGTTGGAACTAGGGGTGGGGAAATGAAATGTACATTCAAATGCTACCTCCCATAGGGAGGGGCTTTAACCGGCCAGGCGGTGGTGGGAAAGAACTACATTGGCCGAGTTGGCGATCGTTGCTGGTTCTGTCCGCTTCTGGAACTGCCTGACAGGGAGTCGATGACAGCGTCGCCACGGACTCCACCGAGCTCCGATGAGGATGAAACTAGTGCCAAAACTTCCTGGGTTGGCCCAGGAGGACGTCTAAATTTTTGGAGATTTTGAGGATTCCGAAGGTGGCCGAGGCGGGGTCGGGACCGAGGCTGGTCAGACATGGCTCTGACTGTCCAAGACTGCTGCTGTTGGAAGAAGTGGCTGCCACGAACTCTCCAAAAGTCTGATGAAGGCGAAGTTTGTGTCGTTGTGATCGTGGTCAAGTCCTCTTCGATCAGGTACCAACGGGGTCACCAGAGGAGGTCAGAGTAGACCACGAGAAGCAGAATGGTGGCAAGGGTTGGATTTGGCTTAGGAGAAGCTGACCTGCGCACTCCGAGGAGAAAATTTGGAAATCCATGCTCCGAGATCTAAATGGCGCCCTACTTCTTGGGTCTGGTAGAGGACTCAAAGGAGAAGATCTCAGCTAAAGAATCACGTCCAAACTCGCACAGGAGCGGCCATGGTCGCGTCTGCACTAAGGCTCAAGTTCCCTGCTAGAGCAGCTTTGCGCAGTCGAGGGAGAATGCTTTTCCCGGGCAGCTCAGATGTCGGATGATGGCGAGACCACCTCGCCTGAGAATCTGCTTTGAAGAGCTTTCCAGCAATGTATGATACACTACTAGAAGTTGTAGGATGAAGATGTAGCAGACAATGTAACAGGGCACCTGATCTGGTGCCTGCGACTGGGAACTGCAGGTGGAGGATGGTAGATGTGGTGATGGGGTGGGCGACCAGATGGCAGGGGGATGGGGTCTGGGGCTTGTGGGATGTTGCTAGAGGGGTCTAGGGGTGATTTAGGGGGTGTGGGAGAGAGGGGGGCTACGGACTGGGTAAAGAGTGAGAGAGGTGGAGGGTGCAGGTTGGCAAGGAGGGAGGGGAAGGGGTTTGAATTTGGTTAATGGTGGGTGGTTAATGTGGCCTTGGGGAGGGGAAAGGGTGTGTTGGGGAAGGGAAGGGTTGCTTGGAGATGGTAAAGAGGTGTGTTGGAGAATGGAGAGTTGCCTAGGGAATGTGAAAGGGTGCCTTGGAAGAGGGAGGGGATAAATGAGATAGTTAATGTTTCTAGGAAGGCGAAAGGGTGTGATGATGTGGCAAGTGGGGAGGGGTTGAGGTGGAGCTAAGGTGGCAAGGGGAAGGTGAAAGGGAAGGTGTGCCCAAGGGAGAGAGAGAAGGGCTCACCCCTTTTAGAGAGAGGGAGAGAGAGAGGAAGGGAGCTTCTCACTCCAAGCAATAAGTAAACTGGATTTCCAATTTTTTTTCTCAACTATTCATTAGTTCTCAAATGGGGGATTGGGGTCCTATTTATAGGAATCCCACATTTTGCAATAAGTCTCTGACTTTAGGACTAATGACAAGAAACCAAGGGGGAAGGCGGCGCCTCTGGGCCTAGCCCACTTAATTGGGCCCATTAACAAACCTAATGATAATCAACATAGGTAAATGACTATCTAACCTAGGTACTAGACTCAAATAAAAGGGAAATTACATAACCATGACTCTCATAAAATATGAAAATTACATGACTAGACTCAAAAAAATAAGATAAACACAAAGGGACATGCCGACGAATATTCTGAGGCTCAAAAAAATGTGAAGGGCAAGGTATGCCCCCATCATATCCCCGGGATGGGGAAAACTCGACCCCGTCGAGTATGGGTCCATCGGGGAGGTGGTGCGCCAAGGCAGCTCCAAGCGAACCACGATCTCCTAACTCGACCAGCGTCCTTTGCCGGGGAGCGACATCTCAGCTTCTCAAAGTGGCTCGGAGACACCCTCTCGTCGGTGATGGTGCCTTGCTTGCCCAGTATTACCTTCTTGTGCTCATGTCGGGCTCTCAAGCTGATTTGTGGTGGCACTCCGAGGGTATGTCTCTCAAAGGAAGGTAGAGGCTCGAGGAACTCACTGGGTTCCACCACGGTGCCCGTATAGGGTGCCGGATCCATCACGTGGGAAGTGGGATGAATCCCAAAACCCATCGGTAAGTCCAACCCGTAAGCCAGGTTGCCAAAGCCACTCAGAACTAGGGAAGGTCCAAGTTCTTGTGCCCTCAATTTGGATGTGACCCAAAGGTAGAGCCACTCCAATATCATCATCACCAATTTTACCTTCTTGGAGTACCAAGTGGCGCTCACGAGCTTTTGCCGGCCATTTGTAAATCTCATTGCCATTGCTTGGTGCTTGCTTAGACGCTCATACCATGCACTACGATGCGGTGTGGGGGTGAAATGTGTGGGATGAAAAGGTGGACCAGGACAACCATATGTAGACCAATTATGCTTTGATGCTATGAAGACTATGATGGACCTAGGTGGGCGGGGGCAGCCAAAGGTGGCCCTATCATGCATGGACTTTATAGCAAAGGTTGGAGGACCGGGGCATCCGTAGGTGAATCTATCATGGATGGTGGTAGCAAATGCCGGGGGATCCGGACATCCGTGCATGCCCCTAACATGTATAAGACTAATGACAAATGATGGTGGACCATTACACCTAAATATGGACCACTCATGTTTCCTACTTGACATGTGGGTGAAGTGAATGAATGGACCCAACATAGTGTTCATGCCAAGTGGTGTGGTAAGCCTAGACACATGCATGCTTATCCCAGAGGTGACTTCCATGTGCATAGGTGTGGGACGACCTTTGAACTTCCATGCGAAAGGATCGAAGGGGTCTAGGAAGGTGGATATAGGGTGGGGCACTTCCTCGATCTCTAGGTGGGTGTTACCTAAGGTCATGGTTCCTTTGGTGTAACTTGAGTCATGGATGAGGTGGGCTTGGCCCAACATGGTGGGCGAGGGTAGGAACGGGTGGGTGGTGGGTGATGCGGGTGGGTCACATGGGTACCCGAGTGATGTGACACAACCTAAGACTTAGGCAAGCAAGCACATTCACAATCAAAAGGGCCAATTTTGGGCCGCCGCTCTCCCGTCGCTCACCCAAGCCCGGGGTGACTTGGCGATGCCAAGTGGATGATGTGGGGTTGGGCCCTTGCTGGTAGCGGGCCAGAAAGGCCAAGATTTGATTCCCAATGGATTTGGAAGCCCAATTCAACGGGGCTGACGAAGTGCCGAAGGCACCGGTTGCACTCTTCCCACGATGATCACTCAAGGTAATGGGGCTGGAGGATCGAGCTCTCACTCGCATAACCAGCGGAACTAGAACTAATATTGAAAGACAAGCACTAAATGGAGTGAGGTGTGAGCACTTACTCGACCGGTTTGAAGAAACCGGTCCCGCTCGGAGACGAGGGAGAGCGGGGAGGCGAGTGGATCCCCACACGCCGCGGCGGTGTCGCTTGACCTGCCCAAAGAAGTTACAACACTACACCTCTCGCAGGAGGGGGACCTTGGGGTGGGGGTTAATAGTGATTACAACCAAAATTACCTCCACGCAGGGAGGGGCCTTCAGCCGGCCAAGCGGGGAGGGGAAACTAGGATTAAAAGCATTCAAGATGAAGTCACCGGTTCTGCCTGCTCTCTCTGAACAGGGATAGATAGTCGATGTTTCTGCTGTAGAACTTGCTTAGGAATTTTTTTGGTGGCGAGACCTATGGAAACTCTTCGGGACTGGTACTGGAACCTCTCAAAATTTTGTAGAATTCTTCTGGAGCCGCGGCTGGCCTGGGTGGAGGCTCGAACAGGGAGGTAGAATCTTGGACTGGCAGCTCCTGGTTTCAACAGCAGGTTGCAGATGATGCCCCGGCAGCTCCCGAGCTCGGAATCGAGCACCGTCAAAGGCGTTGGAATTGTGGACAAGTCTTCTTTGCAGAAAAATTGACGGGGAGGCCAGACGATGCCGTAGAAGACCAGGGAGCTCTGAACACTGGTGACTTGTTGGTGCAGACTATGGGTAGCAGGACGATGGAGCTGAGGGAGAAAAATGATAACTCCTGCCACAGATGCTGAACGAATTCCGCTTCCTGATTATGAAAGTAGACAGGAGGAAGAAGAACTTTGTAGAAGAGCTTTTGGGCTGATTCCTCCGAGGTTCGTCGTGGCAGAGCTTCTAATCCGGTTCTGGTACTCAGCAGGGATAGTTCTACGCCGTTGTGGAAGAATAAGCTCCCGGGCAGCACACAGCTCGGATGAAGATGAAACCACTTCTGTTGTGAGGAGGACAGGGAGACGCTTCTGTGGATGCCTCTTGTACCTTCAAACTCGTCCGGAGGAAGTTGTGGTGGCCGCTGCAAGTTGCTGGTTCACCTGTAACTTCTGGACAGCAAACTGCAACTTCGAAGTAGCTTCCAATGACCAAGAAAGAAGAAGGGGAAGGGGGTAGATGAGTATGGGAGTGACCCATGGTTGTAAGGGGATCTTGGAGGGGGTGTTCTAAGGTGTTGGAGGTGGAGAATAAGGTCTGGAAGAGGGTCCAACATATGGTGGTAGTGGGGGCTGCGAATTTGGTTGGAATGGAGAGAGGGAAAGGATATTCGAAAATAGGTTTAAGGGTGGGGTTAATTTTTTCTCTTGGGAATGGGGGGGTTGTGTTGGGGAAGGGAAGGGGTGCTTGGGGTAGTGGGAAGGGTTCTTGGGAAAGTGGGAGGGGTAGTTGGGGGTTGGATGGTGAGGAGAGGATTGGTGGAGGGGGTCTTGGGAAGGGGTGGAGTATTGATGAGGGTTGTGGGGAATGAGAAGATGCTTAAATGGGGTAGGTGGGGAGTGGAGGTGGTTGGGAAGGGAGGAGAGAGAAGAAAATTCGAATTTGGGTGTGGAGGAGAGAGAAAGTGGAGTGAAAAAGAGAGATTAAGAGAGGGAAGGGTGGGGAATCTCTCCCCTAGGGTATCTCACCCAAAAAATGGAATCTCTCCAATAGATAAGAAGTGTAAACTCTCAAAATGGCAAGTTTTTCATTCATTGATTCATTAAGTTGAAATGGGGGGAATGGGGTCCTATATATAGGAAACCCACATTTCTACAAAAGTCCCTGACAATTGACTTAATGACAAATAACCGAGGGGGTAGGGGAGAGCCCTTGGGCCAAGCCCAATGAGTTGGGCACAATAGCTAACTAGACAACCTAATGACACTCAAACTTAGGGAAATGAAGACAAGACCTAGGAACATGACTCAAATAAAAGGGAAAATACATCAAATGACTCAAATAAAAATTACATAGGACTCAAAATTAAATGACTAGACCATGCCGGATGCAACCGGGACGCGGAGACGAGCTGTGAACGTGGGCATGGGAGGTGATGTCCCCATCATACTCCCGGGGTGCGGAGAACTCGACTCTGTCGAGTAAGTGTCCTTCCCTCCTTGGAGGGTGTAGAAGTGGTACTGCCCTCAAGTCTTCCGAACGAGACCAATCCATCCACCTACCGAGATAGCGCTCGTATACCTTGCTCCTGGTGGTAGTGACATGTTCATTCAATATTCGTTCAATGCGGTCACGCTGGGCTCTCCAGGCTGGTGGACTCTCCTCACGGGTGGGTGCTCTCTCAATGGAGGGAATAGGCTCAATGTCCTCACTAGGTACCACCGTGGGTCCCTTGTATGGCACTAGGTCGGCGACACTGAATGTGGGACTTACCCCATATTCTCAGGGAGATCTAACTCATAGGCATTTGCACTAATGCACCTCAGGACCTGGAAGGGACCAGCCCCACGTGGCCTCAATTTGGAGATGGCTCCGAGGAGAGCCTCTCCGTCCTTACCATCACAAAATAACCCTTATGGAATTCTTGGTGACGTCGATGAGAGTCGGCTTGCCTTTTATAAGTCACATTCTTCTTGCTAATGTGCTTGCGGATCTCTTTATGTAATGTTGTGTATGCAGACATTCTGGGGGTGATGGGTGGACCTGGGCAAACAAAAGTAGACCTATCGTGTAATGATGTAGTGTAGACTTTGGTTAGCCTAGGTGGGCCGGGGCACCCGTAGGTGGCCCTATCATGCAAATTGGTGATAAATATTGGGGGACCCGGACATCCGTAGATGCCTTTGACATGCTTAAGACCCATGATGAATGAAGGTGGACCATGACATCCGAATATGGACCACTCATACTTTGACATGTGGGTGATATGAATGAATGACCCAACATAGTGTTCATGCCAAGGGGTATGGTAAGCCTAGACACATGCATGCTTTTCCCAAAGGTGACTTCCATGTGTATAGGTGTGGGATAACCTTTGAACTCCCATTGGAAAGGATTGAATGGATCTAAGAAGGTGGTCATCATGGGGTGGGGCACAACCTTATTACCTAGGGATATGTGGCCCAAGGTCATGGCTCCCAAGGTGTAACCCGGGTCTAGGATGGGGTAGATTGGATCAAATATGGTGGGTTGGGATAGGGAAAGGTGGGTGGTGGATAAGGTGGTTGGGTCCCATGGGTTCTTTGACCCCCATTGGAAGGGATCAAAGGGATCATAAAAAGGGTTATCGAGGGGGAGGGGCCCTATGTCCTCAAGATCCTCAAGTGGTGGTGGGTCATCCTCCTCTAATGAGACAATTGGGCCGAAGTTCTTTGTGAGTGGGTCGACCATGAGAGAAGGGCTTGACTTTCCACCCGATATAAGAAGCTCCAAATTGAGGAGAAGGTCGGGCTCCTCGGGTATGGGGAGGAATAGAAGGAGGTCACTAGTGTAGCATCCAATGGTGCAAACCGAGGTGATAGACCCGACATAAAGGTGTAGGAGGTCAAGGCTCCTAGATTGTTCGACCATAGGGGTCAACATGCTAGTCATCTCTAATTGCCATGCTATGCCCTTGAGAAGGTCCTCTAAGGTCTCCACTTGATAGGATGCTTGGATTGTGGTGTGATAGGAGAAGAAGGGTACTATGGGAAGGTATCGTTCTATGGGAGGGAAAACATGGGCCGGGGTCTCTCGAATTGGGCTCTCCTTTAGCCAACTAACAATGGGTTCTCCTAAGATGAGCTCCGCCCCAACTAGAGAGGGTGGTGTAAGGTAAAGACCCTCGTGTGTTGTTTCTTCTTCAATTTGGGATTGAGTTTCCTCCAAGGTGGAGAGTGGGTTTGGAGTGTCTACCACTATGGGGTGGGGTATGGGTTCTTCTTCCAAGGAGGTGAGAGGGGCTTTTGAGGGTGTGGTGATGATTGGGGCATGGTGTATCCGAGGTGGTAGGTAGTGGGAAACTTGGGTTAGGATAGGTGAGGGTAGTAGTGGAGGCTTTGGTGGGAGTTGGATTGGGGTAGGGAGAGGAAGATGGGTGGGTTGAAGGGGTTTGGGTTGATTTGTTTTGGGAGGAGTGTCTCTTTTTGGGGGTGATGGAGAGGTAGTGGTGGGGGTTACCATGGGCCTAGGTGGAGAGTTGGCCATGGGGCCCAATTGGGTATGGGGACCTATGGTTGTGGTGTGGACTTGGAGGTGGGGTGTAAATGTAGTGGTTGGGGTGGGAGAGATGGG
Organism: Amorphophallus konjac; assembly: GCA_022559845.1. NCBI lineage: Eukaryota > Viridiplantae > Streptophyta > Magnoliopsida > Alismatales > Araceae > Amorphophallus > Amorphophallus konjac. The sequence goes on along the minus strand of CM040117.1, from coordinate 143,561,033 downwards.
AAGTGGTAGGGAATGGGTGATTGGGGTCTTGGATTGACCGGGTGGGGATGAAGGAGTTGAAGTTGTTTGGGTTCGGTGCTAGTATTCAGAGGGGGGGTGAATGAATATGGCCTATAAAAGGTCTTTCGCCCAATTAAATATTATGCTCACTAACTATTTAGAAAGCTAACTAGACAGATTTATCAAATCTGGAAGACTAATTAGCAGATGCGGAATTAAACAAACAGATAGTGAGCACTCTAACAAGACAAGTTAGACAAACTATAGCTCAATTAGAATTTCGCTCACTCAACAGATTAAACACTTAGAACAAAATCTGATCAAGTCATCTAATGAACCTGTGATCAACCACTTGGAGCGCCCCTATGCAAACATCTAGCGGAAGCAAACCATAAGCAATCAAACCACAATGCAAGAGGGGTTTTTAGGTGGTTCGGTCCTCCAGACCTACATCCACCCCACACTCAACCCGAGTGTGGCTTCACTAACAGCTGGGCAACACAGCTTGCCAACAACCGCTGGGCAACACAGCTTGCCGTCCGAGGAATCCTCCTCGCCCCGCTGAGCAACACAGCTTGCTGTCCAGTGGAGTCCTCCACTGCAAACCGCTGGGCTATACAGCTTAGCCGTCCAGAGGCAGCACCCCTGCAATCCGCTGACTAACAGCTTGAAGGAAAGTGTAAAAATGGAAATAAAAGAAAGGATGAACAGCAATCGGAAAGCTGTAAACGTAAAGCACAATATGGCTCACAAGGAGCTGGATGGCCTGGATTTGATCCACGGTCCATCAAGACCAGATCTCCCTCGATCTCACTCTCTTTCTTCACTCTCTCTCTTTCTCTTTCTTCTCTACTGCACTTCTCTTTTTCTCTCGATCTCTGCTCTCCTTTTCTCTCTTTCTCTTTTCTTTTTCTTCTTCTGCTCGAGCTCTCTCGCTCACTCTCTATCTCTCTTTCTTTCTCTTCTGCTCTCCTAATCTCTAATCTCTCACTCTCTGCTCTTCTCTTCTCTCTCTTTTTCTTCTTTTTCTCACACTCTCAGATTTCTTCACTGGAGAGCTTTCTCTTCTTCTGTGGAGAGTTAACTCTTTTCGAGAGGATGATGGGGTGCTTTTATATCAGAAACAGAGCCTCCGAAGGTTGAGTAGAAAATGCCCTAGTGACCACTGATTGGTCCACTTGGCAGGGTAGCACCCCTTATCTAACACGTGTCAGCATCCTGCCCCTTTTTCCCATCGGATCACGTGCTCAGCATCCACCTCGAATCACGTGTCAGGTGCCAGCTTCGGGTCACGTGCCCATTCATCAAACTTCACGAAGGATGCATAGCTGCGTTGACGCTATCAGCCTGCTGCGTTGACGCATCAGTAATCCAGTGATCACGTTCTTCGGCAGACAGACGTGCTGCGTGGACGCTGCTAGCCCATAGCGTTGACGCAGTGGTGTTCCAGCAACTAAGAGTTCAGCTGGTTTGCATGCTGCGTAGACGCTATGATCATCCTGCGTTAACCCTTCTGAGCTGTCTCCGAGCTAGATGCCTATCAGGCTCAATGGCTGCGTTGACGCTGTCTAGCAATGGCGTTGACGCATGGATACGTTCCAGTGAACAAATAGCCTAGCCTTCTTAACTGTTGCGTCGACGCTGCTTGATGAGTGCGTTGACGCACCAGAGTAATCCAGTAACCCATTGGCTCTCCCTTTGTAACTGTTGCTAAGGGATTCTTGAACCGCTGCGTCTACGCTACTTGCTCACTGCGTTGACGCACCAGAATAATCCAGGAGCTTCTTTCTTGATGGTTTGAACTGCTGTTTCCACGTGTCAGCATTTCAGCCTCTTGGATCATGTGCCAAGTCTTGGTGGCCTGAATCATCTGCAGACAGACAGAGGAAAATGAACTTAGTTCAGATGAATGTATATACTTAAGCAGACCTGCCAGTGTATGGACTTGAACAGTGCAGCTTGTGTACAGACTAGGACTTGGTAAAACAAAGTCCAGTGTATAGACTTAGAAGGATTTGAACCGGTGTCCAGACTTCAGGTTTAACTGTGGATGTACAGACTTCAGGTGTGAAGCCCATTGTGTAGACTTTGGATTCGAAGACCAATGTACAGACTCTGAGGTTCAAAGCCAACGGATGTACATACTTAGAGTGTAGCTGAAGCCTTGATCGTAGGAATAGGCTAGAGTGTATAGACTTCAAGCTTTAGAAACGAATGTACAGACTTCACTTAAGAAACGTATGGAAAGACCCCAGTGTATAGACTTTGCTTTGAACGAAGGTCAGTGATGAGTGTATAGACTTTCACGATGTGTAGACTTGGATACGTGAAAGCTACAGTGAAGGAATGTATACACTTGACCAAAGCAAGGGCAAATCGAGTGTACAGACTTCATGCCATGAGACGCTGAGCAAGACGCTCCAATGAATAGACTTTGGCTAATGCATGAAGACAGACGTTGTACGGACTTGGGTAGCGTGAGACGCTGGAAGAGACAGTCCAATGTATGGACTTCAACTCATGCGACCAAAGCATCAATGCAATGTGCAAACTTCGCCTGAGACAATGCATGAGACGGACGATGTATAGACTTCAGCAACAATGCATGACTTGTATAGACTTGTGTTCTCAACGAAACACAAACACAACACAATGTATAGACTATGCTGAGTGTCTAGACTTGTGAGATGCATAGAACACACAGAGGCTGTATAGACTTGGAAACCAATGCACACGGCTGACAGACATGAAGTGAACTTGAATGAACATGATGTACAGACTTCAAAATACTAATGTCTGAAGCAAAACAAGAGCTCTTTCAAAACAAATCCAATGCGTCAACGCATTGAGTCCACTGCGTCGACGCACCAGTTGACACATTTTATAGACCAGCTCTGGGACAGACCAGTGAGTTGACGTAATGATCCCATGCGTCAACGCATCATGCAATACTCATGCATTCAATGCTGTATATCAGACATAGTCCTATGCAATCATATCAGTAGCCATATTCAAAACACAGTATCATAATGCACTGACTGTTTTACAATCATCAAAACATAATAACATTGCTATCATCAAAATATAATATCAAATGCACTCAAATGCACTCACTGTCTTGCTATCATCAAAACCAAATAACATTGCTATCATCAAAGCAACATAGCACATGCTTGTGCCTTAGAGGCACAACATTCTCCCCCTTTTTGATGATGGCAACACAATGTGACAGTGAGTCACACACAAGATTTTCTCCCCCTTTGATATGATCAAAAAGAGAAAAATAGTAAAAACAAGAGTGCAAAGTGCATTATGCATGCAAATTCCTCTAGAACATTCTTCCCCTGAATGTAAGACTCCCCTGAATTATTTCTCCCCCTAAATAATAGCTCCCCCTTTGAGAAGGAATATGAACAGAAGAGAAGGTAGGAGGGTCACTTGACAACAGCTGAATCATAGGTTCAGAAGGGAAGCATGATTATAAACAACTGTTAAAGTATAAGAATCAGCAACATACAATTTTGACAAAAAATCAGGTTTAACAGTGATAAATCTAGAGTAAAACACTTGACCCCTGAAAAAGAGTTTATAGATTCCATTTATAGCAATGAATCTAGGGCACATGGTATTAATAGATAAGTCAGAAATAATACCCTTTTGTGATTAAACAAGGAAATTCAAGAGAGGCAACTTGAACATGTATTGATAAAAATAATTTTCACTCATTGACTTTGATTTTTCGAAGGGTTACAGCAGTTTGATTTTCACCTTTGAATTTCAGAACTTGAACTAAATGAATAGATCAGTGGCATTTATGCTGTTGACATTAGGTGTACACCTTGATCAGAGGCAGGTACCCCCAGTTACTAGGCATAAACTACTAGACCTATTTCAGATCAGAACCCACAAAGGATAGTCTTCACTTTTGACATTAAGGGTACACCTTGATTAGAGGCCAGTACCCTCAGTTACTTGGTGAGGACTCCCCCTATAGATTTGACCCTATGAACAGAGATATTCTGAAGCACCTCATGACATGTGAATTCTCCTGCTTCTTTGGAGGAGTTCACAGTTTCTCAGCGCAATCAGTCATTGCTCTGTCACTATGTTCAGCTCTTAACATTAATGATCTTATTTACTACTGCCCTTAATTCTTTTAGAGTGATTGTTTAAAAAATCAGTACACACTCTTATTAGCCTGTTCTAGACATATCCAGTTCAACACATTTAGGCATTACAAAAACTTTTTCTATTTTAGCCATGAGACAAAGATTAAGAGCTATAAAAGTTTTCTTTTATCTCAAATTCTGAAGTGCAGACACTTAACTCTCTAATTTATAAAGGTTAAACCTTTAGTTCCTTTCAATTTGTAAGTGTGATTCTTATAAGTGAACAATTGCAATAATCACCATTCAATGTACTAAACCAGATGCAAAGCTGTTGTTTAGTGAAGATGATGGGGAAAAGATAGCAATTGGCAATATGGTTCAATGAGCAACTGATGTCAAAGAATATGAATCATTTGAATGAGAACACTGAGAAGTGAATAGGATTCAATGAATTGAATAGAACTCTCAGCTCCCCCTGACATCATGATGCAAGAGATATGCTATGCAACATACTGTCCTACATGCAGACTATGCAGCAAGGATACATGAGACAAGTATGCAATCAATTCAGGTTTATGCATCCAAGTTATAAGCATTTTCATCCTTTTTCAAATTTTTCAACATATGATGCAGTGCACTGTTCTACATGAAGACAGGACCCATGGTACTTGGCGGAGAACCTGGTCTCAAAGACCATCTCACACATGGTAGAAACCTCAGGGCAGATTTCCTTGCCCTTTAGTAACATACCATTTTATATACTAGGGTTAAGCGAATGATAATGCAGTGCAAAGCAGCCCTATTATTCATTGAAAAACATGCAGTCTACGACAATAGGCAAATGACAGTCATGCAAATCAGTCCTATATGCATTGATCAATTTCATTGACAGTCATGCATATGATGTATGCAAACACTAGACACATGCATTGACTGTATGCACTAACTGACCCATTCAAGCTCAGTCCAAGTTATGCATTCAACAACAAGCATGCAGTCCATTGACATAAAGTTCATATAAAGCATCGACTGTAAAAATGATTGTGCAGAGCATCTAACAGCCCATTTATTCAGTGCAATAATCAGTGAGAGAAGAGCATCAGATAAATACAAAGTAAAATTCAGTAGCTGAGTCTGGAATGTAGACTGGTCAGCTAGACATGAAGAGATCATCAACAATCAATCAAGCAAATCAACATGAAGCTCACATTTTTCATGCTCACAGTTTCAGATAATGGAATTTAAAGCAAAGTTCAGAACTGACCTGAAATGTAGTATCCTGGGGTTTTCTGTTTGAGTGCCTTGGTTAACCCCTTTTTATTTTTTCCCACCAAGGCACACCTGCAACATGTCAATCAATGTGATCTTGCAGGAACCCAAGAAGTCTTGGGTCCTGAATTAACAGTGACATTCCTAGCAGGTATGGTAACCAACTTCTGTGCATGAAGGTCATCAATTCTCATCACATGACAATCATTCATTGAATGACCTATCTGACCACAGTAGTGGCATGATGCAGCAGTTCTGAAATTTATTTTGTGCACATTCCTATGAGCAGGAGTTTTAAATGCATATGTATGGAAATTTTTGTTAACAGAATTGAAATTCTGTTTACCAAAACTAGTCTGGCTTTGGTATCCTGCCAGCCAAAATTTTACAGATTTAAAATTAAGTCTACTTTCCTGAGCATGCCAACAGTCCTTGACTGTGTGGCCATGCCTCCCACATTCGAAGTACCTTGGATGCTTACCTCTGGAGCCAAGGTTATTTCTATCAAAAGCATTTTTGTTAACATGGAAATTAACAAATTCAGAATTGAATCTCTTTCTCGGATTCTGCCAACATTGAGCAGCAATGTGGCCAACCTTCCCACAACAAAAATAATTCAGATTCTTTCTCCTAGAATCATGATTTCTAGCATGAAATTCTTTAACATTCAGATTACCCTTTTTCTGATCAGACAGAACTTTTCTAGCATGCCTTCTGTCATCTTGTTTCATCACAAAACACTCACTCATAAAGTGTCCATGCTTACCACAATAATGACAAGAACAAGAACCATTAGATTTATTTAAAACATGGCACTTATCAGATGAGTTTGAGTTTTTAGCATGCAGATTGTTCCTTTGAGTTTTTGGGGTTTTCTGATTTTTATTTCATTTTTGAATTTCCTTAGCAGCATGCATATTTGAAGAAGAAGCTGAAGTGCTAGCTAAACTAGAGCTACGAATAAAAGTGGTATACAACTGGTTCTTCTTAGCTTGCTTAATTTCAGACATGTTATCAATCTCCTCACAATGATCACTTACTACATCTTCCGAGGATATTTTCATTTTGCCTTTATCCTTAGCAACCTTAGATGAAGTACCATTCATCTCAGTAATTTTACTTTCCAAGGAGATTATAAGATTTTCTGAATCAACTTTCTCCTTTTCACAACTAGCCAGTTTTTCTGTTAATAACACAATTTCATTTTCCAAATCAGCAGTGTGTATTAAAAAACTAGCAATTTCTTCATCACTGCAATTGATACACTCTTTCAATACTGATTTCTCTTTTTCAATCGTCATCCATCTTTCAGAGAAAACAGTGTTAAGAACCATTAACTTTTTATTTTGTTCCTTCAGATGAGCATTTTCTTCAAGCATTTTACTTTCAATTTCTTCAGCTTCAGTTTTCTTTCTAACAATAATTTGTTTTCCTCTTTCAGTGATTTGATTGATTCCTTTTGCAAACTATCATCATGATCAAACTCATTTATCATGTCTTCTAAAATAGCACATGCATTGCAGGAATCATCTTCTCTAATGTGCTTATTTCTGAGATTCTCGTTTTCAGATTTCAAGTTTTCATTTTCTGCCTTCAAACGAGTGACTTCAAGATTCATGTCTTTTCTCAATTTTTTATTTTCAGATTTTAATTTCTTGGACACTTTGAACAAATTTTCATACATCTCTATCAATTCATCAAAAGTGTATCCATCTGATTCGGAGCTTACCTGAGATGAGGTTTCCTCATCATCACTTCCCCGGTTGGCCATTAAGCATATGGACTTTTCTCCTTCTTCATCAATGTCCAAGGTGTTCCCTTTGAGTTTCGATAGTTCTGGACAATCATCCTTCGTGTGGCCAGCCTTCCTGCATTTGTAGCAAACATTAGTGTCAGCAATCTTGGCAAGATTAGAATTATACCTTGTTTGTTTTTTGCCACCATCAAGCTTTCCTTCTCTTTTTCTCAGAAATTTCCTGAAATCACTGATCACCATTCCAATGTGGTCTCCATCAATTTCAGACCGCGACAGGCTGATTTTCTCGCTTGATGATCCACTGTGGCTGGATCTATTTGCTTTGCTGGAGCCAGCCTTCAACACGATTGGTTCCATTGCAAATAATCTGAAGACACAGAAAAACTGAAGCACCTAAACCAAATAAGCAGGACACAGCACTAAGTCGGAGAATCAAAACAACGAACACAGAAAGCACACTCTGAAATGCACCAAATAGTAGCAGGATCCTCTGCAGATTGTTAGATCTGATAGATCAGAGACCTGCTCTGATACCAATTGTTAGGTTCGGTGCTAGTATTCAGAGGGGGGGTGAATGAATATGGCCTATAAAAAATTTCACCCAATTGACATATTAGGCTCACTAACTATTTAGAAAGCTAACTAGACAGATTTATCAAATCTGGAAGACTAATTAGCAGATGCGGAATTAAACAAACAGATAGTGAGCACTCTAACAAGACAAGTTAGACAAACTATAGCTCAATTAGAATTTCGCTCACTCAACAGATTAAACACTTAGAACAAAATCTGATCAAGTCATCTAATGAACCTGTGATCAACCACTTGGAGCGCCCCTATGCAAACATCTAGCGGAAGCAAACCATAAGCAATCAAACCACAATGCAAGAGGGGTTTTTAGGTGGTTCGGTCCTCCAGACCTACATCCACCCCACACTCAACCCGAGTGTGGCTTCACTAACAGCTGGGCAACACAGCTTGCCAACAACCGCTGGGCAACACAGCTTGCCGTCCGAGGAATCCTCCTCGCCCCGCTGAGCAATACAGCTTGCTGTCCAGTGGAGTCCTCCACTGCAAACCGCTGGGCTATACAGCTTAGCCGTCCAGAGGCAGCACCCCTGCAATCCGCTGACTAACAGCTTGAAGGAAAGTGTAAAAATGGAAATAAAAGAAAGGATGAACAGCAATCGGAAAGCTGTAAACGTAAAGCACAATATGGCTCACAAGGAGCTGGATGGCCTGGATTTGATCCACGGTCCATCAAGACCAGATCTCCCTCGATCTCACTCTCTTTCTTCACTCTCTCTTTTCTCTTTCTTCTCTGCTGCACTTCTCTTCTTCTCTCGATCTCTGCTCTCCTTTTCTCTCTTTCTCTTTTCTTTTTCTTCTTCTGCTCGAGCTCTCTCGCTCACTCTCTATCTCTCTTTCTTTCTCTTCTGCTCTCCTAATCTCTAATCTCTCACTCTCTGCTCTTCTCTTCTCTCCTTTTTCTTCTTTTTCTCACACTCTCAGATTTCTTCACTGGAGAGCTTTCTCTTCTTCTGTGGAGAGTTAACTCTTTTCGAGAGGATGATGGGGTGCTTTTATATCAGAAACAGAGCCTCCGAAGGTTGAGTAGAAAATGCCCTAGTGACCACTGATTGGTCCACTTGGCAGGGTAGCACCCCTTATCTAACACGTGTCAGCATCCTGCCCCTTTTTCCCATCGGATCACGTGCTCAGCATCCACCTCGAATCACGTGTCAGGTGCCAGCTTCGGGTCACGTGCCCATTCATCAAACTTCACGAAGGATGCATAGCTGCGTTGACGCTATCAGCCTGCTGCGTTGACGCATCAGTAATCCAGTGATCACGTTCTTCGGCAGACAGACGTGCTGCGTGGACGCTGCTAGCCCATAGCGTTGACGCAGTGGTGTTCCAGCAACTAAGAGTTCAGCTGGTTTGCATGCTGCGTAGACGCTATGATCATCCTGCGTTAACCCTTCTGAGCTGTCTCCGAGCTAGATGCCTATCAGGCTCAATGGCTGCGTTGACGCTGTCTAGCAATGGCGTTGACGCATGGATACGTTCCAGTGAACAAACAGCCTAGCCTTCTTAACTGTTGCGTCGACGCTGCTTGATGAGTGCGTTGACGCACCAGAGTAATCCAGTAACCCATTGGCTCTCCCTTTGTAACTGCTGCTAAGGGATTCTTGAACCGCTGCGTCTACGCTACTTGCTCACTGCGTTGACGCACCAGAATAATCCAGGAGCTTCTTTCTTGATGGTTTGAACTGCTGTTTCCACGTGTCAGCATTTCAGCCTCTTGGATCACGTGCCAAGTCTTGATGGCCGAATCATCTGCAGACAGACAGAGGAAAATGAACTTAGTTCAGACGAATGTATATACTTAAGCAGACCTGCCAGTGTATGGACTTGAACAGTGCAGCTAGTGTACAGACTAGGACTTGGTAAAACAAAGTCCAGTGTATAGACTTAGAAGGATTTGAACCGGTGTCTAGACTTCAGGTTTAACTGTGGATGTACAGACTTCAGTTGTGAAGCCCATTGTGCAGACTTTGGATTCGAAGACCAATGTACAGACTCTGAGGTTCAAAGCCAACGGCTGTACATACTTAGAGTGTAGCTGAAGCCTTGATCGTAGGAATAGGCTGGAGTGTATAGACTTCAAGCTTCAGAAACAAATGTACAGACTTCACTTAAGAAACGTATGGAAAGACCCCAGTGTATAGACTTTACTTTGAACGAAGGTCAGTGATGAGTGTATAGACTTTCACGATGTGTAGACTTGGATACGTGAAAGCTACATTGAAGGAATGTATACACTTGACCAAAGCAAGGGCAAATCGAGTGTACAGACTTCATGCCATGAGACGCTGAGCAAGACGCTCCAATGAATAGACTTTGGCTAATGCATGAAGACAGACACTGTACGGACTTGGGTAGCGTGAGACGCTGGAAGAGACAGTCCAATGTATGGACTTCAACTCATGCGACCAAAGCATCAATGCAATGTGCAAACTTCGCCTGAGACAATGCATGAGACGGACGATGTATAGACTTCAGCAACAATGCATGACTTGTATAGACTTGTGTTCTCAACGAAACACAAACACAACACAATGTATAGACTATGCTGAGTGTCTAGACTTGTGAGATGCATAGAACACACTAAGGCTGTATAGACTTGGAAACCAATGCACACGGCTGACAGACATGAAGTGAACTTGAATGAACATGATGTACAGACTTCAAAATACTAATGTCTGAAGCAAAACAAGAGCTCTTTCAAAACAAATCCAATGCGTCAACGCATTGAGTCCACTGCGTCGACGCACCAGTTGACACATTTTATAGAACAGCTCTGGGACAGACAAGTGAGTTGACGCAATGATCCCATGCGTCAACGCATCATGCAATACTCATGCATTCAATGCTGTATATCATACACAGTCCTATGCAATCATATCAGCAGCCATATTCAAAATACAGTATCATAATGCACTGACTGTTTTGCAATCATCAAAACACAATAACATTGCTATCATCAAAATATAATATCAAATGCACTCAAATGCACTCACTGTCTTGCTATCATCAAAACCAAATAACATTGCTATCATCAAAGCAACATAGCACATGCTTGTGCCTTAGAGGCACAACAGAAGTGCTCCTTGGGCTTTTGTGATTTGAGTAGGAGGGAGAGGGTTGGAGAGTGTAGGTTTTCCTAAGCTCGACCTTCATCTCCTCCCAAGTGCTAATGGGGGCCTCCCTGCGGATCCTTCTTAAACCTTCCACAACTAACCAATGAGTTTTAGCTTGTTTGGAGAGGTGTGCCTTGGCTAGCCTCATTCTCCTTTCTTCGTTCAAGGGGCAGCTTTTAAGGAATTATTCTAGTGAAATCTCCCAATCTAGGTAAAGGCTTGGGATGTTGGATCCATCAAAGGTGGGGGTTTTGATTTTCAAGTGTTCTAAAAATATGGTTTCTAGATTTCCCCAAAGGTCACTCTCATTCACTCTTGGTGCACGACTATTTCCTTCAAGTCGGTCGAGTCGAGACATGATATCTTCAAGCCGATTAAGGACATTAGGTAGGGCTTCTATGATAGAGGTGTTGCTACCCACTTTGTTGGCAATGGAGCTTCCATGAGGATTTGGGCTTCTTGGGAAAGTTGATGGGGATGGATATGACGGGTATGAAGTGGCCATTCTAGTGGAAATGGGAGATGCAACCGAGGACTCTAAATGCATAAATGATTCTGATCACCGTTCTCAATGTTGTCTTATTATTTATATATATATATATATACTGAAGATTATATACATAGATAGGTAGATAGATAGATGAACAAAACACCCAACACGGGGGATCTTGGTCTCGTTTTTATGTTTTGTTGGGGATCCCGTCCGATGTTATTACGATCGCATGGCCCTTCCAAACATTTTTGCATGCCATAAATATAAAACTGGACATCGAAAAAAACTTTTGGCTGAGAATTGTGACCAATAAAGTACGCCCTGAAATCAGATCGGACCCCGACAATGCGGTGAAACTTCTGACCTTGGTTCGCATACCGTTGCTGCAGATGTGAGATGGTCCCGAGACACTGTGGACCCGATCCGACTCCTAAACGGGCACCTCGCATCCCAATTGTAAACGTGATCAAACAGAGACGGTCCGGTCCCGAACAGCCATGTGGTCTCCGCATCAACATCAGCCGTCCGCCGGATGTCGATCACACGGCCACGATGCGTGCGCCCTCCGCACATCAATTTGGGCCTTTGCCGGATGGATCGGGGGGACCGGACCCGCTTCGCCCGTGTCGGCTCGCGGGGGTCGTTAGACGGAAAACGTGATCTCTGTGGGTCCCGCATGGGCAGCTGCGCGGGAAAGCGCGTCCTCCTACCCCTCGCCGGGACCCACAACAAAACAAAAGACGACGTCGGGGCCAGACCATGAGATGATGTGGGGCGCGGTTGGCGAAGCGCTCAACGGTGGAGAGACAATAATAAGACCAACTTGTGGAGAGACAAGTTGTGAACTTGCTCTGATACCAATTGATGTGACACAACCTAAGACTTAGGCAAGCAAGCACATTCACAATCAAAAGGGCCAATTTTGGGCCGCCGCTCTCCCGTCGCTCACCCAAGCCCGGGGTGACTTGGCGATGCCAAGTGGAGGATGTGGGGTTGGGCCCTTGCTGGTAGCGGGCCAGCAAGGCCAAGATTTGATTCCCAATGGATTTGGAAGCCCAATTCAATGGGGCCGACGAAGTGTCGAAGGCACCGGTTGCACTCTTCCCACGGTGATCACTCAAGGCAATGGGGCTTGAGGATCGAGCTCTCACTCGCATAACCAGCGGAACTAGAACTAATATTGAAAGACAAGCACTAAATGGAGTGAGGTGTGAGCACTTACTCGACCGGTTTGAAGAAACCGGTCCCGCTCGGAGACAAGGGCGAGCGGGGAGGCGAGTGGATCCCCACACGCCGCGGTGGTGTCGCTTGACCTGCCCAAAGAAGTTACAACACTACACCTCTCGCAGGAGGGAGGCCTTGGGGTGGGGGTTAATAGTGATTACAACCAAAATTACCTCCACGCAGGGAGGGGCCTTCAGCCGGCCAAGCGGGGAGGGGAAACTAGGATTAAAAGCATTGAAGATGAAGTCACCGGTTCTGCCTGCTCTCTCCGAACAGGTACAGATAGTCGATGTTTCTACTGTAGAACTTGCTCAGAAATTTTGTTGGTGGAGAGACCTATGGCAAACTCTTCGGGACTGGTACTGGAACCTCTCAAAATTTTGTAGAATTCTTCTGGAGCCGCGGCTGGCCTGGGTGGGGGCTCGAACAGGGAGGTAGAATCTCGGACTGGCAGCTCCTGGTTTCCAACAGCAGGTTGCAGATGATGCCCTAGCAGCTCCCGAGCTCGGAATCAAGCACCGTCAAAGGCGTTGGAATCGTGGACGAGTCCTCTTCGCAGAAAAATTGACGGGGAGGCCAGACGATGCTGTAGAAGACCAGGGTACTCTGAACACTGGTGACTTATTGGTGCAGACTGTGGGTAGCAGGATGATGGAGCTGAGGGAGAAAAATGATAATACCTGCCACAAGATGCTGAACGGGATTCCGCTTCTTGATTCCGAAAGTAGACAGGAAGAAGAAGAACTTTGTAGAAGAGCTTTTGGGCTGATTCCTCCGAGGTTCGTCGTGGCAGAGCTTCTAATCCGGTTCTGGTACTCAGCAGGGACAGTTCTGCGCCGTTGTGGAAGAACGAAGCTCTCGGGCAGCACACAGCTCGGATGAAGAAGAAACCACTTCTGTTGTGAAGAGGACAGGGAGACGCTTCTGTGGATGCCTCTTGTACCTTCAAACTCGTCCGGAGGAAGTTGTGGTGGCCGCTGCAAGTTGCTGGTTCACCCGCAACTTCTGGACAGCAAACTGCAACTTCGAAGTAGCTTCCAATGACCAAGAAAGAAGAAGGGGAAGGGGGTAGATGAGTATGGGAGTGACCCCTGGTTGTAAGGGGGTCTTGGAGGGGGTGTTCTAAGGTGTTGGAGGTGGAGAATAAGGTCTGGAAGAGGGTCCAACAGATGGTGGTAGTGGGGGCTGCGAATTTGGTTGGAATGGAGAGAGGGAAAGGATATTCGAAAATAGGTTTAAGGGTGGGGTTAATTTTTTGTCTTGGAATGGGGGGGTTGTGTTGGGGAAGGGAAGGGGTGCTTGGGGTAGTGGGAAGGGTGCTTGAGAAAGTGGGAGGGATAGTTGGGGGTTGGATGGTGAGGAGAGGATTGGTGGAGGGGGTCTTGGGAAGGGGTGGAGTATTGATGAGGGTTGTGGGAATGGGAAGAGGCTTAAATGGGGTAGGTGGGGAGTGGAGGTGGTTGGGAAGGGAGGAGAGAGAAGAAAATTCGAATTTGGGTGTGGAGGAGAGAGAAAGTGGAGTGAAAAGAGAGATTAAGAGAGGGAAGGGTGGGGAATCTCTCCCCTAGGGTATCTCACCCAAAAAATAGAATCTCTCCAATAGATAAGAAGTGTAAACTCTCAAAATGGTAAGTTTTTCATTCATTGATTCATTAAGTTGAAATGGGGGGAATGGAGTCCTATATATAGGAAACCCACATTTCTACAAAAGTCCCTGACAATTGACTTAATGACAAATAACCGAGGGGGTAGGGGAGAGCCCTTGGGCCAAGCCCAATGAGTTGGGCCCAATAGCTAACTAGACAACCTAATGACACTCAAACTTAGGAAATGAAGACAAGACCTAGGAACATGACTCAAATAAAAGGGAAAATACATCAAATGACTCAAATAAAAATTACATAGGACTCAAAATTAAATGACTAGACCATGCCGGATGCAACCGGGACGTGGAGACGAGCTGTGAACGTGGGCATGGGAGGTGATGTCCCCATCACCGAGCTCCCAAAGGAAGGGGTCAAAGGGTTCATAAAATGGGTTACTAAGGGAGAGGAGCTCTATGTCCTCAAGGTCCTCAATTGGTGGTGGATCATCCTCCTCTAATGAAATAATTGGGCCAAAGTCTTTGGTGAGTGGGTCGACCATGAGGGGATGGCTTGGCTTCCTACCAGAGATAATAAGCTCCAAATTGAGGAGAAGATCGGGTTTATCGGGTGTGGGGAGGAATAATAGAAGGTCGCTAGTGTAGCAACCAATAGTGCAAATTGAGGTGATAGACCCGACACAAAGGTTTAGGAGGTCAAGGCTCCTAAATTGGTTGGTCACCATGGCCAGCATGCTCGTGAACTCTATTTGCCATGCTAAGCCCTTAAGAAGATCCCCTAGGGTCTCTACTTGGTAGGATGATTGGATTGTGGTGTGATTGGAGGGAAATGATACTATGGGGAGGTCTACCTCCATGGGAGGGCAAACATGGATCATGATCTCTCTAATTGGGTTCTCTTTTAGCCAACTAACAAGGGATTCTCCTAAGATGAGCTCGGCCCCAACTAGAGGGGGTGGTATAAGGTTAAGACCACCGTGTAAGGTTTCTTCTTCAACTTGGACATGGGTGGTCTCCATAGTGGGGATAGCGTCTGGAGGGGCATTTTTCCCCACGTAGCCGAGTGTGTGGGCCACTTCTTCTAATGCCAATGGGGTTAGAGGATCTATGGTGGGTGGTTTGGTGATAGCTGGCGCATGGCGCACCTGGGGTGGTGAGCGAGGTCGGACTTGGGATGGGGTTGGGAGTGAAAGCAGTGGAGGCCTAGGACAGGGTAGAGTTGGGGTAGGGACTAGGATATAGGTTCGGTGAGGAGGATTGGGTTGGCGGACTTGGGAGGTGTGACCCTTATCGGGGAAGATGGTGTTGTGGGGGCCAAAGGTGCTTGAGTAGTGTAGATTGGAGAAGGGGGTTTAGGTTGAGGTGTGGTGGCCGTCATGGCCTTGGTGGAGGGGTGGACACGGGGTCTACTTGGGTTTGAATGGTGAGGGTTGGGTGAGTGACTTTGGGTTGGGGGTTGGTGGCCCTCATGGGGGAAACTAGGTCGGCTAGGGGTCTATTGCCCTTGGGATCGGCCGGTTGTGGAGGGATGGAAGTGGGTCGACCTTGGATTTGGGGAGAGTTGGTGGTGGTGATCGGGGTTGGAATTATTGGGAGTGGTGGAATTTGGGCCCTAAGGGAGGTCTTGGGTTGGCATTGAGGGGATGGTGGGGTGGTAGGGCCCCTTGGGGAAGCGTAAGCTTTCCTAAGTTCGGTCTTCATTTCCTCCCAAGTGGCAATTGAGGCTTGTCCACGGAGCTTCCTTATACACTCAACAATTGACCAATGATCGCTAACTCTCTTTGATAGGTGCATGTTGGCTAGGTTCACCTTCTCTCCTTCGGTCATGGAGTAGCATTGAAATAATTGGTCCACCGAAGTTTCCCACTCTAGGTAGTAGCTTGGATCGTGGCGTCCATCAAAAGCGGGGGTTTTGATTTGTAGGAGCCCCAAGTGAACGCGATCTTGGTTTACCCGGGGGTTATGACTCATGGAGAAGGTGGCGGGGTATGATTCGTATGAAGTGGCCATGTTGGGCATGGGTGACACACCAAGATCGAAAGGAGGAGTGGGAGTGCTCCTTGGACTACGGTTCTCCGAGTAGGAAGGGGAAGGTCGGGGAGCGTAGATCTTCCTAAGTTCTATCTTCATCTCTTCCCATGAGTATATGGGCTCTTCCCTCATAATCCCTCTAAGGCTCACTATGCATCGCCACTCTTCCTTTGCTTTGGTGACTCTTTCGGACCCATATACCATAGTCCTCTCAAAGTGTTTTTCCACGATAGCCTCCAACTTTAGGCAGGCACTAGGGCTCGACCCATCAAAGCGAAGGTCCTCTTCTAAAATGATGTCCAAGAGTAGTGGGTCGATCGGACCCTTGTAGAGGGCCGAGTTGTATGGAATTGACCAAAGAGGGGTAGCCATGATGACGCACCGGTTGATGAATGCAAATGTGCCCTAGGACCAACTTGATAGGGACATGTTGTGAACTTGCTCTGATACCATTTGATGTGAAATGACCTAAGACCTAGATTGTAAGCAATGCAATGGACATGGCGATGTCACACAAGCGGACTCACTCACGTTTGGCATACTCAGGTCTGAAAGGTGAATCGGCGATAGTGTTGAGGGTCCGAGGTGGGACCTTGATGCTCCGGGGGATTCGGCTAGCTTTAGGCTGAACCGCTAAGGGTCCGTGATGCCCAACCTCGCGGGTGGCCAGCACGCCAAGGGCGTGGGTTGTAGGGTGTGCTCTCTCACAACTCACTCCGCGGTGGACACTCAATTTGATCGATTTCGGATCAAGTGCTCACTCTCTGTCGACAGATCAACCAGAAGCAATACTAAACTAAGCAAGACAATTCCAGCAAAGAAATGTGTTCAGGGAGCTCACCTGATAGGCATGAAGACGTCGATCCCGGCCGGAGATGAGGTGAGTGTGGAAGCGTGGGCAATTCCCGCACGCTACATCGATGTAGCTTGGACTACCAACCTGCTAATACAAGTACTACGCACCTTGCAAGGGGGTGGAACTAGGGGTGGGGAAATGAATGTACATTCAAACACTACCTCCCATAGGGAGGGGCTTTATGTCGGCCAGGCGGTGGTGGGAAAGAACTACATTGGCCGAGTCGGCGATCGTTGCTGGTTCTTTCCGCTTCTGGAACTGCCTGATAGGGAGTCGATGACGGCGCCGCCACGGACTCCACCGAGCTCTGATGAGGATGAAACTGGTTCCAAAACTTCCTGGGTTGGCTCAGGAGGACGTCTGAATTTTTGGAGATTTTTAGGATGCCGAAGGTGGCCGAGGCGGGGTCGGGACCAGGGCTGGTCGGACCTGGCTCGGACTATCCTAGACTACTTCTGTTGGAAGAAGTGGCTACCATGAACTCTCCAGAAGTCCGATGAAGGCAAGGTTGGTGTCGTTGTGATTGTGGTCAAGTCCTATTTGATCAAGGACCAACGGGGTCGCCAGAAAAGGTTGGAGTAGACCACGAGAACTAGAATGGTGGGGAGGGTCAGATCTGGTTCAGGAGAAGCTGACCTGCGCACTCCGGGGAGAAAATTTGGAAATCTGTTACTTGAGATATAAATGGTGCCCTACTTCTTGGGTCTGGTAGAGGACTTAGAGGAGAAAATCTCAGCCAAAGAATCACGTCCAAACTCACACAGGAGCGGCCGTGGTCACGTCTGCACTCGGGCTTAGGTTCCCTGCTCGAGTAACTTTGCGCAGTCGAGGGAGAATGGTTCTCCCGGGCAGCTCAGATGTCGGATGATGGCGAGACCACCTCGCTTGAGAAGCTGCTTTGATGATCTTTCCAATAGTATATGATACACTATCAGAAGTTGCAGGATGAAGATGTAGCAGACTCTGCAACAGGGCACCAGATCTGGTGCCTGCGACCTGGGAACTGCAGGTGGAGGATGGTAGATGTGGTGATGGGGTGGGCGACCAGATGGCAGGGGGATGGGGTCTGGGGCTTGTGGGATGTTGCTGGAGGGGTCTAAGGGTGATGGAGGGGGTGTGGGGGCTGCTGGGGCAGAAGCTAGGGTGGGAGAGAGGGGGCTGCGGCCTGGATAGAGAGGGAGAGAGGTGGAGGGCGCAGGTTGGCAAGGAGGGAGGGAAAGGGGTTTGAATTTGGTTAATGGTGGGTGGTTAATGTGGCCTTGGGGAGGGGAAAGGGTGTGTTGGAGACGGGAATGGTTGCTTGGGGATGGTGAAGAGGTGTGTGGGAGAATGGAGAGTTGCCTAGGGAATGTGAAAGTGTACCTTGGAAGAAGGAGGGGATAAATGAGATAGTCAATGTTTCTAGGGAGGTGGAAGGGTGTGAAGATGTGGCAAGTGGGGAGGGGTTAAGGTGGAGCTGAGGTGGGAAAAGGAAGGTGAAAGAAGGGGTCGCCCCTTTTAGAGAGAGAGAGAGAGAGAGGAAGGGAGCTTCTCACTCCAAGAAATAAGCAAATTGGATTTCCAATTTTTTTCTCAACTATCCATTAGTTCTCAAATGGGGGATTGGGGTCCTATTTATAGGAATCCCACATTTTGCAATAAGTCCCTGACTTTAGGACTAATGACAACAAACCAAGGGGAAATGGGGGGGCCCTGGGCCCAGTCACCCTTAATTGGGCCCATTAACCAACCTAAAGACAATCAACTTAGTAAATGACTACCTAACCTACGTACTAGACTCAAATAAAAATGAAATATAACTATGACTCTCATAAAATAAGAAAATTACATGACTAGACTCAGAAAATTAAGATGAACACAATGGCACATGTCGGCGAATATTCTGAGCCTCAAAAAAATGTAAAGGGCAAGGGATGCCCCCATCATCAAGAGTCCTAACTATTTTTTATCAGGTGTTTGACCACACCACGAGC
Organism: Amorphophallus konjac; assembly: GCA_022559845.1. Taxonomy (NCBI): domain Eukaryota; kingdom Viridiplantae; phylum Streptophyta; class Magnoliopsida; order Alismatales; family Araceae; genus Amorphophallus; species Amorphophallus konjac. The sequence goes on along the minus strand of CM040117.1, from coordinate 143,542,015 downwards.
ATTCACTCAACTAGACTCTCAACTGATTTCACAGGTATCTGGCAAACCACAAGATACTGACCTCCTACAGGTTCTAAGTCAAAGGATATAGATGTCATGAAAGGCTTTTGTGAAAGAGCAAGAGAGAATGCAGCTGAAGAATCACACGACTATTTCTTCTTCACTTGATCACGCAAAGTAGTTTCGACTGAGGAAGGATTTGACATATTTTTCTCTCAACTCTTGGCTATGTGCACTTGTGCTGGAGGCTAGGATTCACTAGGTTGCTCGCTTGCTAACTTGGTTCATATGCACCCTTAGTTGCATTTCGCTCTTATAATCTCCTTCTACAGTTGTTCAGCTTCCATGCTCATATATATAGTCCTCACTTGTGTGATTTTTCTGTTAGATACATCATTATATATGTTGGAGAGAGACTTTGTGTATTTCTTGGAAAGTGTAGCTGTTCACCAAGAGATCTTACTATCTGAGAGATATAGTCCTTTTCAACACAGTTGCTCATAGAGAGAACTTCCTATCTGAGAGATATGGTCTTTTTTTTAATGCAAAAAGACAGCAGCCAACCCTACCGAGGATAGCCCAATTCTTGGAACACTGTCTTTCGTCATTTTCTTTCCCGTCTATTTCTTCCTGAAATAGAATATAGAAACTGACCTTTCTAGGTCCTCAGTCAAGTGTATTTCATAGTACAGGAAATGAAGATAACATGTTTATCCATATGATGTATGGGTAGTAATAAATGTTGCATGTTTTACATTTAATGCATTTGAAATTTGAAAATTATTATTATAGTCGATAGACCATTTTTGTTTTTATCTAACATAGTTAATTAATTAGTGCATTTTAATTTACATCATCGACTAAGTAATATTTGATATAGGCGTTGAACTGCAACTATCAAAGACATAAGAACATAGGCGAGGAATTAAAGATAGCTTTAAGATAGTCAAAGATAAAGTTAGATAGTTGATCATTTTTGCGCCTATGTGATAGACTAAGTTAAGCTTCTTATAGACGTGTGTTCTATAGATATGTGATCTTTTAAGATTTGAGATAGTCGATTTTTTTTATGTAAAGCTAATCACAATTTCATTGGATTGTACAGATACTATGAATGCGAAGGAAATCTAATAGGATAGAATAATTTTTAATATTTATAAGAAAATGAATATAATAGATCTTATATGTTTTTTTAAAGGAAATCTCTTGTGTGCAAACGAAGGGAGAGTGCACCCCGTATCCAGAGGAAGGGAATGGACTCACTCCACCTTTGGACCACACAGAAGAAAATGTTATTAACATAAGAATAAAAGTCTTACACATCACCGGGGCATACCCCTGAATACACAGCAGACTAAGCAAAGCTAAGCAAACCACAGAAATAGAAGAAATTGTTGGGCCAACCATTGACATCAGTTGCGTCGACGCTGCGCCCTCCCTGTGATGACGCAATAGATCATATCAGCTGTCTGGGCATGCTCAGTGCGTCGATGCGCTGATAGGCGGCATCGACACTATGTCTTCCCGGCACCCTTCGGCACACACTGCTCATCGACGCATTCAGGGCCCAACACGGCAAGAAAAGGCCGGCCCAACAAGCATATCATCTAGGGCGAAAAGCTTTAAAAGAAGGCAAGCCTGCTGCATCAACTACAATAGCACCTCTAGCTTGCCAAGGCAACTAGCGCCAACAAAGAAACTCAGAGTTGCTCTCCCCTACCATCGCAACACCAGCTAGAGCATCTGCCACGTGGTTGCATTCCTTATAACAGTGAAGGATCGGAGCACGGAGCTGGCAGGTTATGCTAAGAAAAGAGTCCCACCCAGGAAGAATGGACCAAGGGGGTTTAGAACCAGCCTTCAACAATTGAACAAGCACTTGTGAATCTGAATAGATCAATGAAATAGGAAAATGGTACTGTAGAGCAAGACGCATACCATCAAGTAATGCCCTGCATTAGGCCATAATATTGGCGCCCTGACCATAGTAATAAGAGAAACAAAAATGAAATTTGCCAGCAGAATCACGAATGCAACCACCCCCTCCACAAGGTCCAGGATTCCCTTTAGAAGCTTTGTCAACATTAAGCACAAAGCCCCGCTCCGAGGGTCGCCAACATAAGCTAATGGGCACCGGCTGTTTATGCAAGTAGGAGAGAGCGAGCTTTGCCAGAACCTACATCCCCTGGGAATTAGGCCTAATCTTAAACCATTGGAGTTTATAGGCTTCCTACAAAGAAATTAGAATCAGCGAAGCGCTCCTTGCAGGAACCACCAAGACCCCTTCAAACCATCAGCTACATCTGCTTTTCCATATGGTCCAGATCACCCTCAGCAGAAGGTAAATGGACACAAAACTAGCAGGGCATCAAATATTGCATTGCTGAAACAACTACTTCATACGATCCACAATAGAAAGAGTGGGGTCAAAGGAAAGGTGCCACACAGAGTCAAGCCGATCCCAGAAGAACTTACCCAGCTCACCATGAATGAAGAGGTGATTGGCACTTTCAAAATCAAGAGAAACCACACAAAAAGAGCACTTTGAAGCCAAGGGGGTCCCGCAGTCAATCACTACGGCATTCACCAACACCGCATTGTGGAGCAACCTCCAGCCAAAGAGCGTCGCCCTCAACAGCAGACCAAGGTGCCACAGCTCCTCAAAAGGATGGCAAGGCGTGCCACGATCAGTGGCCAACTAAAAGTCGGACTTCACAGAAAATGCCTCGCTCAAGGTAGGCGTCCACACCAGTTGGAAAGGAAGCAACTCACCCATAACCGAGGGAGGCAGGGACAACAAGGACCAAACTGGGTGAGCACGATCAATCAAAGTTGCCCTCACCGAAACTGAGGGAAAAGAATGCTGGGAGACAAAATCCATAAGAGGTCGCCTGCCAGACCAAGTATCATGCAGGAAATCCGTCATGCTCCCATCAAAGACAATCCACCTCATGCCCTGTAGAAGGAGCTCCTTCGCCTTACAAAAAACACTTCGCCTAACGCCAATTGGAAAAGGAGTAGTGCAACAACTAAAGTGTTTACCATTCAAAAATTTACGCTGAGCAAAAGGGCTCCAAGGCGAGGAATCCGAGAGTATAGTCCAGAGCTGCTTCATAGTCAAAGAAACCTGCAAATCCCCCAAAGACCAAATCCCCAATCCACCCACAGCAAGCGGTTGGTTGATGGTATGCCAGGCCACCCACCATCGGTGGCTCTTGCCGTCTGCCACACCCCACAAGAAGTTGGCACATAGTTGATTGATACAACCAATCGCAGAGGCGGGGATAAATGAAGCACTGGCCACATAGATAGGAATAGAGCAGATGATAGACTTAATGAGCATAACTCTATCGGCCTGCGCCAACAACTTAGACTGCCAGCCTTGAATTTTAGCAGTGATCTTATCAATTAAATACTTAAAGTACACCACCTTTCTCCTACCAACAAATATTAGAAGCCCCAGATAAGTAAAATATGTACACTTGTGCACAAACCCGGTCATCCTCTGAATGCTAGACCTCGCAGACGGAGGGGCCTTGTCCGCAATAAGGAAGCAACTTTTACTAGCGTTCATTAATTGACCAGAAGAATTCTGATACCTAGATAGGAATTGGGTCAAATTTCGAATGGAGGAAGCATGACCATTAGTGAAAATAAGCGTGTCATCGGCATAAAGAAGGTGGGTTAAAGGTTGGCAAGCTCGAGGCACCTTGAAGAACTACACACAACCGTTCTCAAAATTATGACCAAGTCCTCTGCTCAAAACCTCAGCATCAATGATAAAGAGTGCAGGAGCTAGTGGGACCCCTTGACGGACACCCCGGGTTGAATGAAAGTAACTAGTGAGGGATCCATTAAACGCAACAGAGAACCAACAATTATACAATAAGGCTGCAAGGAGATAATAGAAAGTAGTAGAGAAGCCAAACCACTTGAGCACCTCTAAGAGAAAATCCCATTCTAACCGATCATATGCCTTAGCCATGTCTAACTTAATAATGACATTATGACCTCTGCTCTTCCTGTTCAGCTCATGCATCATTTCTCTAGCCAAGGAGTCATTATCCACAATGTGACGACCTTTCACAAAAGCACACTACTGGGGCAAAGTAATCCAATGTAATATGTTGGACAACCAACTAGCAATAATTTTCGAGATAATCTTGTAGCTGAAGTTGCAAAGGCTAATAGGCCGATAATCAGCAAAAGTAGTAGGAGAGACCTTTTTCAGAATCAAAGCTATGATGGAGGAGGTCACACCTTGGGGGAGGGGAAAGCCCCGAAAGAATCCCTAAACAGCATGAGTGACATCCTGCTCAATGATATCCCACGCTGAAGTGAAGAAACACCCTGTGTAATCATCCGGTCCGGGTGAGCTATTAGCATTCATGGAAAAAACCGCCTCCCTAATTTCTTCCTTAGTAGGAATCCCTGCCAAACTGTGATTTTCATCATCATTGATAAGGTGGAGAATGAGATCAAGAAGACTGCCGTTAAATGAGTGTGGTGCAGAACATAATTGCTCCTGAAAAATGCCAACTACCTCCCTGGCCAAAATTGCATGATCATCACACCAACTCCCATCCGATAGCTTAATCCGGGAGATAAAATTGTGCCGCCGTCGACCTTGAGCAACTTGGTGATAAAACTTGGTGTTGTGATCACCAACAACCTACCACTGCACCCTAGCCTTCTGAAACCAAAACAACTCCTCTCGGTGTAAAGCTTGACGTAGCTGAGCTTCGGCGGACTGATGAGAGCATCGGTTCTGCACAAAAGGATCGACATCATACTGACACTGCTCTCTAAGTAAATTATCTTCTGCAACTATAATACTCTGAAAAACATCACCAAAACATCTTTTATTCCAGTCTTTGAGATAGACCTTCAGAACCTTAAGCTTGTGTTGCAAAACATAAAGAAGATTGGGGTGTGGCAGCGTGGTCGAATCCCAAACATGTTTTACAATACATAAGAAGTCCTCATGAGTAGTCCACATCTGCTAAAAAATAAACGTAGAAGGTTTAACCGCTGGATTAGCAAAGCATAACAACAAAGGGCAGTGATCAGACGGGTCCCTAGGGAGATGCTGAACATAGCAGTCAGGGAACTTGGTGGACCAAGCATGATTGATTAGGATCCTATCCAAGCGAGCACGAATGCAATTCGAGCCAGCCTGATTATTCGACCAATTAAAAGAACTCCCTCTAAACCCCGCATCAATGTGACCAGTTGAGGTAATAAAACCTTGGAAATCAACCATAGAGTTAAGGAATTTCATATTGCCTCCCACCTTCTCCACATGAGATGCAATGGTATTGAAGTCACCGCCTATCATCTAGGGCTCCCTATGGTGAGCACCAAAAGCAATGAGAGAATCATAAAGAGCGCACCGATCCAGCTGATTACACGAAGCATAGACAAAGGTGATGAAATAGTTATAACCCATACCAGTGTCCACCAACAAAGTAATAAAGTGCGGATCACATTGAATAACAGTACAAAGTATGTTATTTTTCCAGAACAACCAAATCTTGGATTGGTCATCACCGTTAGCAGCAAAATGATGAAACCCCAAGCGCTGCATAATTCCTTGTGCCCTGGTTGTACAACTTTTTGGTTCCGAAATTGCAACCATATGCACGTCATACTTCTGACAGTGACGACGCAAGCATCATTGAGAAGGCTTATTACCAATGCCTTGAATATTCCAAACCAGAAGAGGACTAATCATTGAGATCGAGATTGAGATTCCCCCGCAATTTTAGCCTGTGAGCGGGTAAGAAGACTGGAGCGCTCCAGAATACGAGTGGGCTCACCAGTACCATGGCCCCCCGAGATGGACAAAGAAGCCATAATAGAATTCTCGGCCTCAGATAGCTCAGACACATGAGGGATAAAAGACAAATAGCCTTGAGAAGCAGAGATACCACCTTTGATGGACATGATATCCGAGACAGAACACCACAAAGGAGGAACAAAAATTGCAGAAGTCATCGACTGACCCAACACCACAGGCGGCTCTATCCCCCGCCGTCAAAGATTCCATCCCCAAGCCACTCGCCTGAGCCTCCCCTGTGGTCACACCCACTTGAACTAGAGGAAAACTATGTTCAGTAGGAATGTCTCCAATAGCAATGACCGGGGCAGCCTCCTGGGGAACAGGAGGCTCACTGACGCTATCTAAACAAGTGCCATACGACCTAGCTAAGACCCCATCAGGGCCAGGGTCGATAGCCGTAACACCTCAGTGCAAATCAGTTCGGAAACATTCGACTTCTCCATCCATCCATCGCAGCAAGGACCCGTATTGAAACCGATGGAAGGCCAACGTTCTCCTGAATTTGCAGAGGGCCAAAAGAATTCGATTCCAGCAAAGGTTTCATTCCTTTGGACATCGACTCACCTAGGCTTGGCCGATGGCCACGGCCAGCCACTTGCCGCCAGGCAGCAGCATGCTTCGGCTCAACAAGAGGCCTATCTTGGCGGGTTGTAAGGCCGGAATCAATGGCGGGATCCAACTTAGAAGCCTCCCTTTTCAATTTTCTAGAACAATTAGCAGTAAGATGCCCAAGCTTGTGGCAAAACCCACAGAGAGCAGGAACCCGATGGTAATTAATCTTCTTCCAAAAGCCATCAGACCCACAACCAATCCAAATCCGTTCTGGGCGAGGCTTGGAAATATCAAGCTCAATACAGATTAATGCCTCCTACATCAGAGTCTAGGCTAGAGTGCAATCATGGATCCTTAGAACAAGTCCCAGGTTTCCCGCAATGGAGCGCAGAAAATCCTCATTGTAGAAATTCACCGGCAGCATGGGGAGGCCAATCCAGACAGGAAGAGAACTAGGATCCGCTGCATAATCAAAATCAGCCGTCCAACGGAAAAACGTGAATAGAAACCCTTTGATGTAAAGGTTTTTACGCAACAAGACTTTCAAGAAATCCTCTTCCTCCACAAAGCAGAGCAGAATGTGTCGTGGGTTAAGCCCACTAATAGTGAAACCAGCCGATAACTGCAGCCTCTGGGAGAGGCATGATTTGATTTTTGAAAAAGAGGTCCTCCAATAAGAACACTTGGCTATAATGGTGTACTTCAAGGGTCCTTCAGAGTGCTTTAATTCTGCCACGGAGAAGAAACATGCAGGCTCGCCACTGTCGATGAAGGCAGGGGGCTTCATCGTTAGCGGCACACGTGGAGGTAGATGAGAGGCCACAATCATCTGGGCGTATGAAGGCTTTCTAGTGTGGAAAGTGCCAGGGAGAGTGGCAGGTGCGTCCACGGGGGGCCCAACAGCGACACCCGGAGGCTGCGGGCGTGGATGGTCCTTTACACGCGCCAAGGACTGCATAACGGCCGAGGAGTCAATAAGAGTCTGCGGAGAATCAGCTGGAGGATCCAACGTCGGTGGCGGAACACCACCAAGTCCGGTCATAGTCGGCCAGAAGAGATAGTCCATTGATTATCTCATAGGCAATGTTTGTTTGACTATCTGATATAATAGACGGTCCTTTATCTTACTAAATAGATCGACTATGTTTAGGATAGTTAATGAATTGGACATAGTTGAAGGACTATGTGTGCATATATGAAATGTATGCACCTATGTTAACTTTTGTGTCTATGCAAACTTAATGCTCCTAAGTGAATCATTTGCGCCTATGTGAACTTAGTTGATCGATTGCACCTATGTCACTCCCTGAGATTTATGTAGCGGAAACAATCGGAAACATGAACAGCCGGCATGGTAAGCCTCTTACAAGTAATATAATCAGAGCGGCAGACAATCACACAAAGTAATTGCACAAGTAATCTTATTCAAACCTTCAACTTTATTTCATATAAATAATCCACCAAGTATACAAGACTCTTGACTCTTAACATTCTCCTTAAAGAAAACAAGATTTACATAATGACTCGACTAGATACTAAATCCACTAGGCTTCTCTTGATTCATTTAATCTTCAATTGCTCTCGGACCCGTTACTCGTATAATCTGAATCTGATTCACTAGTACTTCCTAAAATATTAATAAAGTAGGTAATGAGCACACTTGTCCAGTAGGTATCTTCGTATCAACATGATGGCAATGTTTAAGTGATTAACATTTTAGCTCTAGAGAATAAGATAAATCATGCAGGTACGATGAAACACATATATAACCAAAGTAACATGATACGACCAAGTGTGAGATATGAGAATATGATTAATCAAGAGTATATCACGAATGAAATTTGGCCTTTCATGAACAAGAATGTAACAAAACTGTAATTTTCATAACCTTAAAGGCTATGCACTAGAAAGTCATATAAAACACAAGAATGTACTTTTATTTTATAAGTATTTCGTGAATATTTTTTGATCTTCACTTATTTATAAAGAAAGTACTCCCAGCGTAATGCGACGCCAGTAGCATCATACCCCATGGTTTACAATATGTTTCCGACAATCAGCTGAGGGGACTAGCATAAAGCCCTTGAACACAATCAGTGCTCGAACTGCATCTTCAAGTATAAATCAAGCTACTTCCATAAGTATAATAATAATGTTGGCCAATAATGTAACAAGTTCAACAATAGTCAATGGAAGAATGCACCAAATATGAATATAAGAATTCAAGGAATGCATTAATAACTAGGTCATGCTACAGAGAAAATTCGGCAGCATAACAGTACATTCATTAACTTTCCAAAATTTATTTTAGATAGCTTTTGGAATAAAGTGACATGTTATAAATAATCAATAGACCATCTGGAATCATAGGAAAAATTAACCCTTGAGTCAAACCCCGGGTTAATCAAACTCTGGAACCAAGCGGTCGTTTACTAGATCGTTTCTTGACCAGGCGGTCGTGTACTGGACCGTTTGGAACCAGAACTCAGGAAAATACCGGTAAGTGCTCTCTAGACAATTGGGCTTTAATGGTACAACCAGCTTAGCGTCCTAGTGAGAATCCCAGGCTCGCGGAGACTTATGGAGACCTTGAAACAAGATCATCTAATCCCTTGGAAGGAATATCCAATGGAGAGATTCACTAGTCCAAGATGGTGTACTTAATGTGCAATGTGTAACTAATGACAACATACCAAGATATGTGCCATGTACTTAAGAAAATGACTCTTAGATAAGAGAGATCATGATAAAACAGCGATCAAATAAGTCCATAAATCTTGTGAAAATGTGTTAATAAATACAAGAGTATAGGTTTTTGACAATGAAAGTAATATAGATTAAACATAATTTCTAAGTGCACAAGAAATTGAAATCCTCTAAGAGGAGTAGGGAAAGTAACCAAGTGTATGAAAGCATTACTTAATACAAGAATAAGACCTTTTTAGCTAGGCTTATTATATGATAAATAATGCTAATCTACTTTATGTTTCTGGTTAACATAAATACATAATTCAGAAAATGAAAGAAATGGTCTAGAGAGGACCGTTTCTTGTGGCTAGCAGTCTATCGTAGGACCGTTAGTAAAACACATGCGGTTTATTGAAAGACCGTTTCTTCCTGTGTCGCAGACAGATCCAAAATGGAAGTTCAGACTTAATCTATAGCCAATTAATGTATGAAATCCTGCTAAAGAGGGATATATATAAAACATGCTGCAAGGGGTATAACATCGTAAAGATGCAGGGATTTTGCATAGATTTTAGCTAAGATTGTTATCTTTGTAATTAAGGTTTGGAATGATGCATGCTTCATAACCTACATGCGCAATGATACCAAATCATTAAATATGACATGTACAATGCATGAAATTTTGTGAAACAAGAGGACTTTTACTCCTAACACATTAATTTAGTCTTTTCATGAGATAACCTTCCTTTGTTCTGGGCTTTAGCCTTCGAATTTAGGGCTGGAAGTTAACCCTAATTTTTGCACATCCTGAACCGAAGTAGTAACTTCTTGCCCTCCTATCTGCCGATTTCCTTGACCTAAAGATGTGGAAATTGGGAAATAAGAAGAGGGTACTAAAAGCAACAAATAGTTCTAAAGAACCCCTATCTAATTACCTCATTTAGGGCTTCTATTTTCCTATTCTTCATGGGTCGGTCGCATAGTTTCCTGAGTTTCTTGTACTGAACTAGCGTCTTTGCAGGCTTCTATCTCCCTGTAGGCTTGGTTTTCTAGAACCAAATTTTGAGGAAAGTTAGATCTAACAATAATGATCAAATTCCTAGAAGGAACTTACCTCTAATTCGACATCTTTACCTTAGTTCCACGCGAGCCAAATGTAAGGGTCGTGTAGGTAGGTCTTGGGGTCTATTTATAGGGTTTTAGCTAGGGTTCCATGGATTTAAACAATTCTAGTGTCCTAATTTAGGTGTTAAATCTGATTGGTGAGCTAGGCCTGGATTCAGAGGGGGGGTGAATGAATCTCTCTTATAAAATTTTCAATCATTTAAAACTACTAATTACACCCAGTTAAAACCTGTGGAAAGGCAAAGACGCGTAAGCAATATGGGCAGGTAATTAGCACGAAATGGATGCTCTCTACGAAGGACGAGAAGATGATAGACAAACAAAGTTTTAGAACTCTACAGAATAGACTGATAATAAGACCATACTTCACCAAACTCACACGAGACCTAAACCAAACGTGCCGTATGCAAACGGAACACTTGCTAGATTGGAAGAACAAATTAATCGGCTTAAACATACATCTAGCGAGAACAGATGAGACAATCAAACCACAGTGCACAAGGCAATTTTAAGGTGGTTCAGTCTACAACCCACAGACTTACATCCACCCCACACTCCAACTAGAATGTAGCTTCCGCTGATACACAACTTAACGGCTGGGCCTCACAGCTTGCCTACATCTGCTGACGAATAGCTTGAACAACTGGGCATTACAGCTTCGCCAACTGCTGACTCACAGCTTGATCCGCTGAGCGTTACAGCTTAGCCGACCAGAGGATACCACACCTTTGCAACCGCTGAGGCTTACAGCTTAACCCGTCCATAGGAATCCTCCTCTACCCGCTGAGCATCACAGCTTTCTCTGCTGATAAACAACTTGAAAGAAAAGTAAAATGAAAACATAAGACAAGAAGTAATAGTGACTGAAAGCTGTAAACAATGAAGTGCTGATGTGGCTCTCAAGGAGTTGACTGACCTGCATTTGATCCACGGTCCAGTAGAGCAAATCTTCAGTGAACTTCTTCTTCTCTTCGATCTCTCTCTCTCTTTCTCTTTTTCTTTCTTCTTCTTCTTCGTTTCTTTTCTTCTCTGCTACTCTCTCTTTTTCTCTGTTGGGCTCTCTCTTCTTCTGCTCTCTGATAATTCTTCTTAATCTTTCTTGGGAGATGTTCTTGACATGCAGAAGGGTGGCTTATATACTTCCTCAGACTAAAGATGCGCACTCATGCCCTAGGCGTGTGGAGATAACACTCCCGCCTGTAAGCTTCAGGAGACTCTTTCCACTTGTCAAAATCTGGATGAATAAGGATCCACGTGGCAGCATCTATGAATGAGGATCGTCATTGGATCACGTGCCCTTCTTTAAGGAACACGAGCTGTTGACCTGTTGCATAAGTGACTTTCGGTTAAGTATAAAAGATGCACAGACTTCATAGTGTGTATATGAATCTAAGCACAGATCATATAAGTTTATATGCACATATGCACAGACCTTACTATAGCACCATGTATGGACCTGGGATGCATTAGGCTAAGCATGCATATACTTGAACAGAAACAAGTATAAACTTAGGCTAGCAGGGGCAAACATGCATTGACAGAATGAATGTCCAAACAGAGCAATGCACTGACTTTGATGAATCATGCACAGACTTGATATGAGTGCAGAGCTAAGAGATGCACAGACTACGTGTGTGCATAAGCAATGAATGCACTGACTTGGTGTGTGCAAAGTGCAGACACTTCTCGGACGTAGAATTCCAAAACCTATCTTGCACAGACTTTATGCAATCATGCACTGACATCATTTTGCATATGTAAGATGTGCATGAACTTTTGGTATGCACGGTACAAAAAGACGCATAGACATGCCATCGAAGAATGTACAGACTTTGCGTGCATGGTACAAAAGTTGCACTGACTTGATGTGGAATATATGCAAAGTATGCACAGACTTATATGCTCGCAGTAACTAAAGTTGCACAGACCTGGTTAGTACAAGGTAAACTTGCACCGACTATGAGAATGCATGAAATGCAACTTGCATCGAGCTCGATTTCACACAAGCCAAATGTGCACCAATGTTTCTCTATGCATGTGACAGAAAATATGCACCGACTTTGTTCATGCAAGAAAACATGCACCGAGTATGTATACTCATGTAAAACCTGCACCGACTATGTATGTTCACAGGGCAACCAAAAACATGCACCGAGTATGATTTGGCTTAAACAAGGTATGCACTGAGTATGGTTTGGCTTAAACAAAGTATGCACCGAGTGTGTATGCCTTAGACACAAACAAGACGCTAAGTGAAATGCAGACTTGCACCAACTTGACATGAGCGAAAGGAAGAACATGCACCGACTTATGGCCACCATAAAACACAATTATGATATGCACAGGTCTAGACAATTAACCTTGCACTGACTTAAGCAATGCACTGACTCGGTCGCGTACAGCAACAAAGCTTGCATCGACTTTATGTATGCATGCACGAGCTTAACGACATGTGAGCAACCTTGCACGGACTCAAGGTTCATGCAGCAAACATATGCACGAACTCAACTTGTTCAGGATGAAAGTATGCACCTGTGGACGCACTTTTTATTAAGGTCGTTGGTTGTTCGTTTATTGGGTTTATTAAGTGCATGGGCGTGCCAGTCACAAAGTGACGATTTATTGTGCGCTCGATCTGACTAATCAGACGATTGTGTTGTTCGTGTCGGGACCAAAACCCACCGCGCCATAAAGGTCACGGCGTCATTTACATCCCCTCGAAGAGGGGAACACCCTTGATTAATCGCCGGGAATCAGGGCCTCATGGCCAGAGAATTAATTGCATGAAAGGTTTATTAGGAAGTATTGAAATCCCCGTACGCGGGTGAGAAGAAAACATTCGAGATCATGTCGGTCATGTGCTGACCATTTAATGTCCGGATGAATGTCCGGCTCGAGAAAAGTGCAATCGTCACGGGAAGATCGGAACATATGTATGCCGGGGTACGGCAAATTTATTGTTCAGAGGAATGGAAAATGTTCAGTTAAATCCCGGTTAGAGCGGTCGGAAACGGATAAGTTTGTCGGCCCGGTGCCAGATCAAGCTGCGACCATACTGCGGTGGGCCCCACGCGGTCGCAACAAGACTTGCATGAGCATCATTAACATTTTCGGTGCCAAGGGGCAACGGGAGAGTGTGCCTTAAATCAGCTGGAAAGCCCTATGTCTAGGGAAGCAAACATTCGGAACGTGTCGGTCGTTCAAAGTACCGTTCAATATTCAAACGGGTGTCTAGCTTGAGAATATCGCAATCGTCGCAGGTAGACCCGGAACATATGTATGCCCGGGGTACGGCAAATTTATTATTCCGAGGAACTGAAAACATTCGGTTAAATCCCGATTAGTGTAGTAGGAAACCGGTGAATTTATTAGCCCGGTGCGAGATCGAGTCAGGACCATTCCGGGGGCGCCTCCCGTGGTCCAAACGAGGCTTGCGTGGGCATCGTTAATATGTCCGGTGCCGAAGGGCAACGGGAAAGAGTCCCGGGACTAGATTCTAAAACGAAAATGTGTACAGAGACAGCTGGCTATAGGCCGAGGATGTGGGTCGGACAATGATCATGATTAGGGAGACCCGCGGTCTCAGCGCAACCCACGAAGGTCTTATCGATGTTCCCATGCGTAGGGTTCGGGGAGGACGAGAGCCGCCTCATTCCATTCGGATTTTGTCGGTCATACACGGACCATTTTATGTTCGGACAAAGGTCCGTATAGAAAATAAAACGGTGATGGGAGCGAATCCTTGCAAATGTCTGCCGTGAGTACGGAAAGTTTAATGCAAGCGCGGGATTAGATCCCGGTATATATGTCGGCCACTGACGGACCATTCGTTGTTCGGACGAGAGTCCGCATTTGAAGCGTCGAAGACAACGACAAAACCACACGGATGTCTGCCATAGGTACGACAAGTTTAATGTGGGTGCAGGATTAGATCCCGGCATATATGTCGGTCACTAACGGACCATTCATTGTTCGGACGGAAGTCCGTATTAGTAGCATCGAGGATGACGATAAAACTGTGCGGATGTCTGCTGTGAGTATGGCAATTTTAATACAGGTACGGGATTAAATCCCGGTATATATATGTCGGTCACTAACGGACCATTTCTTATTCGGACAGAAGTCCGTGTTTGTAACATGAAAGACGGTGATAAAACCGTACGAATGTCTGCCGCAGATACGGCACGGTTAATGTGGATGTGGGATTGGATCCCGATGGAGGCGAGTCAAGCTGATGATCTATTGGCCCAAGGTGGTTGCGGACTATGGCCATATCGGAGTTTCCGAGGACCACGTCTGATGCCACAGGGAGTCATTGCTTTTCTCTTTACGCACAGTCCGGGGAAGTGACTCGTTAGGTGTGGAGCCCGAACTCGCCATCGTGCACCCTCGCACGCGGATCGACCTGCGCGGTCAGGTTGCGGGGATCGACCTGCCCGGTCAGGTCACGGGGGTCAAGGGGGGTAGTGCCCCTTGCGGGGGTTTCCGGGGGCAGCGCCCCCGGAACAAAAATTTTAGTTATGACAGAGGCGATGTTTTGATTATTGGCTTCATACTCCTTTCATTTGTTTTATCCATTAGCTTAAAGTCTTTTCTCTTGTTGGTTAATCATTCTTTCACTTTTAGGCACGCCGGTTCAAGGAGACACCAAGAGAAGATAGGGCGCGCCGGTTCAAGGGGACACCAAGAGAAGATAGGGCGCGCCGGTTTAGAAAGTGCAATAGAGCGCGCTAGTTAGATGGAAAGTGGGATGCGCGCCGGTTCAAGGAAGACAAAGGGTGCGCCGGATAAGAGGATGCCAAGGGGCGCACCGGTTAATGGTCAAGAAGGAAGAGGGGCGCGCCGGTTTGGGACTAAGGAGAAGTGGGGCGCGTCGGATAGGGAAGCACAAGGGGGGCGTGCCAGATTAAGGCCAATGAATAGTATGGCGTGCCAGAATAAGCACTATTCATTCTAAGGATTTGAATGTGGATTTGAGTGTGGAGCTAATACGGCGCGGGGGGGGGGGGGGGGGGAGCGCGCCGGATTAGCCCACGCCGGATTAGGGCGCGCCGGGCTAAGCTCCAAAGAGGCTTTATTTCATTCGGTTTGATTCTTTTGGCTTATGTTCTTGTTTCTTCAACGTGTAGATTGACATTTTGGTTGGTTTATTCACATAATTGATGGATTAAGTTGATAGAAAAATGTTTGATCATTTGTTAAGGTGAATTGGCATGAAATTTTGGATGCTTTATTAGAAGCGTTTACTGTGCAGCGTAGTCTAGTTTGTGTTTCATTTCTGGCAGTGGTTTTCTGAGTGGGGTTGATTTAGTCTGAAGAAGCTCCATTTATTTGTTCTTATATGTTCTTGTTCTTGTTCCTCTTGTTCTTGGCCCTGGCAAAAATCGGGTAGCACTTCCCTCGGACTGAGGTTTGCCAAAGCAAAAGGAGGAACACCAAACGGATTGCTCCGGGGTGAACCTCAAACGCAGACCTCACGGCGGTCCGATGACCCAGATGTGAGTGTGGAAAAGCTCGAGGACTAGCCTTCAAGAGCTCTCACGACTCACGGGTAATAGCCTCACGTATATTCCAACGGGACATATATTCATCATGGGAGACTGTAGATGTTCATCCTTGATACGGGTTCCTCTGAATGCCATGCTATGGAGAAGCAAGCTTCGAAGCACCCTAGATGAGCAGAAGATGAGAGAGGGAAGCGGAGGCTAAAGCCAAGGGCAATGCTTGCCAACAGACTCTCTTTTTATTCATCCACAAGAAAGTGGAAGATCAAAATACAGAAGGGGGGGGGGGGGCTATCCCGTAGCATAAGGAAATACATTTATGGGAAAGAGGAGGAGATACATCAATGGGGCGGGGAACAGAGCACAAGCTCTTCCCCCGGACTTACCTCTCACTCTCCTCTCTTCTTCTTCACCTCACGGGCGTAGGGGGACGGGGACTCCTTCCTCTCTTCTCTCAGCTAGCCTTCAGCCGAGCGAACCAGCCTCTCGAATGAACAAGTCCTTTCCTCCGGTGGAGTGTGCCTACCTTTTATAAAAGTAAGGATGGGAATGGTCCTCCCTTCTCTTTTGATGTGGCACAGCCCAACGATGACTAAGCATGTGATGAACAACCTAGGACCTAGATCCACAAGCATACAAGCACTCCAATGATTCTCACAATAGCGTCTCACTCACACGGCACATGCGGTCACCCGGCGGGGCCGGGGGATGATGGCAAGGGTCTGAGGCGGGACCCAATGAGTCTAATGGACTTAGTTGGCTTAGGCTGACCCCAAAGAGTCTAGGATTCCCAACTTAGTGGGCAGCTGGCCCGCAGGGCGGGGTTTGGGGTGGCACTCTCTCCCGGTCCGCGGTGGCACCAACAAATGAACATACAAGTATGGGCCCTCTTCTCACCGTCCGACGAGCAATCAAAGCAATACTAAACTCGCAGAAGTAAGGCTATCAAGGTTAGTATCAGAGGCTCACCTGATCGGTGTGAAGACACCGATCCCGCTCGGAGACGTGGGCGTGCCGGGAGGCGAGGGTATACACCCGATCGCCGCGGTGATGTAGCTTGACCTGAAAGTGCAAAGAGTACAACACTACGCCTCTCGCAAGAGGGGTGATCTTGGGGTGGGGATTAAGCTTATTACATCCAAAACTACCTCCACGCAGGGAGGGGCCTTCAGCCGGCCAAGCGGGGTGGGGAATTAAGCAAAGGAAACCCGACTTGCCGAATTCCGCCAGTTCTGCCAACCTGCAGGTTCGCCGGACAGTGGGACGGTGATGATGCTGCCAAAAATTCCACAAAGCTCGGATCTTGATGAGACTTGCGCCAAAAGCTTCCCAACGGACCAAGGATGATTTCTGAATTTTTGGGGAGGCTCAGGAACTCTGTACTGATCGTGGCAGAGCCTGGGATAGGACCCCTCTGTATGCCTCGGATGGAAACAGAAAAGATGCAGTTGGTTGCAGAAGGTGCTGTGGGCTCTCCAGAATTCCGATTGAGGCGAGACTGGTGGTGACGCTTCCGTGGTCGGAGTAGCTTTGAGCAGGAGCTGACGGAGTTGCAATCGGAGGTCGGAGAAGAGAGCAGTCATCAGATGAGTGGGTGCATGTCGAACCTGGATCTGCAGGAGCAGTCTGCGCACTTGGACGAGGAAAATGGGAACTAGGGGTTCTGGAAGCCGATTGATGCCCTGCCTTTTTGAGATTAAAGAGGACTCAGAGGAGAAGATTTTTGATGAAGAACTCCTGCCCTGATTCCTAGGAGGTTGGCCGCTGTAGAGCTTCAACTCCGGCTCAGGTGCTCTGCTCGGGAAGCTGCGCACAGTCGGGGGAGAAATGCTCTCACGGCCAGCTTGGAGCTTGGATCTAGACGAAACCACCACCGTTGCGAAGATGACTCAAAGACGCTTCCAACGGTACCTCTTGGGCCTTCAGATTCGCAGGGAGGAGGACGTGGTGGCCGCTTCAAGCTATGGCCAACCTGCTGCCTGCAACCAGAGTTTGACCTGCAAAAAAAATGGGTATGAATGGAGGGGTGGTGGTGGGGGGGGCGACCTTGGCTGGGTTTGGGGTTGGATTTGGGCGGCCAAGGGAGCTAAGGGGGTGGGAGATGGGAGGGAAATTCGAAATTGGGCTTTGGGAGAAGCTAATTTAGCATTGGAGAGGTGGTGGGTTGCTTTGGGAAGGAGAGTGGGGTAGTTGGGGGTTGGGAGGTGGGGTGTGGATTGGAGGATGCCACCTTGGGATTGGGGGGGGAGTTAAATGAGTGTATGGGGAAAGGGAGGGGTCTTAATGAGGGGTGAATGGGGAGGAGAGAGAAAATTCCGAAAATTGGGGTGGAGGGAGAGAGAGAGAGAGGGGGGACCCCTTAGAGAGAGAGAGAGTGAGAGAGAGGGAGATCTAGTGGGATTTGGAAGTGGATTTCAATTTTCATTCAATTGTTCATTAGTTCAAAATGAGGGGAATGGGGTCCTATATATAGGAAACCCACATTTTACAAAAGTCCCTGACATTTGACTCAATGACAAATAACCGAAGGAGTAGGGGCGCCCTTGGGCCAAGCCCAATGAATTGGGCCCAATAGCCTAACAAACCAACCTAATGACACAATACTTTGGAAAATGACTCACTAACCTAGGTACATGACTCAAATAATAAGAAAATTACATGGTTTAAGACTCAAATAAAATATAAAAATTACATGACTAGACTCACAAACACATGACGAACATAATGGCATAAGTCGACGACGATCTGAGCCTCAAAAAAAATGGAGGGGCAAGGGATGCCCCCATCATACCCCCGGGGTGGGGAGAACTCGACCCCGTCGAGTATGGGTCCGCCTGGCGATAGTACCAGCTCCAGAATGTCGAGGTCAAGTCGCAACAAGTCCTCCCGACTCGCCCAAGTATCCTCAATCGGGCAACGGTTCTTCCACCTAACCAGGTAGCGCTGATACACCTTGTGCCTCGTAATGATATTCTGCTCATCCAGTATTGCCTCTACCTGCTCTCGTCGGTCTCTCAAGCTATGAAGTGGAGTCCCACCGGGAGTGTCTCTCTCAAGGGGGGGTAAAGGCTCGAGCTCCTCACTGGGTTCCACCGCGGGGCCCTTGTAGGGTACCAGGTCCGCCATATTGAAAGCAGGGTGTACCCCAAAACCCTCATGTAGGTCTAGCTCATAAGCATTACTGCCAAGTTGTCTCAGAACTCGAAAGGGTCCCGAACCCCGTGCCCTCAACTTGGAGGCAGGTCCCGAAAGGAGCCGCTCCGTCCTCACCATCACCGAGTCTCCCACTTGGAACTCACAGTGGCACCGATGAGCATCTGCCCGCCTTTTGTAAGCCTCATTGCTCTTTCCTATATGCTTGCGAGAATGCGTATGCCATGCACTATGATGCGATGTTGGTGTGAAAAGTATGGTGTGCAAAGGTGGACCTGGGCAGCCAAATGTAGATTGATCACATTTTGATGCCATGAAGACTGTGACAGACTTAGGAGGGCCGGGACATCCATAGATGAACCTTTTATGCATGGGTGTGACAAATGTAGGGGGACACGGACATCCATGTATACTCCTCTCATGCTTAATACTCATGATGAATGAAGGTGGGCCAATACATCCAAATACGGTCCACTTATGCTTCCTACTTGACATGTGGGTGATGTGAATGAATGTATCCGATTTATGAATCATGCCAAGTGGTGTGGTAAGCCTAGACACATGCATGTTTATCCCAAAGGTGACTTCCATGTGCATATATGTGGGATGACCTTTGAACTTCCATGTGAATGGGTCGAAGGGATCTAAGAAGGTGGGCATTATGGAGAGGAGCTCTTCCTTGTCTCCTAGGCATATGTTGTTTATGGTGATGGTTCCCTTTGTGGGGCCTGAGTCTTGGAAGAGTTGGTCTTGGTCAAACATGGTTGGTTGGGGTAGAGAAAGGTGGGTTGTGGGTAAGGTGGGCGGGTCACATGGGTAACTAGGCTCCCATTGGAAGGGATCAAAGGGGTCATGGATTGGGCTTCCTAGAGGAAGGAACTCCATGCCCACAAGGTCCATACAAGGTGGGTCATCCTCTTCTAATGAAGTAATTTGGTCGAAGCTCTTGGGAGGTAGATCGACCATGAGGGAAGAGCTTGGCTTTCTACCCGAGATAAGAAGCTCCAATTTGAGGAGATGGTCGGGCTCATCGGGTGTGGGGAGGAATAATAGAAGGTCACTAGTGTAGCAACGAATGGTGCACATTGAGGTGATAGACCCAACACATAGGTGTAGGAGGTCAAGGCTCCTAGGTTGTTCGGTCATGGGGGTCAACATGCTAGTCAACTCTAATTGCCATGCTAAGCCCTTGAGAAGGTCCCCTAGTGTCTCCACTTGATAAGATGATTGGATGGTGGTGCAATAGGAGTTGAAGGGCACTATGGGGAGGTGTCGCTCCAAGGAAGGGTAGGCCATGATCGGGTGAGCTGGGCTCTCTTTTAACCATCTAACCAAGGACCCACTTATGATGAGTTCACTCCCTACCAGAAGAGAGGGCATAGAGTGAAGATCGTGATGCAAGGCTTTGTCCTCATCTTGGGCATGTGTTTCTTTCAAGGTGGGAGTTGGATCCGGGGTGTTCACCACTATGGGGCTGGGTGTCAGGATTATGGGTTCTTCTTCCAAGGAGGTGGGTAGGTACTTTGTGGGTGGGGTGATGATGATTGGCGCATGGTGCATCCGGGGTGGTGAACGAGGTCGGATTTGGGTTGGGGTTGGAAGTGGAAGTAGTGGTGGCCTAGGTTGGGGTAAGATTGGGGTTGGAAGAGGAAGGTGGGGTGGGTGTGGAGGCTTGATTTGATTGGTTTTGGGAGGTGTGTCCCTTTTAGGGGGCGATAGAGGGGTAGTGGTGGGGGCCAAGGGGATTTGTGGGGTAAGGGTTTGGTGATGGATTTTGGATTGGGGGATGGTGGCCATCATGGGCTTCGGTGGAGGGGTGGACACGGAGCGCACATGGGCCGGTGGAGCTATGGTTGTGGTGAGGACTTGGAGGTAGGGTGTAGATGTAGTGGTGGGAGAGGTGGGAAGTGGTGGGGATTGGGTGATTGGGGTCTTGGGTTGGCCAAGGGGAAATGAAGGAGTTGAAATGCTCTTTGGGCTTTGGTGTTCGGAATGGGAGGGGAAAATATATCTAGCCCTAAGTTAGTTCTTCATGTCTCCCCATGTTGTGAGGGGAGCTTCCCTTCTAATTATCCTTAAGCCTTCAATTTTCAACCAATGAGTGTGGGCCCGTTTGGTAAGTTGTAATTTGGCAAATCAGACTTTCTCATCCTTGGACATGGGATACCAAGTGAAGTAATGATCCATGGAAGCCTCCCATTCTAAATACTCATTATGATGAGTCCCATCAAAGGTGAGAGGTGAGGGAGGAGCCCTACTATCATTCATCCTTGGGGCGGGCCAATTTTCTTCTAGTTGATCAAGTCGTCTAGATAGGTTATCAAGCTTGCCATTGGCATGGGTCAAGGTTTTCATGAGGTAACTGACGTGGCCAGGGAAGTCATGGGTGTTAGTGGTAGGTATCCCTTGGGGTTTTGGATTCATGGTGGTATTTAGAAGAGGATGGAGTGACTTGATAATGGACTCCACTACGAGTGGTCATGCAAAGTTGGGTGGGCTATGCAAGGGTGTGCGGATGCACCTATGAAAGACTTAGTGTGACCCAAGACTAGACTTGTAAGGACAAGCCTATGACCGCTCTGATACCACTTGATGTGGCACAGCCCAACGATGACTAAGCATGTGATGAACAACCTAGGACCTAGATCCACAAGCATACAAGCACTCCAATGATTCTCACAATAGCGTCTCACTCACACGGCACACGCGGTCACCCGGCGGGGCCGGGGGATGATGGCAAGGGTCCGAGGCGGGACCCAATGAGTCTAATGGACTTAGTTGGCTTAGGCTGACCCCAAAGAGTCTAGGATTCTCAACTTAGTGGGCAGCTAGCCCGCAGGGCGGGGTTTGGGGTGGCACTCTCTCCCGGTCCGCGGTGGCACCAACAAATGAACATACAAGTACGGGCCCTCTTCTCACCGTCCGACGAGCAATCAAAGTAATACTAAACTGGCAAAAGTAAGGCTATCAAGGTTAGTATCAGAGGCTCACCTGATCAGTGTGAAGACACCGATCCCGCTCGGAGATGTGGGCGCGCCGGGAGGCGAGGGTATACACCCGATCGCCACGGCGATGTAGCTTGACCTGAAAGTGCAAAGAGTACA
Source organism: Amorphophallus konjac (assembly GCA_022559845.1). NCBI lineage: Eukaryota > Viridiplantae > Streptophyta > Magnoliopsida > Alismatales > Araceae > Amorphophallus > Amorphophallus konjac. Next base: position 143,520,047 of record CM040117.1, on the reverse strand, counting down.
ACACTACGCCTCTCGTAGGAGGGGTGATCTTGGGGTGGGGATTAAGCTTATTACATCCAAAACTACCTCCACGCAGGGAGGGGCCTTCAGCCGGCCAAGTGGGGTGGGGAATTAAGCAAAGGAAACCCGACTTGCCGAATTCCGCCGGTTCTGCCAACCTACAGGTTCGCCAGATAGTGGGGCGGTGATGATGCTGCCAAAAATTCCACAGAGCTCGGATCTTGATGAGACTTGCGCCAAAAGCTTCCCAAAGGACCAAGGATGATGTCTGAATTTTTGGGGAGGCTCAGGAACTCTGTGCTGATTGTGGCAGAGCCTGGAACAGGACCCCTCTGTCTGCCTTGGATGGAAACAGAAAAGATGCAGTTGGTTGCAGAAGGTGCTGTGGGCTCTCCTGAACTCCGATTGAAGCGAGACTAGCGGTGACGCTTCCGTGGTCAGAGTAGCTTTGAGAAGGAGCTGACGGAGCTGCAATCGGAGGTCGGAGAAGAGAGCAGTCATCAGATGAGTGGGTGCATGTCGAACCTAGATCTGCAGGAGCAGTCTGTGCACTTGGACGAGGAAAATGGGAACTAGGGGTTCTGGAAGCCGATTGATGCCCTGCCTTTTGGAGATTAAAGAGGACTCAGAGGAGAAGATTTTTGATGAAGAACTCCTGCCCTGATTCCCAGGAGGTTGGCCGCTGTAGAGCTTCAACTCCGGCTCAGGTGCTCTACTAGGGAAGCTGCGCACAGTCGGGGGAGAAATGCTCTCACGGCCAGCTTGGAGCTTGGATCCAGACGAAACCACCACCGTTACGAAGATGACTCGAAGACGCTTCCAACGGTACCTCTTGGGCCTTCAGATTCGCAGGGAGGAGGACGTGGTGGCCGCTTCAAGCTACGGCCAACCTACTGCCTGCAACCAGAGTTTGACCTGCAAAAGAAATGGGTATGAATGGAGGGATGGTGGTGGGGGGGGGCGACCTTGGCTGGGTTTGGGGTTGGATTTGGGCGGCCAAGGGAGCTAAGGGGGTGGGAGATGGGAGGGAAATTCGAAATTGGGCTTTGGGAGAAGCTAATTTAGCATTGGGAAGGTGGTGGGTTGCTTTGGGAAGGAGAGTGAGGTAGTTGGGGGTTGGGAGGTGGGGTGTGGATTGGAGGATGCCACCTTGGGGTTGGGGGGGGACTTAAATGAGTGTATGGGGAAGGGGAGGGGTCTTAATGAGGGGTGAATGGGGAGGAGAGAGAAAATTCTGAAAATTGGGGTGGAGGGAGAGAGAGAGAGGGGGGACCCCTTAGAGAGAGAGAGTGAGAGAGAGGGAGATCTAGTGGGATTTGGAAGTGGATTTCAATTTTCATTCAATTGTTCATTAGTTCAAAATGAGGGGAATGGGGTCATATATATAGGAAACCCACATTTTACAAAAGTCCCTGACATTTGACTCAATGACAAATAACCGAAGGAGTAGGGGCACCCTTGGGCCAAGCCCAATGAATTGGGCCCAATAGCCTAACAAACCAACCTAATGACACAATACTTAGGAAAATGACTCACTAACCTAGGTACATGACTCAAATAATAAGAAAATTACATGGTTTAAGACTCAAATAAAATATAAAAATTACATGACTAGACTCACAACCACATGACGAACATAATGGCATAAGTCGACGACGATCCGAGCCTCAAAAAAAGTGGAGGGGCAAGGGATGCCCCCATCATCTTTCTTCTTCACCTTCTCCTGCTCAAAAATCTTGAGTGGCCTGCGGATAGGGGAAGCAGTAGAGTAGGGAAGTTGCCTCCGCGGGATTGGCCGACGGTGATCGACGAAGAAGCGACGTTCGGTGCGGAGCTCGAAGCCTTCCATTCCTAGGAGCAAGAAGGACTCATGCAGTTGTACGCCGGTCAGGTGCAGGTTGTTCGGCCATTTCAGGTAAGTTCTCTTTGTTCACACCCCAAAATAGGGGATCAGACTGAAGATGGGACGTCAGTTTGGTTAAAACGGCGCGGGGGGTAAGGGCACTGGTTTAGGACCAAAAGAGGAGCGTGCCGGTTTAACAAGGGAAGGAGGGGCATGCCGGTTTAAGGCAACAGTAAGGGAAAATGGGAGAATGGGGCGCGCCGGTTTTGGGGGCACCGGATTAAGATGTTGAAGGGGCGCGCCAATTTAGAGCGCGTCGGTTTAAGGCCCTTCCGCGCCGTTTTAAGCCTCGAATTGATTCTTTTCGAAGTCGTAGCCATTTATTCGAGTGTTGGTGCTCCTGGAATGTTCTAGTTGCAATGCATGGCCTCTATAATATTCCATTTGCAGCCTTTGGGGCTCGGTCCCAAACTTTGCATGACTTTCGGTGCATCCCGAGACTATGCCGGAGTTCTCGACTTTTCTCTGATTCAGCTCTTGGCATGGCCAGCCGGAGAGTTGTAGCTGTATCTTCCGCCTGGGGGGCTTCCTTAACGGGTAGCAGACCACCAAGCGGGTTCTCGTCCTGATCGGGCGAGGCATGAGGTTTGTTCGGCATTTCCATCTTCGGCTTGCTCTCGAGTGTCGAGACGTGCATGCCGTATGATCCTTATTGACATTTTTTGACGTCCACAGCACCAAGAAGACAGGTAGTCTAAGCAAAACACTGTACTGAACTTGTATATCACAAGGCAATACACATCATGCAACAAGGCACGGTTTGCACTGAGTATATGTATGCATGTAGTAGCAAGAATATGCACTGACCTATGCGGGATGGAAACATGCACCTAGAGCATATGCAGAACAAGCACTAGATCACTCATGCATTCTTATGTATGCATTCTTATCTGGTGACTCATTATGTTGCTCTCATCAAAATAATGTGGTGACTTATTATGTTGCTATCATCAAAATATCAGACCATCATTAGAGCACAAGGGACACAACAATCTCCCCCTTTTTGATGATGGCGACACAATGACAATATGAGTCACACTGATGAGTCACACTGACTCGTCAAACTATTCTCCCCCTTTGACATAATCAAAAAGGAGATGGTTTGCGAGGGAAAAGATAAGCAAAAAGAGCATGAATACATAGACTATTCTCCCCCAAAAAATCAGCATACAGAGAATGAAGCAATGCTCAGTGAAATAAAGTTCCCCCCTTTAGACAAGAATACAATTCTCCCCCTATCAACATGCATGCAGAACTACTCTCCCCTTAAAACATATAATAACCAGAGCTCCCCCTAAGAACATGAGGGAAAACAAAGATGCTCGCACAAGATGTATCTACAGGAATTAACTCTGGTAACCACCACCACAAGAATTCTCAAGCAAGATTGGTTATGGCACCTTACATTAGTGTGGACAGAATAATGCAGGTGGAAGGTGCACAGAACCAGAACCGGTTACATGAGTCATTCGTCAGGGTTACAGAAACAGGATGGAAGATTCCAACAGTGTGGAGAGTGAAACTGATGATGTAAATGAAGTAGATGTAGTCAAGGGCAGGGGTAAGTAACAGCAAACAAGGCATGGGATCTCTAACAGGTGAGTCAGCATAATGATTAAGTTGTTAGAGGTGAACCTGATCAAAAGAAATTGTGAGGCAGTTACCATAGTAATAAGTCCTCACAAGGAAAGACTCTCCTATCATAGGGGGTTATGAATTAATCTACATGACCCAACTGGTTTAAATCTTTTGTATACCAAATTTGACAAGTAAACTCAATACTCATATCTGAATCTTTGTTTTAATAAACCTGAACCAGCGAATCATGCCGAACGCAAGATCAACCACCTTTCATCTTACACAAATGAACTCAATAACCCCATTGAGAGTTACATTGTATAGTATCGAAATTAAACACACTTACAAGAATGTGAGTTGACAGCTTTTGCAAGAAATTTTCTTTCAATTAGCACAATATTCCCTGAGCAATTTAAATTGATCAACACATTTTTACATGAGGCACAACACGTCTTAGGTGAAGTGACCCAGTTATTCAGTGTGATGACTGTCATTACCTCTCAACTTTGAGAATAGAGTTAGCAATAGGAGTGTCTTTTTACATGAGGAGACACCTTGATCAGAGGCCGGACTCCCCAGTTACTCAACACTAACATGCCATTGCTCTATCAGATTTTTAATACATTTTTACCAAATATAACTATGGAACTTCATGACATAGGTTTACTCTATTTCATTGATAGAGAACCCAGTTTCTCAGTGACCAAGTCATTGCTTTGAATACATTTTTTCCTTTTAGTCAACATTTTTGAGTTAATGTTTAAAAATAATACTATTTCTATGTATCTCTACCAAAGAAGCCTTGATGACAAATTTTCAGGTTTCAAATAAGTGAGTCTAGAGTTTTCATGACACAAGTGGTTAAAATTTATTAAAACCTAACATTTCGATATTTTCAAATCATTCAAGAGCAAATCTGAGAATACATTAAACTTATATCAATCTGAATTAATGGTCATTCTTAAACCTATATGATAGGAATTTATTTTACCTTTTTCAGACTAATAAAATGGTACACAACTTGAATTTCTTAGACCAGTTCAATCAAAGTAGCTGAACAACTTATCGTCACTAGAGTAAAAATAGATCAGTCATACCAGCTGAAGAGAATGTGAGGGATGAGGGTAAGCTGGCAGTGCAACAAATAGCAAGAGAAGAGTATCAAAGTTGTGCTGGATTAAATTTAGTAGTTGAGTCTGGAATGCAGACAGATCAACTTGTTTAGAGGAGAATAGCAGAAAATTCAGGTTATCCACTAGAGAGCAGTAGAGTGATTCAAATAACTAAAAAGGAGGGATTCAAGAAGTGAGGAACAAATGAATCTGACAAATCTCCCCCTGTCTAGATGCAATGAAGCTAATCATGAGCATCAATAACATCACACATAACCAGTCGAGCTCCCCCTGACTAAGTGCATGATATACCGTGAAAGTATAGCACATGGTCTTAAAATTTATGTTTAAGAAAAATTCATGCAGTTCAATTGGAGATAAAGACTATCAAAAACATCAGGTTCATTTCAAGTTTTCAGAGGATTTCAATTAAGCATGAATCAAATCAACATGAAATTCAAACCTTTCAAACTCACAAATTTAGATGATGGAATTTAAACATAGTGTTCAGAACTGACCTGAAGCATAGGATGTTGTGCCCCTGTGGTTTTGATGAAGGTTTTGATGATTGGTTTTTGATGTGAGTTAATCACTGTGAGTCATCTTGCTGTGTGAGTCATCATGTTGTTATTCAGTTATTTTCTGATCATAACTCAGTTTATCAAATGTTCAGTCATCTTGCTGCTCAGTTTAGTTTAACATATCTAAAGCATTGCATATTTGATGTTCAGTCATGTTAACTGATGCATAAAGCATTCATTGCTTCACTCTGCTTGTGGCTGTCTATTTGTGGAAGTTTACACAATTGCATTGAGCATACATGCAGCATTGCATGCAGTAATGGGTTGACTCCCCTACTAGATGGGTCGACCCCCCTAGTCCTCCATGTCTATACAGCCATTTCTTCATTCAAGTCCTCAGTTGGCTTCAATTGAAGTGTGTACATCATAGGCGTTCAAAGTGTGCACTTTGCCTAAGTCTGTATAGCCACTAGTCGCAACAAAGTCTATACATCGCCTTATGCAAGCATTCTTCAAGTATGTACAGCCTGTGCATTGCTTCACAACAAGTCTAGACATCCTGGTTGCAGTCTAAGTCTACACATCCTGCTAGGTCGGACTTCAAAGTCTGTACACTGCGCTCCACTGTACAAGTCCATACAATGGCTGTGGAACTATGAAGTCCATACATTATCTGATCATTCATCTTTGAAGTCTACACAACGTTGCCTTGTCTCTTCAAACGTATACAACGTTGCCTTGTTTCTTCAAGTCTATACAATGTGCACAGTTTCTTCATGTCTATACATTACATCGTGGTCTTCTTGCATAAAGTCCATACATCGGACTGTTCATGATTTCATTGGTAGAGTCTGTACATCACCTTCAAAGCCTTCTGTTGAAACCTCAAGTCTGTACAGCGAGCAGCGTCCTTGTGTCTCAAGCCGTTCTCCAAGTCTGTACACTGGTCGTGCATTCAAGTCTTTCACAAGTCTGTACATCAGACGCGCATGCTCGCCTGTCCCTCCGGATGCTCTCTTGGGACCGAGTATGCTCTCTAGTGACTGTTAATGCTCCGATTGGCCAGCGTCTCTCTTGATCAAGTCTATACACTCATTCACTGTTCATGCATTCACAGTGAAGTCTGTACATTCGTTTGGCTATGCATCACTATCCACTAAGTCTATACATTGGTAGAGTCTGTACATCAGACGCGCATGCTCGCCTGTCCCCCCGGATGCTCTCCTGGGACCGAGTATGTCCTCTAGTGACTGCTAATGCTTCCCTAACTTTGAGGATGCTCCCCTGGAGCAGCGATTGCTCCCCAGAGAAAGCATGTGCTCCACATGCTCCCCTGACGCTGGTGATGCTGTCCAGAGGCCATAGATGCTCCTCTGAGACTTCATATGCTCCTAAGTCTATACATCGGTCCTCAAGCGGTCCTCAAGCGTTACAAGTCTGTACATTGGTTCAGACTCTTCAAAGTCTGTACATTGGGCCTTCAAGCTTTTGAAGTCTATACACTGGCTTACTCTGCAAGTTTGTACAGCCAACGCATTCATTGATTCAAAGTCTGTACACTGGTCCTCAGGCGTCCCAAGTCTGTACATTGGTTCAGGCTTACCAAGTCTGTACATTGGCCTTCAAGACTTTCAAGTCTGTACAGCTTGATTTGTCGTTCAGAGTTCAAAGTCTATACATCGTGGGCTTCAGTTCTTAGAGTCTATACATCCTTCAAGGGCCAAGTCCATACACTGTCTCGCTCACATCTTCAAGGTGATTGAGCATCGTGAAGTCTGATTGAGCATCGTGAAGTCTGATTGCGCACTATGAAGTCTATTCAGTGGATGAGCATTGTAATGTCTATACATTGGTTAGGCTCGATCATGCAGCATTCATTTCTTTGTCTCTACCTATAGGTGATACAGGTCAATGATTGGGCACGTGAACCAAGGATGATGCCTGGCACATGATCCGAGAATCCTCTAGAAAGAGAGGGAACAAGACTCCCTCGTGTGAAGGCCTGAAACTCAGGTTGAAAGCCATATAAAAGGTGGCCTCTGCGATGAGATGGTGTGGACTGGAGAAAAAGCATAAAGAGCAAAATTCCTGAGCTGACTGACTCGAAATAGAAGAAGAGTGAGCCGGCAGAAGAACAAGGGTTGCAGAGAAGAAGGAGAGAACAGCATGAGAGAAAAGGAGAGCAGAGGAGAAAGGAAGAGAGATAGAGAGAGAGAGAGTTCGTGGAGAAGAAGGAAGAAGCTACTAAAGATCTGTCTACTGGACCGTGGATCAAATCCATGTCAGTCAGCTCTATGAGAGCCACATCTGATGTTCTTTCATTTATAGCTTGTGTTTGCTGTGTTATTTTCGTTTCTTATTTTTCCTTTTTATTTGATCTGATTTACTGTGTTCTTCCGATCCTCTGGACTGAGGTCGGGTTCCTCCTGTTGGTTCAGGAGAAGGGAGATCTGATCTCCGAGTTGCAAGTGACAGGTTGTCACTTGTGGGTTCCCTCTGGTTAGAGGAAGGGAGGCTCGTCCTCCGGTTTTGGGCTTGTAGTTGCAAGTCCAGGGGTCCCTCCTGGTCTGGAGGAAGAGAGGTCTTCGACCTCTGGTTTCCAAGTGGCTGGGAGTGACTTGGGGTGTCCCTCCGGTTGGGAGGAAGAGGGGAGGCTTTTCCCCTGGTCAAGTTGTATGGCAGCAAGAGTTCGCAGACTGAGTCTGCTTGTTTCTAGCGTTGGCTAGTGAAGCCTCACTCCGGTTGGGAGTGAGGGGTGGATGTAGGTCTTGGTGACCGAACCACCTAAAAATCTACTGTGCAGTGGTTTTGCTTTGTGCGTTTGTGCCTTGCCTTCTACCTCCCATTCACAGGTTATGCATGCATGGTTAGTTGTGTTATCTTGGATTGTTTGTATTGTTCCTATCTGCAGTAACCTTGAGCATTATATTCTGCTAGGTGTGTTTGGATTGCCTAGTTCTGTCTGCATTTCTGGTTTGATCAGGTGGCTGCATTATTGCAGTCCAATTGATTGATCATGTGTTATCTTATCATCTCATATTGCAGAGCTCATTAGTTTTTATTCAGCATATCTGAGCTTTAGAGTTTTAATTTGGGCATAATTTCTGAAGGGGATACATTCACCCCCCCTCTGTATCCGGGCCTAGCACCCTAACATAGGATCCTGGGGTTTTCATATTGAGTGACTTGGCATATTAACCCCCCTTCATTCATTCCAAGGCACTTCACCTATTTTCTAAAAATCACTTTCAGATCTCCACTCAGTTCTGTCTGCCTCTATCCAGATCTGACCACACGCTAGTATAAAATACCTTTCCCCATCCAAACCTCCACCAAATCGGTCATAAGAATTATTTCCGTTTTCCTATCTCTCCCCTCTACAACGTTTATGAAAAGATCAAGGTCTGAATCAGAGGTCTACTCTATGGTCAATGCCAACTCTCAGGAAACGTCAGTTCTGCCCAGCCAGATCTAAAACTGAGATCAGTCCGGTTCTAAAATCCCCCATTAGAAGCACGATATGAACAAAGTTTCTAGAGTCACAAAGGATAGAATTACTTCGAAAGAGCTTTCCAACGATACCTCTTGTGCGTCAATCCGACGTTGGGATTGATCGCAGCAGTAGATCTCGCCGGATCGCGCGTGGCAAAACAGAAGCAACAGATCCGTGGGCAATAACTCCAAGAGTTGGAGATCGGAGCTGATCGGCCTCCGACCAGTGTTCCAGCCCGACCACCGTCTAGGGAAGTGCACCAAAAGAGGTCACCATCACAGTGGGACCCACTCCGTCAGGTCCAGAGGACGGTGCAGCCATGGGCCCCATGAACCCGTAGATCGCGCCATCCGGACAACACTAAAACGTGGGTTTCGGTGCCGAGGGACGACGTCATGATGCTGCCCGTCAACCCAATTCCCACTACTCTTGGGCCCCACATGTGACCTATTACCTCCCTGCTTGGAGTGGGTCAAATCTTTGTGCCGCAATGTATTTGTTTAACCGGGAGTACAGGATTGGCCGGGGTTGTCTTCCCCACACCGGGAGCGTGGAGGTAACGATCTCAACTTCTTGACAATTATTTGCTTAGCTAGTATATGGTCGCGTGCCACTGCTGAGTGTGATAAGAACCTAGCCCGTGATTCCATGTCACCGCTGTGAGCGAGAGAGTGACCCATCCCGTGGCTCGATCTGAGCACGGAAGTGAGTCGACCACCCTTGACTCTGTTGGTTTCTCAACCGCGCGGACCCGTATTTCCCCTCGCTTGGGATGACGAGTGAGATTGCATTTCTGTTAGCGACGTATAGCCCATAGGAACTCTTAGTGTCGTGCCAAAGTGTCTCCATTGTTGTATGTTGCTGGTCGTGTCCGCATTTAGAGTCCGATGTCCGCATCACTTAGAGTCGGTTCCCGTGTCCGTCCCGCATCACTATTGCTTCCTCGCAGGGCAATCCTTCTATCTTTTGAGCTCAATCCTTTCCATGGAGGTAAATCCATATTTTGGAAGTTTTAATCCCATTATAACTAGGTCTTAAACTCTATAAATACCTTCCCTTGAAGGCCACCCGCGAGAGAGAGACTCCTGTTAGCAAGAGAGAAGATTCCTTATCCACGGTAGAGAGAGAGATCCCTGCAGTTAGCAAGAGAGAAAAACTCATGCTTTAGAGAGAACTCAATTGTTGTGATTAGAGTCTTGTTTTACTGCAAGGGCTTTTCTACCTCATTTACCATGGCGTTCTTCTTGCTGCGGCTGAACTCTCTCTGCTTTCTCTCCCTTTGCTGCTGCAGCAACAGCCGAAAGGCCTCTCTCCCTTCTCTTTAATTTTCTCTTATCTCGCACGCACACTCTAGCTATTTTGCTAGAAATCACTCATCATATATCATCACGTATCACATATATCTATAGCTGCATATTCTTACTTGCTTTGCATCCATAGCATACTTTTTCATCATTTACTCATCTTAGGGGTTTAAAACAAAACACACAAGGTGTGTTGATGCCCATGTTGCATAGTCTTATTTCTTTGGAGCATTGACACTACACACTTTGGCTAATCAATTGTTGCTTTGCTTGTCTTACAAGGGTAATCAAGATAAGAACCCCCTTCATCGGCCGGCCGATAGAAGGAGGAAGAAAAGGATTCACAATCATCTCCGCTTCTTCACAAGGTACATGCGATTATCCTTTTATTTTTGAGGTAACCCCTCTGCCGAACACACTCTTTTAGAGCATCACATGCTCTCCTTTTCCTTTTTCTTATTTTCTACCACATCTCATATCTTTTCTATCTTTTCTTTCTTTTTAAGAAATTAAATTTCCATTCTTTTAATGTCTATGTGACACGTTCACACCCGTGCCTATGCGACCAATGCCACGGTCGTGTCCAACTACCTGACACAAGGTACACGCCACTCCGTCCGTCAGCAATGTACTCTATCCCAACCATGATACGCTAACACGCCCCTGGTGGTCTACCACCGAGAGGGAGCGCCGTACACACTGGGAGGTCTCGCCCGGTCCAACACGAACTGCCATAGGGATGCTCCACAGCCGCGTGGAGTCCCACCGAGCTCTCACATCCACAGCCTTGTAGATGGCTACCTCAAAGCACGATTAAACACAATCTCACGGGGGTCTCGAGAAGGTGTATTTACCTACGCAAGCCTTCGTAATCCACTGTACAACCATAAGGATGTTGAGGAACCACCCTCGTGAGGGACCACCCTCACACCACATGGCCGCATTAGTGGCAATCCACAGAAAGCCCGAGGAAGGCGTACATACACCCACGAACCACCGTGACCCAAGGTACGACACTAATGGGCGTTGAGGAACCACCCTCGTGAGGAATCACCCTCAAACCACCTAGTCGCACCGGTGGAGACCGGCCTACAGCTCACACGGTGAAAGCCTTGCCATGGGCACATGAGCCACGTTGGAACCATGCCACGAATGCACGGCGAACCCATGAATCCTTGAACCACGAGAATCAATTCTCGGGCAACCATCACCCTCATGAGGCCCAATTGGCCTCACTCCCATGGGTTTAGATGCCCAAAATGCCAAGACCTGAAATCGGGGCAAGAAACAATGCAACCGGGGCTGAAACACCCTTAAAAACCCAACCATAGGGGAGTTCGGTCGACCAGCCAGGGCTGGTTGGTCGACTGAAATCCCTAGGGCTAAAAGCCCTAGAATAAGGCTCGACACCCCTTCACAGGGGTTTGACACCCTGCTGGGTCGATTGACTGAATAGTAGGGTTCAGTCCACTGAACACTGCAGTAGGGTGAACCCTGCGTACTGCCAAAAGCGGTCGACAAATAGTTCAACTGAATCCGGTGACCTTCACACGGGGGCAACCCTTAGGGGTCCATTCCATGCCTGACTCACCTCCGAAGTGAGCGGGAACCATTCCCCAACTCAAAACACACTTGATGGGGCCAAACGGGGCCCAAAATAGCAATCGAAACCTCGAATCGAACAATTACCCCCGAATTAAACCCATTTTTCCCCAATATAAGAACAACGGCCATCTCGGCCTCTCCTCGGCCCAAAACCACGGGGGAAATGAGGGGAAGCAAGGGGGAAAATTCCCCGACATCCAATCTACAAATCTACCAACAATCGTCGCCTAGAACGATGAAACAGTCACTCGTCCCTAAACATGATCAAAACCCCAACATAAAAGAAACCCGCTCGTTCTCACGCCATTCAACATGAAACACGGGGAAAGTAACATGGGGAAGGTAAGGATCCATCACCCAACCTCTGGCGAAGAAACCACGGTCATCCGGCGCCATTCTGAGCTCAAAACGCCACGAACTGCACGAAACTGTAGGCCACGCCTCATCTCTCGATCCGCGCTCCGATCCTCGCTCCGAGCCGTCCACCACCTCGCCATCGATCTCCTCCATCGGCCCCCGGAGAAGAAGAGGATGAGAGGGAGAGCGTGGGAGTGAGAGGGGGAGAGAACGAGAGGCAGAGAGTAAGATGCGAGAGTGAGTAGAGAGAGAGAGGTGGGGGAGGGTTTTATAAAAAAATAAAATTTATTTATTTATTTTTAAAATTTCAATAACTCTGAAAAAAACCACAAAAATGCAACCGGACTCCGAAAAATTCCAGAAAAATACCGGCGCGTTCCTCACAATGCCACAGACCCAAGATAATTCACGAACACACTGTGAAAGGGTCTGACAATCCCGTAGAAATGTCCTAATCTCACTCAGACACAATCCCCAATCAGCGGAGACACGATCCAAAAATCCGGGGAGTTACAGTCCTCCCCTCCTTACATAAATTTCATCCTCGAAATTTAGGACATGCACAGAACACAAGGGGAAGGACAAACCCAACGGGAAACCTCCAGAAGACAACACTCACGACCGCTGCCTCAACATAGAGACACGTGATCAGAGCAGAACACTTCCAAGCCCAACAATCATCGCCAACACTCGCGGGGCACAATAAAAGACAACCACCTCAGACTTCATGATCCAAGCTCGGCACATACTGATCAGCCCATCGAAAAGACACTGGCTACAGAACATCTTCTGCTAGGTGCCGAGCAGAAGTCCCTGGCCACCAACTTCTCCTGCTCCTCATCAAGGCCACCACTCACTTCCCCTGGCACCATCTAGGTCCTCTCTGACCATCAAGCCTAAGCCAGCTCTTCAGAAGGAGAAAGGGCAACCAGGTCACCCACATGAACCTCAAGCTCCACAACCACAATAATTCAGGCATGACGCCTCACGTTCCATGCAAATGGCAGGATCCTCATCACATGCCGTACTTCGGGGGATTCGTTCATCCAGAAGACACCCACTCCATAACATCACCAATACCATCAGTTCACTCGAACGGCTGCTCAAGTGAAACCAACATCCAGCGCCCACACCAAGTCCCCTTAAACAACTCTCTCTCCGACCCAAGGGAACATTACAGTCCGGACAGCCGCACCACCAGACGCACTCTGCTCTGAACTTTCTCGAGTCTTGTCACAGAGAAGCACTCTATGACGACCCAGACTCCGGATATCGGATATACCCGATAAGACTACCGAGTAGACCTGATACCACTTGGAATCTGTGAACCCTCCCAAGAGTTGTAAAGCTCTGAAGTGATAAAAGGAATGTCGTGTAGTACATTGAAGCCACAGAGATATAACAGTAAGCAATTAAATTTCATTAGATCGGTTTGCAAAAGTAGAAGAAATAAAATTGCTTTTTAATTAACAGTTAAAATTAACAATTATACCAGAGTCCAGTCCAAAGAAAAGATAAGTACAGTCCAACAGAAAGAAGAACATACACTGAGGTCGGGGGGAACCCAACGCAGGTACCACTGGTAGCTACGGACACGCCACACTAGGAACCGCGGAAGCAGAACAACGTCACCCACCTGAAAAGCAGGGGTGAGGCTCATGTCACTGGCCCAGTAGGGGTCACGCGGATCCCCACTGAAAAATAACGCAGTAACACGGAACAACAACTAAAACAACAGTAGTAAAGTAGGAAAACTAAACTACAAAGCTGTAAAAGAAAATCGGAACGGATGGAGTAGGAATAGCTAAAAGAAAAGGGAAAAGCCGTACCTGATGAAAACACGGCTGCCAAAAGGACTTCGGCTCCCTGAACTACTCTGGGTAGGAACAGGAAGGCGAACCCTAATCTGACAAAGTCAGGAGTTGCCGATCTATCGGGACCACAAAGACAGGCAAAAAGCCTAGAAAAGACCTAGACAGACACAGACGTCCAAAAGCATACACGACTCGATTGTCGTGCACGTTCTTCTAGACACGATCGGACACACACACACACGACTAGAACGTCATGCACACGACACAACACTGATCTCGAGCAAGACCACGAGAAGGCTAACCCGGAAAGGTCACGACGTGCGAGAAACGCGAGAGTCACGTGTCACGTGATGGATGTTGAGTCCCGGAGGGTGGAAATCAAGAGGGGAGGGGTGAATTGATGGCCAATTAAAAGAAACTACCTACGTGAATTCTATACTAATTATGCACACAAGCTCTAGCCTTACACGAACAGGATCACACTCGTGAATGCGTGTGAAGTGGGTGTGATTGATAGAGAAAATGGTGAATGCTCACCTCACCGCGAAGCCCACTCGACAAGTAAACGGAATAGCAAACCACAATTGACACACGGAATTTTTAGGTGGTTCGGGTACACTGCCGTGTCCCCTACGTCCACCCCTCACACGGAGGATTAAGGCTTCACTATGTAGTGAACCACACATACGCGCTATGTAGAATAGCAAGCAAGCACACACACACACACACACACACACACACACACACACACACACACACACACACACACACACACACACACACGCCGCACGTTCATGTTACCAAATACGAACACCACACACAAATATCTGAAATAATGATTACAAACGTATGCTCAAGTTTAAGCTAAATGATTCAGAATGGAAAAAGTGAAGAATGATTGATTTATCCTGGTTGGAGCTCCCCCTTTCTCTTCTGCGAATTTTATTAAACACTTGTGCAGCACGATGACCGTTCTTGACGATCTTGGCTCAGATGTAGCTAAATCTCGATTTCGCTCGCAGCCAGCAGTAGAGGCTTGATTGGAACTTTGATTCCTCCTTCTTCCCTTCACATTCACGCACACACCAAGGTGGAACAAGGGCTGGAGGTGGCTGCTGCGATCGGCACACACAGATGTTAGGAAGAAACCCAAAATCAGGACATACGAATTTCTCTTAGGGTTTTCATCCTCTACAAGTTGTTATATAGGCCAAGGGTGGTCAAGGGACAGCCATGGGACAAGATCCACTTGTTATGGAGTGGATTAAGGACAGCCACACAAGTGTTGTTGGACCATTTGGTCGAAATGCCAAGAGTCCACAATCACGGTGCCGCCCAGACCAGAAAGGGTCGACCCTCGTGAGGGGCCAGATGGGCCAGACAGCGTGGGTCGACCCTTCCAAGAACCCGTGCGGGTTTAATAATTCTGGCAACATGGGTTTTCAGGGGTCGACCCCTGGGGTCGACCCTCGAGTGAATGGGTCGACCCTTGGGGTCGACCCTTGCAGGTCTGGTGAAGGAGCCCGCCGAGTTCAAAAAAATAATCACCAGGGGTCGACCCAATGGGTCGACCCTTTCAGCTGGAGATAAAAGACCCACGTTAACAGAACCAGGGGACCTAGGGGTCGACCCATGGGTCGACCCTTGTTCCAGAACATCCAAAAGATTGATTGAAAGACCCACTAAGTCCAAGAATAAGTCTAGGGGTTTCAAGATGGTTTTTAAAGCATGAGAGGGAATGAAACTCAAACCATTTAAACTTAGATAAGTTCTAAACCAATTTAATCCTTGAGATCAAAATAAACAACTTCAAACCACACATTCAAAAGTTAATATGTTGAAGTCGATCTCACCAACCGTCCTCGAGTTCCTTAAGCACATTCCTTGCCCTGTAAAGACATACATTCTGAATTAGATTTAGCATTGTAATTTTACGTTCAAAAAGTCTTACCAGACGAAGTTACTCTTGTACCTCCAAAAGCTCCAAGTCTACATAGAGGATGTGCATTTCTAAAGCTTTTCATGTTGGAACAACTCAATTTCAATTCACACATAAAAATAGTGTTTGGTCATCATCAAAATCTATTTAGTAATACCCACAAGGAGGGGGTTCAATAATCTCCCCCCTTTTGATGATGACAAAATACTACATGCCTTACATACACATAAGACTTCAAAAAGATTTAGCATTTTCATTGAGTTCCACCTTAAACCTTCATATTCAGAGTAAAACACAAGAAGCATTGTAATAGGACCAGCCAACGATGTGAGATTGAAGAACATAAACCCGTTCCAAAGTACTTTGCCGACAACATAGATTAAATGTAAACAAGGTCTGAGTTCAAGGGTGAATTACATGATGCAATGCATGAGATGCAACTGAACACAACTGAAATGCAAACTGAAATGCAACAAGACTTAAATGCAACATTGCTAATGAACAGAAATATCAGAAATATGATGAAATCACACAGGCATGCAAGCACACAACACACACATAGAATATAAGTAGCCGATAGCCGATAGCCGATTGCCTGGGCACACATATAGTACAAGATTTCTCCCCCTTTGGCATCATCAAAAAGGAGGGGGTGACAAGGGATAGGAAGTGTGCCATTCTGCAAGAGCATAGCCGTCTAATCGTCATCCGGAGTCGGTGAGCTTGGCGGACGCCTAATATACTCCAAGACTTCTTCAAGCAAGTGGGATTGAGTAGCCAAAGTATCAGTAACATACTGAGAGTGCTCTTGATGAGATAGCTTCAGATCAGCGAGAGCATGTTGCATAGCCTCCATAGTCTCCCCATAATTGTCCAAACGATCATCAATAGTATCCAAATGGTCCATGAGCAGCTGAACCACCTCGGAAGGCATGTCCTCAACAGGAATATGTGGCTGTTGCACACTGGCCTGTGCATCATCGTCATCCTCCTCCTCAGAACTGATTTCATGTGCATCACTTTTCAATGTCCAGACCAAGTTACCATCTCGCAGTTCATAGCCCATATTATGACAAATAGAATGAACAATAAATATATCAGCCTCTCTAATGGTTTGAGAAGATTCTTTTGAGAGGTTGATGTCCAGGTGTGCAAATATAGCAAAAAGTGCGGCGGCATATGGAAGAGTTCTATTCTTGTGCTTCATGCTAGTACACATATGAGCTATAGCTGGAAAATTAACTGGAATACCACCCAAGAGACAGTAAAAGAAGAACATATGGATCTCTGTCACTTTGTCATGGCCTCCTCCTCTTGGGAGCAGGATAGTAGTGATCATCCTGTGCAATATATGCTGCAGGGGAGGAAAATGATTGGAGTTTAACCCAGCAAGAGAATGTTCACGTTTTTCTTCAGATGTCATCATTTGATAAATAGTTTCTTCAGGAACCACAATATCTCCAAATGTAAAGCGTTCATGAGGGAGATTAAATGCTACGCCTAAAAATTCTGTGGAGAGTATAACCCGTTGGCCATTAACAACAGTAATCGGATGTTCCCTGGACATGGTGAAGTTGCTATAAAATTGATGCACCAAATTCGGATAAATGCGTCGATGTTCAGACATGAAGAAGTCCAAATTTGGCTGACTGCAAAGAACATCCACTAAACTCGGAAGATGGTGGTTAAGATTGACAAATGATACCGCTCGAGGTCGGAGTACCTTTCTGTCCAAAACCTTGCTCGAAGGCGCAGATTCTCTACCATATGCGGCTGCCCTACCACAACGTGCCATGGTCACACTTGACTCCCCTCTGCTGCGAGAAGAACGCCTCTTTAGGGCCATCTAAACATAGACCGAAGGAACCGGTTGATGAGGGTGTAGATCTAGATGGTTCAACGAGAGAGGAATGCTATCCACAAAGATTTATGATCCTCCACACATCAAGAACATACCTCAGTGGGAGTGAAGCTCAAGGAAGACGCGTTGGAAGCGCTCGGAAGGATTTGTGCGCGGGACGCCACCGAGAGGGCCGCAGCTAGGGCTTGAGCATGTGGGTGCCAAGAGGGGATTTGAGGGCATGAAAGGAGTGGTGGCTAGAGCTAGAAGGGGGCTTTGGGGGTTTTAGGAGATGGGAAGGGGAAAACATAGGGTTTCCACCCCGTTTAGGGCAGTTCGGATGCGGCGGACGCCGCCCGACCATAACGGGTCGACCCAATGGGTCGACCCCTTTCACCCTGGCGCTAGACAGGATCCGCTATTGCGAGGGTCGACCCTTGGGGTCGTCCCTTCTGCGTGGGTCGACCCTTGGGGTCGACCCTTCCACTGTTTTTCACCAAAAATTTGGAAGGGAAAGGGAAGAGAGAAAAAAATGATGTGGCTCGAATCCCCAATGATAATATCATGTTGGAATCAAGGAATTGGAGTTGTTTTATGGGTGAATGTATTGGGGAACTTGTTTCAAGAAAATCTAGGATCATAGTAGACGTTCATATTCTAACGTCTCCAAATTTCAGATTTCGAGGGAGCATGCTCTCTTGCTGGCATTAAAGGAACTCAAGGAAATATCGACCATAGAAATTATAAAAACATGGTTGTAGTCTATAAATAAAAGACATGCAAGATATGCAATCAAGATTTTTCATACATTTTTTGTTTGTTTTTCAAGCAATAATAGTGCACATGCATGACAAGGGGAAATTCAACTATGCACCATACTAATGCAAATGCATGCGATGCTGACGTATATACATAGATATGTAACTGATCAAGACTCAGACACGTCTATCCGACAAACCCCTAATTCTCTCCTAAATGTTGTGAATTTATCTTCACTTAGAGGTTTGGTGAAAATGTCGGCAATTTGTTGGTCTGTTTCAATGAACCTAATTTCTACATCACTCTTGCTCACATGATCCCTGAGAAAATGATGTCTAATCTCAATATGCTTTGTGCGAGAGTGATAGACTGGGTTCTTTGACAAGTTTATGGCTGAAGTGTTGTCACACAAGATGGAAGTGTTTTTGAAAGAAATGCCATAATCAATCATCTGTTGTTGGATCCATAGCACCTGGGCAACACAACTCCCGACAGCCACATATTCAGCTTCGGCAGTTGATAGAGCCACTGAGTTTTGTTTCTTGGAGGCCCATGAGACCACGCATCCTCCAAGAAATTGGCAATACCCGCTAGTGCTTTTCCGATCCACTTTACAACCCGCATAATCGGCATCGGAATAAGCAATTAAATCAAAGCTCGAATTACGCGGAAACCATAATCCTAAATTACTTGAACCAGCAATATATCTGAAAATTTGTTTAACACCCGACATGTGTGATTCTTTTGGACTGGACTGAAATCGTGCACACAAACACACAGCAAATTGAATGTCGGGCCTGCTGGCAGTTAAATATAACAGGGAACCGATCATGCTTCTGAAGAGTTTTTGATCTACGGATTTACCTGATTCATCTTGATCAATTTTTATTGAGGAGGACATGGGAGTTGGTTGTGGTTTGGCAGAGGTCAAGTTGAACTTTTTCAGTAACTCCATTGCATACTTCTTTTGATGTATGAACAACCCATCTACCGTTTGATTTACCTGCAATCCCAAGAAAAATGTTAGCTCTCCCATAAGACTCATTTCAAACTCACTTTACATTAATTTTGCAAAGTCTTTGCTGAGAGTATCATTAGTGGAGCCAAAAATAATATCATCAACATAAACTTGAACAATTAAGATTTTCTTACCATTTAATTTTGTAAAGAGGGTTTGATCAACATTACATCGTTTGAATTCATTTTGAATGAGGAAATCACTTAACCGTTCATACCATGCACAGGGTACTTGTTTCAGACCATAAAGTGCCTTGTCCAGCTTGTACACAAGGTCTGTATGCTTTGTGTCTTCAAACCCCGGTGGTTGCTCCACATACACGTCCTCTTGGATATAGCCATTCAAAAATGCACTCTTAACATCCATTTGAAATAATTTGATATTGTGACAATATGCAAATGCTAAGAGAACCCTCACTACCTCAAGTCTTGCTACTGGAGCAAAAGACTCATCAAAGTCAATTCCTAACTCTTGGCTATAGCCTTTGGCTACTAGCCTGGCCTTGTTCCTAGTTACCACTTCTTGATCGTTTGTTTTGTTTCGGAAAACCCATTTCGTTCCGATCACAGAGTGATTCTTAGGGCATGGAACAAGGAACCACACTTTGTTCCTTTGGAACTGGTGTAGTTCCTCTTGCATGGCCATGATCCATGACTCATCATTCAAGGCTTCTTCTATGGAGTGAGGTTCAAATTAAGAAAGCAAGGCTATGTAATCATGATTTTCAACTTCCCTGAAAGAGGCTCGTGTCCGTATTCCTTCTTCTACATTGCCCATCACATTGTCTGGCGGATGGTCCTTTGGAAAGGTCCATTGCATTGGTAGCTGCTGTTCAACTTGAATTTCCTTATTAGCATCATCTTCTTGTGGTTCTTCTTCTTGTTGTTTCTCAGTTTTTCTTTCTTTCTTCCCGATATCTCCAACATCCAACTCATCATCATGCAAGACAGATTTTTCATTAGTTCTATTTTGAGATGATTCATCAATAATGACATGGTGATGCGGGATAGACCACGGACTCGACTCGAATTCGGAATGCGATCCTTGGACTCTAGACGAGCTCGTAATTGTCCCTTAGCGAGGGAAGACGTGGGACCGGGCACGGTTAAGAAACCGGCCGTGAGTCACGGGTATCGGTTTTTCCGTGTAGACTCGGATCGAGTCACGGGACGATACACTCAATCTCGTTCTCTCGCAGCGGTGATAATAGAATAACAAGCTAGAAACCTACACTTGCAGCGGCATTCAAAGCTATACAAGATAAGCAAATGTGATAAAGAGTGGGGAGCGAGTGTATCTCCACGCTCCGGGCATGGGGAAGACGTTCCCGGCCAGTTACGGTAACTCCCAGTTATCAACAGTAACAACTTTAATTACAGCAGTAATTATATTGCCCACTCCACGCAGGGAGGTAAAGGGCTATAGTGGGGTCCGGGAGGACCGACCCTGGGTTGACGGGCAGCAATCTGGAGGCGAACTCAGCACAAACTCGGCATGCTGGTCCGACTCGGCACTATTGCAACTCGGTGCTGCACCAACTCGGTGGCTGACTCGGTGGACAGCAAGCAATCCGTTCCAAGGGAACGTCACCTTCCTGATGTCTTCTGGAGGCGCCGCTTGGCTGGGATGATGGCGGGATGTCCCGGATCGACTCCCTGAAGGGGAGACACCCGAAGTTGAATTTTGATATTTACTATGGATTTTCCCCTGAACTGAATTTTAGGACCTGCACACAGAACATATCTACAGGCCGCGGCGGCGAAAATCACTACGCTCTGATCCGGAGGCAGATCGAGGTGTGGCTTGTACCAATGGAAAGAGCGCTCAGAGATCTACAACATAATATTTCTTCAGATTCATCCACCACACGGATTGAAAATGAAAATCTCTGCAGGCTGACTTTTTTTTTCTGACCCGGACTGACAGACACACAGGGTAGCAAACAATCTGCCTGAAACACACCCTTGACTGAGGGGTAAACGATTTTTGTAAACTCTAAGAAAATTATGGTGGAAGGGGATATACGTGGGAAACACTCAGTAAGTTTTTGGGATTTTCTAAAAATAGATGAAGGGGTGACAAAAATAGAACAAGATGACTCTGCACTATAGATCTGCAGAATGACAGATTGATAGGGGTGGTATAAAAATTACCGCAAAATACCAAAAGTGATCAGAATGGGGCATAAGATATATGGATGGAAATCTGACAGAGAGAGGAATAAGCCCTCAAAGTTTCAGCTTGATCAAACAATAATAGAAAAAGATAGATCCACAGAGGTGGGGTTCTGTCTTGATGGAGACAGAACTCCAGTGGCAGTGGCGGCGGCGCGATGGCGGCACGAACGGGAGGCGGCGGCCAAAAGTCGCATCCAGCAGAGGTTGAAGATCTTGGAGTCACACCAAGATGAGGGCTTCAGACCCTAGAATGGCAGAAATCCATCTTCAAGAGGGGAGGGGAGACACATGGGGTGCCCTTGGGCTTGCTCTTGGCAAAAAATGCTTAATTCTTCATTAATTCTCTAATGACACTATACATAGGCTTATATAGAGAATGGCAAGGGGTGGGGGGTTAGGAATTTCATGGGAAATAGGTCATTTTCTTCCCCCATGTGGTCAAAAACCCAAAATAAATAAATTACATATGGAGGGGGCACTCCTTTGACTAGGTAGGTAAGGTAGGTGGCCAACTTTGACAGTTTTAACCAATTGTCTCCCATGTGGGTATTTGACTTGTCAAACCTTCTAGATGCCACATAGGAAGGTTGACCAGCCCCACATGGCCTAGGTGGACCAATGGGAAAGGGCTGGGGGCCACCTTGCTGGACCTACTACACATTTCCATAAAAACTCACACAATCCAAGGGAATGACACATTGGCTTACAAAGCCTTACAATTGCACATATACTTTCCCAAGGATATAAAAGCAAATAAAAGGACACAAATGCAAAATAAAAAATTAGTGCTCAACGTCGATTCCCATCAACTCTCCTCGGGTGGGAAGAACTCGACCCCGTCGAGTAAGGGGTGTGGCTGCTCGTGACTTCGGCGGATCCGTCATCGTAGCTCGAAGCGCGGAGTACGCTCCACTGCAAGTAATCGACACATGCTCACCCCGTATAGATTCGATATGCACACGCTACCATGGGAATGAGGCTAGTGGTGGACATTCTGGGGTGGGGTCACTCTCAAATGAGGGAAGGCGGCTCGAAGGCTCACTAGGAATCACCGCTTGTCCCTTATGTGACTAGATCCGTTATGAGGTAGAACCGATCCCAATAGTCCGACGAGTCTCGAACTTGATAGGGCTAACAACGCGAGCATACAACCCGACTCGACTCGATGTATGCAAAGACACACAAGACCCTAGACACACCTAATGTTAGTCCGACCCATACATGGGTGACGGCGGACCAAGACACCCGAATATGTGCCATGCATGCATATTATGCAACTAGGAATGGATGGCATGGGGAACACCTAGACGTCGGGTGTGGTCATGCATGGGCGGCCCTTTGGAATTGGAGGACTTGAGAGGGCCATGAGAGCCGGGTGTGGAAAAGTCGGGTGTGGGTGTATCAAAAATAGGCGTGGTGAAGGTAGATGACTCGGCCCTTGGGGTAGGGGTGTGGTAGTGGACTCCCTCGAAGAAAGGAAGTATATATGGAGGGTCTAAGAGTCCACTAGGGAACGGGTCTAAGGGATCAAAGAAGGTATGACCCCTTGTGGTGGGTCCCCACAAGTCACGGTCCTTGATGTAGAAGTCTCGAAGGTGTGGATAGTCACCTTCAAGCATTGTAGGTGGGACGGTGATCATGTGTAGGATATATGGTTCCTCCCTCGGGTGAAAGGGTATGAAGTCAGGTTCGGCCAACATGGGGAGGAAGAAGAGAACCTCCGTGGTGATACAACCCACGGTGCATATGGAGGTAATGGACTCTACGGTGGGATGAGTGAAGCTACGACCGGTGGGTCGGTCGAAGCCTAGGGCAAACAAGTGCGTAAATGCCAACTGCCGGTCTAACCCTTTAAGAAGGTCGTCTAATGTATCCACATAGTGACTAGATCGGAAGGTGGTGTGAAATGAGTTGCTTGGCACTAGAGGTAATGTGAGGTCCATGGACGGGAAGGGAGGTGGGACCAAGCCATCTTTAAGCCAGCTAAGGAGTGGCTCGGCAATGAAAAGCATTCCCGTAAGAAACACGGGTGGCTCAGGCTTTGGTGGCTCCAAATGAGAGGGCTCAAAAATAAGATCGGAAGGTAAGGGTGACAATGGAGCACTCTCGGGTGGTGAAGGCAATGGGGTAGGCAGTCCGATCGGCTTGGGACTCGGTTGGGAGGTAGATGTTTGTCGAAGGGCAGCCAGGGCAGCGTCAGCTCGCTGTAGGTCATCATTAAATCGAGATTCAAATGGCTCGACCTCTAGAGCGACCTTATAGGACTGCGCCAGAGAGAATGCATCGCGGATAAGACACTCCAACTGGAAGTGAAGGCGTAAACCTCTCCGGAACTGAAATGCGGCCGTGGTGCTCTCCTCTCCCAAACCATATTTCAACCAATACTTATGATAGTCCCGGATGTACTCGGACACGGACCTATCGCCTTGGACCGGTTGACATGGGTTGGCCATAGTTGCCAAGATGTGGGAATGGATCCCTAGGAATGGATATGCAAGGCCATTTTTTTCTTTTATTTTATAAGTAAAAGTTTATGCAAACTAATGCAAACTCCTAGACACGACTTAGAATGCAATGCAAATGCAAGTTGAAATGAGACTCGACTACAACCTAGACTACACACATAGACTTAACCAAAACTATCATGAATACCCTAGACTCCACCACGGACGCTCTGATACCAAACTGATGCGGGACAGACCACGGACTCGACTCGAATTCAGATTGCGATCCTTGGACTCTAGACGAGCTCGCAATTGTCCCTTAGCGAGGGAAGACGTGGGACCGGGCACGGTTAAGAAACCGGCCCTGAGTCACAGGTATCGATTTTTCCGTGTAGACTCGGATCGAGTCACGGGACGGTACACTCAATCTCGCTCTCTCGCAGCGGTGATAATAGAATAACAAGCTAGAAACCTACACTCGCAGCGACATTCAAAGCTATCTAAGATAAGCAAATGTGATAAAGAGTGGGGAGCGAGTGTACCTCCACGCTTCGGGCGTGGGGAAGACGTTCCCGGCCAGTTACGGTAACTCCCGGTTATCAACAGTAACAACTTTAATTACAGCAGTAATTATATTGCCCACTCCACGCAGGGAGGTAAAGGGCTATAGTGGGGTCCGGGAGGACCAACCCTGGGTTGACGGGCAGCAATCTGGAGGCAAACTCAGCACGAACTCGGCCTGCTGGTCTGACTCGGCACTTTGTAACTCGGTGCTGCGCCAACTCGGTGGCTGACTGGGTGGATAGCAAGCAATTCATTCCAAAGGAATGTTACCTTCCTGATGTCTTCTCGAGTCGCCGCTTGGCTGGGATGATGGCGGGATGTCCCGGATCGATATCCTGAAGGGGCGGCACCCGAAGTTGAATTTTGATATTTACTATTGATTTTCCCCCGAACTGAATTTTCGGACCTGCACACAGAACATATCTGCAGGCCGCGGCGGCGAAAATCACTACGCTCTGATCCGGAGGCAGATCGAGGCGTGGCTTGTACCGATGGAAAGAGAGCTCAGAGATCTACAACATAATATTTTTTCAGATTCATCCACCACACGGATTGAAAATGAAAACCTCTGCAGACTGACTTTTTTTTTCTGACCCAGACTGACAGACACACAGGGCAGCAAACAGTCTGCCTGAAACACACCCTTGACAGAGGGGTAAACGATTTTTGTAAGCTCTAAGAAAAATATGGTGGAAAGGGATATACGTGGGGAAAACTCAGTAATTTTTTTGGATTTTCTAAAAATAGATAAGGGGGTGACAAAAATAGAACAAGACGACTCTATACTATAGATCTACAGAATGATAGATTGACAGGGGTGGTATAAAAATTACGTAACAAATACCAAACAAGATCAGAATGGGGCATAAGATATATGGATGGAAAGCT